>JAQSUU010000677.1:1208333-2416666 GCA_038087645.1 Saccharum hybrid cultivar R570 | reverse complement strand
GAGCGATCGGACTCAGTTGGGGACACACGACCGGACGCGCAGGGGTTGCGTCAGGTCACGACTGACATACACTAATGCAAGCAACATGAGCGAGCCGTGTGGAGACTGAACGCATTTGGTCAGAGAAAAACCTCTCGGTGTAGTTTCTGTTCTCGACCGGACCCTACATGGTACCACGTCAGGTCACGTGGAGAGGTGCGTCCGGTCGTTCTTTACCATAGGCACTAAACGTTTTTGACCGTTGAGATGCGCCGGTTGAACGAATTGATGCATGGTAGCCATCGGGCGACCGGACTCACCCAACCAGACGCAGGGCCGCGTCCGATCATAGCGTCTGGTCAAGCATGCGACAGACCAACGACTAGTTGAAGCTTGGGGCTTCAATAAATAGTCTTGGGGTGCCTTGAGTTCACTCTTTTGCACATTTTCACTTGTGATACATCCTTGTGAGTCTAAGCAAACACCTCCCGCTCATCTCCATCATTGATTCATCATCATAGTGAGATTAGAAGTCATTCCTAGTGCATTTGCATGAGTGATTGCATCTACTGGCACTTGGGGATCGTTGTGGCTGCGGCTTTCTTGTTACTCTTGGTGGTTGTCGCCACCTAGACAACTTGGAGCAGCGGAGGAGCATTGGCATGAGTTGGTGATTGTTTGTGGCCATCTCCTGATGATTGCGAGGGGTCTTGTGCCTTCCCTGGCGGAGCGCCGAATGGTAATTCTAGTGGATTGCTCGTTTCATTGAGTTACCTCACTTGTGGGTAGGTTCTTGCGGCACCATTTGTTGGCTAGGTGTGTGATACCTATTAGCCGCTGAACCACTAAGTGTTGGTCGACACAATGGGAACTAGCATGGCGGCAAGCATGTAAACCTCGAGAGAAAAATCATGAGTCATCTTGTGATTGGCTTTCTCCCGGTGATTGAATTGGCATTCATATTGTGATTGGTTCACTCCTTTACGCGGCGGTATAATCACCCTACTCACTTTCTTACATTCTTTGCAAACTAGTTGTGTAGCAAGCTCTTTAGTGTAGCTAGTCTTGAGAGCTTGCTTGTTAGTTTAGTTTCATCTAGTAGAGCTCTTTAGTGTAGCCTTGTTGAAAGCTCTTAGTGAGTAGTAACTTAGCTTCTTGTGTGCCTAGTTATTATAGCAACTAGAATTATTGGGATAGGTGGCTTTCAACCCTTGTAGAGCTAGAGCAAAATTGCATTTCGCCATTTAAGCTAATAACCACTTGCTCTAGTGTATTTGTAGAGAATTTTTATAGGCTATTCACCCCTCTAACAATTTAGGACCTTCAGACTGTTTTATCCCTAAGTGGCAATACTTGTCTCAAAGTGTGATGTTGATGTATGCCTGGTGTGAGGCTAGGAATAAAGCAAATGCAGGGGAAGGAGTACAAAAGCCAAGCCAAGTTACCTAGCGAACTGCCATACGGGCGATGTAGTTCAACCCAGCGAAGAAAAGGGAGAAGAGCAGCCCACCAATGCAACAGAAATGGGTGCGACCACCAGATGGCGGGCTACTTAAGGTGCACTGTGATGGCTCCTTCTTCCTGGAAACAAAGAAAGGGGATGGGACTTCATCATTATAGATCATGGGGGAAAAGCTCTCATTGCAGGGTCAGTATCCCTCAGCTGTCCATGATGCCGACTGTTCAGAAGCCTAAGCCTGTGTTGTTGTTCTATAGGCGGCAGCGAATCACGGCATCTCTAGAATGATTTTTGAGGTCGACTCAATGAACACAGTGAAGGCCGTGCAGTCAAATGAGCTAGACTTATGCCTTTCCTCTGTCCAGTACAAAGAAGCGAGAGATTTGATTAGGGTTTGTTTTGATTCAGTTCTAGTTCTACATGTACCTAGATCTTCTAATTGATGCGCTCATCAGTTAGCTCGTTTGTGTTTTGGTTGGGATCCGGATCAACCTCATGTATGGTGTGATCCCCTTCCCCGTTTTTGTAACTGATTTAGTGGTTCGCGATTCTGTTGAACCCAATGTTATTGAATAAAGTCTAAAGAGTGATGATCAAAATAAAAAGAAGGAAACATGATCAAATAGTTTTTAGTTCTTTCTCAGCGTAGCATTAATACAAGCATTACTTTAGAATTAAGCACTTCAAAATATATTGCACTCGGTCCTGTGCATATAACTGAAATACGCTATCCATTATAGCATATATGTCGAGTTTCATAGGATTTTAGGTCTAACTCATTTATTTTGATGGAAGACAATGTATCGAGAACAGTAAGTGCAATCCTTGCCATGCCGTGCCGTGCCACTGCCCACTGCCACTAGCGTGATAGCACCAGTCATCAAACTAGCTGCCAATACATGTGGCGCAATAGTGTTATTTTGTCGCTCCACGAGTACTGGCTAGACTAAACGAGTTAGATCTAACAGCTACTTACAGAGGTCGATTATATTTTAAAATTATCATTCTATATTCTTTTAGCAACAAAATTATCATTCTATATATAAAAAGAGTTAAATAAAAAAATCAAGCAGTTGTGTGCCCCGCCCGGCCCATAAATGGAAGGTGATGATGGCTTAGCCCACTCCAAGGTGGGCGGTCAAAACCCAAGTGCCCAACGTTTGCAAGGGGGCGCGGGGTGCAAGAGTGGGGAGAGCACATACCAGGCCCGTGCACCACAACCACCACCGACGGTCGTCTCCCATTCTGGTCCTCCTCCTCGTGGCTACTCTACTTTTTGGCACAGACGACGATGGCAAGACCCTGCTAGGTCACCACTTCCCTCAATACACATGCGACGTGTCGCTCTTCTCCCCCTCGGGGCCTCCACATTCTTGTGGTAACTAGCAAACACGGAGCAGACTAGGCACCTATCAGTTCGAAACTAATAGTATCAATGTTAGGCATTGATAACGGAGTACCTGATGGCTGACCTGACCTCCCATGGTTTCACCAACTCAATCGGCGTCCAGGCGCCTCCTCTCGCTTGCGCTATGGCCGGCTGGTCCGACGCCACTCACTCTGGAGTTCCACATCACGTCCTCCCGGTCTGACTACGCCGTGACACCGACCGCCGAGGCACCGGCACCCACCTACCCTCCCTCTCGAGCTCTCCATGCTCTTCCCGTACCGGGAAGCGTGTGGGCGGCCTGCCTTTGCCTTTGCGGGCGATGACGGCGGGCCCTGGACGCCAGGTGCTGTTGAGTGGGCCTAGACTGGGCAGCGACCGATGGGCCATGCGCTGCTCGCGTCATGGGGAGCACCTGTGCTGCGCCTGTGGACCACCTCTACCTCTGGTCGTGGGCCCTTGTAGCCAGACACCGCCCACACACCTAGGAATCCGGGAACAACTGTGCCCTCTCACTTTCCTGCCTGTCTCTCTCATCCCAAAATCTCATCTCAGGATGGGAGACGACCCGAGCAAAGACTTGCGTATATGTACTGTATCGTATCTGATGAGGTTCTCCACACCCGACCCGAGAGCAGGTCGCTCGGTTTTGTAGGCTCAAATGCACAGTTTGTTTTTGAAACAAATGCACAATTCTTGCATCAAATTTTGTGTCTCTTTCGTTTCTCTTGCCACCTAGTATTTTTTACCTTTTGAACCACATAGTCAGAAGTCTACGTGGAAACATGTTTAGGGCAGTCCCAATAATGTATTTATGGTGGTTTCTATCTGTAAGGTCCTAGATGGCTAGAGGGGGGGTGAATAGCCTATAAAAAATTCTACAAGAACAACTAAGCAAACTTGTTAGAATAACAAACGGAGAAAAGCGAGTTTTGCTTAGCCTACGGTTGTGATGCAAGCCTCCTATCCACAAGACTAGTAGATTATGATCTCTAGTTCACACAAGGGCTAAGTCACTAATCTTGCACTAGTGAGCAAGCTAACAACAACTAGCAAAGCTACTACTAGAGCTATACAAGATAATCTAGTAAATGTAAATGCAAGAGAGAGGATTGTGTATCTTATACCAACGGTGTAGTGAAGATATTGTCAATCACCAAGATGATATACAATCAATCAATATTGACAACAACACAATATGAAGACCAATCACCGGGAGACAAGAGACATAATATTTTTGTTCACCCGGTGTTCACTTGTGCACCGACAAGCTACGTCACCGGTTGTGTCGACCAACACTTAGATGGTTCCTCGGTGTGACCCTCAAGTCACTTGCCCCTCAAGGCACGCCCCACAAGGCACCACAAGACACCACTCTCAAGTGAGGTAACTCAATGACACGCGTAATCCACTAGAGTTGCTTTTGGCGCTCCGCCGAGGAAAGCACAAGAACCTCTTACAATCAACCGGAGGTGGCCAAGAACAATCACCTTCTCTTGCCAACGCCTCCAACAATCTCCAAGCCGGCTAGGAGCGGTACTCTCCAAGAGTAACAAGAAATCCACCAGCTAAACCACCCACAAGTGCCACTAGATGCCCTCAAGCTATGCAATGCACTTTGGGATCACTCAATCTCACTTTTGATTTGCAATCAAGCAAGAGAGATGAGTGGGAGGAGATGCTCTAGCTCAAAGGATGCACAAGTATGTTAGAAATCACGAGAGACCTCCCCAAGGGCCAGCCAACAAGTATTATAAGCATCCCATCCGAATAGAGCCGTTATACCCCTTCACTGGGTCTTTTCGGGATGATCGGACGCACCGGTCATAACTGACCGGACGCGCTCAACCGCGTCCGATCCTCCAACAGTCACTGACCCCAACGGTCAAACCAATGACCGGACGTGCATCTCATAACGACCGAACGCGCCGGTCCCGAGTAACCGGACGCGCTCCAGTCAACGACCGGACGCGCCGATCGCACAGCATCGCGCGCCCGCAAAGTAACGACCGGACGCGCCCCTCGCAACGACCGGACGCGACAGTGCCCACGTCCGGTTAGAGTCCAGTAAGCTCCCTCAACGATCGGACGCGTCCGATCGCGTGTGACCGGACGCGCCTCGCGTCCGATCGTCCTCGTGAACCGTAGTTCCCTCTGGACGACTGACCGGACGCGCCGGTCCCGTGAGTGACCGGACGCGCTGGTTGCAAACCCTAACACCCGCGCGCCTGACTGCTGCGTTGTACTGACCGGACGCGTCCGGTCATACCATGACCGCGTCCGGTGCAGCGTCCGGTCACCTCTGTGACCTCCGTTCGCCTCCGTTTCTTTTCCGACTTCCGGCGTAGTGGAAAATAGGCATTTCAACTTCTCAAAAACGTCTGAATCCCGCGCTCGCAAGCTCGGCGGGAGGGAGAGAGAGACCCAAACCCTCTCTACAGCTCAAACTTCATCGACTTCGCAAATGTGCCAACACCAACAAGTGATCACCACCTTGTGCTCGTGTGTTAGCATTTTCATAATCATTTTCGAAGGTTTTCCAGTTGGCTCACTAGGCCCTACATGCAATGCACTTCATGAATTCACCTAGTGGCACCCGTGCATCGAATAACCGATAAGACTTCCCCTCTTAATAGTTCGGCTATCGATCCTAAACCACTCACACCCTCTATGGTGTCTTGAGTGCAAAACAAAATGGCCCTATGGTTATACCTTTGCCTTGAGCCCATTTTGTTCTCGCAAAAGATATGATCCACTTCATATCATCACATGACCGTCTTCATCCATCGACCTTGACTTCACTTGCTCTTCACCATTGCATCGGTCCGTCGGCGCCAAGTCTTGCTTAAGCTTCACCATCGCATGGTCCTTCGCTTCGAAGCCTCGACTTGCCCTTCACCTTCACAACCGGTCCATCGAGCCAAGCATTATCTTGGTCTTCATCATCTTGGTCACATGAGTCAATGTCATGTCTCATATTCAATGACCACCTTTATCTAAATCATCCACTTAGATACAAAGGTTAGTCTTAGGTTTCATCAATTAGCCAAAACCAAACTAGGGACTTTCACTATCTCTATTAATTAGCTTGCCAACTAAGTAAATTGCTGATGTGACAGTAGATCTATTGTAGAGAGAAGAAAAATTTGAGAAACCGTTTCTTGAGAAGGAAACGAAGTCGTCACGCCACCCAATACGCGAGGAAACAATACAAACAACGTTCGGGAGAAACCGGTCGTTTCCTTCCTCCTCCATCTGGATCGCTTGCTCCAGTTGCGTGCGCTCCCCCCGCACCCCGCCACCAAAACCATTCTGATCGCCGTGGAGCCCGCTGTGACAGTGCGACTGCGATGTGCAGAGGCTATTATCAATATAGGCAATTTCAGATTCAATTTAATCCAATAAAATGATATGATAAAAACAGTGGTAATTAAGTGCTTGTTCATAATAAACCAAAACATCATATTCATGGTAAACATGACATTGACATATAGCATGTTCAAATTAAACAAGAACATCATATGAAACATGTCTACCAGCAAGCTACACATCATGTATATCATGGTAACCAGCAAGGTTTTTATCAAGAATTTAAGCGGATGATTCAAAATCATATGAAGATCATACCCTGCGGCAAAGTCGGTTGCGCCCGAAAGAGACATGGTGTCTGTCGGTGTAGTCGTTCCGCTCAGTGCAGTGCAGAGAGGATGCCGTGAAGACCGCGCTGCCAAGAGGAAGACGAACAGGAACTTGCGTCGGGGCCGGGAACAGGGAGTGGACGAAGCGAGTAGTCGTGCCGCTACTGGACACTCCCCAAAAATGTGATTGCCGTCCTCACCCGAGCAGGTGAACCCTTGGACAGAACGTTCTGGAGGCCTACTCTTCCATCTCGTGTGCGTGCAGGAGATGGAATGGGGAGAACTCGTGCTGTTGGATTTGTGGTGTGTCCCAGCCAAGATAACTGTAGGAAAGACTCTGTTTATAGGCAACAGAAGGAGGGAAACCAACTCAGTTGCTTATGAGTTTCAACTCTAGCCATCATGGGAATTGAGTAGTAAAAAATTTAAGCCTCGCCCGCCCGTCCGCTCGCTGCCTGCCTGCCTCGCCATGCCCATGGCAACCTGATATTATTTTCTCAACTTCTTAAAGTAATCGGTCAAAGACCAACCAATTAAATTAAGTTAACCTTCAGTTAAAATACCATACGCGACTAAATCATTTAATATGTATTATTCGGACCATAAAGTTTTATTTGATTTGTTAAATATTTAATAGGCCAAGCCCATATTATATGTAAGAGAGGCAGCTAGAGCGAGCGCTCTGCAGCACCGTCTTGACGCATGCGGTGGTGATAACGCGTGCCTGCTGTCCTGTGAGGCTGTGACTGCACATATGCGTGTCGCTCATGCGAGAGGCCGCCGTGGACGTGCGCGTGCCCCGTCTGCTCAGCCGTCAAGAACAGCTCGCTCCATGTCCTTATATCTCTGAAGCCTACTAGTAGAACAAAAAGCATGGAAGGGAAGCAAGGCCTTCGACCAAGAAGCTTGTACGTGCTACTACAAGACGGCACGAATGTATATTGATCCGTTCTCATCTTGGGCACTTGGATCACTCGATCAAGCAAGAGGCAAATCAACAACATATCTGCTTGCAATGCATTGTGGAGGACAAGTTGTGGCTTAGGTCGCCTACACGGCTACATGCCGCAGCTGATCCATCTAAGTTTTTACTGTAGTTACAAAGTCATTAATTCTTCATCTATATGGAAACTAGTCTAGAAACTATGCATTGGGATAGTTAAATCTAAATATGTATTTATTGTCCATAGAAACTACTCGTAGAAATAAGCCATTGGAACTGCCCTTAGAATCGAAAGGAATCCCTGATGGTATTTACTTGTAGGTGAGGAATCACATATCAATTGATTATTCTACGACTTGATGTTGACATGAGTCACCAGCACGAAAACTTTGACTTGCAACATTTATATAACTGTACATAAAATTATATACTATAAAAATAATTTATATAATGCAACCAGTAATATCAACTACTATTTTTGTCACAGAAGATTGCAATTCTAGCTCTATCTTTAGTCAAATTACTTAAAAGTTGATCAAGTTTTGTAGAAAAGAGTATCGGTATTATGTTTCTGAATAACATATCAAATTCAAGAAATTGTACACTAAGATGGCATTTTGGCGTTTGGATGTTCACGGATTCTGAAAATCTAGATTATCTAGCATGAAGGAGATTCTGAGATTTTGAAGTGTTAAGACTTTGAGAATCTGCTTTACTATCTCTCTTGTTTGGATGGTGTGCATAATTTTTTATTAGAATCCTAAAATCTTTAACTTATTCATCGAACGGGCCTAACTAGAATCCTAAAGCGATGTATGTTTGGAATCATATGGAGTAGCACGAAATAACTTTTTTTTTCTTTCAAGACATTTACTTAGTTATTATTAGGAATAATGAGTGAAGGTATATCATACAACTTTGATGCTACTTTTGGTGAATGACAGTGCTAGTGTCCGGACGTCTGGACAGACGGCCGCGCCTGCACTCTGTCTCCCTCCGCTCACCTACATCCCACACTCGCCTAAGCGGGGCTCGGCCACCAGACCCGACCGACTGCATGTGGGGAGTCTCCGATCGTGCCCCCTCCACTTCTCACACGCATGCACGCGGCCAGCAGCTGCAGCCGGTGGCTACGCCAGCATCCCGAAGAGGGGGAGGGACAGTGGATGCGCAGCCGATGCCAGGAGGAGGAGGAGACATCGAGGCGAATGTGAGGCAGCAGAAAAGCGAAGATAGAGATGCAACACCCGATCTACTTTTGAAACATCCGGATGTAACACTTGCAACATACGTACGAAACAGCTCACACTCGAAACATGTGTATGAAACACTTGAAAAAAAACACCTGAAGACACTCGTATGAGTGAAAACAAATGCAACATCCAGATAAAACACTTGCAAACATAAGTCTAGAAAATGAGATGAAACATTTGGAACATATACTTGAAACATATATGTATGGCACTGTAACATGTGCAATATTCTGATCTACTTTTACAACATTCAGAGAAAAACATCTGAAACACTTGAAACATACTCTTGCAACATGGGCTTTGCTTCGACGAATGGAGGCACGCCTGTGCGGAGGTCGACAGCGGCGCATGGACCTCACTGTGCAGTAGTGGCACGGACAACTCGTCGGCGACCGCGGCATCACACGAATCTCGTCCCTCTCGCATGCTTGCTGGAGCATCCGTCGTGGAGGCGGCCGCGGCGAGGAGGCAGCACGGTGGAGGCGGGCGAGGCAGACTGGGCCCAGTGGGAAATGTGGCGCAGATGAGGCCGCAGAGGATCGGGTGCGGCGTGACTGGGGCACGGCGCTACGGGGGATCGACAGCGGCGAGGCAGAGTGGGGTAGACGGATGGGCATAGCGACGCAGGGAGGAATGACGCAGTAAGCATCGAGGCATGTGGACAAGACGAGCGAATAGGGTCGTTGGATGAACGACACGTACAGGAGTGAGCGGCGAAGGCGTCTGTCCGTCCAGTCCGAACGTCTTAATCGTATCGTTAACGTTTGGCGAACAAACATCGCAAACGTCCCTGATAAGACTACCCGCAGTGGGATACTCTAAAGGATACTTTAAAGCTTTAGAGTATGAATATAGAGTAAAAACTGCTGCACTGGGTACTCTAAAACGATACTCTATCATTTATCTCACTCTATATTTAGAGTAGTACAGTGCTTACTCTATAGTAGGCAGTGACGGGCCCCACTAGCTAAACAAAGGAAAAAAATACTATAACTCACAAACCAAAAATTCAAATTAAATTTCGATTGCACCATTAAATTCGTCTCAATAAATCCTTCAAAACTAGATCACACATGGATATATTTAGATAAAGTGACAAGTGGTTCTCACAGTGGATAGAGGATGATATAGAGGATGGATGGATGCGGGAGAATTGAGTATAGAGAAGAGAATCTTACTGACTAGAACATATAGAGGATGAATATAGAGGTTCATGAGTGCTGATAGCCTAAATGCATCACTGTACTATCTGACCCGTAAAAAGCGGCATTTTGATTGTGCGACTCGTGAGGCCCGCAGTGCAGGTTTTTGCAGCGGTCAGATCAGATGGCAGACCAGCGCGCGCAGCACTTCAAAGCCTGTCCCTCGTCAAGGAGGCCAGGCAGCCCCAACGTGTCACGGGGCTCGCCAGCTCACTTCGCATCTCAAGCTTGAAGCTTACCCGGACCATGGATGAGATTAGAGATTATCCTACGGCACTGCGTCTGCGTATTCTAGCTCAAGGCACGCGCGTGTGCCAATGAGACAAATAATTTTACTCCAACTATACGTAGTGGATTTGTTTGCACGACGTTTCTTATTTGCCAATGGAAAAAAATACGAAATAGATAACTTAATTAGTGTGTATTATACTATTATCTATTCTTAATATAAGGTTTCACTGGCGATGAGTCACATCATTTGATTTCTTTGATTCTTTTCTCATAAAAATTGCATATGTTTATACGAGTAAGCCGGTGAGGGTATGCGCATATATGTGATTGTCTAAATTTGTAGTACTAATAAGTTCTTTAAAAAAAAGTGCATTGTTTCTCTTAGATCACCACTCTGTTTTTCAATTATTTCTTTTGTCTTGGTTCTACACGTTTCATTGCGGCTACTTTTTGTCCATGGCAGCGTGTGTTGCCTTATGCGTAGAGGGAGCGAAATGAAAATAAAGGGACGAGGAACAGAGGAAGAAAAGAACAGTGATCTTCCTTTTGTTTTGGTTTACAAGTCCCCTTCGTATAGATAGAGATTCGACCTATTACAATGGATTCTCATTTTAGGGCCCCTTGGTCTCGAAGAGTATTTATAAAAAAAACCTCTCTATATCATCATTTGGAGAATTATTTGAATAAAAAATATTTTATATATATTTTCACTCTCCAACAAGTTTTTCATATATTGTACGCACTCTAGAGAGTCATTCTCGCTTTTCATTTTTGACTAGCGAGAAGTATGGAATAGGAGACTCCTTATTTTGTAATACGTGATACAATAGTTGTTGGACTCCTAATTCTTCCAAAATACCTAGAATAAGATTCCACGGCACAAATAGCTACTCTCTTGGAGTTGCTCTTAGGTTGGAAGATTGGCAACTTCCTAAAGATTATTTCATATACTTCCCTTTAGTTCACAGGAAATGCAAAGAAATATTTCATAGGATTGCATTCCTATAGCTAAATTTCATAAGAATATAAGCAAGAGCTCGGACCTCTTGGAAAATTTCCTACCTAAAAGAAATTGCTCGTGTCTGTTGCCACTATTTTTTCGTGTTTGACAGTAAATTGTAGCCTTGGCGCTTCTTAGAAAGGACTTGGGCCTTACTCAAACCAAAACAGCAAAGAGCATAGGGGGCTCTCCTCATAGCCGGCACACGTGGCTGCCATCCCCGTCGTGGACCACACGTGGTCGCCCCCATCACTAGCCAGGTAACGCCCACCTACTAACCATGTGACATCTGGCCGCCGGCTACGCGATGCAATCCTCCTTGTCGTCGGTGACTCGCCTGCATGCCCTATCGATGGCTGGTGACCTGACCCTCCCCTTCGCGAGCCACACATGTCAACTCACCAAAAATTCACAATGTGACGCCACCCTCCCCTATCCACATAGTCAACCACGGGCCAACAAAAGGTTGCACGGAGCCACGTATGATGTATTTGGTTCCTCTTCTAAAAGTTTAGTCCCTGTCACATAGGATGTTTAGACACTAATTTGAAGTATTAAACATAGACTAATTACAAAGCTAATTGCACAGATTGAGACTAATTTGTGAGACGAATATATTAAGCCTAATTAGTCCATAATTTAACAATATGGTGCTACAGTAAATATGTGTTAATGATGGATTAATTAGACTTAATAGATTCGTCTCGTAAATCTATAATTAGTTTTATGATTAGTATCCGAACACCTGATGTGACACTCAATGTGACACCCAATGTGACACCTAGACTTTAGTTCATGGATCCAAACACCCCCATGTCTTGCAAGTTATCTGTATGCTTCTTATGCATCTTCGGGGAACTTTCCTTTCCCCAATCTTATTTATTCTAGATTTGATTTGGGAAGATTCGTGCAGAGCTATGAATCAAAGCTTACAATGTTGAGTTCTTTCACTTAAACAAGTAATTGTGCCTTAATTCTTTTTATAACACCCGGTATTTGGATCTCAAATAAGTTTATTATTAAATTATATTTCATGATCATGATCTAATAAATATTTATTAAGCAATAAATTAATTTTTTTTTGCATATTTTACTATACTATTTTAAAAATATATATTCTCGAGAGTGAAAATGTACCCTTGGTTTAGGAACTAGGAGCAAATGATACGGACTGTCATCGTGTATGACAGTCGATTACCAAAGGGGTTGTTTAGTTTGTGAAAAAGTTTAGGTTCGGCTATTATAGTACTTTTTGTTTTATTTGGTAATTTATGTTCAATCATGGACTAATTAGGCTCATAAGATTTGTCTCGTGATTTACAACTAAACTGTGTAATTAATTTTTTCTTTTGTCTACATTTAGTACTCCATACATATGCCACAAGATTTGATGTGACATATATTATAGCACTTTTTAGGTTCACTTTTCGTGAACTAAACAGGCTCAAATATAGTTTTTCTGTAACGAGACCCACATAGACATCCGAAAGCCCGAAAAGCCGAGCTTTGCAAGGAAAAACAGGGACCTAGCGGTTCAGTCCATGTCCACTCACACTCGTCGCAACACACGACAGGGACTGTACCGCCCAGCTCACCGACTGTTGGGTCCCACGCAGGCCGGTCCCACAGGTCATTTCCACACCCCACGTCCCTCGAGGGCCTGCACTGGAGTAAAGGATGGAGCAATGGGGCGTGACTGGCACACGCCTCCACTCCACCCGGCGCGGCAGGCACCACGTGCCCCTGCGCCCCGCGCCGAGAATACACTGACGCAGCGGGCCCGCAGCCAGCAGCCTTCACGTGGGGCCGCCTCCGCCGTCCTCCGATCCTCCCGGTCGGCTGGGGTCCACCCGAACAGCGAACACCGGGTCTTTCCGTTCCTTCGCTCGCGCTGCCGGACGGGTACGGTGGTCCTGGCGCGCGTGGCGGAGCAGCGGATCCCGCCCGCCATCGCAGAGGATATTTGGACAATTGGACAGGCGAGGCGAGCGCGAGGGAGCCAGCCAGGGACAGGGAGGGAGAGGGCCGTGCGTTTCCGGCGTTCCTGCTGGGCGCTGGCCGCTGCTAAGCCCATGTCTAGGCCTGGTTTAGATACACCCAAAAGATAGAATTTTTTTATTTTTTCTCCATCACATCAATTTTTAGCCGTTTACCTAGAGTATTAAATGTAGGTAAAAAAATAACTAATTACACAGTTTAGTTAGAAATCACGAGATGAATCTTTTAAGCCTAGTTGATCCACGATTGGATAATATTTGTCCAATAAGACGAAAGTGATACTATTCATCGGGTTCAAAAAATTTGCAAACTAAACGAGGCCCTAGTTTTAAAAATTTTCAAGATTTCTCGTCACATCGAATGTTTGATACATACATGAAGCATTAAATGTAGACGAAAAAAACTAATTACATAATTTAGTAGAAAACCACGAGACGAATCTTTTAAACCTAATTAGTCCATGATTAGACACTAATTAACAAATACAAACGAAAGTGCTACAGTAACAAAAGCCAAATTTTTTTCGCAAACTAAACACACCCTAAATGCTGGAGAGATATCGGGTTAGAGGCGGTAACAGCAGGTAACGCATGGTTAATTGCTGCCTTTCACTGCAGGGGTGGGGCCTCACACTCACATGCCAGGGCGAGTGAGACTCCGCCTCCGTTCTGGTCACCGTCGGCTGCTTTTGGTTGGGTCGTCACATCTGGTAAAAAGAACCGCTAGGTTGGGCCTTGCAACATTTCTATTTATTAGTTTCTTTCTTTTCAGAAGTACATACTCCAAAACAATTATAGAGTTTTAAAATGTTGGTACGAGCGCTATGATTTTTGACACCAGGAAACATCAAAATAACATTGCGAGCTGTGTGTCTTTCGTTTCGGAAGATGATTCCATTTCGGGCATCCTAGGTACGTCATAAATAGCTATGAGAATGGAAAGCCAAACCTCAGGATCTACCGCAGCAAGATCACTGATGTAATCTTGTATCAAAAACCTCTTTGCTGAAGTTCAATATATTTTCAGGCGGAGAAATTCTCCCCTCCATAGTTTTCTTCAAAAAAATAATAAAATAAAATAAACAATAGGTAGTTGCAATAGCAAGTCAATAGTTCAAGTATAATCCTACAAACTATCAAAACAAACAACGGATAGAGTTGCAATAGTGAAGTCATTAATGATGCACATTCAGTCTGACATTATAGTTCAACACATTAAGTCTCTTTTAGGGGGGGGGGGGGGGTCGATGTTCATCTTTTTCATGTATCTCTAGAAGTCAAGTTCTGATATCTCTAAATTCTAACATGCATGGCTACCAATTTTTTTTTAGCAAAGATGAGCTCTCGTGCCTTGAAAGGACGGTGTTGCTATATCACATGGCTCAGATAAATAAATTATAGTATTATTTTAAGCGGATAGTAAATACATTGAATAACCTTATTATTTCGATCCTCCACTAGATAGATCTATACAAGGAATGTGGGACGCGCAAAACATCAGTGAGCTAAGGGTGATCCCATGGGCTCTTGCGTTTTGCGTAGAGAAAGCTCAGCCATGCGTGAGACGCACGCCACCAATCACGCGTAATGGACTTCTCCGCAAGGCACACACAGACACAGCTGAAAAGCCTGACGTCCTTGAGCACGCGTCACTTGGTCACTTGCAAACTGCGGTAGAGGCACGCCCTCCGTGCGCGGATCCTCTGAAAGGATGGTGTTGCCATGTTGCATGGCTCAGATAAATAAATCATATTGTTTTTAATAGATAGTAAATACATCGAATAACCTTGTTATTTTGATCCTCCGCTAGATATATTTATACGAGGAATGTGGGACGTGCAAAACATCGGCGGGCTAAGGGTGTTCCCATGGGTTCCAGCGTTTTGCGTAAGGAAAGCTTAGTCGTGCGTGAGACACACACCACCAATCACGCGTAATGGACTTCTTCGCGAGGCATACACAGGCACCGCTGATAGCCTGACGTCCTTGAACACGCCTCACTTAGTCATTTGCAAGCCGCGGTAGAGGCATGCTCTCTGTGCACGGATCCTCAAAAGGATGGTGTTGCCATGTCTCATGGCCTAGACAAATAAATCATATTATTTTTTAACGGATAGAAAATACATCGAATAACCTTGTTATTTTAATCCTCCACCAGATAGATCTACACAAGGAATGTGAGACATGCAAAATAACATCTGCGAGCTAAAGATGATCCCTTGGACTCTTGCGTTTTGCGTAAGGAAAGCTCAGTCATGTGTGAGACACACGCGACCAACCATGCGTAATGGACTTCTCCGCGAGGCACATATATATAGGCACCATTGATAGCCTGACATTCTTGAGCACGTGTCACTTGGTCATTTGCATGCCGTGGCAGAGGATGCCCTCCATGCACGGATCCTTTAAAAGGATGGTGTTGCCATACCGCATGGCTCAGATAAATAAATCATATTATTTTTTTAATGGATAGTAAATACATCGAGTAATTTTATTATTTTGATCCTTCACCAGATAGATCTATATGAAGAATGTGGGACATGCAAAACATAGGCGAGCTAAGAGGTGATACCATGGGCTCTTGCGTTTTGCGTAAGGAAAGCTCAGCTGTGCGTGAGACACACGCCATCAATTACGCGTAATAGACTCCTCCGTGAGGCACACACAGGCACCACAGTTGATAGCCTGACGTCCTTGAACACACGCTACTTGGTCATTTGCAAGTCGCGGTAGTGGCACGCCCTTCGTGTGCAGATCCTCCCACGGTTGGATCGAGATTTCTATATGAGGTTGTTCTAAGGTTCTATACTAGCAATGCGCCTAGTCTTCTACTCAATTTAAAACATAGCACTAAAATTCCGCTAAATTATAACAATTATAGCCATACGGTAGTACCAAATATAGTGAGCAGGCAAACCAGTCTTGGAGTTCTATATAAATGGAAAACGACCAATTCCTCCAAGTGACTATTGTCACACGTACATGTTGGATATATATATCTTTTCAGAGTTCATATAATATAAGTATATTGCCATGAAGTGTCGAGGGTGAAAGAACCGTGCAGTGAGAGTTAAAGCATAATTAGAACTTCTTTTCATAAGGATATACTATATTTTGAAAATTTTCTTGCCAATGTTTTACCTTGACACCTTTTGTTTCTAGGCTACTGAGTTGCAATAACACAAAAAAATAACCATAGTATTAACTGCACCTAGGCTCATGCGGGTTTCATAGAAACCAGTACATCAAATTCTCTGACAACATCCACGATTTATCTTTTCCATCTATCCGCTTCGCTTACGTTGATAGCACACGCAAACTATTCATGCTGCACTCTCACTTTTTAAGCACTTTACATACGCGTCATTGGCGGAGCCGTCGTCCGAGCTCGTCGACAAAGTGTAAAGAAAAATTTTCTTTGAATTGTATAGAAATATTACATTCTTTTAAGATATAAATATTTATGCACAACGAGAATAATCGCCCGGACTTTAAAATTCTTGGCTCCATCACTGATATGTGTTGCCAGTAGTTTGCATTCTTAATTGGTATCAAGCGAACATCCCTTGAAATCATAGTGTTATAATGCTATTAGAACTAGAAGCATATCTCATGCGTTGCTACGGAAATTGCGGATCAATTACAATAAAATTATACTAATTTGCTTATATGAAGGAATATAGTATTATAAATTAATGATAGTGGATGTGACATACTGATGACAACAATTAAATGTATGTGATAGTAGACTGCTTTTATGTCGAGATAGAATGGCTAGTGGAGTTTAGGATTATAAAATATATAGATATAGATATATAGATAGAGATATAGATTAAAACTATATATATTATATCTTTTCTAAAGAGCCACATAAATAGTGCCAACCAACCCTCGCCTCTACTCCACCCGTCGGACCTGCACTCGGCATTTTTCAGACACTAATATGAGGAACGTGTCGCGTCCAGATGAGCCGAAAACATGCTACCGATTACAATTACCACTAAACAAATGGGAGTTATCAGTTATGTATAGCACTGGACAAAACAGCTTTGGAGTCATATTATACTACAAACCATGAGCTCATCCTCCAACAAATCACTATCTTGTTTGTTTGGACAAATGTGGGAATTTTTTCCTAGAAAACAAAGCACGAAAACCAAGTCCATGTCCAAGCAGCACAAGCGCACAAAGCTCCCCGTCGGACGAGCATGGAATCCTCAGCCCCCGGCAGTCGCAAGCACCAATGGCCGGCTGACAGCCTCCAATGGCTCCAAACCACGTCTGCCTCGAGCTTACCACTGCTATCTCCGGCCAAACCCACCTCCTCTGACCGGACCAACGGGCGCCCATCGCTGCTGCCAAAAGCACGCAGGCACCCATCGCACGGGCACAACAAAGCGGCAGTCGCGTCCGTAAAAACATGAGAACAAAGCGGCAGCAGTAACAAAAAAATAATTAAAAACGGGGTTAAAAATCGTAAGGATATTCTTACCCCGCCCCTTGCCCGCGGCGGAGAGACAGGCCCATGCTCCCGGGCCCGGGCCCGGGCCCGGCCCGGAACGACGAGGCGGGTGAGCTCACCGCTGCGGCGCTGCCTCGGCGCGGTCGTGGTGGGCAACGCGAGGCGGCCGAAACTGACACACTCCCTCTCCTCTCTCTCTCTCTCTCTCTCTCTTGCAGGCTTGCTCACACAGCACACACACGACACGCTCACACACGCAGTCACGCTGCGAGAGGGGGAGGAGAAGCGACACAGGAAACTGACGTCGCCTTCGGCGGCCTGCTACTCCCTTAAATCCCCTCGCCTCGCCTCCGGCTGCCTCCTCCCTTTTCTCCCTGCCCGCGCAAATCGCCCAGGTGCCAGGTGCGCGGGGGCAGCGGCGGAGATCGCGACGAATTCCGGCCGGCGGGGACGTGGTCGGGGGAAGTGCATGTGAGATCCGATGGCGGCGGCTGCAGCGGCGGCCGGCGGCGGCGGTGAGTGTGCGTGTGTGTCGCTCGCTGCTGGTTGGGGGTGCTTGGGGCCCGAGCTTCCCCACCTCCGAGCGGGGTTGGCTTTGTGTGTGACGAGGTTTGCTTGCTTCGTGTGGCTGGGCGTGCAGGTGCGGAAGCGGGAGGCGGAGGGAAGGACGCGCTGTTCGTCGAGCTGTGGAAGGCCTGCGCGGGGCCGCTGTCCAGCGTGCCGCCGCTCGGGGAGAAGGTCTACTACTTCCCGCAGGGCCACATCGAGCAGGTGAGTCCGACAACGAGGGTGCCCTGCCCTGACGACGCCGGGGCTGGGGAGCTGTCTCTTGTTGTTGCTGCCGCTGTATCCTCGCGTTTTTTCGAAGTGTTTTGGGTTACGCGCGTGTGCATGCGTCGGAATCCTCGCCGAATTTCGCGTGATCGCAGCGGATTCCGGGGTTTGGAGGGGTTTAGGCGCGGGATTATTTGATCTGAGCGCGACTGGGTCCCTGCGCCTCTCCTCGATTTGGGAAATTCCAGGCCTGCTGAGCCTTCGACTGCGCCGTGGCCCCGGATTTCAAATCCTCGTCGTCCGCAGCTTGGATTCGTGGTTCCGCCCGCGCCTTTGCGCGGAATCGTGGATTCTGACGGGAATTGTCTGGCTTTTGGGGGAGATTCGCATGGCCGGTGCAGTGCTGCACTCTGCGCTGGGGTTTGCTTCTGATGCGGAGGATTCGGCAATTTTTACCCATGGGCACTTCGGTCGCTCAGAATCCCATGCGGAGGGTCTTCTGATTTGGGGATATTTTTTCTAGGTTTGCCAGGTCGTCGGTTACTTTTACTGGTCACTTCAGTGACCTCGGATGAGGTTTTTCATTTCATTTCATTTGACCGTCGAGGCTTGGTCTTTCTTTAGTGCCTCTGCCTCGAATGGTATCAGTGCCTTTATGGTTTTTTAATGTTATCCAAAGCTCCGCAATTTTTTTACTGACATGGGAGATATGCAATGATTCCTCTTTCTAAGATTCTTGCGCTGCTCTATGTGATTTTGGTTGGGGCGCTGATTGTGCGGGATTCTGCTTGTTTCTGCTGTGCTCTCAGGTGGAGGCCTCGACGAACCAGCTTGCCGAGCAGCAGGGCACGCCCCTCTACAACCTGCCATGGAAGATTCCATGCAAGCTCATGAACATCGAGCTGAAGGTAACAACAACTTGGCTTCTTTGCTGTTCATTGTTGCATGTTGTGAATGCATATGCTTGATCTTCGTTTCCTTTGCTAGGCTGAGCCGGATACTGATGAGGTGTACGCCCAGCTCACCCTGCTCCCTGATAAGGTGGGTAACTTCTGGTTTTGCTTCATGCATGCTCACACTTGGAATGTTAGCCAGTGCTATGTACTTATGTTTGTGCTGGATTTACAGAAGCAAGATGAGAATACATCTACAACAGTGGAGAATGAGGAGGCAGAGGAGGAGGTGGTGCCTCATGCGCCACCAGCCACAAATGAGGGACCTCGCATCCATTCCTTTTGCAAGACATTGACTGCCTCAGACACAAGCACACATGGTGGTTTCTCAGTGTTGCGCCGGCACGCAGATGAGTGCCTCCCACCATTGGTTAGTCCCTCGGAACCTTTGACTCATGTTGTTGTTGGTTTAGCACTGCCTGTTGTTGGCCTAATGATGGTGATGCTTTTGATGTTTCTCCTTGATTAGGATATGAGTCAACATCCCCCAAATCAAGAATTGGTGGCCAAGGACCTGCATGGGGTTGAGTGGCGGTTCCGTCACATCTTTCGAGGTGATGCCTCATTGTCTTACTTGTAGTGGATTTATTCCAGAGTAACAGTGTTATGTTCTTTCTTATTTGTTCACTTAGGTTCACTAGAGGAGTGCATGCTTAATACCAGCTTTTACTTGTTTTTGAATGCACTAGAGGCTATTTGTGTGTTGACCATTCACTTTGAATTTAATTGCAAAGTTTTCTAGGAACAATTCTGAGTTATACATATACATAAACAGTTTAATTCTATTCTCTGAGTAGAGCCATACTGTCACTAGAAATTTATGTATTTCATATTTTTTGGGTTGGCCTGCATTTGATTTGTGGATGGTGGAAGTAGTTTTATCAATGATTCTTCTTCACACTTAGTCTACTTGGTTTAGGAATTCCTGCTCCATTGTTGATGACGTAAATTGTAACTTGGATAATTCACGATCTGACACTTGTTAAAATTTACAACTTCACCTTTGATTTACATCAGGTCAGCCACGGAGACACCTCCTTCAGAGTGGTTGGAGTGTTTTTGTTAGCGCCAAGCGTCTTGTTGCAGGGGATGCCTTCATATTTATCAGGTTTCGTACTATGCTATGCTGAGCAGTTAATGTTTGCTTGCTCTTAATTCTCCTTTTTGACACTTGACTACCTTACCAATACCCGATTCCTTATTTTTATGAGATAGAGGTGAGAATGGGGAGTTACGTGTTGGAGTTCGGCGTGCACTGAGGCACCAAACCACTATCCCATCTTCAGTCATATCAAGCCACAGTATGCATCTTGGTGTTCTTGCAACAGCATGGCATGCAGTGAACACTGGGAGTATGTTCACTGTCTACTACAAGCCAAGGTTCGTAAGGAATTATAAGCTTAGTAACATTATTTTTGTTTCTGTGTTCACTTTTAGCAGTAGTGCTATTCCAATCTGTTAATTGATGCATGAAGTTGCATGATTCCCTTGTACATGATAAAAGAATGTTTTGGGTTCAACGGATAATGAATTGCATGTTTGAGCTGAGTTATTTGCTCTCATCCTGCAGGACTAGTCCAGCTGAATTTGTGGTCTCGCGAGATAGGTACTATGAATCACTGAAACGAAATTATTCAATAGGGATGAGATTTAAGATGAGATTTGAAGGTGAAGAGGCGGCAGAGCAAAGGTAAGAGCGTCTGTGGTGGGTATTCGGTTCATTTACATACCGCAACAAAGTTCCCCTTTGGAGATAAACTTTCCATTCTCATTTGTTAGATTCACTGGCACAATAGTTGGAATAGGTGCTTCTGATCCATCTGGTTGGGCTGACTCAAAATGGCGTTCCCTTAAGGTATTGACAATATATTTGTTTCTATGGAAGCAGAGTTGATTTATACCAGCCTTTACCTAACATATTCTTGTGAAATTAGGTGAGATGGGATGAAGCTTCTTCTGTTCCTCGTCCTGAAAGAGTTTCTCCTTGGCAAATAGAACCTGCTGTTAGCCCATCTCCTGTGAACCCTCTTCCAGTCAGATTCAAGAGGTCTCGTTCAAGCGTTAATGCTTCACCATCTGATGTGTCTACTGTAACAAGAGAAGGTTTGAATTTAACCTTGTGTTGTGGATTCATCTGAAGCCTGTAGTTCTTTTTATCATTACTAATGCACAAATAACCTTTTCATATAGTTGCTTCTAAAGTCATGGCAGAGTCGCAACAAAATAATCTCCCAAGGGCCTTGCACAATCAAGGAAGGACACAATTGACAGGTCGATACCGTGATAGCAGTGATGTGAAGACTGCTCAGGATCTTACCATGTGGTCTTCAGGAACTGAGCAACAGAGAAACAATATTGCTGCCCAGACAAAGCGAAGTCTGGAGGGTTGGACGCAATCTAGAACTCCCGAAGGTTACAATCAGCTGTTCTCGGCATTTCAACCACTGAAAGATGCACATAATCCACTTAGCCCTTTTCCTAGTCAAATATCTGGGACTCGCTCAAATACCTGGGACACAGCCGATGCTCGTTATCCAGCCCAACAAGCCAATCACAACATGTTACCTGGCCCATGGTCTTTTATGCCTCATTGCAATGATTTTAGGATGAATCAACAGAATTATCTAGTGATGCCTGAAGCTGCCAAGTTTACTGGGAAATCAGCTTTCAGTTCACTTCAGGGCCATGACACTGATCAGTGCTCCACAGGCTGGTTTGGACATATTGAGTCAAGTTCCCGCACAGGCCATACATCGTCAAGTTTGATCAGGCCCCAGCCTTTGGTTATTGGAAATGATGTTCAGAAAACCAAAGGCATTTCGTTCAAACTATTTGGGATTCCTCTTGGCAGCCTAGAAAAATGTGAACCACTGGTTTCCCCACCAAGTGTCGCATATGACAGGAAACTTCAAACTTCTCCATCAGAAAAAGGGAATCAGCTAGACATAGTTGAAGTGGATATTTGCTCTGATCCTTCCAAGACTGTGAAGCCACTTGATGGTCCTCAGTCAGATTCTATTACAGAGAATAATGAGCCTTGTCCAGAAGCTACCCTGAATATTCAGAACAAAGTGCAGAGTTGTTCCACCAGAAGCTGCAAGAAGGTTCACCATACATTGCACTTTTTCCCTTGTTAGTCATCCCTTGATACATGAATGCTTACTAGGCCCAAACCTTTAAGTGAATACTTTTCAAGTATGCTTCAATGAAGTTATGTACTGTTGATCCCTTTTGGCAACATGTTTTATGTATCTAGATAGAAGCACCTGTCTGATAAAACCTGCTAGTTGTGTAATCTTTCATGCTTAATAAATTGCTTATGTTTTTCTTGCCCTTGCAAGTGTCATGTTTGGCTATGCTTGACATCATCCACAGAGCTAACGCTTTGGGAATCCTGTGATAAGACTTTTTAATCTTTAAGCAATGTGCCTTTTGGATATATAGTCTAGCCTTATGTAAATGTTTATTAAATACAATATGTGATGACAAATGTACCGTTGCCATATTAGATAAGTGACATGGGCCTTGAGAAATCTTAGCTTTCTAATAACGGTCAAATGTTCTATCTAATTGCTTCCATTTTTCTCCTTTTGCCTTTTATTTTATTTGAGGGATGTTGTGTTGCTTGTGGTATTTCTGAATATGACAATTGACAAGGCTTTCTCATTTCAGGTCCATAAGCAAGGCAGTGCCCTCGGCAGATCGATTGATCTAACAAAGTTCACTTGCTATGATGAGCTGATTGCTGAACTGGATCAGATGTTTGACTTTGATGGTGAGCTGAAGAGTCCTTGCAAAAATTGGTTGGTCGTCTACACTGACAATGAAGGCGATATAATGCTGGTTGGGGATGACCCCTGGAAGTGAGTTGTACAGCCTGAATATTTCTGTTGCCTGTTGATTGAAATGCAATTACGATTAACTAGACATAACTTGAATTCCTCTGTTTGTGCAGTGAGTTCTGTGACATGGTCCACAAGATCTTCATCTACACAAGGGAGGAAGTCGAAAGGATGAACCCAGGTGCCCTAAACTCAAGGTCCGAGGATAGTCTGTCTGACTCGCAGGGAAGAGGGTTGACTTCCAAAGAGCCCCGAGGTGGCCCGTCTACTTCGACTCCCAATTCCGAGAACTGCTAATTTGTCCAGTCAGTGAGGTAGCTTCAGCAGCAATATCTAGCCCTGGTTATACGGAAGAACTATTTGTTCATCCTAAGCTAATCTCTTGCGTGCTTTTACTTGTTGCAGGCCTTTTGAAGTGGTGAAGCAGACAAGTATCAGAGTGACCGGAAGAATGAGAAAGGGGGTGAGTCTTGTAGTGGTGTAGTAGGTACTTTGTGTGTATGCCTCCGGGTAAGCCCCGCGGTACTCAGTTTGTAGATGGTGCTTGTCCTGGTGCCAGTTTCCCGTTGTAAGCTAAGTTTCTGGGTGTGCCCTGTGCTAGGGGTAAGTTATTGTAGCAGAGCAGGAGAGAGCAGGCAAGAAACCGCTGGTGCGCCTGCTTGGCCCTCTTCCTTCCCAATCCCTGTAAATAGCCTTGTCTCTGAATCGTAGTAATGTCGACAGCCGTATTTGACATGGTACTCGAAGAGGCGCGCTTGCTCCTGACTGTGTGTTCGGTTGTGTTGGGTATGTATGATCTGCAACTCTCGATGTGTGCGGATGTCGATGCGCGTGTGAAGTCATGCTCATGCAAGAGTGTACTTTTGGTAGGGTTTGATGGTAGTGGATCTGCTGCCATGGTAGTGAGTTTGATTTGCTAAACTGACGAGCAGGTGGCAGGCTGGAGTGGGCTGCTCTGTTTTGCTGCAGGACATGGGACAGTCGAACTATGAAACGATGAGAAACGTGGTGCTTGGAGTAGTCCCGGGTGAAGAAAATGGCTACAGTGCGTGCACTTGGCATCGAACTCCTGTTCCGTGACAGGGAAGGGAGTAGGGATGAAAACGGTATAGATATTTTCTGACCGTATTTGAGACCGAATTCGTTTAGAGAGGTTTTAATCCGTCCGTATCTGAGTCCGGATATTTAACATTCGATACCGTATTCGTATCCGAATATTTAAATCACATATTTATGATGTCGATATCTAATCGTATCCTATCCGGTATTTTTTATACTATCCGTATTCAAATCCGAATCCAAACATAAATATAAAAATAAATACGATATCAGTGATATCCGTCCGTATCCGATCCGTTTTCATCTGCAAGGGAGGCCCCGCGCACCGCGCACGGGCCGTGCGTGACCGAGCGAGTGGCCCCGGCCCGACCCCGACCAGTGTTGAATGCTTGCTCCGTACAGGATCCTACTCGTACAAGCGCATGCAGTAACGTACGATGCCGCGGGGTGATGTGGATCGGATCTCTTTGTCTCGGCGCTGCCGGTCCCTGCCACGCGATACGGCCTCCGCAGTACGATGCCGTAACGGCGTCCACCAAGCCCGACGGGATTTATGGCCGTGTCGCTCGGCACCGGCAGCCCCGCCGGGCGGTTTAACTTTAACCAGCTGTTCCTCAACCTCAGCCTCCCAGGTGACACCAGATAGCAGGGCAGGTCACTGCTGGCCTCAAAATCTGCGGCTCGCTTCTTAGAATTTAGAGCAGCTGCAGCGTTTAAACCGTGTTTGTTACCGCTTTTGAGGCCGCTCCTGAAGCTGTTTAGTGCTCCGTGAACGAAATACTCTTATGCTCGTTTGGTTAGCCTAGAATGAGGCTAGAAATCATTCCGGCTATTTTTAATTTATACAAGTGAGCTAACCATTTCGATTGGGAATCTTTTCGAGAATCATTCCCAGGAACCAAAAGAGGCCTTGCCACAAAGTTTAGCCTAAAAAATTTGAATTTTACTATAGCACGCGCGTGCAGTATTAGTGCTACTCGACAGCATACTCCTTTTATGGCAGAAGCTACTCCCGCTTTTCCTTTTATAGCAAGCCATCACCACAGCGGCCCCTGCCCCTGCACATCCGCGCGCCGCCGTCTGCACATCAGGACGCCATCTCCACCGGTGCCACCGCTCACGCCGCACAGCATTGGGTTCGGCCCCTTCTGTCGGAGCCCACGTCTGTTGCTGGGCACGCCGGCCGGCGCATGGGACGCCGCCGCCAACGCTTCCGTTGGGGGCGCTGGTGGTGGTAGTGACGTCGGCGGCGGCCAAACGATGTTGTCGCCGCTCCTATGCCCTTCCGTGTCGTGCCGCCTTTTTCCAATCTGAGTGTACGAGAGGAGAGAGACGAGCGTTCAAGAGAGAAGATGAGCGTAGGTGGATTAAGCATCTCCTGCGTGGGCCTCCGCTTTTTTGGATGGGAGATGAACCAGGAGATGAACCACACGATGCATAGACGGACGATGGCAAAAGCGAAATCAATGGTGGATTCAGTGTGCGCGCCGAGTCGTTTGCGCGCGCGCGGCCGAAATCTAGTATTTGGGAAAAAAATTTACTCAAGTGTTTTGTTGTGCACTCGATGCAAACTCCGAGGTCCTCATTCGTTCGTTCTTTTCTCTCTAGTGCACGACTAAAAAAATCATATTACTCCCTCGATACCTAAATAAACGAATTTCTAAGTTGTATGAGGGATCACAGCCGATTGAAACTAATAAAACTAATTACTGACATCAGCCGTTTTTTTTGTGACAAGACATCTGCTGGTTAGTGCAGCATAATAAAACTAATAACTTTTTTAAATTAAGTCAGATGAAAACAAACTTTATATCAAAGTTGTATCTCGATGAGATCTATATCTTTGTAGTTGATGACTTTTCTGTTGAGTATCGTTTGTGATCACAAAATTCTATCTAAAGTTCTTACATTTTAAAATTCAAAATTTCAAATGACTTCGGATGAAAAATGACAGAGGCAAAGTTGCAGATCTTGACGAGATTTAAAACTTTTCAGTTGAAAGTTTTTTCATTCAAATTTGTTTAGGATCCCAAATATTCATTATAATATCTAAAAAATCAGTACAAAAGAAAATATCATCTATTCAGGCATAAATTACTTTGGAGTGGAGTGGTTTGGGGAGTTGTGCTTGAGGACACAGGTTGCTGGTTCGAATTACATTGGCTGTAAATGCATGGCTTATGACATTCGACCATGAGGGGGTCCCTGGTGAGGCCGTTCCTGAAGGGTCGAGATGGCGGACTAGAGGGGGTGAATAGTCCTTTCTAAAACTTAATCGCACCGGCTAACCGAAACAAATGCGGAATTAAACTTATCGGTCTAGCCAAGACTACACCCTCTATCTATAACTTTAGTACCTTACAAAAGATCCTAATCAAGCAAATAAGGTGCCGAACTAGCAAGAGCCCACCTAAATAATTCTAGCTTGCAAGGTCACACAAACCTATGCAACTAGTACTTCAAGCACTGGGGAGCTCCTACACAATTCTAGTAAGCAAAAGGACAAAGCTCCTAGACTCACTAGTAATACTCAATAACAAGGCAACCGATGTCAAATTAGAGAGCGCAAATTACTTAGCTACAGAAACTAAACAATGTGACTAACAAGGTTACATAAACCAAATTAGCCATGCAAAGTGGAGCTTCTAGCTACACAAGAAAGAAGATAACTAGCAAGCTACACAAATAAACTAGTCACAAGAGCAACTACACAAGCACAAGTATATATGAAAGTAAATACAAGCTTGTGTTGCACGAAGACAAATCACCGAGAAGAGTAGACAATGTTGACACAGTGATTTTCTCCCAAGGTTCACTTGGTTGCCACCAAGCTACGTCCCCGTTGTGTCGACCAACACTTTGTGGTTCAGCGGCTAATCGGTATCCACAACCGAGCTCTTCCAAAGAGCACCGCAAGAACCCACCATCAAGTGTGGTATCTCAATGACACGTTCTACTAGAGTTGCTCTTCGCGATCCCCGTGGGGTGAACACAATCCCCCTCACAAAGCTTCTCCGGAGCTTCGCACAATCTTCTTGTGAGCTTCGATGGAGCCTCAAGGCACCAAGCCGTCTAGGAGGTGGCAACCTCCAAGAGTAACAAGCACCACTGGCTTGCAACGCAAACACCTAGTGCCACTCGATGCAATCCTCACGATGCAATGCACTAGAATCACACTCACTCGTAAATCGATTCGCATTCTTGCAAGCACAAGTGAGTTAGAAGCTCTCCTAGCACTCCCAAAGCATGGATACTAAGTCCTAAGGGTGCCAAGCACCAGCCAAGGCTGGCCGCCACTTCTATTTATAGCCCCACAAACGAATATAGCCGTTGTCCCTTCACTGGCCGTTTTTCGGGGGCACCAGACGCATCTGTTGCCACTACGACAGACACGGCATCCAGCGTCCGTCGCTCGGATGCATGCCACGTGTCCCACGCGGTCAAATCTCCAACGGTCGATTCCAACCAACAGACGCGTCCGTCGCTACGGAGGCAGCGCATCCGTCGCTCGACGGACACAGTCCAGTAAGCTCCCAACATGGGGAGCTGCAACAGACGTGTCCGTCACTTGAGCACCATCGCGTCTATCGCCTCTCACTTTTTACTACCCATCCCAGAATGGGCGGTGAAAACCTATCACTGTACACGCCATGCCGAGCACTATTCTGCCACTGATCACCCTCGAGGGAGAATACTACGACTATCGTACCCCAAAATTCTCGAGACTCGGCCTTATCCATTCACCATCGACCCACCTCGACCCGGCCTCGACCAACCGCCGATCAAACAAGGAAGCAAGGCCTGCATGCCACATGATCCGGAGTCTTTTCACCGTCTCATCCTCTACGTCACCATGGTGTCCGGGGATGGCCGGCCATTCCCGGGGCACGTCGCTACAGCGACCTCCACAACGCTCGACAAAACTTCAATTCTAAGGAGTCCCCCGGTGTCCCTGCCTCCTCTTGACCCTATAAAAGGGCAGGCAGGGGACTCCACGAGGGGGACAGACAAGCAAAAAAGCCAGTCACCATCCCACCGTAGAAGATCAACATCTCAAGCAATCTCTTTTGTACTCTCACTTTTTCTCTCTAAGACCTAGGATCTGCTCCCTCTCTCACAGCTTGTAACCCCTACGCAAGCACTTAGGTGCAAGGAAATACAATACTCCCCCTCTCCGTTGGACGTAGGGCCTTATTTTGCCCGAACCAGGATAAACCCTCGTGTACTCTCCTTGCATCACCATCTAGATGATTCACTCGTTGGCTTAGGACCCTCGCGGGACCAGACGCCGACACCACTTACTAAAGGTCATCTTATGAATTTATCCAACACAAATCAATCCAAACTTGATTACTAAGCATTTTATCCATTCAAACATCTTATAGCAAGCAACATATGCATATATATCCAATTCAATCAACTTATATGCACCCAAATGAAATGATCAACAAGAGATATACCTTGGTTAGCTCATGATCATCCAATAGCAAGCTTCAACTCAATTAATCTGCAAGCCATCAATTAATTCTAATAAATCACCATAACTTGATCATGACACTTGTATGTTGTAGCATTTGGACTTCACTCATTTTGACTTGACATTAGGATAATGATCACCATTCTTCATTACTTGGCTCAAACACATGATAAACATTATGAATACCACTTGAACAAGTCTCCAGTGACAATGGTACCTACAAACAATCATCCACTTTTTGATGGTATCCAAACAAGTTTGGGTCATCTCAGGTTAGGTGCAACATACTTAGGCAAAGCCTTAGTATGAATAGCGGGATATTTTGCAATAGCAACCATGGAGGTACCATTACCATCCTATCTAAGCATAATATTATCATCAATTGAAATAGACTTAGAATTCTCACCTAGGGGACATGAATGTGCCATTTGTCCCCTTTTCCGGCATGAGTAGCACATTCTCTTTGCTTGAGTCTCTTCTTCCTTGCTTATGTTGTGCTTCCCATTGCCTAGCCTCTCATGGGTTGTTTGAGCCTTCTTCTCAAGCTTGGTAGGACACCCCGAGTCAAAGTGTCCTATATCTCCACACTCGAAGCACTTGATGTGAGCACAATCTCTTTTCTTGTCTTGATTCTTGCTCACTATCTTGGCATTTTGAATTTGCATTGGATGCCTTGCTCTTCCACCTCTTCTTATTTTCTTTTTCTTTATCATAAAATCACCAACATCTTCATTGTTGATCTTGATTTGCTCTTGGGGTGTCTTCTCTTGCGCAACTAGTGGCTTTGGTTGAGGCTTTACTTATTGCTTCACTAATTGCTTGGTTGGGCACATTGAGGTGAGATGACCCAAGTGCGGCACTTGAAGCACTTGACATGCTTTAGCCTCTCTTCTTCTTTCATCTTCTTGAGCTTCTCAATGTTTGGGCAACCATTAGCAAGATGTCTCGCTTCATGGCATCGATAGCACATGGTATGCGAGAACTTATTTTGGAGTAGCCTCTTCGTCCTCTTTTCTTGCTTTCTTTCACCCTTTGACATTTTCTCCTTGAAGCCAAGGCCACTTTTGTCACCAAAGTTTCTTTGAGTCTTCATCATGTGCTCAAAGGTGACTTTTGAGTTATAGCACCTCTCTAACTTGTTGCTTAAATTTTTTACTTCACTTTTAAGCTCATTGTTCTCCTTCAAAAGGTTAGTCTCACAAGACACAGAAGTAGAACAAGCATCTAATTGTGAAGAACATGGCATATCTAGTAAATCATCACAAGAGGTGGATACATGCTTCTTGCCTACATCACAAGGGTTAGCAATATGCGATTGATCATTTGACCAAAATGATGAGCTCTCACTAGTTTTGGTTTCTTCATTAGAAGGATTCTTAGTGAGTAAAGCATGTTCTTGTACCAAGTTATCATGAGCAACACTAAGTTCCTCATGAGCCAATTTTAGCTCCTCATGTGAATAAGTAGTAACATAAAGTAGATGCTTTTATTGTTCACATGTGGTTTTTAGAAATGAGTTTTCATTTTTCAATTTACTTATTTTTGCCATCTCATTTCTTAGGGCCTTTGAGAGTTTATATAGAAGCTCAAAATTTGGACCATCATAATCAACAACAAAACCACCAATCGATACCTTAGTGTCACCATGTGACATGGAACAATGTGGTGATGTTGAAGAGCTTGTTGAATCATCACTCTCATGCCATCATCTTCACCATCAAGTGTGCATGAAGTAGAATCATCACTTGCATCACTTGTGGTATTATCATCAATCTTGTCAAGTGATCTTATGGTATAATCATCTTTGTCATCACTTGACAATGAGGTGGAGCAATCCTCCACAACCATCTTGTTGTGGTCATGCTCAACATCCTCATGCGCCTCTTCCTTGGGCTCATCATCATTGGAGATAGTCCCATATTTCTCATTGAGAAACATCCAAATCTCACGGGCGGACTTGAAATTCATGATCTCACAAAATATGCTACTATCCATAGATCGATAGAAAATGTTAGTAGCTTGGCTATAGATATGTAGGCATTTACTTTGCACTTGAGTTGCATTCTTTCTATCAATCGCATAAGAAAAGCCCATATCTACGATCCACCACATTTGGGGAGAAATAAACTTAAAATTGCATTGCATCCAATTTCTCCATCGTGCAAAGTATGTGCCATAAAAAATGTGTGGACACTCAACATCTAGCCCATAATCCGCCATCCTCTTGGGTCGGTAAAGACCACAAATGAGAGACCTAGGTCAGATACCACTTGAAGGGTCAAGATGGCGGACTAGAGGGGGATGAATAGTTCTTTCTAAAACTTAATCGCGCCGGCTAACCGAAACAAATGCGGAATTAAACTTATCGGTCTAGCCAAGACTACACCCCTTTATCTATAACTTTAGCACCTTACAAAAGATCCTAATCAAGCAAATAAGGTGCCGGACTAGCAAGAGCCCACCTAAACAATTCTAGCTTGCGATCACACAAACCTATGCAACTAGTACTTCAAGCACTAGGGAGCTCCTACACAATTCTAGTAAGCAAAAGCACAAAGCTCATAGGCTCACTAGTAATGCTCAATAATAAGGAAACCAATGACAAATTAGAGAGCGCAAATTACTTAGCTACACAAACTAAGCAATGTGACTAACAAGGTTACACAAACTAAATTAACCACGCAAAGGGGAAGCTTCTAGATACACAAGCAAGAAGATAACTAGCAAGCTACACAAGTAAACTAGTCACAAGAGTAACTACACAAGCACAAGTATATATGAAAGTAAATATAAGCTTGTGTTGCACGAAGGCAAACCACCGAGAAGTGTAGACAATGTTGACACGGTGATTTTCTCCCGAGGTTCACTTGGTTGCCACTAAACTACGTCCCCGTTGTGTCGACCAACACTTCGTGGTTTGGCGGCTAATCGATATCCACAACTGAGCTCTTCCAAAGAGCACCGCAAGAATCCACCATCAAGTGTGGTATCTCAATGACACGCTCTACTAGAGTTACTCTTCGTGATCCCTGCGGGGTGAGCACAATCCCCCTCACAAAGCTTCTCTGATGCCTCACACAATCTTCTTGCGAGCTTCGACGGAGCCTCAAGCCACCAAGCCATCTAGGAGGTGGCAACCTCCAAGAGTAACAGCACCACCGGCTTGCAACACGAACACCTAGTGTCACTCGATGCAATCCTCATGATGCAATGCACTAGAATCACACTCACTCGCAATCAATTCGCACTCTTGCAAGCACAAGTGAGTTAGAGCCTCTCCTAGCACTCCCAAAGCATAGATACTAAGTCCTAAGGGTGCTAAGCACCAGCCAAGGCCGGCCATCACTTCTATTTATAGCCCCACAAAAGAATATAGCCATTGCCCCTTCACTGGGCGTTTTTCGGGGGCACCAGACGCGTCTGTCGCCACTGCGACAGACGTGGCATCCAGCGTCCATCGCTCGGATGCATGCCACGTGTCCCGCATGGTCAAATTTCCAACGGTCGATTCCAACCAACAGACGCGTCCATCGCTACAGAGGCAGCGCGTCCGTCACTTAACGGACGTAGTCCAGTAAGCTCCCAATGCGTGGAGCTACAACAGACGCGTCCGTCGCTTAAGCACCACCGCATCCATTGCCTCCTTCAGCAACGCGTGAATGAGGGTAAGCCACCAGACGTTGACATCAGCGTTTGTCGCTCCCGAGACCAGCGTCCGTCGCACAGAGAACACCACGTGCCACCTAGGGCAAAGCACTAGACGCGGCACCGGCGTCTGACGCCACCACACCCAACGTCTGTCGCTCAAAAAACAACGACGATCACCTTTGTGACTTCGCCTTCGGTTCTATCCTTCGGCACAATGGAAAATAAGCGTTTGATCTTCACAAAAACGCCTGAATCCCGCCAAGGGTCCCAAACCCATCTCTACCGCTCAAACTCTATCGCCTTCGCAAATGTGCCAACACCAACAAGTGTTCATCGCCTTGTCACGTGTGTTAGTATTTTCACAATCATTTTTTTCAAAGGAGTTAGGCACTCAACTTGCCTCGCCACTCGATCCTAACACGTATGCAAAGTTATATCGCTCAAGTGGCACTAGATAACCGATATGCAAACAAGTTTGCCCCTCTTGATAGTACGGCTATCTATCCTAAACCCGGTCATAAACTTCTCTACACACCTATGACCGGTGAAATGGAAATGTCCTACATTATACCTTTGCCTTGCGCATTCCATTCCATCTCCTCTGATGTTGATGCAACACATGCACCAACCAATCACCAAATGATATGATCCACTTCATATCATCATGTAACCGTATTGGTTCATCGATCTTGACCTCACTTGCTCTTCACCGTTGTCTTGGTCCATCGGCGCCAAGTCTTGCTCAAGCTTCACCGTCACACGCGGTCCCTCACTTCCAAGGCTCCGACTTGCCCTTCATGCTTGCAACCGGTCCATCGAGCCAAGTCATGTCTTGATCTTCTCCACCTTAATCACATGACTCCATGTCATGTCTCATATGCAATGAGCTCCTCCATCATCACATGTGCAGCTTTGCAACATCTCCAAGTCATTTCCACCTTCATGGCATATGTTGCTCACACACATGTACCTATGGACTAATCACCTGTGTATCTCACATAAATACAATTAGTCCACCTAAGATTGTCACTTAATTACTAAAACCAAACAAAGACCTTTCAGTTCCCTAGGATTAGTTCTTTCTTTTTGCTTTTCTTATTTATATTTTATGGAAATGATTATCACCGCCAGTTGGTGACACGAGCTACAATTATCACCAACAATATATCACCACCGAGGGTCGAAACCGGCCGTGATGACATTTATGTAGTAGTGACAGAACATCAAATTTGGAGTCTAGTCGAGAGAATTACAATATTGGAAAAATACCCCCACAAAAAAATTGAGATAGCCGAACTTAGAAGTTGGAATAGCCGACTTTAGAGGTTGTGATAATCGATTTTGCTAGAGAAAATAGGCTAAACCGACTTTGAGATTGGCTCATTCAACTTTTGTAGAATCCAAGTCCAAAAACTATGAAACTCGTGGATTTCAACGTGAGATACCACCCCCATTATACAATGGCTGTCTGATAGAAGTAGCAATGTGACAACACCGAGCCAGGGGGTTGGAGCTCAGCTTCGCCTCCACTAGGCTCTACTACTATCCATAATTGTTGTTCCACAATGCTCTCAACAAATTTATAGACATTCTAGATGGCCTTGCCGATGACTCTAGGACATCCTCGCTATTAGTGGTAGAGGCAGGGAGGCTAGGGAGGCAAGCCCCCCAACGTTTCTATGCCCCCTAATATATCCTCTTAATTAGCTATCAATAGTCTAATTAGTTAGTTAATGAGGTTATTTGTATTTTGATTCCATGTCGCCCAATAGCATCTTATATAATCATGAATTAGGCCATCCTATTTTTATCTCCATCTATTTGTTTCTCTGTATTATAATCTCTAATAGCATCTTATATAATTAACTAGTTAATGATGTTATTTGTGTATTTTACTGAACATCTAGTCTGTTACACATTACACCCTCTAATTAGCTAGTTAATTGTAATCAATGTTTCTCTTATTTGATCTCTCTGAGTTGATCTCCAATGACATTTGTATTACTTAGGATTAGTCTTCCTGTTATTTTTCTTATGTCCTTTGTTCCTGTTATTACCGTAATTCTGTTTATTATCTAAAAGTTAGATTGATCGGATGGAGATTAGGGACCTGCTAATTTTTTTCCTTTTTGTCTATAATATTCAATTTCCTTTAAGTCGTCTCAACATAGCCGGTCCCAAGCCCGGGTAAAGGAGGAGGGTGTGTTAAGGTCTGGTGAACCAACAGTAAAAAAAACAGCCACTCTCATGGATTTGAAACCCACAAGAGATTCGTTGGGGCATAACCCTCTTAGCGACGCACTATATCGGAACCCGGGTGTGGTGTTAAATGGGCAAGGGCCGGGTCGTCATCCCCTTAGTGGCGCATCGTATCGTGACCCGGGTACAATGAAAAATGAGCAAGGGTCGGGCCGTCGCAACCTTAGTGGCGCGCTACATCTACGCCCGGATGTAGTGAAAAATGAGCAAGGGTCTTCGCACTTCCCTCGATGGGTGCGAAGGGTAAGGAAGCTAGCCGAGCCAACTAGGATTCGTCTGGGTAGCTAGAACATAGGGTCCCTAACGGGTAAGCTAAGAGAGCTAGTCGATGCAGCAATTAGAAGGCGTGTAAATATTCTATGCGTTCAGGAGACTAAATGGAAGGGCCAGAAGTCGAAGGAGGTGGAGGATACTGGCTTTAAACTTTGGTACACGGGGACAACATCGGGTAGGAATGGTGTAGGCATCTTGATCGATAGGAGCCTTAAGGATGGAGTCGTTGATGTTAGGAGGCAAGGCGACCGGATTATCTTGGTCAAGCTGGTAGTTGGAGATTCGGCTCTGAATGTGATCAGTGCCTATGCCCCTCAGGTAGGTCTTAGCGAGGGCACCAAGAGGTAGTTTTGAGAAGATCTTGATAGCATGGTTAGTACCGTGCCTATCAGCGAGAAACTCTTTATAGGAGGAGACCTCAACGGCCATGTTGGTGCGACTAATGTAGGTTTCGAGCGGGTGCACGGGGGGTTTGGGTATGGTAGTAGAAATCAAGAGGGGGAGGATGTTTTGAACTTTGTGCTGGCCTATGACTTGTTGATAGAGAACACCCTCTTTAGGAAGAGGGAATCTCATCTAGTAACCTTTCGTAGTGGACAACACTCGAGCCAGATCGACTTTATCCTTGCAAGAAGGGAGGATAGACGTGCTTGCTTTGATTGTAAGGTGTTACCTGGGGAGTGTGTTGTCCCTCAACATAAGCTTGTGGTGGCGGACTTTCGCTTTCAGGTACGTGTCCACCGGGACAAACGTGCCAAGATTGCGAGAACGAAGTGGTGGAAGCTTAGAGGGGAAGCAGCGCAAACGTTTAAGGAGAGGATGCTAGATGAGGGGCCTTGGGAAAAAGGAGAAGATGCCGACGACATGTGGCTAAAGATGGCAACATGTGTCCGGAAGGTGGCTTCGGAAGTGTTTGGCGTGAGTAGGGGAGGCAAACGGGAAGTGAAAGACACATGGTGGCGAAATGACGAGGTGCAAAGGGTTATTAGGGAGAAGAAGGAGTGTTTCAAGCGTCTCCACCATGACAAGAGTGTAGCCAACATCGAGGGCTATAAAATAGCGAAGAGGGTTGCAAAGCGAGCTATGAGTGTAGCAAAAGGTTAGGCGTATGATGGCCTTTATCAGCGGCTAGGAATGAAGGAAGGGGAGAAGGATATTTATAGGATGGCTAGAATCCGCGAGAGGAAGACAAGGGACATCAACCAAATAAAATGCATCAAGGATGGGACAGATCGACTTCTGGTGAAGGATGAGGAGATCAAGGACAGATGGAGAGAGTACTTTGACAAGCTGTTTAATGAGGAGAATGAGGGTCCTGCCCTTGAGTTGGACAACTCATTTGACGATACCAACAGACGCTTTGTGAGGAGAATTCAGAAGGCAGAGATTGGAGAGGCTTTGAAGAGGATGAAGGGAGGTAAAGCAATGGGCCCTGATGGTATCCCCATTGAGGTGTGGAGATACCTAGGCGCCAGAGTGATAGTATGGTTAACTAAGCTTTTTAACCTTATTTTTTGGTCTAACAAGATGCCTGAAGAATGGAGGAGAAGTATATTAGTACCTATCTTCAAGAACAAGGGAGATGTTCAAAGTTGTACTAACTACCGTGAGATTAAGTTGATGAGCCATACAATGAAGCTCTGGGAGAGGGTTATCGAGCATCGCCTAAGGAGAGTGACACATGTGACCCAAAATCAGTTTGGGTTCATGCCTGGTAGGTCGACCATGGAGGCGATTTTCTTATTACGATAATTGATTGAGAGATATAGGGAGCAAAAGAAGGACTTACACATGGTCTTTATTGACCTCGAGAAGGCATATGACAAAGTACCAAGAAATGTCATGTGGTGGGCCTTGGAAAAGCACAAAGTCACAACTAAGTACGTTACCCTCATCAAGGATATGTACAGGAATGTGGTGATGTTTGTCCGAACATGTGATGGCGACACCAGTGACTTTCCAATTAAAATAGGACTGCATCAGGGGTCAGCTTTGAGCCCTTATTTATTTGCTTTGGTGATGGATGAGGTCACAAGGGACATACAAGGTGATATCCCTTGGTGTATGCTCTTTGCTGATGATGTGGTGCTAGTTGACGACAGTAGGGCGAGGGTTAATAGGAAGTTAGAACTATAGAGGCACACGTTAGAGTCGAAAGGGTTCAGACTTAGTAGGACTAAGACCGAGTACATGAGGTGCGATTTCAGCACGACTAGGCACGAGGAGGGAGACGTTAGCCTCGATGGGCAAGTGGTGGCCAAGAAGGATACTTTTCGGTATTTAGGGTCAATGCTACAAAAGGATAGAGACATTGATGAAGATGTTAGGCATAGAATTTCAGCCGGCTGGTTGAAATGGCGTCAAGCTTCTAGCGTTCTCTGTGAGAAAAGAGTGCCTCAGAAGCTGAAAGGTAAGTTCTATAGGACGGTGATTCGTCCGGTGATGTTATACGGTGCTGAGTGTTGGCCTACAAAAAGGCGACATGTCCAATAATTGAGTGTAGCGAGATGCGTATGTTGCATTGGTGTTGTGGGCACACAAGGAGGGATAGAGTCCAGAACGACGATATTTGGGATAGGGTTGGGGTGGCACCAATTGAGGAGAAATTGATTCAACATCGGTTGAGATGGTTCGGACATGTCCAACGGAGGCCTCCTGAGGCACTGGTGCGTAGTGGAGTTCTAAAGCGGGCCGATAATGTAAAGTGCGGTAGAGGTCGACCTAAACTAACTTGGGACGAGTCCGTTAAGAGAGATCTTAAGGAGTGGAATATCTCCAAGGATTTAGCTATGGACAGGAGCGCTTGGAGATTGGCAATCAATGTGCCTGAACCGTGACCTCTTTTGTCTTGTGCCCTTTATGTCCCTTTATGTGTCTCCCTGTTTCTCGTCTCTTTTGGGTTTCATCTCTAGCCTACCCCAACTTGCTTGGGACAAAAGGCTATGTTGTTGTTGTTGTTGTTGTTGTAGTTTAAGTTTTTTTAATGTAACACAAACGTTTATTTGGTTGTCATGTATACTTTTGCTGTGTATGTATTTTGTTATGTATGATTGTTGTCATCTTGAACAGCCCATTGTCTAATAAATCGTGGCTCTGTCCCTTGCTTTGAGCCTGTTTGGTTCTCTGCTTTACTTCCTGTCCAAGCTCCAATATTGCAGGTTGGACCTGTTTGGTTCTTTGTAAAGGCCTTATAGCCTGGCTCCAACAATACACCCACCACCCTTTAGCCTTGCTTACTAGGAACGAGGCGAGCAGTCATTTCCGTGGAGCCAGGCTTGGCTAAGCACTCGCCTCACCTCCCGCCCCACTGAGCTCCTCACTACAACACCCGTGCCTCCTCACCTCCCACCCCGCCGAGCTCCTCATTGCAGTATTAGCACAATGGCGCCGCCTCATCTCCCACTCGGCCGAGCTCCTCGATGGAGCACGAGCACCGCCTCACCTCCTACCCCTCTGTCCCTATCGTGGCGGAGCTCGTCGTGCCGACCTACTTATCCAAATGTGTGTCTAGCCTCATCATCTTCTCCGTGGGTGTTCTCAAGGACGTCGTCCTACCATTCGCGGGTGTGCCCCAGCTAGTCGCGACGGCGCAATGTGCAAAGCCCATGACATGTTGCTCGATTTCTTCCCATTGCTTCAGCCGCATGCCGTACGAGTGCACTCAAGGACGGCCTCAGGTGCGGGCGCTTCGTCCCTAAGTGTGGGTGAGGCGGAGGTGCCCTCCAGCGAGGGGCAGAGGAGTTGGCGTCCGTGCTCACCACTTGTTCGATGAAAATGACTCAAAGACGTAACTTTACCAGCTCAAAGATGAGGTGATTCCATAATCCATACAAGACAAACCAAGCAATCAAATACATCAATACTTATGTAGGCTAAGCTAGCCAGTGCAACTAAACAAAGTGCATCTTGCATTGTCGCGGCCAGGCTCTAGAGCTTAGTTGGCTAGCCAGGTCAGAGCCAAAACGTGGAGAAAATTTTCTATTTGACCCTAGAAATAATGCTCTTCTCCTATTTGACACTGAAACTAAAATTCTTTCCTATATGTCCTCCCTTCGAGTTTTTCTTTCCTATTTGACATTTCCGTCAGCTCTGTTAGCAACTACCGTTAGTTGGCTAAGTAAGGCAACAGCAAAAGACCAAAATGCCCTTTTTGATGCTGAAAGTTTATATAATTTTTTTGAGCATTTTAACGTCGTCAAACAAAAAAACTCAAAACTACAAAATTGTAGATCTCATCGAGAGCTATAATTTTCATATAAAAATCATCTTCATCCGACGTCGTATTGAAGAGTTATGATTTTTCAAAAATTCAGTCTTGTCGCGCCATTCCCGGTGGCGCGACAAGACTGTACTGTCACGCCAACAGGGGTGGCGCGACAAACTTTTTCATGTTGGAAACGCCGTCGAATATGTCGTATCTTGTCACGCCAACGCATATGGCACGACTATGTTATTTGGTCACGCCATTGGGAATGACGCGACCAAAAAGGGCTACCGGATGCAAATTATTTTCTGGGACGGTTAATATTAAAATATTTATTAAAAAAGATTTAAATATAAAAATCGTTCAGTGCTATGCTGCTTAAGACCTTCTGCAGGTAACCGATCAACCCCATTCTGCACTACTGGAGCCTACAGTAGTTATACAGTATAGGGGTAAAACAAACATTTCTCCTAGGACATAACACCGTTAGCTGTCTGAACTGACGAAAATGTCAAATATGAAAGAAAAACTCAACTGGAGGACATATAGGAAAGAATTTTAGTTTCACTGCCAAATAAGAAAGAAGCATTATTTTCGATGTCAAATAGGAAATTTTCTCCAAAACGTGAACCAATCACACCTGTGCTTCTTCTCGACAAGTTCTCCGTGGAGGCTTACGTGGAACTTTTGGACGTGTGCACTACGTATGCCGGCTTAGCCAACTTGAGAGTCAGCCAAGCCAACATGGAGCCTCGCTGCATGTTTTTTTTTTCCTTTCTTGTGCGGGGTGCCTCGCTGCATGCGTTAATCTTGGCCGTTGCGGTCCGTGCAAGCTAGCGCTTGCTACTTGTCAGTGTGTGACCGTTTGTGTGTCAAAAGGTTTATGCACACATTGCACATTGAGGCTTTGTTCGTTTCATCCAAGACCTAGGGCTGACTTGTACATGCAAAATCCACTGCTTTCCCGCGACGCTCCAGCTCATAATTAAATTTGCGTCGGAAGACGAAGAGGAATCGCGAAGGTCGAGCGGGCGGCCACATAACTATCTCGCCGTTCGTGCTATATTAATCACACGCACGTCTTCCTATAGCTACCTGATTGACCCGGCCGTTCATCGACCAGGCCAAAACGCCAGAGCCCAAGAGCCGCATCGATCAATACCTGCAGTCTGCAGAGCTTCGGCAAAACAATCCTTATGCTTATCAGTCAGAGTATAGCGTTTTTTTCTCACAATAAATCAGTAAACAGTACTTTTCAGTCTAACTTTTCAGCGAAACGAACAGGGTTATTGACCTCATCGTCCTCGGCGGAGGCGGCGAGGACACACGTGGAACGGATCTGCCGGGAACGGTTCTACGTCGGGCAGGAGGAGAGGAACCCGCTGGCGGAGGACATCCACCATGCAGTCAGCTACCTCTCTGAGGAACTCTACTCCAAGGACGTCCATTTCCTCATGGAGCTCATCCAGGTACACTCTTGTAAATAATTATTTTTTATTATTATCATATACCAATCGTTTGGTCATATAATCTTGTATACTATTTTCTGAAGATGCACATGGGTGACTACTTCTGACGATATTTAATTAGCCCATGTTTATTGTCCATTCGGCTAGGCATCCCCAGGTTTGTTTATTGTTCGCTGCAGTATGTCCTTTATCTAAAGCACGATCCATGGTACGCTCATACTCATAGGTACTGTCGGGAGATAAGAAAGAAACTAGCACGGGACGCGCGCTTCGCCGCGCGCGCATCTGCTATACTCGCTTATGTTAATCAAGTGGGCCACTGATTTCATGGTATAGATATTCATCGCCATTGCTACTAATGTAAAATACCCGACCCTCATGTTGCGGACATGTTACATGATATACTGACCATGGAGGAAAAAAATAAATTCTAATATGTAACTTGAAACACCTGTACAAGGACATAAAAAGACTTCGGAAAACGATTAGGTTCTTGTGTTCGGCATATCAATCAAACTGTTTTGGCAGTTTAGCATGTAATATTACTCATCCAGTAGAAATGGAATATCAAAACATCACCGTTGCAAGATAGGTCAACGTAGTTAAGATTCTCAGTATTTTGAAACTATGAATTTTGTATATGTGTAAAGGGAGACTCTCCAATATATTATGTGGATAATCAATTGAGTTGTGTGGGCAGTGTGAAACTAACTATATTAACAAAGGTCAAATATTGCTCTTTGTGGATGATCAGGTTTAGCTCATGGAATAATTGCAGAATAAAATGGCAGCTATGTCAATTGCTAAGTAGTGGGCAAAGACAACTCATATGCTGGCTCGCTGATAAGTTCATATGTAAGGCTAAAACCACGAACCAGGTCATGGAGCAAATGGTTAGAGTGTGCAAACATACATCAATTTTGAGATAGAAAAGCGTTAACTTGTGACATTGCAATTCTATTTAAACTTAAAATAATCTCACAGGTACTAAATCTCATATTTGGAGGTGTTATAACAATATCAATCTGATGAAAGTTTGGACTGCATTCAACCTCACCAGGGAAGCAAAATTGAGAGATGGCTAGTGTCATACTTTCTATAACACAATCTATGGATAAAGATACTGAAAGCGGCAGTGCTCAAAAGAGCCTAAATATGTTCACCATATGCTGCAATAAACCAAGCAAACCAATATAAATTAGTGGAAATCTAATGTCAGCAGGAGTAAATCAATTAATGACTGAAATCAGGAATCTGACCGATGCAGAGATACATTGGAATCAATTCCAACATGTAGGAAAATTGATATACATGAACTGGCCAAAATCTAGAACAATGCAAAGGTCTTATTATACAACATATGAGGAGAATGTCTCACCTATGACAACCATGCAAGACTGAACACGTAAGCTGCCTTTTGCATTCTTGGGGAAAAAACTGAACATACACATGAATCCAGGAAAATAAAAGACGGAATACTTTGGATTCAGTAGAAGTATAGTGGATAAACATAACATGTTCAATTGCCCGTAGGAATGGATGGGCCTAATTCATTATTTCAGCAGTTGTAGCACAATGCAAACATGTATATGTTGGTATGCAGTGATGTTCAGAAATGTTTGGAAAACAGAGAGTAATCTAACAATGAACTAACCTGCTTAGAGGTTCAAAAGACAACGATGGTGACTTTGGGCTCTATGTGGCACGGTAGTACAGAACTAAAGAGTGATGATCCATGTAGTGGAGCAGCTAAGTGCTCGAAAAGAAATGAGAGAAGATGGGGGCATTTGATAAAGTTTCAGGTTTTTTGTTGATCTTGGCAACCACAAAGACACCATCACCAACCCTTAAATGAGGAGACCTGAAAAGCAGGCCTTGTGGTTGAATCAGGGGCAGCAGATTCAACAGGAGACCCACTGAAAAAGCTTCACTCGAACCTGCAGAATCAATAGGCAATAAAAATGAGTGTGAGCCCATTGAAAAATGTTGAGCTAAGGCAGTAGGGGACAGCAAGCCAAACGAAAGATCAAATGGGACCAGGGAATAATATATCTAGAAATGCATATCCCAATAAGAGAAGAGCATGCAAAAGAAATGGATCACAGCATCCAATGCAGAGGAATTTGGGGCGGAGGAAAATCCAAACATGGGAAGATGAGGAAAACGCAAGAGGAAAAGAGCAGAGTAGTAAGCTAGCAGAGGATTAACGGAGAGGAAAGCACCATGGATGCGCGGCGTGGAAGTGAACCCCCAGCGACAGAGCGGAAGGAACAGGATGACGAAACGGTTGATCATCTCCTGGTAAGCTGCGTCTACACGAGGGAGGTATGGTACTGCCTGCTGCTTCCTGGTGGCTGGGCGCAGCCGGCTCTAATGCCAGGTTCCTGCCTTGGATGGAGTCTCGGTGCCTGCTGCCCAGAAACCTGCAGCGGGGTTTTGATTTAGTGTTGCTGCTAGTGTCTTGGCGAATTCGGAGAGAACGCAACTCCCGAGTCTTCGACAATGTCTCGACCACGGCGGAACAGGCAAGACACGTGGTGCCGGAGGAGGGAGATGAGTGGATCTGTGCTGGATTCACGGCGGTCTCTGATCATCGCTGATGGGCGTTGATGACAGTGTCCGGTCCTATGTCGCAAAATGTTGTAAAAATGTAGTGCACTATTCTATTCTATTCTAAGCTTGGAACTCTTCTATCCGGGCATCTCGCACCGGGTAGCATTTGTATGCTTTGTGCTGCTCCTTCTTAATGAAATACACGTGAAGTCATGTTCTTTCTAAGGGCATGTTTGGATCCTAGAGCTAAAAATTAGTTGGTCTATCTTGTAATAATATAATAGGTTAAGGCTAAGTTTAGGCTAATATGGGCTAGTAGGCTCTAGCCACCAATTATAGCTCCCATCAACCCACAATTAGCTCATATTTAGCCCGCTATTTGGCATCCAAAAATATCCATGTTGAATCGGCTTGGCTATGGGCTCTTGTGGAAGTAAACATACTTTGTTCAGGAATATATCACGGTCTGCACACATTCTTGAGAGTCCATTTGTGGTGTGGTTGGACCCTGTGGAAACTAGAAAGAAATACACAACAGGGCCTCCGTGATGCGACAGACATCCCAGGTGTAATCAGCAAGAGAGCTTCGGATCAGGCAGGAGCGGGATATCACCAGCTTTAGCCTTTAGGTCGCTGTTGCTTGTACTAGAAAAGGAAGCGCCCTTCCGGGCGCCCTATCAGCGTCCCATTACGAAGCAATAATATATATATATATATATATATATATATATATATATATATATATATATATATATATATATATATATATATATCGGTACAACACTGGGGAGACCAGTTTATCAGAAACACAAAAAAACAAAGCACGCCTAATACATCCACTAAATTGTGGACATCAACACATTAGGCTTCAAGTTCCTCATCCAGCACAGGATCTCATCCTTCATTTGCTATAGATATATTATTGATAATAACACTGAGTGTATGGCCTTTGTAAACCATATATGGTTTCTGTCTATCCATACAGATTACATGCCAATACCAGAATTCATTATTACCTCTAAACAGTTTAAAATACTGGTACAAATCGATCCAAAGCACTAAGCATTTCATAATATGGGAAATAGCTCACAGTTTGTACACATGTTCATGTTCACCCAGATATCCAATTGACTAAATATCGGGAGGTTCCTTCATTGCCAAACGCTTAGGTAATTGCACATATAGAAAAGAGCTCCCTATATAGCTCCTGTCTGCTTACATGTTTGGTGGATTTCACCACGGACAAGCTAAGCTATGGAGGTCCATCGGTTGAAAGGAGCACTGCATCAGTGGTTAGAAGATCACATCTATTGGCTCTTGCTGTGATGTGGAAACCTGTGATACAGGAAAGTATCAACCAATTAGAACAATACACAAAAAAGGCTTTGTAAGACTGTTTGTTTAAAATTCCAGCAATAATAATCACAGTAGGGGCATGCCCCTCCTGTTTTCTTCAAAAAAATACACAAAAAAATATCAAGAGGAAATTTCAAGACTAATAATCAATACATTATCCGGTAGGTAAAAAGATCCAACACACAAAATTTTAGTTCTAAATTAAAGTAACAACTAAAGGCCACTACATCTCATTTCGACAAACCCTGGCCATGTAGCTTCTTTGTAATATTGAAGGAAACAATTCGAGTGTACTCAAAACTACTTTTGTTTTTTCAATTCGCACAGAAAACAACCAATTAGCAACTATTATTAGTAGGCCAGCCATCAATTACTAGCCAGCCTTTCAGGTGATATGTAAAATCAATTTCACATAAGCAAATAGAAACTCATATCTAGGCCAGTTGTAGAGTCCGTAGCAATTATAGATGGCATTTTTCTTCAGTTTGCAAACAAGGCAATAAATTAGCAAGTAAACTGACTACATTTGATCTTCAATTTTCTGGTGGCAGGATGCATCAGACTACTTATTTTGTTGCCCAGAATAATCTTCTAGGGATATCCATCTATAAAATATTGCTAACTTCATATTGCAAAGAAGCCAACCAGTCAGCAACTGGTACTGCTAAAAGACCTACACAATCAACTTTCGACCTTTCAAGTGTGAGACTAATATCATACTGCCTAGAAACAATGACCTATAATATAAAACACCACTGTAATCTGCAAACACTAACCTGATCAAAATGGCTGCAAAACCATTAATCACTATAGACATGCAAATGGAAAACAATGAGTGACGCTCAGGTGTGGTTGCAAGCCAACCAATCAGCAACCTGTATGCTAAAAGACCTACACAAAAACCTCGCGGCGCCCTACTAAACATATTGACTTCCAGTTCCTTTCACCTAGTAGAGAACATGGAAACATGCAGGATGTGGAGCATTTTCTCTAAGCGAGTTGAATGTTATCCATCCGCAAATCATTTACACAAAAAATAAATCTGAGAGGCCACTATTGTGTACGTACCAATCATTCAATTCACATGCAGTACCCGGGTCTCACCATCACAGATCACAACAAACCAAAGCTATATATATGTAATGGCTGAAAGAAATCAATCTCTAAGAAAGAACTATAGTCTGCATAACAGAGCCCAAAGCACCATTTGGTAGTTCAGCGCTTCGCCCTAAACCATCTGAACCGCAGACTCCAGCATCTCCTTCAGAGAGTTCTCCAAATCGGCATCCTAGGAAACTAACAATTAACAAAATGAAATGATTAGGGTGCACTTCAATGACAAATGGGATTGTTATTGCACCAGTTGCAGTACTAAGACATTAGGGTGATAACAATTGTATGAAGGTGTTTAATGTCAAAGCAGTAATATGTTGAAAGTTGATATACATTTTATGCAAAATATATATGCTAACTGATGGCAAGGGTGCAATCATAGAAAAATCTTGCTGATCCCCTGTTAAGCCTAAACATTTAACATACAAACACACACACATTTTGACTCAAATAGATCAAATATATTCTCTTCTCCATTAGGACTTCCAGGGGAAAAACATTTACATTGAATATGGTCGCCTGAAAAGGATGACTTCATATTTTCCGAAATTGACCAGCCAAGTAAAAAAACAATGGAACCAGTTAAGTAGATGTATGTGTTTTCCTTAATAAATTGCATTTAAAGGTGATTCAAATCAGTGTCAGCTTTTGAAATAGTGTCATCTTATTATATAACTCTCAGCCAAATAAATGACAGGAATAATAGAATGCCTTGTTTCTGCAACCTGTCATCTCAATTTCTCTAACATGTTCCTCGTTGGTTTGCTCCAGTGAAGCATTTAGAAATTTGTGCACCATGCGCACCCTACCAGAATGATTGGAAACAACAATGTAAGAGGAAAGATAACCCCTACTATTTCTGTTTCAAGACCCTCATATTAGCACAAGTAAATAAATCGGGAAAGAATCTACCAAGGAAGCATATGCTACAAACAAATTCACAATCTCCTACTTTACTGAAACCTACATAGGTTATGACCTAGTCTCAGCTGCTAATGACAGTACAGAAATTAATTCAACTGGTTTATATGGTCCCAGTTCAATCTCAGCAACAGACATAGGGCGTAAAACAAAGGCACAATATGCTATGCCCTTTCTCACAAGGAAATATGAGGGCAATATCATGCAAAAGGGCCAAAGCAAAATAGATGGAACAATTACTCTGACTGAACTTTCCCATGGTCCACCAATTCAATCTAACTCAGTTTGATCTCGTGAATAACTACTCTGTTTAAATTCAGTAATTCAGACGTCATTAGATGGATAAATTATCGACTTTAAGCTGTCATTAGGATCTAAAATGTCAAGATTATACTATCAAAACCAGGAACCCACTCATCTCGAAAACATAAAACATGATTGGATACCCATTGCCAATAAGGAAGGCGTCATCATAGAAGATAAGTAGTTCGTTCGTGGTGACCACATGGATTTGTACAGGTTATTTACTTTTACAGCTGGATTCACATAAGACCCATCTACAACAGAATGTAGTAGAAAAAATGAATTCATCATTGTTAGTTAGAGCATCACTACGTCTACACATACCAGCATTCTTGGACCATGAAACGTTTGAAACGGTCACTGCCTTGCAGTGAGGTCCAGCAGAACTCCTGGACTCGGTCGTGGTGCGTGGCACAAGATGCTTTTCCGCTAAAAAAATATGAAACCCAAGGTGAAAGACAGGGGAAGGACCTGTACCATGACGGCGTCCATGTTGGCATGGAGGCAACGAAAAGTGGCAAGTCAGCGTGGGGATTTGACCTCCTTACGGCGCATGAGAATGGGGCTAGAGCCGTCAAGGGAGAGGACGACGGCAGTGGGGAGCGAGTTCGTAGGGGCGCATGGCCGGGAGGAGTGGAGGCGCAGGTGCATGAGAGTGATGCGTGTGGGGGTCTAGGTAGATGCAGGGAGGTGATTCCGGACTTGAGCATGGAGTTGCAGACCTCAATCCGCCCGCCGACTCACCGCAGATCTTGCGCCGCCCAAGCTCCGACTCGTCACAGTTCTCACACCACCCGAGCTCCTCCTGCCTGATCGCCGTGCTTTCCTGCTGCTGTGCCTCCTCTGCTCCCCCGCTGGCCGTCCATTGCCCAGCCGTGCGTGAGAAAGGGAGAGGAATAGGACGTGAATCTGAGGCCCTGAGAGTGAGAGGAAGAGCAAGCTGGCATGAGGGAGGCGGCGGCGGGGAGAAGTGAAATGAGGGGACGTAGGGTTCGGGGGCAGCGGGGGAGCGCGCTTAGAAACGGGAGGGGGTCATCCGAAAAATTGCCTATGGGCGGTTTTCTGTAAAAAGAACGAAGTTCTTGATTTTTCTCTTCTTCACGTCGAAATAACTTTTCTAGAGGGTGTTACGTGTAAAATAGCTGAACGCGTGTATACTGTAGCCTAGCTGAATGGAATGCGGGTTGATTTTAAGAAGAAAAGAGTGTCTTTGTGTAAAATAGCGATGGACGTGCAGCAGTGCTCGGTGCGCCCGTGGAGTATGGAGGGAGCTTGAATTGGCAGTAAGTTCTAAGGAACCTGATGAGTTCTCCGAGGCACTTTCCGGGTCACAAAACCTTTGTGTAAATTATCCTATCTTCGCCTAAGTTACCCCTCGACCCGCATGATTACCAAAGACCGAAGCCCTGGCGCCTAGATGTCCAGACGCAGATCCTACGCCCCGCGTCCCGCCTAGCACCAACGTCCGCATCCGTCGCAGGACCCATGCCCCCGCGTCTACCCTGCGCCCGCACGGGGAAACCCATGTGGGTTGACCCACGGCTACGCTCTAGGAGATGAAACACATGTGGGTTGACCCACGGTTGATCCTACACCCCGTTGTTCGCAAGCCATCGGTCGTGCCGTACAACACCCCGATCTACTTTTGAAACATCCAGATAAAACATTTGCAACATACGTCTGAAACAGATGAAACACTTAAAACATGCATGTATAGGCATAGTAACATATGCAACATCCAGATCTACTTTGTAACATTCAAAATATAAGTATGAAACATATAAAACACTTGAAACATACACTTAAAATATGCAGGTAGGGCCATAGCAACATATGTAACATCCAGATAGACACGCTTAAAACATATATATGAAACATCTGAAACATTTGAAACATAGGCTTGCAACATATGTATATTGTCATTGCAATATATGTAACATTTTAGATCTACTATTGCAACATTCAGATGAAACACTTAAAACAATGTCTGAAACACTTGAAACACGGCGTCGCCGGCGACCACGGCCTACTTGGTGGGGAACTGTGGTAGCCCAGCAAGCTCGGGTCAGGGAGACATCGAGAGCTGCCTAGTGTACACCCAGTGCATGCACAGGCCTCCCCTTCCCGCCGTGGTGTCTTTGGCCGGCCGCGGTGCACGCCATGCCTGCGACGGGGCGAGGTGGATGGGGGTGCGGCGCGGGGCATGGAGGAGCGCCGGATGGGGGCCGGGTGCGATGCACCCACGCTGGAGAAGGCCACTGGGCTAGAGAAGGCGTGAGGTGGATGGGGGAGGCTAGAAAAGGTGAGCGGCACAGTGGATGGGCGCGGGGCAGCGGGCAACGGGGTGCCTCTTGGGTGGCTCGGCCTCGGCGCTCGGGTGGCAGCGCTTGCGCTCGAAGTTGGAGGCGGATCTTGCATCGCAGCCTTGGGGTTTGGGGACGGCTAGTCGCTCTGGATAAGCGGACGAGGAGTGGGGATTTTTTGTTTTTAGGAGATGGAGCCTGTTCTGCGTAGGTGTGGGAGCCGCGTCTAGGCGTGGGTCACAGGACGGACGCCCGTGCCATAGCATTATCGTTACCAAAGAGGTGGTATACTGGTATAATAAACTTTTCTAACATCTCTTAACGAAAAACGTGACAAAATATGTTTGAAAAAATGTTAATGCAAATGTAAGCTCGACCTATTTTTAATCCATTTTGCGCAGACTTCCTCAAGCCCCCATGCCCTATAGAACTCTATTTAATTTACATCCATGTACATATGGCCACTTGGTTATCTTTAATTTTCATTTTGGTGGCCACTAAATAGTGGAAAGAAATCATAGATCCAATAAGTCATAGTTAATGTATGACGACTGGCTCATCAATAACCTTGTATTGGTAGTAACAAGCCGGCAATACACATCGCAGCTTCTAGTGATGGCTAAATGTACAAAGTAGAAAAAAATCCAATTTACCTCCCCAACTATCACGGGTGAAAGGTCCTTGTTTGGTTTTGGTAATTGAGTGACAACCTTAGGTGGACTAATTGTGTTTATATGAGATACACAGAAAATTAGTCCACATGTGATGATGTCATGAAGGAGCTTAATGCACATGAGACATGACATGGAGTCATGTGACCAAGGTGGAGAAGATCAAGATGAGGCTTGGCTTGATGGACCGGTTGCTAGGGTGAAGGGCAAGTTGTGTGATGGCTTGGCGCCGAAGGACCGAGCCAACGGTGAAGAGCAAGTGAGGTCAAGATCGATGAACCAATACGGTCACGTGATGATATGAAGTGGATCATATCATTTGGTGATTGGTTGGTGCATGTGTTGCATCAACGTCGGAGGAGTTGGAGTGGAATGCGCAAGGCAAAGGTATAACCTAGGGCATTTCCATTTCACTGGTCATAGGTGTGTAGAGAAGTTGATGACCGGGTTTAGGATAGATGGCCGTACTATCAAGAGGGGCAAACTTGTTTGCATATCGGTCATCTAGTGCCACTCGTGTAATCTAACTATGCATCGTTGCTAGGATCGAGTGGCATGGCAGGTTGAGTGGTTAACTCCTTCAGTAAAATGATTATGAAAATGCTAACACACGTGCACAAGGTGGTATACACTTGGTGGTGTTAGCACATTTGTGAAGGCGGTGGAGTTTAAGCGGTAGAGAGGGGTTTGGGTTCCTCTCTCCCTCCCGCCGAGCTTGCGAGCGCGGGATTCAGGCGTTTTTGAAGAGTTGAAATGTCTATTTTCCACTACGTTGGAAGTCGGAAAAGAAATGGAGGCGAACGGAGGTCATAGAGGTGACCGGACGCTGCACCGGACGCGTCCGGTCAGTTCAACGCAGCCGCGGGTGTTAGGGTTTGCAACCGGCGCGTCCGGTCACTCGCGGGACCGGCGCGTCCGGTCATGCGTCCGGAGGGGCGGAGCGTAGCGGAGTGATGATCGGACGCGCGGCGCGTCCGGTCACGTACGATCGGACGTGTCCGGTCGTTGAGGGAGCTTACTGGTCTCTAACCGGACGCTGGCACTGTCGCGCCCGGTCATTCGCTAGGGCGCGTCCAGTCATTGCGTGGAGCGCGTCCGGTCATGTCGTTGCGCGCGTGGTGCTGTGCGATCGGCGCGTCTGGTCGTGGCAGCAGCGCGTCCGGTCGTGGCAGCGGCGCGTCCGGTCGTTGGTTTGACCGTTGGGGCGCAGTGACCGTTGGAGGATCGGACGTGGTTGAGCGCGTCCGGTCAGTTCGACCGGCACGTCCGGTCGTCCCAAAATCTACCCACTGAAGGGGGTAACGGCTCTATTTGACCGTGGGGTTATAAATAGGTGCCTTGGCCGGCCTTGGCCGGCAGCTGAGCACACTTTGGCCTTGGTGGCTTATGTGGTAGTGCTTAGAAGCCCTCTAACTCACTCATGCTTGATAGTGTTCATCGGATCGAGTGAGAGAGTGATTCTAGTGCGTTGCATCGAGAGGATTGCATCGAGTGGCACTAGGTGATCGTGTTGCAAGCCGGTGGTGCTTGTTACTCTTGGAGGTTGCCACCTCCTAGATGGCTTGGTGGCTTGCCACTCCGTTGAAGCACGCGTGGAGATTGTGCGTGGCTCCGGAGGAGGATTTGTGAGGGGGATTGTGCTCACCCCACGGGGATCGTGAAGAGCAACTCTAGTAAAGCTCGTGGCTTGGAGGATCCCCATCTTGAGAGTGGATGTGCGGCACCCACTGAGGGTTTGACTCTTAATAGTCAATTAGCTCGTGATCCATCAAGTGGGTGTATCGCCACAACGGGGACTAGCTTGGTGGCAACCAAGTGAACCTCGGTGAAAAACCGCCGTGTCAACATTGTGTACATCTTCTCGGTGGTTTGCTTTCGATTCACAAGCTTGTATTTACATTCATATACTTGTGCTTGTGTAGTTGCTCTTGTAACTAGTTTGCTTGTGTAGTTAGCTAGTTACCTTCTTGCTTGTGTAGCATAGAAGTAGCTCCCGTTGCGTGGCTAATTTGGTTTATGTAACCTTGTTAGTCATATTGCTTAGTTTGTGTAGCTAAGTAATTTGCGCTCTCTAGTTTGGCATTAGTTGCCTTGCTATTGAGCATTGCTAGTGAGCATAGGTGGCTTCGTGCTTTTGCTTACTAGAATTGTGTAGGAGCTCCCCGGCTTTGCTAAAGTACTAGTGCATAGGTTTGTGTGACCTTGCTCTAGAATTGTTTAGGAGAGCTCTTGCTAAGGAAAGCACCTTAGTTACATAATTAGGATCTTTGTGAGGTGCTTGTGAACTTAGATAGAGGGGTGTAGTCTTGGCTAGACTGATAGTTTTAATTCCACATTTGTTTCGGTTTGCCGACGTGATTAATTTTAGAAAGGACTATTCACCCCCCTCTAGTCTGCCATCTCGACCCTTCAATTGGTATCGGAGGCCGGTCTCTCATTTGTGGTCTTCACCGACCCGAGAGGATGGCAGAATATGGACTAGATGTTGATTGTCCTCACATGTTTGATGGCACACACTTTGCACGGTGGAAAAATTGGATGATATGCAATTTTAAGTTTATTTTCCCTCAAATGTGGTGGATGGTAGATGTAGGCTTTTCTCATGTGTTGGATGAAGATAATCTAACTCAAGCACAAGAGAAATGCCTAGATCTTGACATCCAAGCTACTAACATCATGTATAGATCTTTGGATGATAGCATCTTTGGTAAGATCATGGACCTCAAATCTGCTCATGAGATATGGGCCCATCTCAATGAAAAGTATGGAGCTATCACCGATGATGACGATGATGTCAAGCCCAAGGAGGTTGCACATGATGATGTTGAGCATGACCACAACACGATGGTTGTGGAGGATTGCTCCACCTCATGGTCAAGTGATGATGATGATCGATCTACCATAAGTTCACTTAACAAGGATGGTGATGATGCATCAAGTGTTGCAAGTGATGTTTCTACCCCAAGCACACTTGATGGTGACAACGTTGGTTCATGCTCGGGCCTTGATGATGCTACTACAAGCCCATCCACTACATCACATTGCTTCATGTCACTAGGTGACACAAAGGTATCAAATGATAATGTGATTGATCATGTTGATTTATATGATGAGATTGTTAGTAGACTTGCTAGCATGAACATGTCTTTAGAAAATGAGAAAGCTAAAACCATGAAATTGAAAAATGAAAACTCATTTCTAAAAACCACATGTGAACAGCAAAAGCATCTACTTTATGTTACTACTTGTTCACATGAGGAGCTAAAATTGGCTCATGAGGAACTTAGTGTTGCTCATAATAATTTGGTACAAGAACATGCTTCTCTCTTTAAGATGTTATTAAAGAAAATTAAAATTAATGAGAGCTCATCACATGGATCAAATGATCAATTGCAAAATGTGACTAACCCATGTGATGTAGGGAGAAAGCATGTATCCACCTCTTGTGATGACTTATTAGATATGCCATGTTCTTCACATATATATATATGCTTGTTCTACTTCTATGTCTTGTGAGACTAACATTTTGAAGGAGAACAATGAGCTCAAAAGTGAAGTGAAGAAATTGAGCAACAAGTTAGAGAGGTGCTACAACTCAAAAGTCACCATTGAGCATATGTTGAAAACTCAAAGAAACTTTAGTGACAAGAGTGGCCTTGGTTTCAACAAGAGCAAGAAGAATATGACCAAAGGGGAAAAGAAAAGAGAAAGAAAGATGAAGAAGCTAGCTCAAGAGAAGCTCTCTCATTTCATGTGCTACCGATGCCATGAAGTGGGTTATCTTCACCAAACATGCCCCAACTTAGAGAAGCTCAAGTTGAAGAAAGAAGAAGAAAGGCTCAAACGCAAGTGCTTCAAGTGCCATACATGGGGTCACTACACCTCAATGTGCCCAAGCAAGAAACTAGTGAAGCAACAAGAAGAGCCTCAACCAAAGCCACACATTGAGCATGTGAAGAAGAAAAAGAAAACAAGAAGGGGTGGAAGAGGAAGGCATCCAATGCAAATCCAAGATGCCAAGATGATGAGCAAGATTCAAGATAAGAAGAGAGATTTGGCTCACATCAAGTGCTTCAAGTGTGAAGATATGGGACACTTTGACTCGGGGTGTCCCACCAAGCTTGAGAAGAATGCTCAAGCAACTCATGAGAGGCAAGGCAATGAAGAGCATCACATGAGCAAGGAAGAAAAGGCTCAACCAAAGAGAAGATGTTATTCATGCCGGGAAAGGGGACACATGGCTCATTCATGTCCCCTAGGTAACAATTCTAAGTCTAGTTCAATTAATGATACTAACATACTTAAAAAGGATGGCAATGGTATCTCATTGGTTGAAATTGCAAAACATCCCGCTACCCATACTAAGGCTTTGCCTAAGTATGTTGCTCCTAACTTGAGAGGACCCAAACTTGTTTGGGTACCATCAAAAAGTGGATGATTGTTTGTAGGTACCATCGACATTGGAGGCTTGATTCATTTGGATTCATATTGGTCATCATATGTTGAATCAAGTTTTAAAGCTTAGTGCATATTGTATCCCAATGCCAAGTCAAAATAAGTGGAGTCCAAATGCTACAGCATACAAGTGCAACATTCAAGATTGTGGTGATTTATTGGATATATTTGATGGCTTGCAAATATTTGAGTTAGAGCTTGCTAAGAGGATGATCATGTGATAACCAAGGTATATCTCTAGTTGATCATTTTATTTGGGTGCATATGAGTTGATTGAATTGGATATATATGCAATGTTGCTCGCTATGAGATGATTGAATGGATTAAATGCCTAGCAATCAAATTTGGATTGATTTGTGTTGGATAAATTCATGAGATGATATTTAGTAAGTGGATTGAATGGATATATGTCTTATGAAAGTGTTCAAACAAGTTAGTTTTAAGTTTGATTCAATTTGGTGAAATATAGCTCAATGTATTGACATCTGTCCATTATTGAAAATCTGAGCTAGCTGAGATCAAGTCTGAGTTTGAGTGACTAAATCATATTGGATTGGCTTGAAATTTGGTATACGTGCTCTAGGCTTATGATATGATATGTTGTACAAATTTCATTAGAATTGGATAAGAGATGCTTCGGTTTTGGAGTGGATCTTGTCAGCTATAGTGCAGCAGTTTTCCACATGTAGCAATGGTGAAAGATTTGAAATATGGTAGCAATATAGATGTCAAATGAATCTCAAATTTTTACAGCTGCTAGATGACTTAGTTAAGCACATCTCTACTAAATTTTATGGCATTTGGATCTGTACATTGGGAGATATAAATTATTCTTTAAAGGATATAGAATCTACCAGAAAAGTAACAATCATTGGATTAATCTAGAGTCACTTTGATTGAAATGTCCTCAAGTTAGAAACATATTTATAAGTGGTTGAGGTACCTAAGTTTGGTTTTAGATTGATCTAGAAGCATGACAAGAAATACGTACAAGGGCATTGATTGTGGAATGTACTTAGTGTACAAATTTGGTACTCAAATTTGAAAATAAAGATGAAACTCAAGATGAAGATGAGGTTCAAGTTCTAGTAATGATTGGAGATCATTTGGTAGAAAGAAAAGGACTTAAAGAATAATTCAAGGTTACTCATTAAGTTAAGTCTATAGATCAATCAATCAAAGGCAATTCAAGTAAGTGTCAAGGATGTTTCTTTGGAGAAAGGTCACTTCTCCCTGCTGAGGGGGCTTGCCGCCCATGGGTGGGTAAACCGAGCACCGGCTTGGAAGGCTAACATGGAAGTGATGAATTCAAGGGACATTTGAGATGCTTAGTTGAAGCAATCAATAGGGTTGATCAAGAAAAGCAAGCAACACACAAAAGAGAGCTAGTCATGGTTATAAAATTGGTATCATAAGTACTTCTCTCATGCAAGCATTGATCAAAGAGAAAAAACAAGCCAACCACAACAAGAGATAATGCACTTGATTATTAGTGGTTCTCATTTCATATGGGTGAAGAATGGATTTCTCTATAATGATTGGTCTTCACCAAGCTTATAAATTAGACTTCACATTGCTATTGGAGTAATGAATTGGAATCTATGTGACTATCCTCTACTTCAACATAACAAAAGTATCATTGCAATGTGCATGATCATTTCATCCCTTACTAGTATGCGATTAGTGCATATAGTACATGCTTACTAGGATCATGCATAACAAATAAAATGTTTAAATTCATAGCCTACCACTATTGCTTGAATTGTTTAAATGATCTAGTGGTATGTGTATGAATTTGTTTATGAGCTAGTGAACCCAAATACTTGATCTAGTTTGGATTGCGAACAAGTGACAAGTACAATATTGGCAAGATAACCCTTAGTATGAGGAGTGAAGAAGCTTGTCATTGGATCAAACCGGACTTGGAAGCTTAGGCAAATCAACTTAGTTCAAGTCATACTAGAAGCTCATGACAATGATATGGGTACAAGCACAAGACAACAATGGAAATGGATATCTAGGGTGTTTCAAATGGTATCTAGACTCAAAATATTTCTTCAATTGGTATTTACAAGTGGTGTCTAGATCATGATCTACAAGTGATATCCTACAAGTGGTACTCATAAAGATAGCAAATGTTCAAGAAAAGATCATATTAACAAATCCTACAAGTGGTTCCATGATAGAGGATTCTTTAAATTGGTATCACATACTTATTCGTGGTATTTCTACACATGATAACATTTATACAAGACGGTAGTTCCACAAGTGATCCTCAACTTTAAGTGATCATCAAATGAAGAAAGTTTCCTCACACACAAGAGCTCAATATTATCAAGTGAATGACCCATGCTATGACATAGGGGGAGGAGCCCCACCTAATGGTATCAAGGTCAAAGATCCTAAGTGGTATCTCAAGAGCAACATACAAGTAATGTCATTCCAACATGTGCCGTGATGTCCATCAACAACGCAATATTCAAGTCTCAACCATCTACCCTAATGCAAGCCTTTGCATCAATAAGAAGTACACCCTTTATGGAAATTGATGACAAAGGGGGAGAAGTTGGAACAAAGATATGTCAATACACCAAGAGAGAGAGGTTTGGGAAGAGATTGAACAAAGATATCATGAGAATATGAGTTTAGACATGGAGATGGACAAAGAGGGAGCAACATTGAAGAAATGAGAAGGATCAAAATTCTTGGACAAAAGAAGCACACAAGTAGGGGGAGCAAGCTCATGAACATTGTTTGGTTGCATTTGATATGTTCATATTCATGTGCTTGCTTGCATTGCATAAGTTTTATATTTAATATGCATGCTTGTGTGTTGTATGCTAGTTATAGAACTTGAATGATGATATGATAACTAGCATGCATAGGATGATAGCTAGACTTGTGTTTATCATGAAAAACTAGAACCTTGCTTATAATGTTGATCTCACGGGGTTTCTAGTATTTTTGATGTCTAGTTACTCATGATGCTAAGGATGATGGCAAACTTGTGATTTTCAAATGATATCGAGCTATCAAATGGTATCGAACTACAAAGGTTTATTCTATACACCTTAGCATCACTTAGTAGTGCTAACCCTCCCACAAATTTCATATTTATGCATATGTGCAAGCTTGAAACCAAACCATTTGAGCACATATGTAGGGAGAGTTATCACTACCAAGTCGGATTTTATGGTGCTTATCCAAATCCTAACATAGAGCTTAAATGTTGGATAAGTGGCATAAAGTCCAAAAGAACTTAATTTCTATATCTTTGTAGAGTTGTCATCAATTACCAAAAAGGAGGAGATTGAAAGGTCCTTGTTTGGTTTTGATAATTGAGTGACAACCTTAGGTGGACTAATTGTGTTTATGTGAGATACATAGGAAATTAGTCCACATGTGATGATGTCATGAAGGAGCTTAATGCACATGAGACATGACATGGAGTCATGTGACCAAGGTGGAGAAGATCAAGATGAGGCTTGGCTTGATGGACCGGTTGCTAGGGTGAAGAGCAAGTTGTGTGATGGCTTGGCGCCGAAGGACCGAGCCAACGGTGAAGAGCAAGTGAGGTCAAGATCGATGAACCAATACGGTCAAGTGATGATATGAAGTGGATCATATCATTTGGTGATTGGTTGGTGCATGTGTTGCATCAACGTCGGAGGAGTTGGAGTGGAATGCGCAAGGCAAAGGTATAACCTAGGGCATTTTCATTTCACTGGTCATAGGTGTGTAGAGAAGTTGATGATCGGGTTTAGGATAGATGGCCGTACTATCAAGAGGGGCAAACTTATTTGCATATCGGTCATCTAGTGCCACTCGTGTAATCTAACTATGCATCGTTGCTAGGATCGAGTGGCGTGGCAAGTTGAGTGGTTAACTCCTTCGGTAAAATGATTATGAAAATGCTAACACACGTGCACAAGGTGGTATACACTTGGTGGTGTTAGCACATTTGTGAAGGCGGTGGAGTTTAAGCGGTAGAGAGGGGTTTGGGTTCCTCTCTCCCTCCCGCCGAGCTTGCGAGCGCGGGATTCAGGCATTTTTGAAGAGTTGAAATGCCTATTTTCCACTACGCCGGAAGTCGGAAAAGAAACGGAGGCGAACGGAGGTCATAGAGGTGACCGGACGCTGCACCGGACGCGGTCACGGTGTGACCGGACGCGTCCGGTCAGTTCAACGCAGCCGCGGGTGTTAGGGTTTACAACCGGCGCGTCCGGTCACTCGTAGGACCGGCGCGTCCGGTCATGCGTCCAGAGGGGCGGAGCGTAGCGGAGTGATGATCGGACGCGCGGCGCGTCCGGTCACGTACGATCGGACGTGTCCGGTCGTTGAGGGAGCTTACTGGACTCTAACCGGACGCTGGCACTGTCGCGTCCGTTCATTCGCTAGGGCGCGTCCGATCATTGTGTGGAGCGCGTCCGGTCATGTCGTTGCGCGCGCGGTGCTGTGCGATCAGCGCGTCCGGTCGTGGCAGCGGCGCGTCCGGTCGTTGGTTTGACCGTTGGGGCGCAGTGACCGTTGGAGGATCGGACGCGGTTGAGCGCGTCCGGTCAGTTCGACCGGCGCGTCCGGTCGTCCCGAAATCTGCCCAGTGAAGGGGTAACGACTCTATTTGACTGTGGGGTTATAAATAGGTGCCTTGGCCGGCCTTGGCCGGCAGCTGAGCACACTTTGGCCTTGGTGACTTATGTGGTAGTGCTTGGAAGCCCTCTAACTCACTCATGTTTGATAGTGTTCATCGGATCGAGTGAGAGAGTGATTCTAGTGCGTTGCATCGAGAGGATTGCATCGAGTGGTACTAGGTGATCGTGTTGCAAGCCGATGGTGCTTGTTACTCTTGGAGGTTGCCACCTCCTAGACGGCTTGGTGGCTTGCGACTCCGTTGAAGCACGCGTGGAGATTGTGCGTGGCTCCGGAGGAGGATTTGTGAGGGGGATTGTGCTCACCCCGCGGGGATCGCGAAGAGCAACTCTAGTAAAGCTCGTGGCTTGGAGGATCCCCATCTTGAGAGTGGATGTGCGGCACCCGCTGAGGGTTTGACTCTTAATAGTCAATTAGCTCGTGATCCATCAAGTGGGTGTATCGCCACAACGGGGACTAGCTTGGTGGCAACCAAGTGAACCTCGGTGAAAAACCGCCGTGTCAACATTGTGTACATCTTCTCGGTGGTTTGCTTTCGATTCACAAGCTTGTATTTACATTCATATACTTGTGCTTGTGTAGTTGCTCTTGTAACTAGTTTGCTTGTGTAGTTAGCTAGTTACCTTCTTGCTTGTGTAGCATAGAAGTAGCTCCCGTTGCGTGGCTAATTTGGTTTGTGTAACCTTGTTAGTCATATTGCTTAGTTTGTGTAGCTAAGTAATTTGCGCTCTCTAGTTTGGCATTAGTTGCCTTGCTATTGAGCATTGCTAGTGAGCATAGGTGGCTTCGTGCTTTTGCTTACTAGAATTATGTAGGAGCTCCCCAGCTTTGCTAAAGTACTAGTACATAGGTTTGTGTGACCTTGCTCTAGAATTGTTTAGGAGAGCTCTTGCTAAGGAAAGCACCTTAGTTACATAATTAGGATCTTTGTGAGGTGCTTGTGAACTTAGATAGAGGGGTGTAGTCTTGGCTAGACCGATAGTTTTAATTTCACATTTGTTTCGGTTTGCCGACGCGATTAATTTTAGAAAAGACTATTCACCCCCCTCTAGTCCGCCATCTCGACCCTTCAACGGGATTCGGAGTGGAGTGGATGCATCACTTTCACCCTATCCGCATGCATGTATTATCCACTCCAATCTGAGTCCGTCAGTCCGATAAAGAAAAACAAATTAGGATATGGGAGATGCATTATCCGCTCTGATTTGATCCGTTTTCGTCCCTGCCTAGCACAACGTTTTTCTCAGTCCCTGTGAGCACCTCGAGATGGAATCACACAACCTGCATTTTTATATGAAACTGGTGGGGGTTTGAACCCCTACCGGATTTTATTTGAAGTCACAAAAAAAACAAAGTACTAAAATTAAGAATCGAAAAAAGAAAGGAAGAAAATGAGCCCAAACACACATTTTGCCATGTATGAGATGGAAATCACACATCCAAGCTTCTATATCTACACATTTTGCCATATAATATGATGAGTGGCGTGAAGGAGCAGCCACCATGCATCTACACCTTTGTGCTCTACTGCGCGTGATTGCTCCTTCCCTCCACCCTGGTCGATCTAGTTGTGCATATATGCTTTCGTTATTGCATAATCAACTATTCCCTCTGTTTTAAATTATATTTCACTTTAACTCTATTCTAAGTCAATTTTTTAACTAAGTTTACAAAAGTTTATCAATATTTAAATGTAAAAGATAAAATTATTTAGCTTAAAGTCTATAAAATATGTTTTTTTGCAATTACACAATACGATGCAGATGCTCACAACGTACGCACACTCAACCCTATGAAATATTGCATTTATTTGAATTTATAGATGTTAATATATTTTTTAAATAATCTTGATCAAATCAAAGTTAGAAAAGTTTGACTTAGAAGTCAAATTCAAAGGTGAACTATATAATTTGGAGCCTGAGGAATACTCCATTTATTTCAATAAGAGTGCGATTCTCGCTATAGTGCTAAGTAAAACCATATTTTTTTAAAAAATTATGCTAATATTTATGATATGATATTAAATAAATATAATTAGATTTATCCTGTAATATATTTTTGTAGTATACCTGCTTAAAATAATATAGCTGTTAATATATTTTTCTAAAACATAGTTAAATTTAAAATATTCTGACTTATACTAAAATAATTTAAATGAGAGTAGACGTGGTTGACAGTTTGTTTATCGTTTAAGTGTATTCATGTTTTCAGTAGGGCTAGCTGGTTCAAGAGTGCTAATACCAGCAGATCAGCGCAGATAAACCTCAAAGCCACGAACTACAAAAACACGAGCAATTGGGAAGTTGAAGGACCAACTGCTTAAGTACAATTTGAAATGCAAATCCGGGAAAGCTAATAACACACTACCAGGGACAATAAGGAAACATTAGCATCCGATGAACTCATGAACACCTACCACTTCATCATAAAAAAAGACACCGTGCACAGCCAAAGCAAATCCTGTTAAGGTCTACCCGTTTAAAGACTCATAAGACACATGACGTAACTAACTGACAATTTTTTAGATAAATATAATTTGAAGAGAAGCATGGGAGCAGCATCGGCTCTCTCTGCTCTCCGTCGGAGTCAAAATCCGCTCACTCTTGCTCAGATTCATAATCGGCACTCTGGAGACCCTCCACGAATGGCTTCGCACTCTGCAGGACCTTAGAGTTCTTGCCACCGGCAACGGCTACGTAGTACCATTGGAGAATGGTTTCTTCCTCAAGGACATCTTGATAATAGAGGGCTCTAAGTACAAATGGGGTCTCCTTCAAGGCCGCAGCACTGCACTTGCTGCCAAACGCCTCTATAGCCTGGAGTAGCATGGTCTGGTGACCCTCGTCAGGTACGAGAGCAGCAAGGTATGCCATGTTCTTCACAACCGCTTCCTGAAATCCCTTGCCCACACCATCAAAGAGAGCCTCAAAGAGGGCGTTCATCACGTCCTGGGAACGAAGGGTTGAGGTGGAAAGCAGGCCCTTGAGCTGAGATGCTGTGGCAGCATTGCCCAACTTATCCTTGATCTCTTCGACCAGTTCATCATAAGGATTGGTCTTAGGGATGGTTTGCTTGCCCTCAGAGTTATTTTGAAGTTTTGCCGATCCATTGACAGCCACATTTTTATGGGTTCCCTGTTTTTCCTTCTCAAACTCATTGGTAGAGAGCAGAACCATTTCCGCGGTGGCTACACTCAGCTGCTCATGCATGCGTTGTTTCATTGCTTCCAGTGAGGTGTTGGTCTGCCACTCCACGTCGTCCTCATCCTCATCTGCAGAGTCTACATTGTCACCATGTCGACAGAACCTTGGTGAGATTGAGTAATCTTCATCGGAGCCACCAACAGCAGCCATATTTGCCGCACCACCTTTTGAACTGGATTCTTTGGAAGATACGCCTTTCGGTTCTGTATTTTTAAGGATAAACTTTGTGAGCTTGTCATTTGGGTTGACATCTGAGACAAAACCACACGCAGTGCATTTCAGTGATACCATCGGATCATGAGTTGTCCTAGAGATAGAGATGAAAATCTTGGTCTCAGGGTTGCTACATCCATAGCACAAGACGTACTTCGTGATGAAGTTGTCAAGGAGACCATTCAACTTTGTAGTGTCGTGATCCCCATTAACAAAAGCTCCTGTAATCTCATCAAACTCACTATTAGCCCCAAGTTTGTATCCGAAGTACTTCGTTATGTAGGATGCTGGCCTGGAAAGTGCTTTTGCTATACCAACCATGTTCTCAATTTTTGTCCTGGTACCCTTACCACGTCCTTCTATTTTGGTAATCATCCTAGGCATCTTATACCTGTAAAAGGCATCATCCTTGTTCGAAGCACCAATATTCTTCAGATCCATCTTGAGTCAAACTTTCTGCAGCAGATTCTTTCAGACGCGGCAAAATCCAGAAGCTGCAGCTGCTGATCTTGGAATACAACTAAGCTCACTTTGGGCACTATCAAATGACCTAAACCTGATGAGATGTTGATGCACACAGAGAAGAAAAGACATATGCCTTTTTTTTGTTGCACAAGAATACTCTCCCAGCAATCTCAAATAAAGCAGAGATTGTTCAGACATGAAAGAAGCCTTGGCTCCTATGCGTCCACTTTGACGTACTAGAGCAAAACAGATGATGTGACCTGGTTTTAGTACAAGTAGAGTTTCAAATGTTAGTTATTCATAATGAAAGATATGATCATATGAACTTGTTCAGGCAAAGGCATATCATAGTATCATAAAAGTGGAAAATTGTATAACAGTATCAAACATTACTTTTCATGGCACCCATACCTAAATCCATAATTAGAGAATCAAGAGAGCTGATGCACAACTAATATCAACAAAATCGAATCACAACAAAGACCATGTGAACTACATATTCATTTCATATGCACATCCAGTAGCAAACACAGTACAACCAACAATTTTAGTAAGGGATGGTAGCGAAGATTATTATTGGTAAAATTGCATAAGAGCTGCAGATTAAAACAATAGAACATTCAAAACCAGACAACAATAACACTGGTGAAATGGCATTATTCACCGCATGACTGAGACAAAAATTATTTTCACTACATTTGGTTGTATCAGAAAATAAATATTCAGAACGACTCTGAAGGTCACCAGAAATTCATAAAGAATATTGGCAACTGATTTGCAAGCATAAGGGTTATGGAGGGTATGCCCATTCTCAGAAATACAAGTCAGATCTATGAGGTTCCTGGGTTAAAACTTTGAATATACATTGATGAGGCAAGGACTGGAGGAGAACTATGGGAACGCCTAACTGATCACATGTACTAACCTAGTGCTCCAAATATTTTTTGCAGCACTAACTTCAATGCTTATGTCTACTGGAGAGGTGTGATGCCAGCAGTTTTAGCTTTAAAATTTGGGTATCAAATGATTGTTTGACAATGAGATGAAATTTATAATTTAGGAAGACATGGTTTGGTGTTTCTTCTCTATTTGTTCAATTTTGGGACTTATTACCAAAAAGCAGAGAGTATTGCCACAATATAGTATGGGATCAATCTTAAGTTCTCTTTTTGCCGAACTTTTATGCATCGGATGATGATTAGTATGATCCCCCAGAGATTACAAATAGTATCATTTATACTACTGAGAAAAGATTCACTAGCTTAGCAGTATGAAAGCAATGGCAAGTACTCCTCTAAAGTAACTCCATTACATCAATTTCAAGGTGGTTAAGCCTATCTATATCCCTTCAATTTTGGAATTTGTAACCCACTAATAAAAGTTTATGTTTCCTCTAAAGATGGCAAAGGATAACCTTCATAGTGACCTTTGTTCTGAGAAAGATGCTGTGGATCTTTTTTTATCTTTTGAAAGAATGTGGCATAAGCTCTGCTTTGCATTGAAGGAAACAAAAACAGAACACAAGTTTTTCTTTTGAAAGAAAGTGGCAGGATGCTGTGGATCAATTATTCTTTTTATTGTATTGTAGCAACAAAGTAAAAAAAATGTACCGTAAAATCTTTATTCCTGGGATATTGATATTCTTATGAGGAAATTCTAAGAATGTGATGCTAAACATGCATCCCAGAATGCTACTTGTGCTTCTACTTCATGTGCAGTCAGTAAAAGTCACAATGATATTGTGTTCAGAACACTGAATCAATGATTCAGGGCAACACAGGTGTGGTGCAGACTTATACGAATTTGCAGACGTTGGCAGCTTATGTACGAGAACTATTTTTTTTTCCAAGTGCTAGATCGATGTGCGAAGACAACACAAACAAGGGTGGAATTGCACAAGATGGTTCCAGGATGGCTCAAATCGTGAAGATGAACATACCAAGGAACTGTGCATTGTCACGTGATCCTAAACATATCAGTTTGGAGCTACAGAGGCGAGTAACTGGACAAGTCCAGAAACTAGTTGCTTAGACTAAGATGTAGGCTATTTTGGCAGAAAACCTATCTAAAATTACAATTGCAATGAGTAGCACACTGCCGAGACGACCTGTTCTTCTAAAAACAAACTACGTTGCCAATGCTAGTTACTACTAAGTACTATACTAACATTAGTCAGCCCTAAAAAAAAGTAGTCCTTTAGAATCGAATCAAAGGGTACTAATCTACTAAAAACCACCACAATCCTAACGTAAGAAGAGCAAACCCCGAGGAGCACACTATCACGACTCGTTTACCAGTTTCGAATTCTTTTGAACGATCGAAACACCAACACGAGAGAGGGGTGAAAGAAGGGCGGGCATACCTCGCGCAATCGGGGGCGGCCGTGATCCAGGATGGGCCGGGGTATAGCTGCGCGCCTGCGCTTTGGGTTGTGGTGAGCTGTTTCGCTATAGGATCTGTTCGGCCCAGCCAAATATAATTGTTTGATCTCTTCTCTACATAAGCCTCTATAAGGTTTGCTTGCTAAAATAAAACTCAAGGGAATCGTCCATGGCAGAACAAAATCTCGTCGTAAAAAAAAAATACTACGAGGGAGACCGGATGGGAATACAGATACAGAATACTTCAATCGGACTCTGGAAAAACCGGAAGGAAAAAATCTCCGGTAAAAAAAAAATACGATCGGACTCATACACGATAGATTATAGGACGTATACGATTCGACTCGTACACGAGGGAGACCGGAAGGAAATACTACGATCGGACTCCGGAAAACCGGAAGGAAAAGATCTAGAAAAATCTCCGGTAAAAAAGTACGATTGGACTCATACACGATAGATTCTACGGAAGTATACGATCCGACTCGTACACGATATATTCTGGAAAGTACTTGATTGGACCGGCAGGAAAAAAAAACGTTTGGACTCTAACTCTGGGAAGACGAGGACCAGACTCTGCGATCAGACAATGCAGTTCTTTTATGAGTAGTACTCCTATACTCTTATTTTTTCTCACCAAAAAATACAAATAGTTTTCGTACACGATAGATCGTAAACATAAAACTCCTCTGCGGGCTGCCACCAGCGTTTGTGACATCCATACCTAGCCGAAGTTCCCGTGGATTGTGATTTACTTTGCAAAATTGCCTGCTAGCACCACAAGAAGACTCTGAACGCAAAAAAAACTGTCACCAGGTTCAGAAATTAGAAATAACATTTAATCATGCAAGTACACACCCTAATATGACTTCCATTGGGAACAACGATTATTATAAAAATAAATTCAACGATTAATCTAATGATATTAATTATATACCATAAATATTAATATTTTTTCATATAAAGTTGTCAAAGTTATTTCTCGGAAAGCGAGAACGATAGTTTATTTAGGGACGGAGGGAGTATATCCTCTTTGACTTTTTTAGTAGCAAACGTGTCAGTACGTTGCAACGGTAGAAAAAAGTATCAAACATTAATAATATAAAATGTTATGGAAAATACAACGTTGAATGTATTTTTCTTCCAATGGTAAGGCACACGAAAATTTGCTAATAAATATATCATAGCTTTAGTCTCATGCTACCCATGTGTTGATAAAGTTAGATATCGAGTTCCATAAATGAAGCATTTCTTTCAACATGTTTTTTTTATTCGGTAATGCTTTGATCCGAGCATCTGACTCTTTACTCAGGCGAATGGAGGCGGGACGCAGGCCATGTGACACAATCTTTGTTTAATATTCAGTTAATTCATCACCTACCCATCTCCCACTCGGCCGTATGCCCCGCTCCACAACCTTTGTTTAATATCCAATCAATTCATCACCTGTCCATCTCCCACTCTGCCGCACGCCCCGCTCCTCCTGCCGCTGCTCCCTCGCGCTCGCGCCCACTGCTCCTGCAGCTGCTCCGCGCGCCCGTGGCCGCTACTCCTGCCACTGCTCCTTGTACCTGCTCCTCCTGCTGTTGCTCCTGCTCCGCCGCTCGCCTCACCCGACGACGCCACCAGGCGCCACCGGCGCAAGGAGAAGCATCGGGCCTTGGCGCGAAAATCATCCGGCCACGCCTGCTGCTACGATTGTTGCGCCCCGATGTTGATGGTGAAGGAGGCCGCACCGGGATATGATGCATGTTTCATGTGTACATTTTAGATGTTTCAAATGTTTTAGAGGTATGTTTTAAGTGTTTCACACAAATGTTGCAAAAGTAGATCAAGATGTTCATTTGTTGCAATGGTTGTACACGTATGTTGCAGACGTTTGTCCCCAATGTTCCATTTGTTTTTTCAGACGTATGTTGCAAGTGTGTTTACGTGAATGTTACATATATCTCACATATTTGTTGCAAGTGTTTTATTTGGATGTTGCCTATGTTTGCAATTATTTTCAATTGCTTTTGGAAGTATTTCAGATGTACGTTTCAAGTGTTTCATCTGTCTTTTTTTTATGTTGTAAGTGTTGCATCTGGATATTTTAAAAGTAAATCGAGTGTTGCACATGAGGTGCGCGTGGAAGCAGGGGCGCAAGCGGTCCCCGCGCGGGTGACATTCAGGTGGTGCAGGTGACGCAGGCGCGGTCGAGCGATGTACGGGCAGCGCGGGCCCATGCGTGAACGTGCGAAATGGAGGTGGAACCAACTGTAGCCGTCGCTGTGCCTTTTTTTTTATTTTCCATAATAATACCCTTGATTTTGGTACGGGTACTAATGTTTCTGGCTTTTTTAACGGGCGGACTTTTTTCCTGTTTCTTTATTACTACGTCCGTCGGGAGTTTGTTTTGTTTCCCGGTTTTAGGACGAAGTTTAATATTACGTCCGTCGGGAGTCTGTTTTGTTGTAATTGTTGGAAGGGTTGTGTTGAAATTTTAGTGCAGGTACACTGACCCTGAATACGTAGCAAATGTAGTTTTGGCTAGCTATATATGGAGAGTACAAAAAGTGCCACCGTCTGAGTTTGTTAGTTATTAAGTTTGCTAGGACGGATAGGCCATGCATGCATCATGTAAATCTTGTCATATCATGTGTTTTCCTTAGGTCCACACGGGAAGCATGTCTAATGTTTTCTGTTACTCTAGATGTAGCAATCTTTGTAAGTCCTCCCTATCTTTGTTCCATAGATGTCATACGATGATAGCTAACTTTGGAGGGCTGAGTGTCCTTGCTGGAGCAATGAGGCCACTATGCACGCTGAGCATGGTACATCACTTGCTACTGTGTTGGTCACGTTCTTAGGCTCTCTGCACTGGATCCGCTAAAGGATCCTGTAAAGCGGATGCAGTAGCCTGTGGCGTAAAAATCGCCCGCGGTGGTGTACTGCAAATAATCTGTAACCGATGCGATTCCTCTAAATATAGCACGATACCGTTCCTCCTCTATACGACGTGCCAGGCCTGCGGCCCCAACATGCGCCCACGCGCGAGCAGGAGAGTGCATGCAGGGGAAGAATCAACTTAAAAAATATTATAACTCACAAACCATAAAACCAAATTAAATTCTGATTACACCATTAAATTTGTTTCAATAAATATTTCAAAATAAGATCTCACATGGATATATTTAGATAAAGTGACAAGTGGGCCTCACAGTGGATAGAGGATGATATAGAGAATAGATGGGTGCGAAAGAATTGAGTATAGAGGAGAGAGTCTTGATGACTAGGATGTATAGAGGATAAATTTAGAGTACCACGAGTGCGGATAGCCATAGGAGTGTTGGGCTCTGACAATGCTGGTATCAGGGACAGTACCAACAGTGCTGGTCTCTGGGATGGTACCGACGATGCAGGTCTCAGGGACGGTACTGACAGTGGTCAAAATAGCCGTGGTAGAATTGATCTTTATGTGCTCTGATTAGAGGAGTTTCTAGACGATTCCTGCGGACACCATCTGCCTTGGAGTCTGATTCGGACAAGGTAACCCCATCCAAGTGAGTTTCAAGTTGTGTCTTTTGTTTCTGAATCTGAGTTAGATCAGGACTAAAAAAATCTCCGATTTTCTCGTTGAGATTATCCGGCGTTTTCTGAGATTTTGCCAAATCAGCCTGCTTGTTCCTTACACCCTACGTGATAGGCTTGCATGGTTGCATTTGTATTGCATAGGAATAAGCATCATTCATTCATATATGAGCATTAGCATATGAAATATATATGGCCCTGTTCAACCGGCTTATAATCCGTACTTTTTAGCTTATTTTTTCAATCGAAACAGTGTTTTTCTCTTACAAAAAATCAGCCGGAACAATATTTCAGCTTGTTTTTCAGCATAAGCGAACGAGGCCATACATATGAAACATACCTCTTGTTATTCTGTGTTGCAACATGTGTATGCTTTATGATCATGCTTAGTAATGCAAGTGAGCATTGTTTGGTAACTAAAACACACTAAACACATTTAGGATGAAAAATGAAGCAAAGTTTATATTCATGACTTGTCCAATTTGGCATCTAAGAACTATGTTTGCATAAAATGGCTTTACTGAGTGAAAACATAAGTCATCAATCAAACCTTGCAATCTTACCTAAATGACTCTAAATAAACTCATGAACAACATATTGAGTAAATATCAAGAAAATGCCCCGATCGACCTAAAACCCTAGTTTAAGAGTTAATCATGTTGCTACTTTGACCAAAGTAGAACTGTTAGTTCTGCAGCTGTTTTGAAGTTGGACCTTAAATAAAAGTTGTAGTCTATGTTATGTAGAACAAACTTTGTTTAATGATCATGAGCTAGTTTGGTCCCTAACCTAGGCAAATAGAGCTCACAAGATTCAATGCAGTGCTGTTTTGGAGCCCAAGAATCTGGCCAAGTCCTAAATGATGTTTTAGTTTCGGGTACCCTAGTTTGGAGCTTTGTATCTTCTTAACCAGGTTGAACCAGTCAAAGATCCTTTAATAAAAGTTATAGTTTAGTTTGTGTGCTACAAACTTTGTTTAAGGACCCAAGTCTAAATTTATCACTAAGTTTGTCAAACAGAGGTCACAAATTTGAATTTGTTGCAGTTTTCAGCACTTAAATTATTCTAAGTCCGGAATTCATCGTCATTAGGTTGGCAGGCCACGTTCTCTAAATTTTGTTAAGCAACCTAAGTTGACCCAAAAATAAAAGTTGAAGATAATTCTGTAGAGAAGTCCTAGGGAAAAGTTGCATCAAGTTTGACGTCGTTTTGACCTTCAATTTTGAGTTTTGCTAATCACTGTCAATGCACTAACACTCGTGACTTGTAGCTTAATTACCTACTAATCTGCTGGTCTAATGACTTGGCACCCTAAATGAGAATTGTAGAGCATGCCGAGATCAACAAACTTCATTTTAGGCCTATGTCCAAATTCAGCCTGCAGCCGACCCAAATTCGCCTCCAAATCGGGCAGAACCACGCACGCCAGGTGTCCGACGGAATGCCTCCATGGCATTCATGCAGAGTACGCGCCCCCACCATGGCTGGACGCGTGGCCTGCCTCCTCGCTCTTGGTGTTGTGGAGCGCCGGCAGAGCGCTCGCCTGAGCCCCTCTCAGTCTCTCCCTTGCTCTCTCCGCTCCCTCTGCACTCGCCCTCACCCTCCCGTGTCTGCGTTGTCGTCCGTCTCCATGCCGCCATGGCCGAGCAGCAGTGCTGCCGCTGCCCCTCCTCCACAGTAGGCCTTGCGCCACCTCCCGCCAGGCCGCGGCCTCCTATAGGCGCGCACGTGGCCCCCTGTGACGCGCGGCCCTTCCTCGCTGCCGCCGGGCTGTTGCTGTCGCGGTTGCCCGTGCGAGCACGGCCGCGTTGCCTCAGACCGTCGTGGGCCAGGTTGCACCCCGCCGTAGGTGCGCAAGCGCACCCTGATGCTCTACTGCATCCTCTCGTCATCGGAGGATCGCCGCCTCGACCGGAATCGGCCAAGCCCGAGCCCGTGCTCTGCTCTAGTTCCGTAAGGAAGAAGAGGAGGGACCAAAATGCGAATAGAAACTCTTCGTTGGGTCCAGTTGCGAAGACTGGACTTATATGAATAGGGCCTGCAGGAAACTATTCGCTGGGATCTAGTTTGTGAAAAGTCCAGGGCCTTGAGGCAAAAGTGTTTTTCTTTTCTTTTTCTTTTATGCATATTATTGCTGAAAACTTTGAAAATGTATAGTAAATCATAGAAAAATTGTAAAATAGCAAATAAGGACTTTTTGAATCCTTGTGATTAGATGTATGCATTAGAGTCATAATATGTCATGTTTTAGTTTAAAATTTTTACTGAAAAAATAGATTTATGCAGGTTAGGGTTTTAATGCTAGTCTTACTTGTCTTTTTCATAACTACAGTAGTAGTGCTTAAAGAAATGTGAAATTTTTATGGCGTGCTACTTATGTGATGATTGATGGCTGTTAAAAATTTTAGAATTTTAGGAGTGATAGTTTAGGAGCTATAAAAATAACAAATTCTCTGTGTTGCTTTGCTCCAATTCTGAACAGACTTGAAAGATTGTATTATTTGGCTTAGTTAAGTTTTGAATCATGCTTTGATGACAATAAATGACTTGTATTAATTTTCTTGAGCTCCTCAAAAAGTTAAAAATCATAATTTTTGGTTAAGTAGATGTTCAGCTATAGTAGTGTAAATTCCTGTGGCTGCTTCTTCCCAAGTCGTGACAGGATTGCCTTGTTTGTAATGTGTGGCCTTGTTAATAGTAGAATTAGCTCTAGATGATAATAAGAAAGTTATATATAATTATCTTGTCTTGCTTGTTTTAAATTTTGTTGATCTCAAACTTGATAGTTTAGGAGTTACCTGAGTTTTAAGTCTGCTATCTGGTTTTGTTTATATTCTGAGGAGATCTGAAAGATGCTAGTGTTTGATCTGGTTAGGATTTGAATCACCCCTGAGTGATAATAGAAGAGTTGTAGTGCTTTTGTTAAGCTTTCCGAAATGTCTATGAACACCATTTTTAGTGATCTAGATCTCTAGATACAACTAGTTGAATTTGCATGGCAGAATCTGTTCAAGTCTGGACAGAGGTGCTTAATTGCGCTTGTTTGGCCTTTTTAACTGTTTAATCCCCGCGTGATGATAATAATCATGTTTTAGATAATTTAATAAGATTTCTAGAGAGATAAGTCTCATGCTTGTTTGATGTCTATAACTCTAGCTTTAAGCCACTGAAGTTTAGCATCAGGTTCTGTCCACAGTTTAGATATAATTACTTGTTTGGATTGTTTCGCTTAATTAATGTTTGATATAGCTCTGGATATTAGTAACAATATTGTAGGAAGTTTCATTAGCTTTCTAGAAAGTCTAGGATCACCTTCATTGGAAGTCTAGATCTCAAGTTATGGTTAAAACACATAGCTGCTGTGCTGCTGTCTAGAAACTGCATGTGTAGCTTGATTGTTTTAACTTACTCTTGCTTGGATAAATATGATTAACTAGTTTTTGATTGGTGGATGCTTGCAGCAGCTTGAATGTACTTGTCTTGTGTGTCATGCTGGATATGTTTGCCATCTTCTATGTTATGCTTAAGTGATGATTAAGTTAAATAGCTCTAGGTGCTTATGTTAAGTTTGGTGTGCTTTCATGAATGCTTTGCATATTACACTTCTATATATATATATATATATATATATATATATATATATATATATATATATATATATATATATATATATATATATATATATATATATATATATATATATATATATATATATATTGCACCTCATTTAGGTGTGCTAGATGCACCACGAAAAGGATGTGACGTTGGAGCCGAACCTAAAGATGGTGTTTAGAGATCTATCCAAAAGACGGGAGGACTAAGCAAGTGGCAAGATGGAAGATACTCACCAAGCGAGTGTCATTTAACAAACAACGACCTAGTGTTGGATCCCATATAAGCCCCAAAGCATTCTAAGCCTCCTATGTTTTTATAAATATCAAATTAAGTTATTTATGTTTGATGCATTAGGTTGTAGGACTTGAGTGAAAACACTTGATGCATATATCTTCCTTGTCCAGATATATATACCTAGAACCCTATGTAGGTTCAGGATCGAATATATATGCTTAGCCATGCTTAGTCTGTAGAAGTCGGGTAATTTCCTATCACCTGCGAGATATAGGGAGATATCTAGTCACAGTTTGGCTATATTTGCTATCATGGAAATAACCATGTGTTAATAATGAATGAAGACTGGACGTGATGTTGATAGAGAAGCAACCAGGCATGGAGGTCTTGGGTATGGATCTATCCTGTCTGTGTCGGTTAAGGACCAATTCGCTGTACATCCTCATGTCATGTTGAACGCATGCCTATCACTTAGCTGGCCGAATAAGTCATTCCGACCGTGAAGCCGAGTAGCTCAACTCTAGCCGAAACCCATTCTGTTAGAGTGCTCACCTTGAAGGACGAGAGGTTGTGCGGGGAACTAATGGCGTGAGTCTAAGGGCGGGTAACCAGTCCCGAACGTCCTAGCAGATTGGATTCCCTGAGGGTGAGGCGCTGATCGGACCCGTGATTCCTGAGTTGTACCAAAGGTGACCAAGGGGCCGTTGATCTAGTTTCCTAGGTTTGCGTTATGAATAATTCCCCAGCTGGGTAGAAATCGATTCGAATCGCCGTTTCTCCTAGATAATGAGAACTTGACTGAGCAATGGCAACGTAGATACACTTAATGAACCTGATGGTTAAGATGATGATGATGTTGGCTTTATTACACTGGATATAGTTACTAATGTTTGTATCTTAATCAAGTGCTTGCTCTAGTACATGTGCTAATCTAGAGATGCCTAAATGAATAGGTTTTAACTTGATCATAAAGATATAATATGCAAGTTATGTACTTAAGCTTTTTATGCAAAATATTGTCAAGCTAGCTCCACCGATAAAGCCTTGCATACTCCTTGGTGTCACTTTATTTCTAGTTTATGACGGGTAAGTCTAGCTGAGTACCCTCATACTCAGGGTTTATCCCACAATGTTGCAGGTGCAGTTCTCAGCCTGTTGAAGATGGTGGCTAACTGCCGGTGGGCTTGGTGACTCTGTATTCACATCTCATCTTTATGCTATTGTCGGAGGATATCACTTATGCTAGCAATGTATTTGGAACTTATGTTATTGTAGTCATTTGAAAGCTATGTTGTTTTCTCTAATTGGTTTTGACACCCAAATGTAACACTCCGGTGTTAAGCAATGCATTTTTGCATGGCAATCATATTGCATAGCATTCATATCATTATAATCATGTATGATAATGGTATAATTCGATTAAAATAAAAGCTTAAACATGCTATATTTAATGGACTATGATAATATGATAATCACATTATATCAAAAGCCTTGCAACCATAATTCTTACATCACTTGGAACTTTAGTTCAAATTTTGGAGCTCAAATTTTGTCAAAAACTTGTTCAAAAATAATTATGAAAAATATTCAAAATTATTCCCTAATTTAGCTTTTATTTTGTCATTCAAAGTCTATTAAGAATTTTCAGTTGGCCCCTTAATCAAAGTTGTAGAGAATTTATTTCTGAGCAACTTTTATTTTTGGGTCAATTCCAGAAAATGTCTTCTTCTTGTTCAAAATGTAGTTTGAAGTTGAATTTCATTTGATTTGAAATTGGGAAATTGGAAAAAAACCGAATTTCGCCTTAGCAGGCCGCCGCCCCGGATTCGGCCCGCTGGCCGAATCGGCCCGCGCAGCTCTCCGCGCGCGCACGCCCGCGCGACGCAGGCGGCCCGGCCCGCGACCACCCGGCCTCCCTCCTCCTCCCGCGCGCCGCGCACCTCGCTGGCCGCCGCGACAGAGCGCGCTCGCCGCGTGTCGGCCATGCGCTGTCGCCGCTCGCCGCGCGTCGCCTCCGCTCTGCCCTCCCGCCAGCTCGAGCGCGCTCAAAACCGCCTGCCCGAGCCCTCCTCGCTCCCTCACTCCCACCCTCGCTCGCCAGCCGCTCCTTCTCTCCCAAACCGAGCGGGCGAACGGCTCACCGCCGCGAGCTCCGACTTCGCTCCCCCGTTCCGACGTCGGCAATCCACCACCGCCAAATCCATCTTGCACCGAGCTCCGCCCCATCCTCTCCTTCTCCGAACAAGCGTCGCCATCCCCTCCTTAGCCACGGTAGGGTTCAATTTCCGGCCGCCTCGCCGCGCCACCGCGACGGTGCCGCCGAGCCGTGCTCCGCCCACCGCCTCGCTCGTTCCTTCTCCCTCTTCCCAAGCCACCCTCTCGAGTCCGCTAGCTCCTTGCGAACGTGGTGCGCGAGCTCGCTGGTCGTGGTTTGGCCGGAGCCGGCCGTTGGCCGCGACCGCCGCCGCGATGTCGGGCCTGTGGACGCCGGCGACGCGACGCGCTCGGGTCCCCCCCTCTCGGTGGGCTGGACCGCGCCTGCGGGCCGAGCCCCGAGCAGGCCGGCTCGGTCTTCTCCCCCGCGCGCGCAAGCTGGGCCGCGGCAGCCGTGGGCCGCTTGTTTTTCCCGGGCCGGCCCAGCGTCTTAAAAAGAAATCCATTTCCTTTTTCTTTTTATTATTCTTGATGAAAAACACTTGGAAAATGATTTCCTGGTCATTTTAGCTCCAAAATTTGTGAAATAAATTTTTATATACTCATTTGAACCAGATCTATGGTATAAAATTGTTGCATGTCATATTTGATGTACTTTTCTGTAGAGTTTATAATTAAATAGTAAAATGGCTATTTTCTTGATAAATACTTAATAAATCCTAGAAAAGTCAGAAAAATATGATTCCAAGTTTATTAATCCTGTTATGCCATGTACTTGCTAGGGTAATTTTATTTCCTGGTTGTTCTGTAGAAAAATGTATAGTTGCAGTTCAAATGCTTTTTGTTACCAATAATTGTTATTTTTGTTAATTAAATAAATTTGAATAAAACATGCAAGTGATAATTTTTCCATAGTGTTTGTTTAGGTAGTAGATAGTAGAAAAATTCCTAAATCTGTTGTTTGATACTTTTCATAATGTAAAGTATTTTAAATATCTATTTGAGGCCATATTTTGTTATTTTTGTATAGTAAGTTCTAATTATCCAAATGCAGTAAAAATTTTATGTCAAGCTATTCTTGATATTAGTAACCCACTGTAATTTTATGAGATTTTTATGAGCTACTAAAATATGTGTTGCTGTTCAACCTTAGGACTAATTAGGGTTTCTATTTATTCTTAATGCAAAGTTAGTTGGAAAATTATACTTTGGTGTATCTTTGAAGCCTCTCGATTTTTCAAATACTCTCGCATGGTAGGAACTAGTGTTGGTAGTTTCCGAGTACATGTTCTTGGATGACGTAGACTACCTTGTAGAAGAGTCATAAGTTCCACATAATCCGATGACATAATACATTCATTACACCGTATGCATTCCGCATCTTCATCATCTCATGTCACTTCTGCATTTCACCTATGCATATTGCACTCATACTTCTGCATCATACAGGATCGCAGGAAGTGGTTCCGGCAGTTGTTCCCGAGGACGCAGAGGAGCAGCCCGAGGAGCCGGAGCCAGCAGAAGTAGAAGAGGAGTCCGGTGAAGAGCTTCCGGAGTGCCCCGACCATCGTCCCAGCTCCTTCGAGCGAGGCAAGCCCCGGAGCATTTCTCCCCCGGTTTGCAAATAATTAATTATTAATTTTACTTAATCTGATGCATTAAGTTTAGGAGTTGTTTGCAAACGTTGCTGCATTATACCTTGTTCCACCTTGTTTTACCGATCCTTGTCACCCTGGTGTCCACGGTCAATACTTGCTTAGCTTGCTTAGACCGGTAGAAGTCGGGTGATTGCCTGTCATCCGCGAGCTATAGGGGATTACCTGGTTTTGTGAAAGAGATGTCATGTGAGAATAACTCAGTGTGGAAATGAATGTGAGACCGGGCGGAAGCTTGCAGGGTTCTAGACTGTAGTGTCTTCCGTCTGTGTCGATTAAGGACCGTCCGATGTCGGGCCTCGGGTCATGTTGAACGCATGCCTCACGTTTAGCTGGCCGGATAAAGTACCTTTCGACCGCGAAGCCGGGAGATTATTCGGGCCGAGTAGATTGCCCGCAACGCACTGTACCGGAGCAGTAGTGGCAGGAAACGGGGGCGCGATGATAAGGCCAAAGAGCAGTCGGGCGGCCCCCGGGTACATGTGGTTCCTGGCAAGCTCGCGACTTTACCTGAATGGTTGACTCGGTGACCAATACCTCACTTTAGCGGGTGAGTGAGGTTTGTGTGAGGAATAAATTACCAGCTGGTCAATAATCGATTCGAATCGCCATCGTTCACTGGATAGTGAGCACTTGACTTGAGTTACTTCATCGTAGTAATATGGATACAACACTTGGATAGTTATGAGAAAATGACATGGTAATTATTGTTAAATATCAATGGTAATCCTTGCTTGCTAAATTACATGGTTACTTTAGCATAAGTGCAAACATAGTTGACAGGAGAATAAAGAATTAAAAGATGAGATGCTTTTGTAAATGATTTGGTAAGCTAAAAATGCTTTTCTTGCAAATGAGTCAGCTACCCCACCAAAAAGCCTATCATGATCCTTGGAGTCTTTTTGTTTTGGTTCTGTCGGGTAAGTCTAGCTGAGTACCTTCTCGTACTCAGGGCTTTGTTCCCACTTGTTGCAGATGGACAGATGTACTATGGGTATTGTATCAACTGTCTCTACCCTGCGATGGGCGAAGCCTAGGACCATGGGCAATGGTCACTCACTACTCCTCGCCTGATGCTTTTGTGGGAGATGATCGCGAGCTGGCACTGCATTTTGGAAAAGATGTGTGTGTGTGTGTGCTTTGAACTAATGCTTCCGCTACTTTATTTGAAACTGGTTTGTAATAACTATGTTTAAACTCCGATGTATTTTGTGCCGCAAACTGCTGTGTAACTTATGAAGGTAATCGCTGAACTTATTACGATCTTGGCTGTGATGTGAAATGGTTTGAAATCCGTCGAGATTTCACGGACTACCGGGTTATACGGGCTTAAGTTTGGTAAATTGTCCATCCGTTGGATGATTTTCTTACTTAATCTCGTATAATTGGGCGGTTCTGTTACAGCTGGCATCGGAGCATGGTTTAGCGTAATTACTGTTCATAAGTGTATTTAAACCAAAACCCTGCTTAAAAAGTGTGATTTTGAAACTAAAAAAAAAGTGTGCCAGTGGTCATATCCTGTATGCCCAGTTAAGGACTCTAGGTGGCTATTTAAGTACTAACTTGGGGTTCTGCACCATATTTCTTTTTCGTTGCTCATACGGCGTGCTATTGTATGAGTGCCACTTAATTGAGTGGTAATGTATGGATCAGTTACCTCTACGCTTCGGTAAGTGTGAGTTGTGAGAGCATGATCGGATACACCGCCGATCTAGGGAAAGTGCTTATATGATACTTGGATAATTACATGTTTTACACATGTTTTTATAAAAGTGTCGCATGTGTGGGTGTTCCGTCCGTTGAGGCGATGCCGTCAATAGGACGATGTGTTTGGGTAGTCACTACCGTTGTACACGCATCTGGGGATTCGTGTAAAGCGTGTAGGTAGGTTTACTGCTTTCATGCATTCATGGGGAATGGGCTGAAATGAGTTTTCTGCAGGTACATAACAGCGTATCGTGTAGACCGAATTAGTTACGTATATGAGAGATCGTTGTATGCCACCGAATTCACCGTTAGATGTTTTTTTTCCTAAGTTTGTGAGAACGTAAGACTCGTGCATGCATCATATTGTTTGTGCATTCCATTCATGGCATGCATTCCTCCCCTTATAAAAGGATTATCCCATTTCGATAAAAGTGACCTCAACTAAAATATGTTCTCACCGGGTAATTTAAAACTTGTGCTACAGATGGCCCGCACGAAGCAGACTGCCCGCAAGTCCACTGGAGGAAGAGCACCCCGTCGTCAGCTAGCCCCGCGGGAGCACCGCAACACGGACACTTTTCTAAGCGAGTTTGGCATGCCCACCTTGCTTTGGAGAGTGCTCCATGATGTGGGGTACCCGGAGGGACAAGAGCCAGTTTACTCTTGGAGCGAGAGCCAGCTAGCTGAAGATGGACTTGCTGTGGTAGAGATCACCGTCCCTGCTCTTGGTGATGCGCCAGAATGGGATGGTTGGCATTTGGAGTTCGAAGGACGCACTCCAGTCGAGGGTGCAGAGGGCGCAGCTTTTTGCGTCATCCGAGACATCATGAGCAGATTTCCCAATGAGTTAGCAGCAGCTTTGGCCGGTACCTTCCCGAGAGATGATCCTCGCGACGCCATTTGGGTACAGCCGCAAGGAAGTGCCCTGGTTAGAGGCCCCAGTGAAGGACTGGCTAGCGACAATCACACCATGAGTGCCATGTATGCAGCCATCAGAGCATACCAAGGTCTGGAGAATACCTATTGGACCTTGACTGGCCTACGTGGTGATGATCGGCTTGAAGCAAGGAAGCAGAAGAAAAAGCAAGCGCGTGCTATAGCTAGCTTGCAGGAGCAGTTGGCCGACATGAGCTTGCAGCGGGACCGAGCTCTCGAGAGAGGCGAGAGTTCCATGCAGCAAGTACAGAGGCTGACTCAGGCCAACAGGAATGCAGATCGCTTGTTGGAGCAGCTAGTACAAGAAAGGAATGAAGCCTGGAACGAGAGAGACCTTCTGAGGCAGAGGGTCGAGGAGCTAGAAGAGTACAATGCCAACTTGCATGAAGAGTTCCATGCCCTCTACAACGGGATGGGCCCGTATGCTCCTCCGAACGCCGCTCAGATGGACATCGACGACGACGCTGCAGCTGAGGGTAGCGATGGCGACGCCTCCGACATCGACGATGGCCCCGAGGAGTAGGATAGTGTCATGCGTTAGTAGCTAGGCGTGACGCGATGGCCTTCTTTTGGGTTCCATGTATCATGATGTATCCTGTTCGACCTTGAGACTGATGATCTTTGGAGTTTGGTTGTGTATGCGATACCCGAACGCATAAAAGTCCAGTGTATGTATGCTGGCAACATGGTTGTATGGAACGCGATGTTGCTTTTAAAGTAACTTAATTGGTGCTGTTGTTCAATTGGAATGAAATTATTGCGCCTCTGTTTTCTTGTATGACTTGTTCTCTCCAATGAATTCAGTATGACATGATTGTTCCTTCGGACACAATTTTACAACTTCACTCAATGGTGCTTGTTGCTGAAATATGCAGATGGCCAACACTCGTCGTGCTACGTACGAAGCCGCTGAGACTGGTGGCAACGGTGCAGGAGCTGGTGGAAGTGGTGCCAACAATGTCAACCACCAGGAACCACGTCCAGAACCACATTTGCCCCCTCCTCCGCCGCTTACCGCAGAAATGTTCTTCACACAGTTTCTTGGAAGTCAACGCAGTACTGAACAATCACAGAGGAATATGGAAGACTTTCTGCGTACCATCGCGGAAAATGTTCAAAGAGGAAATAATCAAGGTGGTGGCCATGGAGTGAACCAGTACAGCAGTTTCAAGGATTTCATGGATACGAGGCCACCTATTTTCAAAGAAGCAGCAGAGCCACTTGATGCCGAAGAATGGATTAACACTATGGAAGATAAGTTCCGTGTGTTAAGGATGACAGAAGTTCTGAAAGTAGAGTATGCTGCACATCAGTTACAAGGACCAGCAGGAATGTGGTGGAAGCATCACCGCAGTACTTTTCCTCCTAATGCCCAGATCTCTTGGAGGGATTTCACTGAAGCTTTTAAGGGAGTTTATATTCCCCCAGGGTTGGTTGAGATGAAGCTTGGAGAGTTCTTAGCCTTGAATCAGGGTACCAAGACTGTGACACAGTATCTGCATGCCTTTAATAACTTGTGCCGCTATGCTCCAGACATGGTTGACACAGATGCAAAGAAGATTGCTAGTTTCAAGAGAGGGTTGAGTCCGAAGATGATGAAGCATGTGGGTACCAATACCCGCAACAGATTCAACGACTTTATCAGTGACTGTTTGAAGCAAGAGAAGAACAATAATGCTTACACCGCATCCAAGAACCGCAAGAGAGTGTTCGAGTCAGGACCATCCCAGTCCAGAGTTGTCCCTGCCAACCGTTCATCTTATCGTCCGTCCGCACCTGGTGCGAGGTTCAGGCCGCCGCAGCATAAAACCCAGAACTACAAGGGGCCACAGAAACCGTACAGGATCGCAGTGCCGCCAACAAAGACCAGCGCAGCTGCAGAACAGAGCAACTCCAAGGGAGCTATAGGGTCTGCTGGTACAGTGAAAGGGCCCTGCTACAACTGTGGTCAGCCAGGCCACTTTTCCAAGTTCTGCCCTTATCCGCCTAAAAAGAAGCAACAGACTTACAATGCTCGTGTACACCACACCGCCATTGATGAAGTTCCTGAGGGAGAGCCCGTAACTGCTGGTAAGTTTCTTGTGAACCATCACCCTGCAGTTGTTCTTTTTGATTCTGGATCTTCGCATTCTTTTATGAGTCAAGCATTTGCACGGAAGCATGAACAACTATGCACAGAATTGAGTTATGGTTATCGCATAAGTTCAGCAGGAGCTGATGTGTTAACCAATAAGATGGTTAGAGGGGCAACCCTTGAGTTAGGTAGTCGGAAGTTCCGAGTGAACCTGGTAGTTATGCCTGGACTAGTTTTGGATGTAATAATAGGAATGAACTGGATGAAAGACTGGGAAGCAGTCATAGATACAAGCAGTAGGATGCTTACCCTTAAAGATCCCCAGGCAGAGGGTACTTTCCAGGTACCATTGCCTAAAAGAACAGATCTTGTGAGTGTGACCTGTGCCATGGAAGTTGCTCCTATCCATCAGATCCCAGTAGTATGTGAGTTCCCGGATGTGTTTCCAGACGAGTTGCCTGGCCTTCCTCCAGACAGAGATGTTGAGTTTGGAATCGAGTTGATCCCCGGGACAGCTCCAATTTCGAGGAGACCTTATCGGATGCCTCCGGATGAGTTAGCTGAGTTGAAGAAACAGTTGGAAGAGTTGTTAAAAAAGGGGTTTATTCGCCCAAGTAAGTCTGAATGGGGATGTCCTGCCTTGTTTGTAAAGAAAAAGAAAGAGGGTACTCTCAGGATGTGTGTGGATTACCGACCTCTTAACGCTGTAACTATCAAGAATAAATATCCACTGCCTCATATTGATGTTCTGTTTGATCAGTTAGCTAAAGCCAGAGTGTTCTCCAAGATAGACCTAAGGTCAGGATATCATCAGATAAAGATTAGACCTCAAGATGTTCCGAAAACCGCCTTTTCTACCAGATACGGGTTGTACGAGTATCTTGTTATGTCATTTGGACTAACAAATGCTCCTGCATATTTTATGTATCTGATGAATACAGTTTTCATGCCAGAGTTGGACAAGTTTGTAGTTGTCTTCATTGATGACATTCTAGTATACTCTGAAAACGAGAAAGAGCATGAAGAGCATCTGAGAATTGTCTTGACCAGGTTGAGGGATCATAAGTTATATGCTAAGTTCAGCAAATGTGAATTTTGGTTGAAGAAAGTTCCTTTCCTCGGTCATATCCTATCTGAGAATGGAGTTTCTGTAGATCCGAGTAAAGTGCAAGAGGTTATGGATTGGAAGACTCCAACCACAGTGTCAGAAGTCAGAAGTTTCCTAGGGTTAGCGGGTTACTATCGCCGTTTTATCCCAGACTTCTCGAAGATTGCCAAGCCTATGACAAGTCTGTTACAGAAAGATCACAAGTTTGTGTGGACAGAGGAGTGTGAGACAGCTTTCCATACCTTGCGGAAACTGTTGACCACTGCTCCAGTTCTTGCACAGCCCGACATCGAAAAACCTTTTGATGTGTTCTGTGACGCATCAAAAACAGGATTAGGGTGTGTGCTAATGCAAGAAGGAAGAGTCATTGCTTATGCCTCCCGGCAGTTGAGAAAACATGAAATCAATTATCCGACCCACGATCTTGAGCTTGCCGCTGTGGTGCATGCCTTAAAGATTTGGAGACACTATCTGCTGGGTAATGTGTGCAATATTTTCACCGATCATAAGAGTCTCAAGTACATTTTCACCCAACCCGAATTGAACATGAGACAGCGAAGATGGTTAGAACTGATCAAAGACTACAACTTAAATGTACAGTATCACCCTGGGAAAGCCAATGTGGTAGCTGATGCTTTAAGCAGAAAATCACATTGTCTGAATGTGCAACCCTTGCTTGAAGATGGTTTCGATCTAATGCACCCTGCCGTGCTACAAAGTATTCAGGTCAGTTGTTCCTTGGAGAGTAAGATTATAGAAGGTCAGAAAACAGACAAGGGGATATTCCACATCAAGAAGAAGATTCAAGAAGAACCCTCGAAACACTTCAGGGTGGATGAGCAGGATGTGTTGTGGTTCGACAACCGTCTTGTTGTTCCAAAGGATAGAGAGCTTAAGAATAAAATTTTGGATGAAGCTCATCTCTCTAAGTTGTCTATTCATCCTGGCAGCAGTAAAATATATCAAGAACTAAGACCTCGTTATTGGTGGACCAAGATGAAGAAGGAAATTGCAGCGTATGTAGCCAGATGTGACACATGTTGTAGAGTAAAAGCAATTCACATGAAGCCTGCCGGAATGCTACAACCTTTGTCAGTACCGAGTTGGAAGTGGGATGACATAAGTATGGATTTTATCACGGGTCTACCCACTACTCAAAAAGGTCACGATTCCATTTGGGTAATTGTGGATCGTCTTACTAAGACAGCCCACTTTCTGCCTGTCAAAACGGAACATAGACCACCTCAATATGCTGAGAAGTATATTGCGGAGATTGTGAGGTTGCATGGCATACCAAAGACTATAGTGTCTGACAGAGGGTCGCAGTTCACTGCTCACTTTTGGGAGCACTTGCACAAAGGTTTGGGGACTAGTCTGATTCGTAGCACTGCCTATCATCCTCAAACAGATGGTCAAACTGAGAGAGTTAATGCTGTTCTAGAAGATATGTTAAGAGCCTGTGTGTTGTCTTCCAGAGGTTCATGGGAGTCATGGTTACCATTAGCAGAGTTCTCGTACAATAACAGCTATCAAGAGAGTATCAAGATGGCACCTTTTGAGGCTCTGTATGGCCGAAAGTGTAGAACACCGTTAAACTGGATTGAGCCCGGAGAAAGAAGGTATTATGGTATTGACTTCGTAGAAGAAGCCGAAAGGAAAGTTCATATCATCCAGCAGAATATGAGAGCAGCCCAGTCACGTCAGAAAAGTTATGCAGATAAGAGAAGGAGACCGCTTGTGTTCGAAGTTGGTGACTATGTCTATCTAAAAGTTACGCCAATGAAAAAGAAAAGATTTGGTGTGCGCAGAAAGCTGGCCGCCAGATTTGTGGGACCTTATAAAATCCTGGAACGGAAGGGTCCTGTGGCTTACAAATTGGATTTACCAGAGTCAATGGGTGCTATATTCCCAGTTTTTCATGTATCACATCTCAAGAAATGTTTGCGCGTTCCAGAGGAAAGGATTGAACCTCGAGGCATAAAACTAAAGTCAGATTTGGTGTATCGTGAGCAACCAGTTCGAGTATTGGATACCAAGGAAAGGGCTACTCGAAACAGTGTGGTGAAAACGTATAAGATACAATGGAGTCATCACGATGAAGGGGATGCATCTTGGGAAACGGGTGAATACTTAAAGAACGCCTATGAAGATTTTTATAATAAATGGTTCGTAACCCAAATCTCGGGACGAGATTTTTATAAGGGGGGAGGGCTGTAACACTCCGGTGTTAAGCAATGCATTTTTGCATGGCAATCATATTGCATAGCATTCATATCATTATAATCATGTATGATAATGGTATAATTCGATTAAAATAAAAGCTTAAACATGCTATATTTAATGGACTATGATAATATGATAATCACATTATATCAAAAGCCTTGCAACCATAATTCTTACATCACTTGGAACTTTAGTTCAAATTTTGGAGCTCAAATTTTGTCAAAAACTTGTTCAAAAATAATTATGAAAAATATTCAAAATTATTCCCTAATTTAGCTTTTATTTTGTCATTCAAAGTCTATTAAGAATTTTCAGTTGGCCCCTTAATCAAAGTTGTAGAGAATTTATTTCTGAGCAACTTTTATTTTTGGGTCAATTCCAGAAAATGTCTTCTTCTTGTTCAAAATGTAGTTTGAAGTTGAATTTCATTTGATTTGAAATTGGGAAATTGGAAAAAAACCGAATTTCGCCTTAGCAGGCCGCCGCCCCGGATTCGGCCCGCTGGCCGAATCGGCCCGCGCAGCTCTCCGCGCGCGCACGCCCGCGCGACGCAGGCGGCCCGGCCCGCGACCACCCGGCCTCCCTCCTCCTCCCGCGCGCCGCGCACCTCGCTGGCCGCCGCGACAGAGCGCGCTCGCCGCGTGTCGGCCATGCGCTGTCGCCGCTCACCGCGCGTCGCCTCCGCTCTGCCCTCCCGCCAGCTCGAGCGCGCTCAAAACCGCCTGCCCGAGCCCTCCTCGCTCCCTCACTCCCACCCTCGCTCGCCAGCCGCTCCTTCTCTCCCAAACCGAGCGGGCGAACGGCTCACCGCCGCGAGCTCCGACTTCGCTCCCCCGTTCCGACGTCGGCAATCCACCACCGCCAAATCCATCTTGCACCGAGCTCCGCCCCATCCTCTCCTTCTCCGAACAAGCGTCGCCATCCCCTCCTTAGCCACGGTAGGGTTCAATTTCCGGCCGCCTCGCCGCGCCACCGCGACGGTGCCGCCGAGCCGTGCTCCGCCCACCGCCTCGCTCGTTCCTTCTCCCTCTTCCCAAGCCTCCCTCTCGAGTCCGCTAGCTCCTTGCGAACGTGGTGCGCGAGCTCGCTGGTCGTGGTTTGGCCGGAGCCGGCCGTTGGCCGCGACCGCCGCCGCGATGTCGGGCCTGTGGACGCCGGCGACGCGACGCGCTCGGGTCCCCCCCTCTCGGTGGGCTGGACCGCGCCTGCGGGCCGAGCCCCGAGCAGGCCGGCTCGGTCTTCTCCCCCGCGCGCGCAAGCTGGGCCGCGGCAGCCGTGGGCCGCTTGTTTTTCCCGGGCCGGCCCAGCGTCTTAAAAAGAAATCCATTTCCTTTTTCTTTTTATTATTCTTGATGAAAAACACTTGGAAAATGATTTCCTGGTCATTTTAGCTCCAAAATTTGTGAAATAAATTTTTATATACTCATTTGAACCAGATCTATGGTATAAAATTGTTGCATGTCATATTTGATGTACTTTTCTGTAGAGTTTATAATTAAATAGTAAAATGGCTATTTTCTTGATAAATACTTAATAAATCCTAGAAAAGTCAGAAAAATATGATTCCAAGTTTATTAATCCTGTTATGCCATGTACTTGCTAGGGTAATTTTATTTCCTGGTTGTTCTGTAGAAAAATGTATAGTTGCAGTTCAAATGCTTTTTGTTACCAATAATTGTTATTTTTGTTAATTAAATAAATTTGAATAAAACATGCAAGTGATAATTTTTCCATAGTGTTTGTTTAGGTAGTAGATAGTAGAAAAATTCCTAAATCTGTTGTTTGATACTTTTCATAATGTAAAGTATTTTAAATATCTATTTGAGGCCATATTTTGTTATTTTTGTATAGTAAGTTCTAATTATCCAAATGCAGTAAAAATTTTATGTCAAGCTATTCTTGATATTAGTAACCCACTGTAATTTTATGAGATTTTTATGAGCTACTAAAATATGTGTTGCTGTTCAACCTTAGGACTAATTAGGGTTTCTATTTATTCTTAATGCAAAGTTAGTTGGAAAATTATACTTTGGTGTATCTTTGAAGCCTCTCGATTTTTCAAATACTCTCGCATGGTAGGAACTAGTGTTGGTAGTTTCCGAGTACATGTTCTTGGATGACGTAGACTACCTTGTAGAAGAGTCATAAGTTCCACATAATCCGATGACATAATACATTCATTACACCGTATGCATTCCGCATCTTCATCATCTCATGTCACTTCTGCATTTCACCTATGCATATTGCACTCATACTTCTGCATCATACAGGATCGCAGGAAGTGGTTCCGGCAGTTGTTCCCGAGGACGCAGAGGAGCAGCCCGAGGAGCCGGAGCCAGCAGAAGTAGAAGAGGAGTCCGGTGAAGAGCTTCCGGAGTGCCCCGACCATCGTCCCAGCTCCTTCGAGCGAGGCAAGCCCCGGAGCATTTCTCCCCCGGTTTGCAAATAATTAATTATTAATTTTACTTAATCTGATGCATTAAGTTTAGGAGTTGTTTGCAAACGTTGCTGCATTATACCTTGTTCCACCTTGTTTTACCGATCCTTGTCACCCTGGTGTCCACGGTCAATACTTGCTTAGCTTGCTTAGACCGGTAGAAGTCGGGTGATTGCCTGTCATCCGCGAGCTATAGGGGATTACCTGGTTTTGTGAAAGAGATGTCATGTGAGAATAACTCAGTGTGGAAATGAATGTGAGACCGGGCGGAAGCTTGCAGGGTTCTGGACTGTAGTGTCTTCCGTCTGTGTCGATTAAGGACCGTCCGATGTCGGGCCTCGGGTCATGTTGAACGCATGCCTCACGTTTAGCTGGCCGGATAAAGTACCTTTCGACCGCGAAGCCAGGAGATTATTCGGGCCGAGTAGATTGCCCGCAACGCACTGTACCGGAGCAGTAGTGGCAGGAAACGGGGGCGCGATGATAAGGCCAAAGAGCAGTCGGGCGGCCCCCGGGTACATGTGGTTCCTGGCAAGCTCGCGACTTTACCTGAATGGTTGACTCGGTGACCAATACCTCACTTTAGCGGGTGAGTGAGGTTTGTGTGAGGAATAAATTACCAGCTGGTCAATAATCGATTCGAATCGCCATCGTTCACTGGATAGTGAGCACTTGACTTGAGTTACTTCATCGTAGTAATATGGATACAACACTTGGATAGTTATGAGAAAATGACATGGTAATTATTGTTAAATATCAATGGTAATCCTTGCTTGCTAAATTACATGGTTACTTTAGCATAAGTGCAAACATAGTTGACAGGAGAATAAAGAATTAAAAGATGAGATGCTTTTGTAAATGATTTGGTAAGCTAAAAATGCTTTTCTTGCAAATGAGTCAGCTACCCCACCAAAAAGCCTATCATGATCCTTGGAGTCTTTTTGTTTTGGTTCTGTCGGGTAAGTCTAGCTGAGTACCTTCTCGTACTCAGGGCTTTGTTCCCACTTGTTGCAGATGGACAGATGTACTATGGGTATTGTATCAACTGTCTCTACCCTGCGATGGGCGAAGCCTAGGACCATGGGCAATGGTCACTCACTACTCCTCGCCTGATGCTTTTGTGGGAGATGATCGCGAGCTGGCACTGTATTTTGGAAAAGATGTGTGTGTGTGTGCTTTGAACTAATGCTTCCGCTACTTTATTTGAAACTGGTTTGTAATAACTATGTTTAAACTCCGATGTATTTTGTGCCGCAAACTGCTGTGTAACTTATGAAGGTAATCGCTGAACTTATTACGATCTTGGCTGTGATGTGAAATGGTTTGAAATCCGTCGAGATTTCACGGACTACCGGGTTATACGGGCTTAAGTTTGGTAAATTGTCCATCCGTTGGATGATTTTCTTACTTAATCTCGTATAATTGGGCGGTTCTGTTACACCAAACTTGTACTTTTATTGGTGAACTCTTTTGTAATATTATTTCCATTGCAACTCCGTGAATGTGATGTGTATTTGCTTAATCTATTACGCTCTTGGTTGTGAAGTTGATTTACTGAGGTCCTTCGTGATACTTGGTGGACTACCGGGTTTATATGAGTGCAAGTATGTGCGTGTCAACGTGTTAATCAGAGACAGTCATACTTGAACTTGTATAAATTGGGCGGTTCTATCATAGTTGCGGTCATTGTCCACCAAAACCTAAGAACCGAAGACAAGGGTTGATCCCGCCGGAATGTTCATGGTGATGTTGACGTCCATTGAGCTCTCGTGCGCAATTTCACCGAAAGCCCTACCTGGCGCACCAGTTGTCGGTGTTTGAGGACCGACAACATATCACGGGATTACCCGGGACGATGATTGATGAGCTTCGGCGTATGCAGAAATCAATAGTAAATGCAAAGACAACGTTTTATACTAGTTCAGGCCACTAGGGTTGCATAATACCTTACATCCAGTTTAGCGTGTTGCCTTGCGTTGGATTGTTTGGTATGATGTGTATACAAGGGGGTGCCCCTGCCTCTCTTTATATAATCCAGAGGGCAGGCACACTAATCTAGTCCTAGTCGGTTTACAATTGAAGAATCCTAGTTCTACTACAGGAACTAACTTTCCTTGTAATCTAACTAGGTTGGTCATTGATAGCTTGGAACACACGCCACATTGTCTCGTGTCTTCAAGCAGACCGTGGGCTGGCCTAGGCCCATGACAAGTAGTCAGCCCTGTGGGGAACCCTATGAACCCTAGTCCATCAGGGCTAGCCCAGTAACATCTACTGTGGGCTAGAAAAAAATGCGTGGCTATGTGGGCCGCCCTATACCAAAAGCTGGACCGAAAGCTAAATGGGTTGAAAGTTAAATAGGCCAAAAACTAAATGGACCGAAAGGTAAATGGGTCAAAAGTTAAATGGATTAAAAGTCAAATGGACCGAAAGTTAAATGGACCGAAAATTAAATGGATCAAAAGCTAAATGAACCGAAAGTAGTTAAATGGGCAAAAAAAGACGTGCTGGCCGAACCGCACTCGGGCTGAAAATGAAAATATAAAAAAGTTAAATGGGCCGAAAAGTACGAAACAAGTAGGCCATTTTTTGTCTCGTTATGAGCTTGTGAACTGCATGGGCCTTAACAGGTCACATTTCAATTTTATGATATTTTTCTAGACTGCCACGTCAGCTTCTTACGTGGCATGGTGAGATGTGGTACCAGGACCTATGACAATAAAACAATGTCATAAATGTCTATGACAATAAACAACCGATGTCATAGGTTCTTATGACATCTGAAAACCAATGTCATAGACCTATGACATGCAATATGCTATTGTCATAAATCATTTTTTATGACATACGATTTTTGACATTATGATTTATGTCACTGGTGTGTCATAAAACATGAAACAAAAGTGAAATGTCAAAAACCGGTAGGTTTCTTGTAGTGGACGGAGGACGGCCTTAGGGTTCAGTCTAGATGGACAGTCTGGACTCAATACACGCTGATGAACCGTCGGATCAAACGGACAACTAATAGTGATACGTGTTTAACCCCCCGGATCATAGCGGGTGGAGTTCAGGTCCTGAATAAACTATCGATGAAAATTACTATCATGACCGGCTCAACGAACGGTGCGACGGTTGGAACTGTTGCAATTTGCACTGCTGCATCTTCAAACCGATAGTGAAATTTCTTATTACCCCCGGTTTGTAAGTACGTTGCGTATTGGGTGACTAACCGGCGGTGACAAATGTAACACCCCAGGTGTTAGGCTTGCATTTGGCACTTGCATTGCATGAGCCTAAGCATCATTTGTTCATATATGAGCATGGAACATATGTGGAACATGTATATATGGAATGTGCTCGCAACATCTCCTTGAAACATATGCAACATACCTTTGTTATTTGTGTTTCAATGTGTGTATGTTAGATGCTCATGCTTGGTAATGCAAGTGAGTGTTGATGCCACTTCTTTCATGTGTCTCACATCACTCTCTATCTATAGTGACCCCTGGAAAAGTTTTGTGAAGTTTGGAATCAAAAAGTCACATGAAATGATAAGTGATATGCTTGTTTGGATTATAACTGAAACATGCTTCTGAAACAAGGAAACATGCCTTACATTCCATGTGAACTAGTGCTTATGCAACATACAAATGAAACATGTGTAACACATCTAGGACACATGTGGAACAACCTAGTGAAACATGTGTAGCATGTACCTTGAAACAAACACATGAAACAATTGAAACATGGTGATGAAACAACTACAACATTTCACTTGATTTCTATGTTTCAATGCGTGTGAGGCCTATATTCTTGTGCAACCTATACATGGTATATATGTTTAGCCTCTACAACACCTTAAATACACTTAGGACACATAATAGAACAATGTTCATGTTGATCATTTTGCCTAATTGTGCCTCTAAGTGATGGTTGACCATGTATGGACCTTGGAACACTTTTGTTTGACCATTTAAAAAGTGTCACCTAGAAACTTTTCATGGCTGTGAACCCTTTGACAAAGTTATATAGAATTTTATAAGGAACAAACTTTGTTTAAGAGTCAAGTCACGAAAATGTGTGGAACATGCTCAAAAAGAGCTCACAATTCGGATTTGGGGCTGATTTCGGCACTTACCAATTTTTAGCAACCCTGATTTCAGTGCCATTGACTTTGGCATTCCGCGTTCTCAAGTTTTCATTAAACAACTTGAGTTGGTCCAAATACAAAAGATGGAGCTTATATCTTGGAGAAGGGCATACAAGAAGATGGCATTAGTTGGACCTCGTTTTGTTCATCAAGTTTGAGTCTTCCCAATCTTTGTCATTACACTGACACTGCTGACTTGGAGTTTAGTTATCTCATAATCTGAATCACTAATGACTATGGTCTTTAAACGTAAAATGTAGAGCATCTCGCGGGCTTCAAACTTTGTTCAAGGCCCATCGGCCAACTCGGCCCAGAAATGGCCCAAAAATTGCTCCCACGTCGGCCACTCCGTTGCCCACCATCTGTTCGGAGAATTGCCTCAACGTGCAACTCATGGCCTGGGTGTGTCCGCCATGCGTGAGGCCACACCCCCACCACTTGGACGCGCATCCCTGCGCCTTGCCTCCTCCCGAGTGGACGCCCAAGCTCGCCCTTCGCTCATTCCTCGTTTCCCACTCACCCTCACTCCCTCTACTCCTCCATGGCTGTTGTTGCCATGAATGGCCACCGCGAGCTCAAGCTTGGCCACTGCTGTTCCTATTTCTAGCAGTCGCCGCACGCCAAACCACCACCACCTGAGGCTCCTCCACCTTCCCGCGAGCCTAGAGCACCTCTTTCCCCACCTCCCTTCGTCACCGGAGCACACCACCGCCATGGCTGACCGGCCAAGCTCCAGGGCCGCCGTCGTTCCATCGTCTCTAGCCACCCTCCATTGAGCCGACCGCGCCAACGCATTCCTCGCACCTCGCCGCATCTCTCGGGCTCCGCACCTCGTCGGCTCTGCTTCCGCAACTGGCTGCCGCCGGAGCGCTGGCCGTCGGGTCACCGACCACCGTGGCCAGACCGCCTCGGGCCACCACGAGGCGAGCCACCACCTCTCGTGGATGCACGCGAAGCCCGGGATGCCCCAGCGCCACATTCCGTCGCAAGAATCGCCGGCCACAGCCGTCGCCGTCAGCACGACCATCATCGGGCCACTGGTGCACGTGGCCAAGCCGCTGCTCCTCGGCCACCTGTGGATGTGGGCTGGCACAGCAGTGCTCGTGCTGCCCTTCCCCGCCGCCGGCACCGACCTCACCGGCCAGAAGATGGCCAGCCGGCAAGCCACCGTCGCCTCCTCTGTTTTCCGGCGTCCGGAGGAAGAGGACCGGCACCCCTCCTCTCTCTCTCTCTGTGAATGGCAAGCGGGCCCATCTGGGCAGTAGGTCCCACGCGTTAGCACCACTGGGGACTTGTTTGGGTGCACCACCGGGTGGAGCTAGCATTAAGTTAGGGTTTGAGTTATTCTAGATTTTGAATTTCAGATTTTGTTTTAAATCTTCTAAATTTCATATCTCATGCTAGAAAATTCCAAAAATAGCAAATATGTACTTTTTGGAAACCTTGAGAAAATATCTATCCAGTAGACTCATAATATGTTATATGTTTATAGAAGTTTTTTGGTGTTTTTATTTAACCTTGAAAAGTACTCCAAAAATACTTATAAACTTGACTAGAGCCATATCTTGAGTTTTAGGACTCTAAAAATAGTGATTCTTATTTTGTTAGTTTTGTAATAACATATGATTGCTAGGAAAAATATTAAACATACTAGTTGTTTACTATTTTCTTAAGGTTTTGATTTGACCTTGATAAATAAGAAAATCTACCTTATGTTACTTGTCATTTTTATATCTTGAGTTGTGCTGGTCCAATTTAGGTGAAATTTTTATGGTAGTCTTCTGAGGTCATGTGGGAATTGTGGTTAAAATTTCATGAGCTTTGGATGCTGGATAAGTGAGATATAGGTTTAACTTTCTCTCAAGGGTTATTTAACTTAAGCTATTTGTCTTTTTCATAAAAGTTGTTTTAGTCATGCAAATGATCTAAAATTTGTACAGTAGTCTATTGGATGTGTATGGGAGTTTTGTAATTTTTGTATAATTTACTATGCACTTTGGTTATATGTTTATAATTCTATCTAAGCATCTAAAATAAATTAATAAAGGTAATTAAATAAATGATTTGGGTTTATCCATGATGTTTTCTAGCATGTATGTGATAAGTACAAACTGTTAGTAAACTTGGTTGTACTCAGGTTTCATTTGAAAGGTGTAGTGAAGGGTTGTTTTGTTTTATAATCCAATTATAGTGGTTTCTGGACAGTTTCTAGGACTTAATTAACCACACCTTAATAATGATGTTGGCTGAGAAAGTTATTTATAACAAAGTTGGTAGATATCTCATTAAACTAGCTTGTGCTAAAAATTGGTGGCATTTGGCAGAGTAGTTTTTGAGTTATAGATGTTTAAAATTAGGTCCCAGATTTGGTTGCTCTCTGTTTGGAGCAGACCAGATTCTGTGGTTTCATCTTTTCGAACTATTAAACTTAGGAATCAGGGTTAGGTGATTATAAATGAATTGTAGAAAATTTCATAAAATTTCTAGAATGTCTTATTGCACATTATTTGGATGTGTAGAACTCCAAATATGATTGATTTACGCAACTACTGCATGTATGTCCAGAATTGCTGAAAATACATGGATGCTTGGTTACTTTGCTTGCTTGTTGCTAAGTGGGATTCATGTCCTTGGTGATGAAGTTAGCACACTTGAGACTTTGTAAATCTTGTGTCATGTTTGGTATTTCTTTCCTTCTATCTTAGCATGTTGGTTGTGTGAGGTTTAATTAAGCAATGTGAAGTACTTATGTGTGTTTAGTGTAACCTCATGTTTGTCTTACTTTAGTAATGCATTGTCTATTGCACTTCTATGTGTTCATACACTTGCATCTTGCATCTCATCTAGGTATGCTAGATGCACCCCCGTGAAGGATGTGATGTGGAGCTACCCCGAAGATGGTGTTGGTGGACCTATCTCGGAGATAGAAGGATCAGACAAGTGCTAGATTGGGGGATGCTCGCCAAGTGAGTTCATCTAATAAACACTGACTTGAGTCAGATCCTAGGCAAGCCCTAGAGCATTATAAGCCTCCTAATTTCTGAAAATGCAATTGAGTATATATGTTATATGTATTGTTGCATTAAGTGTTAGGTGTTGGATGAAAACACTTGCTACATATATATCCTATCCTTGTCCAGAAAGTATACCTTGAATCCTGTTTAGGTTTAGGTTCGAGTAATTGCTTAGCCCTGCTTTAAGCGGTAGAAGTCAGGTGATTTCCTGTCACCTGCGAGCTTTAGGGATACTTATATATGACACGGTTGGCTATATTTGCTATCGTGAAAAAGAACCATGTGTTAATAAAATAAAGTGAGACTGGGTGGGATGACGATAGTGAAGCAACAAGACATGGAGGTCTTGGGTGTGGATCTATCCCCGTCCGAGTCGTTTAAGGACCGATTCGCTGTACGTCCTTGAGTCATGTTGAACGCAGTCTAACACTTAGTTGGCCGGATAAGCCGTTCCGACTGCGAAGCCGAGTAATATAGTTTAGGCCGAAAATCGGAGGGTCAAGCACGCATCTTGAAGAAGTAAGGATGTGCTTGGGGACATTGACGTAAGACCAAGGGAGGGGGGTTAAAGTCCCTATCACCTAGCAGAGTGTTGTCCTTGGGGATGCGGCATCAGTCGACCCCGCGATTCCTGAATTGTACCAAAGGTGACCTGAGCAGCCTTCACGAGGCGTGTATCAGTGAGTGTTAAAAATATCCCTCCAACTGGATAGGAATTCGATTCGAATCACCGTCGCTCCCGGTTAGTGAGCACTTGACTTGAGCAGCGACAACATAGATTCAATTAATTGAACGAATGGTTAATTAGATGACGAATTAAATGTTGCCGCAATTTATACCTGCTATGGTTAATATTGTTTGCTCCTAATAAAGTGATTGCTATAGTACAGGTACTAATCTAGATGCCAGGTTCATGATGATTAACTTGATGCTTAAGCATTAAATGATTACTTACCTGTACTAAACTTTTATGCAAAATGTTGTCAAGCTAGCCTCACTTTATATCAGCCTTGCATACTCCTTGGTGTCACTTTTTTTTTTCTGATTTTTGACGGGTAAGTCTAGCTGAGTACTTTCTCGTACTCAGGGTTTATTCTCACTTGTTGCAGGTTATGATGTATCATGGCTACTGCAAGAATTGGATGGCTCCTGCCGTAGCGGCGGAGTGTGATCATGGGTATGACCCTTCTGAGTTATCTTGTCTCTAATGCTTTTGTTGGAAGTCGACCTTGTTACTGGCATGTATTTGAATTAAGAGAAATGTTAGTTTGAAATTACTTTGCTTCCGCTACTTTTCAACTTAAGTGTAATAACTATGTTGAACTCCAATGTATATTGAATTACTTGTGAAATGTATGTAGCATATGGCTTGTTATGTTGAATCACTACGATCTTGGCTTGTATGTTGGTTGGTTTAAAATCCCTCATGATTTCATTGGACTACCGGAGTTATATGGGCTCAAGTGTGAGAATTTGATCACTTCGATGATTGTTTTTATACTCGTACTCTTATAATTTGGACGATTCCGTGACAACAAACATTTTCACCACTGCTTCGGCGAATTATATGACGGCGACGAAGACTGCCACTCGTTTTGCCACCAGATCATACGTAGAAACGATAGTGAAAACGTTTATCACCGCCGATAAGTCACCCTTCTGTGTCCCTTCAACCTCTGAACCTTGTCAAAAAAAAAAACTCTGAACCAGCAGTGAAATACATCACCGCCGAACCTCACGTAACCAGCGATGAAAGTCTCGACGGTAATTAAAATTTTTATAGTAGTGATGTCATGCCAATATTTAACAACATAACTCAACTAATTCGTACTTATAACTATCAACCTTACTCACAAGGCAGTGAAGTCACAGCAACAGTCTGGACGACTCCCGTGACACGCACACATTAGTCACACATACGCCGCGCAGAAAAAAAAAATCTGAAAAGAATCCAAGCACTCAGAACATCAAATCAAATTTAAAATCAATCGGTGAATGTCTCGATCATGCATGTCGTTTCTTGAGTCTATATTTATCTGTCTATCGCTTGCATATGGTGACGAGCAAATATTCCTTGGATTCATACTGAAATTTAATACGGCAGCTAGCTAGCTCGTTCTAATCCGTGGTCCTGATACCGTACACTTCACCAAACACCAAGTTCCCTGGTCGATGGTTGTCGGTGAGAATTAGAATTTAAAACTAAGCTGATATATGGCATAGGTGTACTCCCTCTATACCGAAAAGAAAGTCGTTTTAGCTTTCAAAAACTGTCCCTTAAATAGTGTCATTCGATGCTGTTTTGTGGGTCTTACATCTACCTCTGCAATGGTTCAGCTACTTGTCTCACCACTCATTTGTGGAGGAGAGCTCGAATGACGTGAAGGTGGAGCAATCATGGTAAAAGTAGGGCTATACAGGTCATTGTTGCTCTTTCTTGGTACTCCCCCAAGATCCCTGAATGACTCTCTTTTAGAGACGGAGGGAGTATATATATATATATATATATATATATATATATATATATATATATATATATATATATATATATATATATATATATATAGGGCATTATCGCTTGTGCTACTGTTGCTGGATGGAGCATTCACATTCGCATCTAAATTTTTTTGATCGATTTCTCTCTACGATATATGTATAAGTAGGCCCTGGCCCATCGAGATTGTGTATGTACAGGCTACAGCACTGTACCCTTGTCATCGTCTCGAGCTTGTGTACTTTAGTATATGGTTCAAAAAAAAAAAAAAACACAATAAGGAAAACGAGAGAGAGAGAGAGAGAGAGAGAGAGATACAACTGTTGCATCTGTCATACAACTCCCAAGTTCCATTGGAAAGCTGGGAAACTCATTCTTGCATCCTTTTGTGCAAAGATTACCTTGTAAACGTGTGATTCAGTCACTTTACGGCTCTACGCAAATTACCTTATGGTGGGACCTGACACCCCCCAGGTTCTGAGTCTCCAATACTCAGCGTGTTTGCTTACATGTTTGGCTAATTATTCTTCCCAGTTAGGCTACATGTACATTAATTAATATAGTGAAAGAGACACAATAATGGTGACTTCCTGGCTTACATTTTAGGTTCCACTAATTTCAAGATAAAAACGTCTCCACTACATGTTGCATTATTCAACTTCATCGATCGACTTCATGTGTTGTGCACATATATCTTTTCACGAAAATATCTAACGTATAAAAAGTTGTCAATGGTAAATCCACAGAATTCCAAACTGCCATCCAAATAGTGCCTAGCAAGTTCGTTAATGAAGTTCGCATAAGCTAGCAGAAGAATAGAGGAGCTTCGATAATAATGTCTGCCTGAGTGCCTGTGTATATCTTAGCACCCTTCGTTACAGCAACATCTTAGCTAGCTTACGCCACTTTTGAGCTAAGTATTCGTGCCACTAATAATAACACGTGACCTTATTAAGGCTTAAGTGTGAACAAACATGCTTATGGAGATGGGGATTTGGGAGCTTTCCACAGACATCCCAATCGCAAACATCACTTTCTCCTGCCGGCCTCATGTGCATTCTACACATAGGCCGCGTTCACTTCCCCCTCCCAACCCAAAATATTTCCTCTTACACACATCACATCAAATCTTTCGACGCATGCATGGAGCATTAAACGTAGGTAAAAAAGATAACTAATTGCATAGTTTGTCTGTAAAGTTCGAAACGAATCTTTTGAGTCTAATTAATCCATAGTTGGACAAATTTTACCAAATAACAACGAAAAGTGCTACAGTAACTTTTCAGCTACTTTTCGCGAAGTGAACACACATATATTGTATTGTACTTGCACAGCAGCCTTGCCATCACACATGACGCCTCAGAATTAGGCGCCATCTAGAACGTCAGACATCAGGTTTTGAGAAAGGTAGAAAAGTACCTAGTTCAGTATATCCGTGGACCACCCTAGTACCCTACACCCGTCTCTTCCTACTGATTCTTCTGTATCAAACTGTCGGTTTGGTCGACGGGAGCTATATATTGCACCAATTCTGCGCAGAAGCTATTAGATGACTGCTGTCTATATATCTACTCCTACTACTAATCCTCATAGAATGTGTAGCTGTTGCTTCCCCGTTAGGTGAACACGATGATGATGCTCTCCTCCTAGTGGCGTTTGGTCGATCCACCACTTACGACGACGCAATATCTAGCTGGATCTTGATACACACATTTTCAATTGTTATCTATGCACACGCAGCTCACAATCGTGGTATATATATGTGTTGCCCATCATTTTTCTCTTTTTTGTGAATTACAGTTGAAATGCAGCTTATACATATATGCACATTCATTGTATTCCTATGAGCACCTTGAAAAGACTGAGATGACCGGGACTCACCCTACATTTCATGATTTGATAAAGTTGCCTACTACTGAAAAAATAATATTGTTAAATTTAGAAAAAAAAATAGACGCACCCGCGTCAAGTCAAGGACAACCCGACTGAATAGGTTATAACCACAAAAAATCCAACTAGCTGAGCTACGTTCAACTCATGCACACCCTTCGTAACCAGGTTTAAATTCAGCACAATCTTCAACTGCCTTTGACACATTCTAGTGGAGCATGCAGCTAGCCGTCAGGTGTTGCCTTCCACCATTGAACCTTCCATGGGTACGCCTTCTCCTATCGTCCGTGGCATGCCAAGGGTCCGACCGCATGCAATGTAAGGCTGCCATGTGGGCCTAGACTCGTCTATGTGGCGGACGCACTATGATCCTTGTCGCGTTGTGTCACGCTCCGAGCGTGACCTTGTGTTGGGAGCGGCTAACATGGGCCTTGCGGGAGCGAGGGAATAGAACCCTAGCAGGGCTTGGTGTTGTGTACTCTACCCGCCTATCAGGCTCTGGGCACCTGACAGATTCTAGTGGACTATTCTTGGCGTCGGTCGAGATGGGAAGCCTGGCCTGAGCAAGGCCACGGAGCGCGTGGTGGTCCTTGGTCGGCCGCCACCTCCTATTGTCAGTGTAAGGAAAATGGACCCTTAACCCATTTAGTTTGGATTTTGGTGTTTGATGATGTAACATCCCGGATTTTCAGGTAACCAAAAATACGAGCTTTTTAAAATTTTTCCTGCAATCATGTGAAGCATGTAGTCTCTAGGTTAAACGTAGGTCAACTGAATAATAAATCGTTGCATACATGTAGAATTGATTGTAGGAGTGCGCCGGAGTTCTTTCGCCAGTTTAGGGTTTTGTGTCAAAGTGCACAAATCCATAGCAAGTTGCCTCCGCTAAATCTCTTTTGAATCCCATCCGAATCCCTTCCCAAACTTTCCTCGGAGTTTCTCTCAAATCTCCTTTAAACCATTCTCCGATCTCTTTCCGGAATTTCCCCAAAGGCTCCTTTTGAAATTTATCTCAAATCTCATCGAGTAATTTTCCCAAAAACTCCCTCGGGAATTTTTCCCTCTCAAAATACCTTTTGAATCACCTTAGACTTCTATTTGAATCTACCCTATTTTTGCCCTTTTAAAAATATCTTGCAATTTCCTTAAAGCAAATAAATCATAGAAGGAAGATCCTTTTCCTTACTCCATTCCAAACCAGCTCAGGCAGGCCCGTTCCGCGCTCCTCTTCCCTCCTTCTGCCGCACAGGCCAGCAGCAGCTCCACAGGCCCGCCGGCCCAGCACCGCCTCCTCCTCTCGCCTGGCCCGTGCACACGCAGCCAGCCAGCGCAGCGCCTCCACGGCCCAGCTCGCTAGCCGCCTCCTTTAGCCTGCCTTGCCAGCATCGCAGGCCCATTCCGCAGCTTGGCCCCTGCAGGCCCATCCCGCTGGCCCCCGCAGGCCCGCCAGTGTGGTAGACCTGCTCGACCCCGCAAGCCCGAGCCGAGCCCCTGCCTCTCTAAACCCTAACGCAAGCCGCTCGTCTCGCGTAGCTCCCGGGCATTGCCGCCGCGGCCACGCCTCTTCCCCTCGACATCGCTTGCGTGATTCGCACCACGCGTCCTGGGCACGGAGGTCGAGGATCCCCGCTGTCCGCAGGAGCCGTGCATCCAACCCTAGCACCCGTCACGCGTATAAAAGCCACGGCCGCCGGTGCTCCTCCATTTCGCATCCGCCGTCACCCTCTGTTTCTCCTCCCTCCCTCCGTTGTTCCTCGCCACCGAGCCGTAGCCGCGCCTCTGCCTTGCCAAGCTGCGACCACGATGCCGCAGCCGGGCAGCGCCACCCCGACGAGCCCCTGCCTCGCCATGCCAGAGCCACGCCACCACAAGCCCCGCCCTTAGCCTGCCTCCGACGATCCTGAGCGCTCCACCAAGCCCCGGCCGCGTCGAAGCCCTGGTCGCCTCTTGCTTCAACCCACAGCCACGACGTCGAGCGCCCTCTGCCCCGCCACCACCGCGACGATGACGCTGCCGTGGTGACCGTCTTCGACCGGCACTGAGAGCTCCATCACCACAACGACCCCTTCGCCTTTACGCCTCTGCTCCACTCGCGTGGTAGCTAGTCGAGTGCCACCTCGCCGCTCCGACCGCGCCATCGCGGGGCCGAGCCTCCTCATCGTGCTCGTTTGCGCCTCTGGCCGCATGACCTCGGCCTCGTTTCACAGTGCCTCTGACCTCGACGTCACGCTCACCTCGCCGTGGTAGCCGCGAGCTCCCTCGCCAACCCCACGATGCCAAGCTACCGCCTCGCTCGCATCACGATGCCACCACCGCCCTTGCCGCGTGGGTGCGCCCGAGTTCCTCCTCCGAGCCGGCCTCTGCTGCTCGCTGCGGTCCCCAACCACCATGACCAGAACCATCTTGCCGGCGACTCGTCACCTCTCTTCGCTGCGGGTGAGCCGTTGTGCCCAAAAGGCTCCACACTTTTGCTTCCTACTGTCACCATGCTGAGACCGGCCTTCGTGCCGCGTTCATCCACTGTCGTAGGGGAGCAAACCACCCTATTGCCATCTGCCAAGAGCTGGATGAAGCTGCTACTTTGCCGGAGGACAACAACACCACCTCGCCCCGTCCATCTTTGTGTCTGGCCTTCGTGCCATGGATGTTTGCATGCAGGGAGGAGTACGTCTCGTTTTCTCCTCGGCAAGGCTGCCCCACCGGAGCTCCACTGCCTACCAGATGCCTGCTGCCACGTCTCGGACAGCAGCAAGCCATAGCCAACTGAAGCGCTCCACCGCAGCCCTCGCCTTCAAGGTCGAGCTTTTCAACCCGTCGACACCACCATTGATGTCGACAAGCTCTTACTTTCATTTCTTTTCATTTCTATAATTGTCCGTGCTTGATACCTTACCTATCAATGTCATCATCTTGTTGCCTAATCTATATCTAAACCAATGCCTGCGCCGTGCCTTCGTCGCCGGTCTACTTACCTTGATCTATCTTGCTATGGATATGTGCTACTCCACATCGTTCGTTGTTGTTGCATAGTGGTTCCTTTGCGGGTTGTTTGTGTGTCTTCTATGGACCATGCCTTCGAGCCGATTGGGAAGCGACGTGCTTGACCATTGCGATCGCAAGTTTGCCTCGCCATGGCCGTAACGCCAAGCATGGTCCCTTCCATCGTTCTGTTGTCTCTGTAGTGCTATAATCGTTGGCCCCCTCTTACGTCTTTATGGCGTGGCCACCATGAACTCGGAATCGGTGCGCTTCCTACCCGCACCTGATGAGTCCATCATGGTCGAGTCTATATGAGGCGAGCTAGGGGACGACTATCATGGTACATACGAAAGCCAACTCGTTGGGTGAAGCTCATGGCCACGAGTTGCCTCACCATGACCATCGGGCTTTACCTCTTTTTTTTGCTTGTTTGTTTATCCTGACCACCTTGTATGCTCGTACCTTATGGACCGTATCATTTCTTCGGCTCTCGCAGTGACAACCGCACTGCTAAGAACCCTAGAGATCTCTTAGTGCATTAATTGCACCTAGGTCTTGGTACCCTACAAGCGGTTTGGACACTCGTGTACCCTTGTGTGTCACTCTTTCGAGGCCCCGTCTCTTGCCATGGCGTGTGTATTGGAAGAAGGCGACCACCTCTCTTCTCTTCTCCCCTGTTCCACCCTCTCTTGGTTCTCGTCAATTACAATGGCGTACGAATTGAGAGAGAATGGAACTTCTCCGGCTTGTTGTTGTCTTCTTGGTTCTCGTCTTTCTCCATGATGCTCGGATCAAAAGCCACGAGCCATGGTGTTCGCTTAGGATGAGCTAGAGCCTATGCTATTTCTATTTAAGCCGTACAGGTCGACTCGATCGACCCGAGAAGTACCGGCGAGGCAAAGACTTAAGCTCGTGCTTAGCGAATCACCACTTGCGTTTCTTTGGCCCAAGGATCGGACATCCGCCGAGAGGGCTAAGTCGTCCTTCCTTTTGCATTCTTTTAGTGTAGTTATTCTTTCTGTGCCTTGTTGTCTCTCTTTTCGCAGTCTTTCTAGGTCTAGTGGTCTGATTGCTCTTTTGCTTGTCGCGGTATCGAGGTAGTTGCGTCAAGGATATCGATGATCAGATCGGGACCGTTGGAGGAAGGACATGCGGACAGAGGAAGGACCATGGAGGAGTATGACTACAAGTGCACCGAGGATCTCGGATATGACATTTAACAGGTGTTCCACGTCCCACCCAACCTTATAGAACCTATTAGACATGCTACATATAAATGCTAGTGCTTTACTTTATTGCAATTAAATTGTGATAGGTTGCATGGTAGACTGCTTGTAAGCCATTACCTTGTCGTAACCTATTCCCCTGCACACCCGCTATTAGGCTAGACGCTCGCATACTGCTTACTGCTTTACTTTCACTACGCATTATATCTGCGATGTGATGCTTGGTGAAAGGATAACGTGAGTGGTTAAGGCACATGGTGCCGATAACATGGTAAAATTGGATAAATTAGGGAGATCTTGGCGTGTGTCTTGGATGTGTGGTGAGGATTGAGTCGATCGGACAGGATCCTACGATAAGTCTTTGGGGCAAGTCATGCCGGAGGGGTGCGACCTGGGCATCCCTCGTGAGAGGTACCTGTGACAGGTGCATGTGTGAGCGGACGAGGTGTTGGTTATCCCCGGTGGACGTGCCATCGAGGCACGGGGTGTTGGTTATCCCCTTGAGAAGATATCCTGGCCGGTCCCCCTAAGGACTGGTATGTCTTGAGAACCAGAACCATGGGACCCTTCGTGCACACCACTCGCTCCCGATGGGCGAGAGACGATTACCCGACTGACTAGGGCGGTGCCACTACTACTAGGTTGGAAGGTGATAGTGTTGGGAGGTACGGGCATGGGGGCCCACACCCTCCTAAGACAGCGTAGTGACCTTGGGGGCCTGGTACTACGTCTCACAGTCTCAGCGTTTTGGTGGACTCCGGGGTGGCCTAGGGCTGAGTGGTAGGGTGGTACCATACCGGTTGGGAGGCAGTCGGCATCAGCCTAGGTGGGGCACCGCCGATGATGGTGATCTTATGGATTTCCAGGTGTACACGCTCTGCAGAGTTGATCAATCTATACGTATAGCCACATCCGCGGATATGGACATTCCTATGACCTACGCTTCACTTGATTAGTGAGATGAGTCCTTTCTACCTTTCCCCTAGGTTTTGGTGTTGGATCCGGCTTTGGCCGTTGAGACAAGGTACGAGCGGGAGTCGTCCTTGCCGCCTAGAGAGTGTGAGAGTGTGGTGAGATGTGTATGATGGGATGGGAGAACGTGTGTTTGAGTTGGTTAAAACTTGATGCACTATTATTATAAAATATTGTATAACTTGCATAGGAAACCTACAACCATATATAGGCCTTTTCTTCTACCCTTGCATTCCACTTACCACAAAGCATACGCAAAAGCATAGGGTGAGAGACAGTGGCTAGTACAAATCATACTGATAGATTTTGGACAGGTTTGGACGGAATCTATGACGACCACGAGGACTTGGATTAGGAGTAGATGGTCTCATGCCTATGCTCAAGTGTGGTTGAGAAGATGGAGTCTACGCTCGCTGACATTCTGCGCCAACTCTGATGACTGCTGTGAAGGAGGAGCCTTCACCCGCCGATGCGCTACAACGGCTCTGATGAAGATGTGTGTGTGTTTCTGCTAGATTAATCGATGTAATAGGTGTGTTAACTAGTGTTATAAAGCCTTGTAACTTATAATTCTACGCTATATGACTATGATATCAGCTGATAATTAATAATGTGATGGATTGCTCTCGTGATCTACTACATTATAAATCGTATCTGTGGATTTTCCCTTCGAGGAAAATCGAGATCGTTTCAGATGATCAACATAACTATTTGGACTAACATTATTCGCTAGTGTCTTTGGATATAGTTCAAATGGTGCAAAAGTGGACTTGAACTTAGGCAATGGTGTGATCCGAATGATCAACACCTCAGCAAGAGATTAGAAGCAATATTGAAGACCAATAAGACATGCAAAAGTCGAAGACACGAAGATGGAACCAAGTCGGAAGCAAGGATTATGAAGAACACAAAGTGAAGAAGGGTTGTAGGAGCATCGGACGCTAAGGGGGCATCAGACCCTAAGAGTGTTGGACTAATTAGGGAGCAAACCCTAGGAGCAAAAGTGTCGGCATGCATCGGACAAGGAGCGTGGCAGGCATCGGACCAGATAGAGTCACTATTCAGCTGTGTAGAGGTGTCATACTCTGTGAATAGTACGACATCGAACCAATCAAAGCCAGCATCCGACGGTTAACAAAGAGGTTCTAGAGAGGAGTTTTGGGCATCGGACTAGTCCAATGACTAGCGTCGGACTGTCCGACGGGTGCACCCAATGGTCGGCAATTGCCTATTTTTCAACGGTCGTCACAGGAAGGCATCGAACCCTGACACAACTAGTCCAATGGTTAGCATCAGACCGTCTGATGCATGCACAAAAAGTGTGCACTAGTTCCCAACGATAATATTGTTTGGGGAGGCTATTTATACCCCCATGGCCGGACATTTTGAGAGTGTTGGAGTGTACTGAAGATATAGAAGTGTTGAGATACTTCATCAAGTACTCTAACCACCACAAGTGCTTAAGAGAAGATTAGCTGATTAGTGTAGGTGCTTTGCGAAGTGCTTAGGCTAGTTAGACCCACTTAATCACGCTTGCTCTAGGTTTAGTCCTAGTGTTTAGTGAGGTTTGCATACCTCAAAAAGCTTGGTGCTTGCACGCACATTGTTGTACATCGGAGGGACTTGTAGTCTTGCGGGATCACACCAACCGTGTTTGTGGTGTGGCCGCCACCGTATACCCGGAGAGAACAAGGTCGTGATGGTTTGGCTAGAAGCTCGATAGTAAAGATGGCGGGGAGCGGTCCGGGAGAGGCATTCCGGAGAACCACTCGCGAGTGGGGTCGATGCTATCCAAAGATCCGGAGTTACCCGACTAGGAGCTTGGCCCTTGCAAGGGGCTCCAACAAGGATTAGGGGGAAGCTTGCGCACTAGCTTCTCAATACCTCATAAAAATACCGGCGTCATCAAATGGGAGTTTGCATCTCTATCACCCTTTACCTTCCGCATTTAAATTATGTATCTTGACTGTGTGATTTATGCTCCTAGCTTAGGTGATAGGCTAGTTGATAGGATTGAAACCTAGGCTGCATAACTCTTTTGCAGTAGAGATAGCAACACACCTAGCAAAACCTTAGTTGCACATCTAAATAGATTATTTGTTGCATAGGTTTTGATTAGGAAGAAATTAGAAGCTATAGTTTAGAAATAGAATTTAAAGTTATCTAATCCACTCCCCCTTCTTAGGCGTCATGGTCCCTTTAGTCGGGAATGACTTTCGCCTAGTTGAGCCCCCGGGTGTGAGCGACTTGGGCGAGGACTTCTCTTGGCTCATTTTTCCTAGATGCTAAGGCCTGGCCCACCAAGCCATTCAGTAATGGACCTAAGGGTGCGCACGAATGCACCTGATGGGTGTAGCCTCCGAGCCCATAGCTGATTAGGAGAAGTAGTCAGGTGGTTAATCAGACTGTCATTAATCCAAAGGTTTAATCTACCCCTATATTTGATATTCCCTCTGTTCTAAATTATAAGTCCCTTTGACTTTTTTTGGTTTATCTATTTTGCTATGTATCTAGACATATTATTATATCTTGATGCATGGTAAAATAGATGTACCAAAAGAGTCAAAGCGACTTATAATTTGGAACGGAAGGAGTACTCAACATTCATATTCACTCTGCACACTGATGGATTTTCATATTCACACTGCATGCTGATGGACTACATACAACAACTAACCCACTTACGCTTTCATCGCTTCATGCAAAATAGCTAACCTAGAGTTAATGATATGAACTCTAGAAGCTTTATGTGTTAGCATAACCCACTTTCAACGATCAAGGTGGGACTAAACCTCCCATAATCATACATCATCGTACACGCGGGTCACCGTAAGTGAAAGTCCTATGTTTGGTGTTGGCAATTAGTGCCAATGCCTAAGTACTAACCACATATGCATAAGAATGTGTGTAGCTATGATGTGGTTGGTGCAATGACATGGTGAAGCAAGGATCAAGCAATGGTGATGTGATCAAGTGCTTGCCATGGTGAAGGAGGAACAAGGTGCAACCCTATGGAGCTCAAGGCAAAGGTATCAATAGGGTTTTGAATTTTGGTGATCAAGACACCTAGAGGGTGTGATCACATTTAGGGTCGATAGCCGTGCTATAAAGAGGGGAATTTTCGGGGCTATTGATCACCTAAGTGCCACTAGATGAAGATTCATTTGCATTTGCATTTAGATCTAGTGGAGAGCTAATTTAATGCCTCAAAATGATTGTGAAAATGCTAACACACATGCACATGGTGATGTACACTTGGTGATGTTAGCACATTTGCGAAGACAGTGGAGTTTGAGCGGTAGAGAGTTTCAGCGCTTTTCGGGAAATGAAACGCCTATTTTTTACTGCGCCGGACGCGAAGAAACGGAGGCGAACGGAGTTCACAGAAGTGACCGGACGCTGGACCGGACGCGGTCTCTGTTTGACCGGACGCATCCGGTCAGTGCTCAGCGTTTGCGCGTATCTCAGTATTCTGATCGGACGCGGTGGCGCGTCCGGTTACGATCGACCGGACGCATCCGGTCGTGGTGGGTGCTTACTGGACTCTAACCGGACGCTGGGTGTAATGTATCCGGTCAGTTCTATAGCGCGTCCGGTCACACGTGGAGGCTTACTGGAAACGATCGGACGCTGGCACTGTGACGTCCGGTTCGTCTAGCAGCGCGTCCGGTCGTTGACTCGCTGGAGCGTTGCTCGGCTTGATCTGCGCGTCCGGTCGGTTACGGGACCAGCGCATTCGGTCGAGCTTCGCGCGTGGGTAGTATGCGACCAGCACGTCCAGTCTGTGCGACCAGCATGTCCGGTCAGCGCGACTGCAGCAGAATCGAGTGCCTAACGGCTCTATTCGAAGAGGTACGTCTATAAATACTTGTTGGCCGGCTCAAGGCTCACTCTCTTGCACTTTTTGACATACTTGTGAGCACTTTGAGCTAAGCAACTCCCCTCCCACTCATCTCTCTTATTTCTTTGCATATTCGAAGTGAGATTGAGTGATCCAAGTGCATTTGCATTGTGAGATTGCATCTAGTTGGCACTTGGTGGTTGATTTGCTGTGGGATTCTTGTTTCTCTTGGTGGTTGCTGCCACCTAGACGGCTTGGAGCAGCAGTGGAGGTCCGGCACGTGTTGGTGATTGTTCGTGGCTGGCTCCAGTGAGTTTGTTGTGAGGGGTTGTTGTGGTTCCCGGCGGAGCGCTGAATTCCAACTCTAGTGGATTGCTCATGTCGGAACTTCTCGCCCTTTGGTAGGTTCGTGTGGCGCCTTTTGAGAGGTTCAGTGTGTGATACCGATTAGCCACCGAACCACGTGGTGTAGGGGGACACTATAGGGACTAGCGTGCCGGCAAGCACGTGAACCTCGGGATAAATCATTGTGTCTTCACTTCATTGATTGTGATTGATTTGTCTCGGTGGATTGGTTATCTTGAATATCATCACTTGAAATTATTGATTGGTTGGCTCAATTCATCGCCCCTCGGTGAAATATTTCTTACCCTACTCTTGTATTACATTTCAAGTACTTAGTTGTTTTCTCTAGTGCTTAATAGCTTGAGTAGAGTAGCCTTCTAGTTTTACTCTTGCGGTTTGACTTGTGCGGTTGAGTGATATATATATTAGAATGGTCTTTTGGATAGGTGGCTTGCAACACTCCATAGGCTAGGCAAAACTCACTTCTCGCTATTTGTTATTGCTAATTAAATTGTCTAGCACTTTTTGTAGAAAGTTTTATTAGGCTATTCACCCCCCCTCTAGCCATCAAGACCTTTCAGTAAGCCTAATTGAAACCAGGCTAGATGTTACAACTTACAAGATCTATCCTAATGCCATTCCTCAATCCAAAGTATGGGGCTTGAGATAGGACTGTCCCATCTTATTTATCCCTTTAACCAAACGGAAAATAGCAATCATCCAATCAAATAAGGAGTGGTACCATCGCATCCAAAAATCATAGACAAGGACCATCCCATCCCAAGTTCTCCCAAATCATAGATTGCTATATATACATTTAACTTATTATATATACATTTAACTAATTATTGAAGAAGTTTCAAAATATGTAAGGATTCTACGACGACAATGTAGAGGATATCCATCTCATCCCAAGTTATCTGTAGAGTACTTGAAGTATATATGTAGAAGTATTTTGATTATGACATGAAGCTTTTTTATCCTTAAAGTACTTTGATCTATGGCATCAATGCTAAAAGAACACTTTTAGATACTTCAGACATGTTTGCCAATAATGTACAGTTTGTAGTACTGATGACTAAGCTGATATTCAAAGCGAGGTGTCAAATAAAGAGAACTAATGTTGTGGTAACACTGAAGCTTTTTCCAAGACATCATTGTATTTCATATATATTTTTTTGTCTATCTAGACACATCAATATTGGAAGATTGACGAATTGACTCTACAGATTAGTTTGTGAATCTTCAGAAATTGTTCCACATAAATTACAATCTCCAGTTAAATCAAGCAATAAAAATAGCTGAGCCAAAGAAACTTGTAGACGATGTCTGTAAGGACAAGACCAAGGCTCTCAGATTGGTTGTCTTTAGTTGACACTAGACAGGCAAATAAACCAACAGGGACATGAAAGAGACACAACCATGATGGAGCATCTTATTGTTACCAACTTGATGAGATGAAAAGACAAAATTCTTGAATCTCGTCTAGACGGTTCCCCGTCCCAGAGCCGTGACTCTCGTCGGAGGAATGCACAGTCCCATGATACTTAGGGCGCCCCCAACAAGGGGCGACGTCGCTGGCTTGGGTCCGACGTGGACACAGAAATGAAGAGTCCTGGCTAGCGACGAGTAAATCGGCAGTCCATTCCATGCGGCTCGAGGAGGCTCTGAGAGCGAAGGTGGAGCCCAGGCGCTGTAAAACAATGATGGAGTAATATTTTATGTTTCGCTCTGCCAACTCAGCTGGTGATTTCATCGTCGCCGTTACGGACGCCCTTTATTGTATACATAAGGATAGCTGATGACACTCTTTTTTTTTCACGCAAACTACGGAGGGGAGAGCTTCCCCGCATGGATATATTGATTAATCATCAACAGTCTCGTTTTTAGAGAACGAGGCAAAAACCCTGGTCGTCCGGTTAATTTTAGAAAACCGAACTTAAACCAAAACAAAACAAAAAACAACAACCCCAACATAAGGGATAGATTGTGGCGAGTCCACAAATACAACAAAAAAGAGAGAAAATTACAACATCAAAGCACAGGAAATCTTCGACGATGCCTACAAGGAGGTGGATGACGCCACAACATAATCATCGTCCGCCAAGCAACAAGAGATGACACCATGGAAGCTTGGCAAGGCTTTTGCCCGAGCCTTGTGTCGAGGGGTTGAACGACTGGACCATACCGAAGCAATGCACGAGGTTCTTCAGTGACACCTTCAAGAAGGAGATTCTCGTCGCTAGCCCAGACAAATCTGAGCTGAGCTTTCGCTCAGAACCCTTGCTAGTGCTCGCCGGCAGTGCCAGTCGCCGCCACCTCGCGGAGTCATTCGGACTCGCCTACGACGATGGAAGGTCGCCGCCACACCTCGCGGAGCCATTCGGACTCGCCTGCGACGATGGGAGGAGCGCACCGGCAGTGTCGGTCGCTGCCACACCTCGCGGAGCCATTCGGACTCACCCACGACGATGGGAGGCGCGCACCGGCAGCGCCAATCGCCGCCACACCTCGCGGAGCCATTCGGACTCGCCCGCGAGGATGGGAGGCACGCACCGGTAGTGCCGGTCGCCTCCACACCTCACGGAGCCGTTCGGACTCACCCGCGATAATGGGAGATGCGCACCGGTAGTGCCGGTCGCCGCCACACCTCGTGGAGCCGTTCGGACTCGCCCGCGAGGATGGGAGGATGGTGCCGACCAGACGATGTCGAGCTGAGAGCTGGTGAGGCACCACTAGCGCAGCGCGGCCGCGGCGAGGGAGCCCATCGTGGCCCTCTGGTGCCGCTACCGCTGCAACTTCCCGGCGTAGCCCAGCACGTGCGCTTCGGCCAGCAGCGCCATAGCACGCAGGGAAGGGCTGGTTGCGGGCGCATGCCACCTGGCCGACCGCCGTCGAGCTTGACCTACCTACCACAAATCTGGTATAGGAGAGGCCAAATCCGGCCCTGGGGCCGGGAACCGCCTCATCGTGCGCCCTGACCATGGCCGCCGGAGAAGAACGGGGTGGAGGAGGGAAGAGAAGGGGGGTTGGGGTGGGGGTGGTGCTTGCCGTCGGATGTCGAGGAAGCCGAGCCGCGCCACGACGAGAACTTGGGCGGCGACATAGAGGAGCCTGAGCCATCGCGTCTGCACCCGAAAGAGGACCTGAGCATGTCGATTTGCATCAGGGTGAGCCGGATCCGGTCAAGACGGATTCAGATCCGCCGCGCTCACGCAGGCGAGGGCCACCGTTTTCGTGGCGAGGTGGCAGCTCCCCGTTCGCTAGAGACCGGCAGAGCCGGGCACAGGGGAAGAGGCACTACGCCGGGATGGTGCGCCGGCCGCCACCTCACCGCACAGGCAGCATACATGGCCTGCCAGCCGGGGCCAGCGGAGCTAGGTTCGGGCTCACAGATTCGGCGGAGGGAGTGGTGGATACGGGCCTAGGAGGCCGGGCCCGCATCGTCGGCCACCGCAGGTAGCCGGAGACGGGGAGAGGAGTGCCAGGTGGTTCCGGTGGTGGAGGCCGTGGATCTGGACTCGGGGAGGCGGGATCTGCCGTGCTGGCCGCCGGAGATAGCCGGAGACAGGGAAGATGAGAGCTAGGCGACGAGCATGTTCCCGCACGGAGAGCTTGCGTCCCGCTGCAGGGCGAAGAGCCTTGCCGCCGCCGTCCTAGGGAGCCGCGTGGGCATCCCGGTTGCTCCCTCTGGCGGCAGCGAGGGGACGGGAGGGGAGGAGGCGGAGTTGGGGTGGCGGTGGCGGCTAGGGTTTCCGCCCCCACCCTCTGATGTGAATTAGAAGCACAGCCGGGTTTCTGGAGACTAGCGATACTTGTTTTTCCGTATCGGGCGGGCAGGAGCGCACCACCGGCCCGCCAGTCGCTGATGACACTCTTATTGTCTTAAGAGGAGATTCGGCAGATGTTGCTTCCCTTAAACAACTGCTAGACCTCTTTGCCGAGGCCATAGGACTACGCATAAACTATAATAAAAGCACAGCAGTGCCGGTTCATATGGACAACAGCAGCAAGCAGGAATGCATCTCATTGTTAGGGTGCAAATTGGAAGACTTCCCCCAAATCTACCTTGGGCTGCCTATCTCAGTGCACAAATTACCAGTGTCTGCGTTCAACCGCTACATTGATAAAACCGATAGATATCTAGCAGGCTGGCAGGCGGTACTGCTTAACCCAATGGGTCGTGCGGTTTTGGTGAACTCTGTGCTTGACTCGCAATTGGTATATGCAATGAGCGCACTGTCCATCCCGGTGGCGGTACTGCATAAGATGGATCGTCGACGACGGTCCTTCCTATGGAACGGGGACAATGAAGCCACATCCGCCCAGAGCCTGATTGCTTGGGAACGAGTATGCCTGTCAAAGGATCAGGGAGGTTTAGGCATAAAGAACTTGGGACTCCAAAATGTTTGCTTGCTACTGAAGTTGCTGCATCGTCTACACTGCTCCCTGGAATCAGCATGGGCAGACTGGGTAAGAAAGCATGCATCTTTGGCAAATCTGGAGGGGGCCCTCTTTGGTGAACACTGGAATGTGTTGCGCTCCCTGCTGCCACTCTATCAGGCAATCACTGTGGTTGATGTTGAGGATGGAAAGGACACATCGTTCTGGTATGACGCCTGGCACAATGAAGATGCTCTGGCTGATAGGTTCCCAGCTTTACACAGTCACTGCACAAAGAAAAATATGTCTGTTGCGCAAACAATTGAGATGGGAGTGGATTCTTCAAACTTTCTGGTACCTAGGCTTTCCTCAGTGGCAAGCAACGAACTTGCTCAGCTTTGGCAGATTGCAAACTTGGTCATTTTCAGTGACAACCGGGACAAACGCCGGGGTCCATTCTGCCTTGGTCAGGGGAAGGTCGACTCTGGTGCTCTATACCGACTGCTCCAATCCAGAACGGCGCCATCACATTTAGCAGCCAAGTTTATTTGGGATAGCTGCGCGCCACCAAGAGTGCAGTTCTTCGTGTGGTTGATCATCCATGGAAGCGTGCAATGCCGTGTAAATCTTAGTCGCAAATCCATAGTGGATAGTCCGATGTGTGAAGTCTGCAACCAAGAGAGGAGACGGGCGAACACATTATCTTCGACTGCCCATTTGCTCAAGAATTTTGGCAAAATCTGGGATTCCACAGCAACCAGACGCATTCAATTGACCGTCTGATCAACGTCTAATGCCCGTCGGCCTTCCCAAAACAACATTTCAGCACTTTCATGGCCCTGTGCTACTGGCACCTCTAGAAACGAAGGAATGGTGTTGTTTTCAGAGAGGAAGCAGCCACAATCAGGCAGACGGTTTGACTGATCGAAGCTGATGCTAAGCTATGAGAGAGATGGCTACCAAAGAAAGAACAACAACAGATGCTTGGTGCCGATTCTTAGTTTCGATATGTAATTGAAATAAGTTTCAGAAAAGGTGATGTAATTTTAAAACAAGATTGGGCTACCTTTAAGGAGCCTAGATCAATGAAATAAAAATAAAAATCTCAGGTGGGGAGCAGCCACCCCCCCCCCCCCCCCCCCCCCACACACACACAAAAAAAAGATAGCTGACTCTGAAAGCTTTGTTTGGTCAGACCAATGACCCAATCCCCTCCGACTGGCAGTGAAATTAGTACATTCTCTTCACCAATCCCAAGGGATTGGATTCAGTCCCTACCTATCCGCCACCAGGCCCTAATATATTGTCTGGAGAAGCAACACTCCGATCCCATAGCTTATATTATCACAGGAGCTTAGCTTTTGGTCTCAGCATCTGGCCTCATGTAAGGTAACTAACTGACCAGAAGAAAACAGAGGAACAAGGCCTATAGGTATCAAAACTTGAGACACAAAAAACAAGAAGATCAAATGGAAAGGCCAGCAAGTGCACGATAAAATTATGCGCGAGCTGACCCAATGATGTTGCAATGTGGCACACAGGAAGTACCTTGAAGCAGCATCCGATACTGATGGTGTTCCAGTAGCAGGTCAACGTCATGGAAAGGGAGTGCAGAGGGGCAGTAGGAGGTCGTCGTCACCGGAAAGGGAGGTGCAAGCTATTGCTAACAAGTCAAGGCAGCAGCCGGAGGCATGCATATGCAGGCGTAACCAAAAAGAGTGCAAGGTATCTGCAACAGTGACACGTCAGAGTGGGGAAGGCAGGCTAAGGGCATCATGCAGAATAAGGCCTGAAAGCGAGATGAACAGGTGACACTAGGGATGAAAACGGTATGGATATTTTTCGACCGTATTCGAGACCGAATTCGTTTAGAGGGGTTTTAATCCGTCCGTTTCCGAGTCCGGATATTTAACATCCGATACCGTATTCGTATCCGAATATTTAAATCACATATTTATGATGTCGATATCCAATCGTATTCTATCCGACATTTTTTATACTATCCGTATTCGAATCCGAATCTTGATATAAATATGAAAACAAATACGATATCAGTGATATCCGTCCATATCCGATCCGTTTTCATCCCTAGGTGACACACTTGGAGGTGCCTTTAATTTAAGCTCTTCCAACCACCACTAAAACCCAACAAAATCGGTACTTAGGCCGCCATCAAAGAGCATCGAGGTGCCTTTGCATTGCACCAGGGGATCTCGCACCGACAGATGGTACCATGTGGTTGGGTGTTATTATATTACTAAGGCAGAAAACATTCCGATTCTGCAATTTAAAATGGCAAGGACATGAAACGTATGGCCAATTGCAGTTTCCTCACCTTCCATGCAAGAAGATACACCATTGTTGGTTTGCCAGAAACAAAATTGACAGCATGGGTTGAGAATTGCAGTGGCTGCAAATGTGAAGAAAAATCACTGCATATGCCTGATATAGGTTGTCTGCAATGCTGGCGAGAGGTATCAGATATACTGTCACACCCGGTTTTACAGAACTAAACCAGGTCAGCCATATATGTGCCCAGAAAGTCCACACATACGTCAGAATGAAAAAGTATCAGAAACAATGTTATATATTTAACGTACACATAACTATACTAACACTTACATCAAAGTATCGCGGAACGGTGACTAAACTTCAGGACGGCTGACTGGAGGCTCCATATGCCAAGCACTTCAAATAGACTTCTGGATACTCCATTACACCTTTATCCTTCTTCTAAGTAGCACCTTACTACACACTGGAGTGTGGAGGAAATAGCAAGAGTGAGTCCATGTCGAACTCAACAAGTATAACGCATGGTTCATGAGACACAAAAGGCTAGACACTGTTTGACTGCATTTAGCTTTTAATCATTATTTACTTAGCAATTGAGTAGCATCAAGTTAATCCAATTCCCATTAATAAACCAATGATCATTTGTAATAAGGATAATGAATAGCATTAACATAAGCATAATAACATCAGCAATTAAGCATAATATAACAATGATGATCAACTATTCTGTAAGAATCCCCAAGGCCGCTCGTGTCCGTGAGCACGGCTAGTATATCAGTTTATTAAACTCTGCACATAGGTGTACACTTTTACTGTGAGTCATGACTTCAAAATGCATGGATTTGCATGGCCCAAAACATCGGAAACCATATAAAGCCATTCAAAAATTCGTCTAACAAGTTAGGGCCATTAGATTCACTCGGCAGGCAGATGTAGAACCTCCCTTCCCAGTGACACACAACTCGCAGCCTATACACACAAAGGACAGGGGCTCACCCTACACCCAAAGTGGCAAGCCATTCTTATGCCATTTAAGGTAACCACTAACAAGCTAGAAAAGGTCTTTTGAACAACTAAAGCCAGAGCCATATAGCCCTCACAGCTGTACTGTCAATCCCGGTTATCACTTACAGATAAGTCCTTACGGAGAGAAACCAGAGCAACAATATAACCCCTTGCTCTAGCCCCTGTCAACAATAGTAAAATCATCTTTAAAGGTTGGTCGCTTAATTCATCAGTCCAATTACAAGATCGTCGTTCATAATTAAGCGCTAACAATAGCTACCCAAATACACAACCCATAGGTGACAAGGAAACAAGATATCAATAGCTAAGTTATAATCTCTATGGTTGTCAAGGAGGACACATGCATATGTATAGTAATTTTAGTGAATAGGACAACAAGGATGGTCCTATATTATACTTGCCTTTTTTCTCAAAGTAAAGCTGCTCAAAAGTCAACATCCGTCTATGATCTTCAGCTTCTGCTGTACTTGTCGGTCCTCAGCGCTCACAAATCACACTTCTACTCGCAGCAACCAAGCACAACAAACAGACACGACTAAGAACATACATCATACAAAGGAGACACTTAGAAAGAGAGCGCACTTAACGATATGACACAATGCTAAGATCGCAAAAACGCAAGAACAACAGAGAACGAAGCTACCATCAAAGAGGACATGTGACTATGGAGAGGTTTGCAACAAAACAGAGAATACATATTGTAAGCATGATTTTAATTTACTTAATAAAATAAGGTGATAGACTTTTCAAAGAAGTATGCTGAAGTTGAATTAATCAAATTATAAAAGCCTAAGTTAAACCTTAGTTATATTTTATTTATATATATTTTATAGTATTTAAGTCATTTAAACATTTATACTCTAGAAAGGTAGAACATGTGGCAAGCTAAATGTAAGTATTTACATTCCATGTTTAAACTAAGAAGTCATAATTGAAAAGGTCGTTTAAGTTGATATTAATCATATTAACATCTATTTATAAGATACCGAAGTTATAAACCTAAGTTGTTTTTAATAAATTAATAGTCATTAGATAAACATTAATCAACTCATTTTATGTGTAACTAAATAAATTATAATTAACAAAGAAATATTTAAGTTGTTATTTAGCAAGCCAACATTTTATTATTTATAAAAGATCGGAGATAAACCTAAATTACTTTTAATTACAAAAGACATTGAATAAATACTAATCAAATTGCACTTAACCAAACATTGTATAAATCATGTTTAAACTAGGCAATTACAATTAATAAATACATATTTAAGTTGACAAGTAGTGATTATAAAAAGATCGATAATGTCCTATGTTGCTTTTATTTAGAACCAAGTTTGTATAGTCATTAATCAAAGTAATAGGATTAATCTAATTAACATGTGACATAGTAAATGGCATTGTTCACGTGTAGCTAACATAGGCATGGTCCCAAAGCAAAAAGACAGAACTATAACCCTAGGTTGGTTTTTAATTAAAAGATATTAAATAAATATTAATAAAATTATATTTTAACCAATAAATTCATATTGGAGTGGCATGATAAATGTTTACACTATTGCGCAGAGCACGACGACGCGAATCTAACGCAATCAGAACGACTCGAATCGGACTTAAAACAACAAAACGGTGGAGATTAAACGATTAATGGCAAAACTGTAATTATCGTCATCTTCTACCTTGGTCGTTGTTTTCTTCTGGAGTCTGGACGTGGCCATCGTTGGTGCTGTTGCTTTTTTTGAAAGCGTGCATTGACACGTGTTTCACTAAGTGGAAGTGGAAAGTTTTACATGCTCCAAGGAGTGTCACGGCGAGAAGCCGTACACGTCTTGAAGGAACACTTAACACAAATCACCAACTAGTGGTGGGGCAATAAGGTTGTGCTAACTAAAAACTAAAGGCACAACCAAAACGGGAGGAGGGCCTGACGCGTGGCAACAGCTCAGGATGTCACCATGCCGGGCGCGTCCCACCGCACTGCCAGCGTAGGCATGAGCTCGTGCATCGCTTCCCACTTCCAAGGGGAAACGGGCTCGGCGAACGCCTCATGGAACTTGATGGCGATCGTCTCATCCGGAGTGTCAGTGACGGCGTTGGCCGGCCTGCGCTCCCACTTGATGACCAATACGCGTTTAGCTTGCTTCTCCGGGTTGGGGTTGCGGAAAGGAGCTTTGGCCGCTAGCCTGCCACTGCGACGAGGGACCAGGCTAGTGGGCTCCCGACGCGCGGCGCGTCGACGCGGTGGTGTGTGTAGGAGGCTCTCCTATAGCGGCAGCTCAAGGGAGTTGATGAAGAGGGCTCCGACGTCGATGTCGTCAGTGGCCGCTACCGCGGTGTCAACGGGGGCGGGGTCATGGGCGCTGCCCACCCCGACTAGGGACGAATGCATCTCGTCGCCAACCACGACATCAGGTGGATTAGGCCGAAGTGGCGTGCTCTATGAAAGCTCTTGTGCTTCAGCCGCCACTGGAGTTGGCTCCACGGACTCCATGGGGGCGACCGCGTCGAAGTCGGGCTGATCCACCGCCAGCGGAGGCAATGGGGCAGCCGTCACCGGAGGCAGCTTCGCGGGCCCTGGTATGGCGGCCTGAGCAGGAAAGGTCGCGATGAACGTGGCGGCTAGGAGCTCCTCCAGCATTGGGTCAAAGTGGATGACCGCAGCTGGAGGGCCATGGGCCGCGCACAACGCCTCTGTGAGCGGGTCATGCTCGGGGAGGCACTGCTCAGACAGCTCCACGGTGGTATCTAGCGGCACCTGAGTGGCCCCAGTCGATAGGGCATCGGAGGCGAGCGAGGCGGAGTCCGGCGCGGTCGCGGACCCTACCGAATGCCCACTGCCCTTCCAACGCTTGCGACACCTCCGCTGTCGCCGCTGACGATCGCTACTGGCAGCAGCGGGGGTGGTGGTGGTCACCATAGAACTAGCAAGGTCACGCGGACCACCCAAGGCCGCCATCCTGCCGGAGCGAACCACAGCACGAACGTTCGAAGAACCAGGCGCGCGCCTTGGCCTCTTGTAGTCGCGCGCGATGTGACGAAAGCCCCTGCACCGCAGGCACTGCTAGGGCAGTCTACAGGTGGCCACACGATGTGTGGTTGAGAGGCAGTTGAAGCACTTGCCGTGCAGATCAGCCGGGATGCGCCTCGGAGGTCGAAGAGACGCAGGCCGACTCTCCCGCACTGGCTCAGATGGCACCACGGAGGTGGACCTCGGACGCGTCTCCTGCTGGTGGGGATGCGGCCTTCCACCGGGCGAATCGGTATGCCGTGCACCAATTGTGGCCACGACTGACGGCGACGCCCTCCCCTTCGGCTAGCGGCCCGGCAGCCCGACGCCGCACCACCGGCGCCCGATGGCGGGGGCCGAGGGTGCAGCAGTGCCTTGGCAGCCCTCGTCGTCGGTGGCCCTCGACGAACCGCGTTAAGGTACGGCGTCCTGGAAGTGGGTGTCAACTCGTCCTCAAAGACATCGATGCGGTCATCGTCAGCCCAACGACGGGCCTTCGTCCGTCCCGCCGTGCGACCCCCTGGATGGAAGGGGGCTACGTTGGGGGACAAGGCAGATGACGAGCTTGGTCCTAGAGCAGACGAGCGGATGAGGAAGACGTCGAGGCTGATGCTCACCCCGGCCGGAGAGGGAGCAGGCGTCCGCACAGCAGCAGCGCCGACGTCCAAGCCAATGTTGTCCTCATCGCTCTCGCACCCCGATATATCCTCGATGAGGACAGGCGGGTCAGCCGCGTCGTGAGCCGACAGCGAGGGGGAAGCGACCCCAGGCTGGACCGCCACTGCCTGGAGGCCAGCCGTCTCCTCCACACGTCTAAGGAGTGCGGCGGAGGGGGCCCTGGCGGGCAATGCGGAGGAGGCCAAGGTGGCCGATGCAGAGGAGGCCAAGACGGGCGAGGCAGTTTGCGGTGCTCCAGGATGCGCGCCGATGCGAGGAGGGGTGGAGGCGGTGGATCTAGGCATGTAGGGGCCGGATCCGGACTAGCCAGGGGCGGAGGAGGCCGCGCGGCGTCTGGAAGTCGACCGGCGCCGCCGGCGGCGGTGGTGGGAAGAAGCAGAGGGTCGGGGAGGAAGAGTGGTAGGTGGAGGGGAAGGGGGTGCGGGGGGAGGGGGGCTGGGGGCTAGGGAGGTTGGGGCGGTGGGGGCGGCTACCGCCGGTGCCGGGGAGGCAGCCGCCGCCGCCGCCGGCGGTGGTGCGGGTCGCGGCAGGGTCGGGGTTAGGTGCGGGTCATAGGTCTATGTTCCAGATGCATGTTTCTTTGGCGCTATTGCTATGCACAATAGGGAAGGGAAAGGGCTTCGGCCGGGACAGGCTGCTAGCTGGGCGCTGCTGGCAGCAGCGCGGCACGCCTGGCCCGCGTGGCCATGGGGCCGGAGCGGAGCCTGAGCAGACACCACACACTGCGGATGCCATTGCCAGCCTCCACTGCGAGGTGCACAGAGGCGCGGGGGAAGGCGCGAGGCGCCGGTCGGTGCGGAACCGTGGGCAGCGACGACGCAGGACCGAGGCTTAGGACCAAGGAGACTCAGCCATGAACTGACTGGAGGCCGACAAGGACCGCAGCCATGGAGAAACCTTACCGGAAAAGAGAGATGCATTAGGGAAACAACGAACGGACACTGATTTGCGAAATAAAAAGCGTGCCGGTGTAGAGGACGACGAGACAAACCTCGGAGTGGAAGCGGAATTCGTCGGAGATGAGAAACGTGGCCAGAAAAGCTCACCAAACCTTCGTCGGAAGTTCGCCGGAACGCAAGTTGTATATGATGAACTTCAGCAAGGGATGGAGGGAGCTACGAGTGGCGGCTCGCGAAAAGGGTTGTACTTCTGAAATCAGCGCGTCGAGGGCTACGCCGTCATATATATAAGTCCAGGGATTGGAATTTTTGGAAAAATGAGACATTTTATAATTATATAATTACGGGATTAAAATAATTACAGAATATCCAAAATTACCTTTTAAGCAGCGAAAAATAGCCGGAGCTCAGAAAAATCACCAGAAAAATCCTGGAGACTCTTGGAGGGATAAAGAACTCAACTAAATGGGTTTGGGCTCATGAATAGATTATTGAGATGATCAGAGAAAAAGATAAAACTCAAAGAAAAAGGAATTTAATTCTAGAAAAAGTTAAAAAATTTCTCTGGAGCAAAAGAAACGTTGTCCTATCGTACTTTGAAACCATTTACACTCACAAACACCAAAAGCAAGCATCACATCAAGCAATATCCCATCAATTTAATTTGGAAAAGTTCAAAGATTCAATTTTTTTTTTCTATAACTAATTGACGCTAACTTAAACTAAACTTTGAAAATTTTATCCAAATATCAAAACATTTATTTTAATTTGGGTTTTCTATGCATAACCCAAAATCAAAAATTTTGGGGTGTGATAATTCTACCCCACCTAACAGGAATCTCGTCCCGAGATTCGGAGAGACTAGGGAGAAAGATAAAGTTGATCTACAAGTCTTCACTATTCCCTGATCAACGCTTATCCAATGATGATACCACAAGCTCAAAACCAACTTGGTAAATGTCTCCTTTACACACTTTCAATCATTGTAGATGGTTCCAACAGGTTATCAACCCTGAGAAAAGATACATGCGCTCGATAATGACTTTGCAATCATGTAGATAGGTGATGCTTCCAGGTGACGAAAATAGAACGTATAAAACCTACATCTTGTATCGTCTTTAGTTCGTCAAACCCCCTTAAGAAGAGATCAACTAGAGAACACCAAAGGATAACTTGCATTTATTTCTGAGTGATGACTATCATCATGTTCTTCTGGCATCCCAAAGAGATTCATGAGCATATGCAAGAACAAGTAACCTACACTTCCTCACGAGCAGAAAAATGGCAGTACAGAAATACAGTTATAACTTAAGTTCTACGAATCCGATGATGTTGTAGCTTATACCGTTGGAAAGCTTATCAAATTTACTACAACTTTCTTATAGAACACTTCTCCAGATTATGCAGTTAAGGTAGTCAAAAACTGTGCACCACAGAAACTATTTTAGGTTGCTGACAGCACAGATGCGTCGCCTTGTGATTTTCATAACTCCCGAACCATAATAGCTATTAGGGTGGTTCTTACAGCCAGAGAAAGATATTAAAGTCAACTATTGTACAGAATTTATCCATGATTTTTAGGCATCCAAAAATAGAGGTATAAGCTAAGGAAGACAGACTGTTCTAAGAAGACAGGATAAGCTAAAAACAAGATTCAGAGAGACTAGAGAGATAGATAACACTAATCTTCAAGTCTTCATGCTTCTTTGATTTGTGTTGATGAGATATAAGACATGGATTGAGTATAGCCAAAAGATGACAAAAAGATAAAGTTTGATCTTCAGTTCTTTGTGCCTCGTCGCTTGAGATATTCAGGACTTGCTGTTCTTGACAACAGATGCTACCCCACTTAACAAGATCTTGTTCCACCTGGCGATGTCATTGAACATGTCTCTTTCTTGAAGGCTTGCTACTATTGATACGTCCATTATGTGTTTATCTTCATTGGGTTAAGATAAAGGAGAAAGCATGGAAACCAAGAGTAGGCAAGGACGATATAGGGAAAAAACAACAAGAATTAGGATTAATTGAAAAATTAAGTAGGATAGAAGGTGACACTACCCCACTTAACATAGATCGAGCTACTTATCAAGACGAAACCTTCCGGGCCACCTTCAAAACATGAGAACAAGGACAACACACAAGCAACACATCAAGCAAAACAAGCACACATCACATCATCGGTACTACACATGCTTCTTCAACAACGGTGGTCATCCTATATGGCAGATTATAGATGATGAAAGACAATCAAATTTTTGAACAAGGTGGGATCAGAGTTTTTTTTTCTTTTTGTAAAACAACAAAACAAAAACCAATGGGGATAAGCAGAAATAGCTCAAAGGAAGCTATCAAGGAGGGGATACAATAGGACAAGGAAGAATAAATAGTCAAAATCAATGAGTCAAGGGATGACAAAATAGTTTTATATAGTAAAATAAGTTTTAGAATACGTCCAGTGCTACTTGACATACGTCCTACAGTCAACACTGCTTTGATACCACTCTGTCACACCCCGTTTTAAAGAACTAAACTAGGTTAGTCATATGTGTGCCCAGGAAGTCCACACATACGTCAGAATGAAAAAGTATCAGAAACAATGTTATTTATTTAACGTACACATAGCTATACTAACACATACAACAGAGTATCGCGGAACGGTGACTAAACTTCAGGCTCCATTCCTCTCAGGGACAGCTGACTGGGGGCTCCATATGCCAAGCACTTCAAACAGACTTCTGGATACTCCATTACACCTTTATTCTTCTTCTAAGTAGCACCTTACTACACACTGAAGTGTGGTGGAAATAGTAAGAGTGAGTCCATGTCGAACTCAACAAGTATAACACAGGGTTCATGAGGCACAAAAGGCTCGATACTGTTTGACTGCATTTAGCTTTTAATCATTATTTACTTAGCAATTGAGTAGCATCAAGGTAATCCAATTCTCATTAATGAACAAATGATCATTTGTAATGAGGATAATGAATAGCATTAACATGAGCATAATAACATCAGCAATTAAGCATAATATAACAATGATGATCAACTATTCTGTAAGAATCCCCAAGACCGCTCGTGTCCGTGAGCACGGCTAGTATACCAGTTTATTAAACTCTGTGCAGAGGTGTACACTTTTACTATGAGTCATGACTTCCAAATGCATGGGTTTGCAAGGCCCAAAACATCGGAAACCATATAAAGTCATTCAAAAGTTCGTCTAATAAGTTAGACCCATTAGATTCACTCGGCAGGCAGATATAGAACCTCCCTTCCCAGTGGCACACAACTCGCAGCCTATACACACAAAGGACAGGGGCTCGCCCTACACCCAAAGTGGCAAACCATGCTTACGCCATTTAAGGTAACCACTAACAAGCTAGAAAAGGTCTCTTGAACAACTAAAGCCAGAGCCATATAGCCCTCATAGCTATACTGTTAATCCCGGATATCACTTACAGATAAGTCCTTACGGAGAGAAACCAGAGCAACAATATAACCCCTTGCTCTAGCCCCCTGTCAACAGTAGTAAAATCATCTTTAAAGGTTGGTCGCTTAATTCATTAGTCCAATTACAAGATCATCGTTTATAATTAAGCGCTAGCAATAACTACCCAAATGCACAACCCATAGGTGACAAGGAAACAAGATATCAATAGCTAAGTTATAATCTCTATAGTTGTCAAGGAGGACACATACATATGTATAGTAATTTTAGTGAATAGGACAACAAGGATGGTCCCATATTATACTTGCCTTTTCTCAAAGTTAAGCAGCTCAGAAGTCTTCAACCTCCGTCTCTGATCTTCAGCTTCTGCTGTACTTGTCGGTCCTCAGCGCTCACGAATCACACTTCTTCTACTCGCAGCAACCAAGCACAACAAACAGACACGACTAAGAACACACATCATACAAAGGAGACACTTAGAAAGATAGCGCACTTAACGATACGACACGATGCTAAGATCGCGAAAACGCAAGAACAACGAAGAACGAATCTACCATCAAAGAGGACACGTGACTATGGAGAGGTTTGCAACAAAACAAAGAATACATATTGTACGCATGATTTTAATTTACTTAATAAAATAAGGCGATAGACTTTTCAAAGAAGTATACTGAAGTTGAATTAATCAAATTATAAAAGCCAAAGTTAAACCTTAGTTATATTTTATTTATATATATTTTATAGTATTTAAGTCATTTAAATATTTATACTTTAGAAAGGTAGAACATGTGACAAGCTAAATGTAAGCATTTACATTCCATGTTTAAACTAAGAAGTCATAATTGTAAAAGTCGTTTAAGTTGATATTAATCATATTAACATCTATTTATAAGATACCGAAGTTATAAACCTAAGTTGTTTTTAATAAATTAATAGTCATTAGATAAACATTAATCAACTCATTTTATGTGTAACTAAATAAATTATAATTAACAAAGAAATATTTAAGTTATTATTTACCAAACTAACATTTTATTATTTATAAAAGATCGGAGATAAACCTAAATTACTTTTAATTACAAAAGGCATTGAATAAATACTAATCAAATTGCACTTAACCAAACTTTGTATAAATCATGTTTAAACTAGGCAATTACAATTAATAAATATGTATTTAAGTTGATAAGTAGTGATTATAAAAAGATCGATAATGTCCTATGTTGCTTTTATTTAGAACCATGTTTGTATAGTCATTAATCAAAGTAATAGGATTAATCTAATTAACATGTGACATAGTAAATGACATTGTTCACGTGTAGCTAACATAGGCATGGTCCCAAAGCAAAAAGACGGAACTACAACCCTAGGTTGGTTTTTAATTAAAAGATATTAAATAAATATTAATCAAATTATATTTTAACCAATAAATTCATATTGAAGTGGCATGATAAATGTTTACACTATTGTGCAGAGCACGATGACGCGAATCTAACGCAATCGGAACGACTCGAATTGGACTTAAAACAACAAAACGGCGGAGATTAAACGATTAACGGTAAAACTGTAATTATCGTCATTTCTACCTTGGTCGTTGTTTTCTTCCGGAGTCTGGACGTGGCCATCATTGGCGCTGCTGCTGTGCACACCGGGGAAGGGAAAGGGCTTCGGCCGGGACGGGCTGCCGGCTGGGCGCTGCTGGCAGCGGCGTGGCACGCCTGGCCCGCGCGGCCACGGGGCCGGAGCGGAGCCTGAGCAGACACCACACACTGCGGCTGCCATTGCCAGCCTCCACTGCGTGGTGCGCAGGGGCGCGGGGGAAGGCGCGAGGCAGCTTTACCGTGGGCAGCGACGACGCAGGACCGAGGCTTGGGACCAAGGAGACTCGGCCATGAACTGACTGGAGGCCGACAAAGACCGCAACTACGGAGAAACCTTACCAGAAAAGAGAGATGCATTAGGGAAATAACGAACGGACACTGATTCACGAAAAAAAGTGTGCCGGAGTAGAGGACGACGAGACAAACCTTAGAGTGGAAGCGAAATTCACCGGAGATGAGAAACGTGGCCGGTAAAGCTCGCCGAACCTTCGTTGGAACTTCGCCGGAACGCAAGCTATATACGACAAACTTCGGCGAGGGATGGAGGGAGCTACGAGTGGCGACTCGCGAAAATGGTTGTACTTCTGAAATCAGTGTGTCGAGGGCTACGCCGTCATATGTATAAGTCTAGGGTTTGAAATTTTTGGAAAAACGAGATATTTTATCCTACTATAAAAGAACGAGTCTTTTTAGGGGTCTCTCCATCTATAATAACTGTTCGATCTACACGTCGTGCTATATAAGCCATACGTCATCCGTGATCTTACATGTAAGGTGTAAGATTCCTCCTCAATCAAGATTTCACCTACCATAATCTATATCTATATATACCTAATAATAAATTATGAAAATTTCTGCACACTTTTTAGTTTTCACCATAAATTTCTGTCTGCCAGGTGATCTGGGCTTTCTCGCGGCCCAATTTAGCCAGCCCACTCCGGGCTCTATTCTAGTTTGGGTTGTCCTCCTGTATAAAATTTTCCACGTCCGTCCTCTATATAATCAGATCAACACAGCGCGTTCTCGGCGACGGCCTCGGGCACCCAATTGCTCGTACTGGCTGCCGCTGGGGAGGTGCACGTACGCCAATCGCGATCAGGACCACTGCCTCCGAGTCCAACCCGGTGGTGCCTGCACGGGAATCTGCTTATGTGGGTTTGGCTTCGAGCTGCGGGCTATAGCCAACGACCACGACACCGCTTGGGATCCTGTGCACCGTGATGGCTGACTTCAACGGCCAGTTAAGAAGACCAGACGCGAGTTCAATCTATAGAACCATGGATGGAAGCCAATTCGCACGTATGCATGCAAGACGATTAATCAACTAGCAAGCAATCAAGAGCACATACGCATCTACAAGATCCAATCGGCTAGAGTCATACTGCATGCTAGCAAGCAAGGTCTTGATCAGGAGCCAACGGCCGCGTCTCTACCACGCTCATCACTACGTCTCTGACGAGTCATCTGGCGGAGGACCCGCAACGACGGCCGAGCGCTAGCATGTGCAGTCCCGCGGCGCAAAGGCCGTATCTAAAGTGCGTCACGCCATCGCTGACATCGCAGTCCGGCTCAGGATCACGGTCACGAGGACGCATGATCTACACAGTCCTATGCATTAGTTGGCTTGCATATACGGGAGTATATTATACATCTATACATATTCAACATGCATGGATGTCGCAAGCACAAACTCGCCCGGCGGCTTGTTGACAAGCTAAGTCCTGTTCCATTAATTCTATTTTAGTACTGTATTGTATGTTTATGTCTCGGTGTATCTACATCATCCATCACGACTCATCGGCCATCTGCCCTCGACTACCTCAGCGACTTCACACACTTGTCCGACTGCAGTGAGCCGACGAACGAGCCGCCAAGCGAGTCGCCTGAACTACTTGCTCCGACCACTTGCCGTGTCGCAACAATGATCGCCGCGAAGAACGGCGCTGTAATAACCGTGAACATCGTCATGACGGCAGGCTGGAAAGCTCGAGGGCCGGGCAATTTCGTCAACTCCGACCAGATATTCTTTCTAAAGATAATTACCTTCGTTTGATAGTTTGTTTCCTTCCATTGACAAGTTGACAATTAACTCCTATCTAACTTTAATTAGAGATTAAATTATGTATTTTATGGGTCGTCAAAGAAATTCACAGAGCTCAATATTTGACTATAGGAACATATGCGAATACTATAAAAAATAAAATTATGATATATTTTCATCTAAATATTTTTATGCTTTGTAATGAAAAAATCAACCAAGATTGTATTTTAGTTCCATATATACAATCTTAACAAGTCATTGTCATTTTTAACTCATATTTTTAAAGATGTCATGGTCTCAAATAATAAATTATAGATTCAAAATTTTAACAAAAAGATCAAATATAAATAAACATATATCATTTCCGTCATTGTTTCCCACAAATATTTGATACTTTCTTTCTCCCGTTGCAACGCACGGGATATAAGTAGTAAGATCGCTCAAAGATAAGTAATCTCTTTTCGGACCACACTAGAGATAACACAACTGTTCGACAGGTTCTCATCAACCCATAAAAGGATGGGAGTTCTCCAACCATAAAAGAATAGTTCGACAAAAGAATAGAAATATGATAAGATAAGGGCAACACGAGTCGTCTAAAAAGGTGTCAAGTCAAAGTGCAGCGATATATGCATCTGAGGTATCTTATAACTAACAAACGATTTGAATCTGGTTCTATATGACCCAATCAAATTGATCAAGTACTTGCCATCTACCTTTATTGTATATCAGCAATTCAATAAACATTTTTATTATATTTAAAATAGTTTTAAAAACACGTGCGTGTTGCACGTGCATATTTGCTAAGTCTAGGTGAAAGGATCAAGATGCCCAAGAGGGGGGTGAATTGGGCTTTTCTAAAAATTAATTGCAAGAATTAAATCCTACAAGCCAAACTTCACCCCTAGTGGCTACTTGTGTTCCTTGTGTTTCTACCGATAAAAGTTAAGCACCCTAAGTTCCAATCCTAGACTAGCAAGCCAATTCTAGGAAAGTAATCAAGCAATGAAAGTAATGCAAGAAAGTAAATGCTTGAAAGTAAGGGATTGGAACACGGCGATGTTTTGCTGAGGTATCGAAGAGTCACCACTCCCCACTAGTCCTCGTTGGAGCACCCGCGCAAGGGTGTAGCTCCCCCTTGATCCGCGCAAGGATCAAGTGCTCTCTACGGGTTGATTCTTCGACACTCCGTCGCGGCGAATCACCCAAAACCGCTCACAACTTGAGTTGGGTCACCCACAACCGTCGGATGATCACCGAACTCCCAATTACCACCAAACCGTCTAGGTGATGGCGATCACCAAGAGTAACAAGCTAGAACTCTCACTTGACCACAACAAGTCTAATGAGAAGATGGATGCACACTTGCTAGACTCTTGTCACTAGAGAGGATTCTCAAACTTTGATTCGCAAATCTCAATCCTCACTATGGCTCTTGCACTCCCTTGCACTTCAAAGATGTTTCTCAGCTAAACAAATGAGCAAGAGACCTCTAAAAGAGGTGGAGGGGTTGTATTTATAGACCCCTCAGACAAATCCAACCGTTACCTTTCGAAACAGCCAGACGCGCACTGACCGGACGCGCCTGTCGATATGACCGGACGCGCCGGTCAGTTGTAACGGTCAAAAATGGAAATCTGTACTGAGAGACCGGACGTGCCGATCTGTGCTGAACGGACGTGCCGGTCTGAGATGACCAGACGCGCCGATCAGGGATGATCGGACGCGTCCGATCATGCAAGAGCTCTCTAGAAATTTGACCTGACGCAACACCGCGATCGATCATAGGTGACCGGACGCGTCAGGTCACCACGGGACCTTACTGGAACAAGACCGGACGCACGACCGCATCCGTTCAAAGGTGACCGGACGCGTCAGGTCTCCTCTGGACCTTACTGGAACATGACCGGACGCACCGGTCTTTTTCACAGTCGCGTCCGATATTTGTTGTTTACCCTCTGGAACACGTGTCAGCCTGACCACCGCGTCCGGTCCTCTCAAGGACCGCGTCCGGTCAGTCAGCCGAAAACACAGTTAAGTCTTTGTACTGACCGGACGCGTCCGGTCATGACCAGGACCGCGTCCGGTCATAGGTAAACGGCTCAAACGTCTTCTAAACGCAATGCAACTTGAACCAAGTTGCTTCTAACTGTACTCTGAGCTTTTCTCGAGCTACCTAGTGCTAAGTTTGACAAGTGTGCACCACACCTAAACATAAGACTCACCTAGGTCAAGCTACTCGCTCATGCCCCTCTTCATAGTACGGTCAAAGGAAGAAACAAAGATCCTAACGACTATTCTAGATGTATCTCAACACCTTGACATCCGGAACTAACCGTCCTTAATCTTATCGTTGATCCTTTGAAAACCGAAACAATTTCCATCAAGGGACATGACTGCCATAATGCTCAAAACAGTTATCATCTCCATGACCTAACTTACCGATGTTTCTGCAAAACACACGTTAGTCATGGTAATTATGTGTTGTCATTAATTGCCAAAACCAACACCGGGGCCTAGATGCTTTCAATCTCCCCCTTTTTGGTGATTGATGACAACACTTAGATTCAGAAGATATGAGTTGAGGTTTTCGATCATGCTTGGTTCACATAAGCATACAACTGTAAGCACAAGGGGTTAGACAATGCTTATGTGTTCCAAGCCAACTGAGTGTACTTATAAGATAAGACATGAAAGGTTAGTACACATAGAAAATAGCTCATATGAAATCGGAGAAAGGCACGGAAGCACAACCTTATGAGCTATAAACAAACACGTGATATGATTTAAAGCTGTGATTAGATAAACCATAAAAATTTTAAGGTATCTCATAAGATCACATGTCACACGAATGCAATTACTGTAAAGTAAACATGATGCATGAGAGTAGCACACAAGAAAAGAACGAAAACCCTAACAAAAAGCTCCCCCTAAGCTCCCCCTGAATCTACTCTCTCTCTCCCCCTTTGGCATCAACTGCCAAAAACTAATCTAAGGATCTGACGGAGGAACAGACGGAGTCGAGTCGGGTGCCGAGGAGCGCGGAGTGATCACAAACTGTGAGATGTCTCCCTCGGACTCGGAGCTATCTGGCTAACCCTCTGAAGGAGCACGCGACTGTGAAGCGGTCTGGGTCTGATCAACAGGAACAGGAGCTGCTGAAGTAGAGATAAGTGGAGCAGTCTCTGTGACCTGAGCCTGAAGTGAGCCAAAAGCTAGGGGATCTGTAGAGGCAACTGACGACGGAACAGTCTCTGTAGTGCTTGTCCCTGTCACTGGAAGGAGAACTGCCTCTGAACCTGACAGTTCTCGTCAGTGCTGTCAGAGACCTCATCCTCAGCTAAATCAGCGGGCTGAGCATCTAGATCTGCAAGTTCTGCCTCAGCAAGACCCTGTATGGTCGCATCCTGCTCAGCCGCTGTCTCAGGCATCTCAGGTCTCTCTCTCTGTCCTGGTGCATAGGTCTGCTCTCTAGTAACTGAAGCCCACAGCTGACGAATATCATACTCAGGAAAAGCAGTAGTGGTTTCAGTTAACTCAGCACTTATTTCTGAAGGCAGCTCCAGTGCAGATCTGATGATGAAACAGATCCAATGAGCATAGGGCAGCTGACGGTGTGCCTTGAAACCTTCTGCCAGGGTGTCCTCCATCTCACTGACCATAAGATCCCAAATGTCAAAAGGTGTCTGTGAAAGAAGGTGGTGAACAACCCAAAGCTGCATCCTGGTCAGTCCCTCTCTGTAACCAAATCTGGGAAGAAGAGTGCGTCTGACAATAGCATCCAAGACTCGGGCAAGCGGTGTCAGACTGGCAGGTGTACGATGAGACCCTTCGCCAAAAGGCTCACGAAAGCAGGGTCGGATCAGGTCTGTAGGTGGCACAGAACCGCCATGAGGGCGTCTAGGTGGAGCTGTCTGACCGAAGCAGAGCTGGTGGATCTTCGTGTCTGAAGCTGGGAGTCTGAGAATCTCCCATACTCTGGAGCTGTACAGTCTGCGGTCGCGGCCTCTGAATGCAAAGTGTATGATCTCATGGGCTGGATCAATCCATAATGAAGCATAGAATTCCCTAACCCAAGTGCCGCAGTATGCACATGTCCGTCCAAGAAAATCTGACAGGCCTGGTAGATAGGACAGATGCGGACATAGCTGCTCACCCACTACCTCAATAAGTGACTCAATGCGACAAAACCTCTGTGGTCGAAAAGCAATGCCACTGTCAACAAGAGCTCTGTAAAAATCCTCCTGGAGAGGAGTATAGAATCCCTCTGAAGCTCTAGAGTCTCTCTGAGGTGGGAACCACCGGCTGACCTCAACAAATCTCAAACTTTGCACCTGACGTGCAGTAGCACCTCTCAGGTCAAAGTGCTCAACTGGGGGTGTACCTCTAGCTCTCGGAGGTGGACGTCCTCCACGACACTGGCCCTCTGGCCTGGGAGTCACCGGAGTCTGTGTGCGTGTGGAGCGGCGATGTGATGGAGTCTGAGCTGGCTGTTCCACTGTCCCCTCTGAAGGTGCTGTAGGTGGATCAACTGACATAGTGTCTTCATCCATTGGCACTTCTGTGCCCTCAGTGGTCTCAGTGGTCTCTGTACCAAGCTGTCGTCCTTCAAGATGAAAACGACTGTCTCCAATGCGTATACCACTGCTCCTGCCACCCCTCTCTACTGCATCTGCTGCATCTGCCACTGCCTGAGCTATCTCTGCATCAGTGAGAGTCTTTTTCTTCTTTCTGGCCATGATCTTTATGCGCTTACCACGCGCAACCTCAGACAGACGAGGAGGACTGTCGTCCCCGTCACTAGGAGCACCACTGGCATTCTTGCAACGAACCATGCTGTCACACTATCGGAAAACCTCTGAAGGATGATGTACTGACACTCGAGAGGCTTGGCCTCAGTCTGTATCCGCAGGCTTGGCCTCGGATCCAATCAACAGGACAGCAGTCACCCCGACACACCGACAAACTCGCTGAAAAGACAGAATAGATGGATCTACTATAAGCAACATATATGATCTAAAGGTACAAAACCCTAGAGGTAGCAAGCATATAAGATAAGACGTGAAACGAAACTCGATGGCTACCTCGGATCGACAAGAAAACGGTGACTAGGATGCAAGACTTCCCGACGTACCGGACGAGCGCTGATTCGTCGAAACATAAGCCGATTAGGGTTAACGAAAAACAAAATTTCGACAAACCCTAATACGAAGATTAAGGAGGTGCGAAACAACCTCGGAGCGAAGACGTCGCGCGAAGGACGATTCGACGACGAACAAACGCGACACGGAGGTGCGAACCCTAGGGTTAGGGCCACGCGCGATGGACGAAGATCGAGGATGGTCGCGAGGGCAGGGGCTGGCCGGAGGTCATGCAGGTGGAGGAGGGCGCGACTGAACGGCGGTAGCAGCTCACGGCGGCGGCGGCGGCGCGGTGGAGGAGGCGGCGCGGCAGATGGCGGCTGCGCGGGCGCGGGAGAGGCGAAGCTGCAGGGCCGGGCGGTGGCGCAGGCGCGGTGGTGGTCTCCGGCGAGCGGCAGCAGCGAACTTCCGGTGAGCTAGGGCAAGGTGGCGGCGGATTCGCGAGTTGTACAGCGCGGATGAGGAAAAAGAGGGAGAACGCGAAAGTTTATATGAAGGATTAGATCCGCTCGTCACGTGATGACCGGACGCAGTGGTCGATATGACCGGACGCGGAGAGACAGCGTCCGGTCACATTCCAGTAAGCTCCTGGAATGACCGGACGCGTCTGATTATCCACGATCGGACGCTGACAGCGTCCGGTTTTGATTTGCCCGGAAAACTAAGACGGATGACCGGACGCGGTGGTGGTTACCGGGACCGGACGCGGTGGTCAACAGGGGCGCATCTGGTGCAGCGTCCGATCACTAGATTAGGAGACGGTCTTCAAGATGACCGGACGCGCTGGTGGTTGCCGGGACCAGACGCGGTGGTTAAGCAACACTGCGTCCGGTGCAGCGTCCGGTCCAGCGTCCGGTCACTGTTTTTCACCCTTTTTCATTCCGAACTTAGACGCGACTTCTCCCAATTAAGTTCCAATTCAAAGAGACACAGATAAACACCAATTGGAACAAGATATGAGTGACCTCACTCAAACCCTCAAGTTTCTCAAAATAGTTTGCCTTAGGCTAATATTATTTTTAGGAAAATAGGCAACAAACACCCGAGGAGCAACGTATGGCCATGCAATAGAGCTTTTGAACCCTTGGGAGCATCAAAATGCTCTCTCTACCCATGGACAAACACAGAGGTTGCTCAAAACTTAACCGAAAAGGAATGACAAAACAACAACCATGCATATGCAATGCAAAACAAGTAAGTAAGAAAAGCTAGGTTGCTTGTCAAGTTTGATCCACAGTTAGGCTTCTTCACTCCTCCAAAGGAGAGTTATCGTAACCATGTTAGTCAAGCCCTAGATGCATTGCGGGTAATTAAATGTGACATATAATACAAATGCAATGCAAGGGACAACACAAGCTCATCTTTTAAAGTTACTAGAATCAAGCACATTTAGTTCACTTCTCAACCTACAAAAAATAGCTTCATCCAAAGGTTTAGTGAAGATATCCGCTAATTGATTCTCACTTCTTATACCTTCTAGTGATATGTCATTTTTAGCAACGTGATCTCTTAGAAAGTGGTGGCGGATATCAATGTGCTTGGTGCGAGAGTGTTGTACCGGATTATTAGCAATTTTAACCGCACTTTCATTGTCACATAAAAGCGGCACCTTTTTAAGAACAACTCCATAGTCTAGGAGGGTTTGTTTCTTGTATAGGATTTGTGCACAACAAGCCCCCACGGCAATGTATTCCGCCTCGGCGGTGGACAAAGCCACACTATTTTGCTTTTTAGATGACCATGATACTAAGGATCTCCCAAGCAAATGGCACCCTCCGGATGTGCTCTTTCTATCAATTTTGCAACCGGCATAATCCGAATCAGAGTAGCCAACTAGTTGGAATCTAGCTCCTTTGGGGTACCATAGTCCGATGCTTGGAGTATACTTAAGATATCTTAGGATTCTTTTTACGGCACTTAAGTGAGGTTCTTTAGGGCACGCTTGAAAGCGGGCACACATGCACACACTAAACATGATGTCGGGCCTAGATGCGGTAAGGTATAATAAGCTATCAATCATAGAACGGTAAAGAGTTTGATCGATTAGTTTACCTCCCTCATCTAGGTCGAGATGTCCATTAGTTGGCATTGGGGTCTTGATTGGCTTGCATTCTTCCATCTTGAATCTTTTGAGAAGATCCTTGGTATACTTTTCTTGAGAGATAAAGATCCCTTCTCTCATTTGCTTGACTTGAAACCCAAGGAAGAATGTTAGCTCACCAATCATTGACATCTCGAACTCTTTTGACATCAATTCACCAAATTCTTTGCAATAGTCTTCATTTGTTGACCCGAAGATGATATCATCAACATATACTTGACAAATGAAGATCTCTTCTTTGAATTTCTTGGTGAATAGTGTGGTGTCAACCTTCCCAATGGTGAAGCCCTTCTCAATGAGGAAGTCCCGAAGGCGCTCGTACCACGCTCTAGGGGCTTGCTTGAGCCCATATAGCGCCTTGGACAACCTATAAACATGATTAGGATATCTAGGGTCTTCAAACCCGGGAGGTTGTTCAACGAAGACTAGTTCATTTATAAAGCCATTTAAGAATGCACTTTTCACATCCATTTGATATAGTTTCATATCATGATGTGATGCATATGCAAGTAGGATACGGATGGCTTCAAGTCTTGCAACGGGTGCAAAAGTTTCTCCAAAATCAAGACCTTCAACTTGAGAGAACCCTTTTGCCACTAGTCTTGCCTTGTTTCTTACCACTACCCCTTGATCATCTTGCTTATTGCGGAACACCCACTTGGTTCCAATGACTCTTGCACCTTTTGGATGCTCTTCAAGTGTCCATACTTGATTTCGGGCGAAGTTGTTCAATTCTTCATGCATGGCATTCACCCAATCCGGATCTTGAAGAGCTTCTTCTACATTCTTAGGTTCAAGACAAGAGAAAAAAGAGTGATGTTCAACAAAAGAATTAAATTTTTGAGATCGAGTCATTACACCCTTTGTAGGACTCCCTATGATGAGATCTTGTGGATGTGCTTGAAGTAGAGGTGAGTTTCTTCGATCAACCATTTGAGGGGTAGGATGAGGAGCATCAACGTCTTGTGCTTGTGCCTTGGCTTGATGATGAGAGACATGGGTGTCTTCATTTTCAACTCTCTCATTCTTGTCATCATCTTGAGGTACATATGATGATAATGGTGGATTGACAATTTGTACATCGTCTTCATCATCTTTAGGCTTGATGTCACCTACCGGCATGTTCTTCATGGCCTCCCTCAATGGTTCATCACCTACATCATCACAATTCTCAATTGCTCCTTGGGAGCCGTTAGATTCATCAAATTCCACATCATATGTTTCTTCAACCAAACCGGTGGAGTGGTTAAATACTCTATATGCTTTGGACTTTGATGAGTAGCCAACAAGAAAACCAATATCACAACGTCTTTGGAACTTCCCTAGGTGTTGACGCTTCTTGTAGATGTAGCATTTGCAACCAAACACCCGGAAGAATGAGACTGTAACACTCCGGTGTTACGCAAGCATTTGCATGGCAATCATATGCATGGCATTTCATATCATCATAATCATACATGTTAATATTATAATTTGAGTGAAATAAAAGCTTAGAAAGTGGTATTTGAGGTGTAATGTATAATGTGCTAATCACATTCCATCAAAATTGTGCAACTAAAAATTTTATATCACTTAGAATTATAGGTCAAAATTTTTGGAGCAACTAAATGACTCAAAGTTTTGTCAAAAAGCTTGTTCAAAAATATTAATTAAAATATTCAAAAATCCTCTCTAAATTAGCTTTTATTCTTCAATTCAAAATCTATTGAGAATTTTTAGTTGGCCCCTTAATCAAAGTTGTAGAGAATTAAATTCTAAGCAACTTTTATTTTTGGGTCAATTCCAGAAAATGTCTTCTTCTTGTTCAAAATGGGGTTTGAAATCTGTGTTTGAATTTGATTTGAAATGAAAAATTTGAAAAAAAAAAAATCAAATCCAGCTTAGCAGGCCGCCGCCTCGGATTCGGCCCGCTGGCCGAATCGGCCCGCGCCACTCCCGCGCGCGCGCCCGCAGCCGCCTCCGCCTCGGCCCGGCCCAGCCAGCCTCCGCGTCGCTCCTCTTCTTCCCGCCCGCGCGCGCGCGCGCTGTCGCCCCGGCAGAAAATGCCCGCCGCGTGGCGGCCGCATGCCGGCGACGCCACCGCGTGGCCGCCGTGGACCCCGCGCCCGCGCTCCGCTTCAAAATCGCCCGGGCACCTGGTTTCTCTCCCACTTGCGCCTCGGTTGCTTCCCTTCTTCCTCCCTCCGGTGAAACCACAGCGGAACACCGCTCGCCACCGAGCTCCGCCACCGTCCCCGCCCTGTTCCGGCACCGGTGGACCACCTCTGTCTAATTGCCCGTGCACGAGGCTCCGCCCCATCCTCCCCTCCTCCGAACGGGTGTCGCCATCCCCTCGTTTGCCTCGGTAGGGCTCAATTTTCCTCGCTCCGCCGCGCCACCGCGTCGGTGCCGTCGAGCCCGTGCCCCGCGCACCGCCTCACTCGCTCTCTCTCTGCCCTCCCGCGTCCCCTTCACGTGTTCGCTACTCTCTTGCGAGCATGTTGCACTCCTTAGCTAGTCGCGGTTTGGCCGGAGCCGGCCGTTGGCCCTCGGCCACCGCCGTGACGGCGAGACCATGGACGCCGGCGACCGCGCTCCGTTTCCCCCTCCTCTCGGTGGACTGGGCTACGCCCTGTGGGCCGCGCCCCGAGCAGGCCGGCTCGGCCATTCCCCCCCCCCCCCCCCGCGCGCGATGCCTGGCCGAGAACGGCTATGGGCCGCTTGATTCCCCGGGACGGCTCAGTGCCGTTATGAAAATCCATTTCCATTTTCTTTTATTATTCTTGTTGAAAATGCTTTGGAAAATGTTTTAGTAGTCATTTCAGCTCCAAAAATTGTGAAATAAATTTCTAGGGATTCATTGAAACCAGATCTACAATCTAAAAATATTGCATGTCATTTTTGGAATACTTTTCTGTAGAGCTTTAATTAATTCTTAATATTGCTGATATCTTGTAAAATAGCTAGTAAATCCTATATGTATCAGAAAAATATGATTTCAAGTTTGTTAATCTTCTTATATCATGTACTTCCTAGGAAAAATATGTTTCATGCATGTGCTGTGGGAAAATGTTGAAGTGTAGTTCAAGTGCCTTTAATGGCTGATTTTTGTTATTTTTGCTGGAGAGCAAACTTTGTATAAAACATGCATGTGATAATTTTTGTACAGTCATAGTATGCTATGAAGAACCTAGGAAAAATATTAATTCTGTTGTTTGACACTTTTCATAGTGCAAAGTAATTTCATGCTCATTTTTATGCCATAGTTTGTCATTTTTGTATAGGATGGTTTACTTATCCAAAAGCCATGAAATTTTTATGGTAGTCTGTTTAGAGTAGTATTATGCTACTGTAATTTTCTTAGATTTTTAGGAGCATCAAAAATATATGTTGCTATTCAAACCTACTATTATTACTTAGGGTTTAAGCAAGTGTTGCTTTAAGTGTGATTAAGAAATTAGTAAGGCTTTGGTGTATCTTTGAAGCATTTCATAAGGTAGGTTAACTTAACATAATAGTAGTAGAAGAGAATGCAGTAGATGACATGTGCTTGTAGTGTATAGTTTCTGGATGATGTTGACTACCTTGCATTTCAACATATTCATTGCATTCATCTCCTTCGATGCATACTTGCATAATCACTTACGCGCATTGCATCATACAGGATCGCAAACCGAGAACCCAGTCGTCTTACCCGAGGAGCCAGAGGAGCAGATCGAGGTGCAGCAGCAGGAGGTGACAGAAGCCGAAGAAGAGGCCGGTGAAGATCTCCCCGAGTGCCCCGACCACCGTCCAAGTTCCTTCGAGAGAGGTAAGCCCTGGAGCATTTCTCTCCCGGTTTGCAAATAATTTATTATTAACTTTACTTAATTTGATGCATTACGTTTAGGAGTTGTTTGCAAACGTTGCTGCATTATACCTTGCTTACCTTTGTTATACCATATCCTTATTACCCTGGTATCCGCAGTCGAGTCAATGCTTAGCTTGCTTAGACCGGTAGAAGTCGGGTGATTTCCTGTCACCTGCGAGCTATAGGTGGTTACTTGGATATGTTGGGTTGACTATGAAGTCATGGTATAACTAAGTGTGAAATGAAATTGAGACCGGGCGGAAACTTGCAGGGTTTCGGACTGTAGTGTTTTCCGTCTGTGTCGATTAAGGACCGTCCGTTGTTGTCCCTCGGGTCATGTTGAACGCATGCCTCACATTTAGCTGGCCGGATAAAGTACCTTCCGACCGCGAAACTGGGAGATTATTCGGGCCGAGTGGATTGCCCGCAACGCACTGTACCGGAGCAGTAGTGGCAGGATACGGGGGCGCGATGATAAGCCCAAAGAGCAGTCGGGCGGCCCCCGGGTACAAGTGGTTCCTGGCAAGCTCGTGACTTTACCTGAATGGTTGACTCGGCGACCAACACCTCACTTTAGCGGGTGAGTGAGGTTTGTGTGAGGAATAACTTACCAGCTGGTTAATAATCGATTCGAATCGCCATCGTTCACTGGATAGTGAACACTTGACTTGAGCTACTTCATCGTAGTAATATTGATGGAACACTTGGACAGTTATATGAATTATGACATAATGGAAGTTGTTAATGATCATTGGTTATCATTGCTTGTTTAATTACATGTTACTTTAGTACAGGTGCAAATGTAGTTGACAGGTTAATAAAGATTTCACTTAATGCAAAGCTTTTGTAAAGGTTTTTTTCCTAAAATGCTAAAAATGCCTTTTTGCAAATGAGTCAGCTACCCCACCAAAAAGCCTATCATGATTCCTTGGTGTCTTTTATTTCTGGTTTATGGCGGGTAAGTCTAGCTGAGTACCTTCTCGTACTCAGGGCTTTGTTCCCACTTGTTGCAGATGGACAGATGTACTATGGCTATTGTATCAACTGTCTCTATCCTGCAATGGGCGAAGCATAGGACCATGGGCAATGGTCATTCGCTACTTCTCGCCTGATGCTTTTGCTGGAGATGGTCCCAAGCTGGCACTTTATTTAAAAATGTTGTGCGTGTGCGTGATTTGAACTACCGCTTCCGCTACTTTTATTCGAACCTGGTTTGTAATAACTATGTTTAAACTCCGATGTATTTTATGCCACGAACATTTATGTAACTTATGATGTAGACCGCTAAACTTAGTATGATCTTGGCTGTTATGTGAAAGGGTTTGAAATCCGTCGAGATTTCACGGACTACCGGGTTATACGGGCTTAAGTTTGTTAAATTGTCCTTCCGTTGGATGATTTTCCTACTTAATCTCGTATAATTGGGCGGTTCTGTGACAGCTGGCATTGGAGCATGGTTTAGCGTGATTACTGTTCATAAGTGTATTTAAAACAAAATTCTATTTAAAAAGTGTGATTTTAAAACTAAATGTGTGCCAGTGGTCATATCCTGTATGCCCAGTTAAGGACTCTAGGTGGCTATTTAAGTACTAAATTGGGGTTCTTGCACCATATTTCTCTTTCGTTGCTCATACGACGTGATATTGTATGAGTGCCACTTAATTGAGTGGTAATGTATGGATCAGTTACCTCTACGCTTTGGTAAGTGTGAGCTGTGAGAGCATGATCGGATACACCGCCGATCTAGGGAGAGTGTTTTATATGATACTAGAATAATTACATGTTGTACACATGTTTTTATGAAAGTATCGCATGTGTGGGTGTTCCGTCCGTTGAGGCGATGCCGTCAATAGGACGATGTGTTTGGGTAGTTACTACCGTTGTACACGCATCTGGGGATTCGTGTAGAGCGCGTAGGTAGATTTACTGCTTTCATGCATTCATGGGGAATGGGCTGAAATAAATTTTCTGCAGGTACATAACAGCGTTTATCGTGTAGATCGAATTAGTTACGTATATGAGAGATCGTTGTATGCCGCCGAATTCATCGTTAGATGTCTTTATTTTCTAAGTTTGTGAGAACGTAAGACTCGCGCATGCATCATACTGCCTAAGCATTTCATTCATAACCTGCATTCCTCCCCTTATAAAAGGATTATCCCAGTTTGATAAAAGTGACATCAACTTAAAATATGTCTCACCGGGTAATTTAAAAACTTGTGCTACAGATGGCCCGCACGAAGAAGACTGCCCGTAAGTCCACTGGTGGAAGAGCACCACGTCACCAGATGGCCTCGCGGGAGCGCCGCAGCACGGACACTTTTCTAAGTGAGTTTGGCATGCCCACCTTGCTTTGGAGAGTGCTCCATGATGTGGGGTACCCAGAGGGTCAAGAGCCGGTGTACTCTTGGAATGAGAGCCAGCTAGCTGAGGATGGACTTGCAATAGTGGAGATCACCGTCCCTGCCCTTGGTGATGCGCCAGAATGGGCTGGTTGGCATTTGGAGTTTGAAGGGCGCACTCCAGTTGAGGGTGCAGAGGGTGCAGCCTTTCACGTCATCCGAGATATAATGAGCAGGTTTCCTAATGAGTTGGCAGCAGCCTTGGCCGGTACCTTCCCGAGAGATGATCCTCGTGATGCCATTTGGGTGCAGCCACAAGGTAGTGCTTTGGTCAGAGGCCCAAGTGAAGGACAGGCTAGCGACAACCACACGATGAGTGCCATGTATGCAGCCATCAGAGCATACCAGGGTCTTGAGAATACCTATTGGACCTTGACTGGTCTAAGAGGTAATGATCGGCTTGAAGCAAGGAAGCAGAAGAAGAAGCAAGCACGTGCTATAGCTAGCTTGCAGGAGCAGTTGGCCGACATGAGCTTGCAGCGAGATCGGGCTCTCGAGAGAGGTGAGAGTGCTATGCAGCGGGTGCAGACGTTGACTCAGGCCAACAGAAATGCAGATCGCATGATGGGACAGCTAGTGCAGGAAAGGAATGAAGCCTGGAACGAGAGAGACCTTCTCAGGCAAAGGGTCGAGGAGCTAGAAGGGTATAACGCCAACTTGCATGAAGAGTTCCATGCCCTCTACAACGGGATAGGCCCGTACGCTCCTCCGGACGCCGCCCAGATGGACGTCGACGACGACGCCGCTACTAATGGTAGCAATGGTGACGCCTCCTACCTCGATGACGGCCCCGAGGAGTAGGCTAGTTGCCTTGCGTTAGTGATAGGCTTTATCGCGATGGCCTTCTTTTGGTTCCCATGTATCGTGTTGTATCCTGTTCGATCTTGAGACTGGCGATCTTTTGGATCTTGGTTGTGTATGTGATGCTCGAACGCAGGAAAGTCCAGTGTATGTATGCTGGCAACGTGGTTGTATGGAACGCGATGTTGCATTCGAAGTAATGTGATTAGTGATGTTGTTTTAATTGGAATGTGATTATTGTGCCTCTGTCTTATTGCATGACTTGTTCTCTCCAATAAATTCAGTATGGCATGATTGTTCATTCGGATACAATTACTACCACTTCGCTCAATTATTACTTGTTGCTGAAATATGCAGATGGCAAACACTCGCCGTGCCACGTATGAGGCCGCTGAAACTGGTGGCAACGGTGCAGGGGCTGGTGGGGGTGGTGCAAACAACGTCAATCACCAGGAGCCACAGCCAGAGCCACATTTGCCCCCTCCTCCACCGCTCACTGCAGAAGTGTTCTTCGCACAGTTCCTTGGAAGCCAGCGCAACGCCGAGCAGTCACAAAAGAATATGGAAGATTTTCTGCGTACCATCGCTGAAAACATTCAGAGAGGAAATAATCAAGGTGGTGGCCATAGAGTGAACCAGTACAGCAATTTCAAGGATTTCATGGATACTAGGCCACCTATTTTCAAGGAAGCAGCAGAGCCACTCGACGCTGAAGAATGGATCAACACTATGGAAGATAAGTTTCATGTGCTGAGACTGACAGAAGTTCTGAAGACAGAATATGCTGCACATCAGTTACAGGGACCAGCAGGGATGTGGTGGAAGCATCACCGCACCACCTTTCCTCCCAATGCCCAGATTACTTGGAGAGAATTCACTGAAGTGTTTAGGGGAGTTTATATTCCCCCAGGGTTGGTTGAGATGAAGCTCGGAGAGTTCTTAGCCTTAAATCAGGGTACCAAGACTGTAACACAGTATTTGCATGCATTTAACAACTTGTGCCGTTATGCTCTAGATATGGTCGACACAGATGCAAAGAGAATTGCTAGTTTCAAGAGAGGGTTAAGTCCGAAGATGATGAAGCATGTGGGTACCAATACCCGTGTCAGGTTCAATGACTTTGTCAGTGATTGTTTGAAACAAGAAAAGAACAACAACGCCTACACTGCATCCAAGAATCGCAAGAGGGTGTTTGAGTCAGGACCCTCCCAGTCCAGAGTTGTCACTGCAAATCGTCCTTCTTATCGTCCGTCCGCACCTGGTGCAAGGTTCAGGCCTCCACAGCATAAAACTCAGAACTACAAGGGACCACAGAAGCCGTACAAGATGGCCGTGCCGCCAGCAAAGATCACCACAGATGCAGAACAGAGCAACTCCAAGGGAGCTATAGGATCTGCTGGTACAGTGAAGGGGCCCTGCTACAATTGTGGTCAGCCAGGCCACTTTTCAAAGTTCTGCCCTTATCCGCCTAGAAAGAAACAACATACTTACACTGCCCATGTGCACCATACCACCGTTGATGAGATTCCTGAAGGAGAACCTGTAACTGCCGGTAAGTTTCTTGTTAACCATCACCCTGCAGTTGTTCTATTTGATTCTGGATCCTCGCATTCTTTTATGAGTCAAGCATTTGCACGAAAGCATGAACAACTATGCACAGAATTGAGTTATGGTTATCGCATAAGTTCAGCAAGGGCTGATGTGCTAACCAATAAGATGGTTAGAGGGGCAACCCTTGAGTTAGATAGTCGGAAGTTTCGAGTGACCTGATAGTTATGCCGGGACTAGTTTTGGATGTCATAATAGGAATGAACTGGATGAAAGACTGGGGAGCAGTCATAGATACAAGCAGTCGATTGCTTACCCTTAAGGATCCGCAGGCAGAGGGTACTTTTCAGGTACCATTGCCCGAAAGAATAGACCTTGTGAGTGTGACCTGTGCCATGGAAGTTGTTCCTATCCACCAGATCCCGGTAGTGCGTGAGTTCCCGGATGTGTTTCCAGACGAGTTACCTGGCCTTCCTCCAGATAGAGATGTTGAGTTTGGAATCGAGTTGATCCCCGGAACAGCTCCTATTTCGAGGAGACCTTATCGGATGCCTCCGGATGAGTTAGCTGAGCTGAAGAAGCAACTGGAAGAATTGCTAAAGAAGGGGTTTATCTGACCAAGTAAGTCTGAATGGGGATGTCCTGCCTTGTTCGTGAAGAAAAAGAAAGAGGGTACTCTGAGGATGTGTGTGGATTATCGACCTCTTAATGCGGTAACTATCAAGAATAAATATCCTTTGCCTCATATCGATGTTTTGTTTGATTAGTTGGCTAAAGCTAGGGTGTTCTCCAAGATAGACCTAAGATCAGGGTATCATCAGATAAAGATCAGGCCACAAGATGTCCCGAAAACCGCCTTTTCTACCAGATACGGGTTGTACGAGTATCTTGTTATGTCCTTTGGCTTAACAAATGTTCCTGCATATTTTATGTATCTGATGAATACGGTTTTTATGCCAGAGTTGGATAAGTTTGTAGTTGTCTTCATTGATGACATTCTAGTATACTCTGAGAATGAGAAAGATCATGAAGAACATCTGAGTATTGTCTTGACCAGATTAAGAGATCGTAAGTTGTATGCTAAGTTCAGCAAATATGAATTTTGGTTGAAGAAAGTTCCTTTCCTTGGTCATATTTTATCTGAGAATGGAGTTTCGGTAGATCCTAGCAAAGTGCAAGAGGTTATGGATTGGAAAACTCCAACCACAGTGCCAGAAGTTAGGAGTTTCCTAGGGTTAGCTGGTTACTATCGCCACTTTATCCCAGACTTCTCGAAGATTGCTAAGCCAATGACAAGTCTGTTATAGAAAGATCATAAGTTCGTGTGGACAGAGGAGTGTGAGATAGCTTTCCACACCTTACGAAAACTGTTGACCACTACTCCAGTTCTTGCATAGCCAGACATCGAGAAACCTTTTGATGTGTTCTGTGACGCATCAAAAACAGGATTAGGCTGTGTTCTGATGCAAGAAGGAAGAGTCATTGCTTATGCCTCCCGTCAGCTGAGAAAACATGAAATCAATTATCCGACACATGATCTTGAGCTTGCCGCCGTGGTGCATGCCTTAAAGATTTGGAGACACTATTTACTTGGTAATATGTGCAATATTTTCACCGATCACAAGAGTCTCAAGTACATTTTCACCCAACCAGAATTGAACATGAGACAGCGAAGATGGTTAGAACTAATTAAAGATTACAACTTGAATGTACAGTATCACCCTGGGAAAGCCAATGTGATAGCCGATGCTTTGAGTAGAAAGTCGCATTGTCTGAATATGCAACCCTTACTCGAAGATGGTTTTAATCTAATGCACCCTGTCATGTTACACAGTATTCAGATCAGTTGTACCTTGGAGAGTAAGATAATAGAAGGTCAGAAAGCAGACAAAGGGATATTCCACATCAAAAGGAAAATTAAAGAAGAACCTTCAAAACACTTCAGAGTGGACGAGCAGGACGTGTTGTGGTTCGACAACCGTCTTGTTGTTCCAAAGGATAGAGAGCTTAAGAATAAAATTATGGATGAAGCTCATCACTCTAAGTTATCCATTCATCCTGGCAGTAGTAAAATGCATCAAGAACTAAGGCCTCGTTTTTGGTGGACAAAGATGAAGAAGGAAATTGCAGCTTATGTAGCCAGATGTGACACATGTTGTCGAGTAAAAGCTATTCACATGAAACCTGCCGGATTGTTGCAACCTTTGTCAGTACCTAGTTGGAAGTGGGATGATATAAGTATGGATTTCATCACAGGTTTGCCCACTACTCAGAAAAGGCCATGATTCGATTTGGGTAATCATGGACCGTCTTACCAAGACCGCTCACTTTTTGCCTGTCAAGACAGCTTATAGACCACCTCAATATGCCGAGAAGTATATTGTAGAGATTGTGAGATTGCATGGCATACCGAAGACTATAGTGTCTGACAGAGGATCCTAGTTCACTGCTCACTTTTGGGAGCACTTGCACAAAGGTTTGGGGACTAGTCTGATTCGTAGCACTGCCTATCATCCTCAAACAGATGGTCAGACTGAAAGAGTTAATGCTGTTTTAGAAGATATGTTGAGAGCTTGTGTGTTGTCTTCCAGAGGTTCATGGGAGTCATGGTTACCTCTAGCAGAATTCGCATATAATAATAGCTATCAAGAAAGTATCAAAATGGCACCTTTTGAGGCTTTGTATGGACGAAATTGTAGAACACCTTTAAACTAGATTGAGCCAGGGGAAAGAAGGTATTATGGTATTGACTTCGTGGAAGAAGCCGAAAAGAAAGTTCATATCATTCAGCAAAATATGAGAGCAGCTCAGTCACGTCAGAAAAGTTGTGCGGATAAGAGAAGGAGACCACTTGTGTTTGAAGTTGGTGACTATGTTTATCTGAAAGTCACGCCAATGAAGAAGAAGCGGTTTGGATTACACAGAAAGCTTGCCGCCAGATTTGTCGGACCCTACAAAATCTTAGAAAGAAAGGGTCCAGTGGCTTACAAATTGGAATTACCAGAATCAATGGGTGCTATATTCCCAGTTTTTCACATATCACATCTCAAGAAATGTTTGCGCGTTCCAGAGGAAATAATTGAACCCCGAAGCATAAAACTTAAGTCAGATCTGGTGTATCGTGAGCAGCCAATTCGAGTTTTGGATTCCAAAGAAAGGGCTACTCGGAACAGTGTGGTGAAAACATATAAGATACAATGGAGTCATCATGATGAGGGAGATGCATCGTGGGAAACGGGTGAATACCTACAAAAAGCATACGGAGATTTTTATAATAAATGGTTCGTAACCCAAATCTCGGGACGAGATTTTTATAAGGGGGAGGGCTGTAACACTCCGGTGTTACGCAAGCATTTGCATGGCAATCATATGCATGACATTTCATATCATCATAATCATACATGTTAATATTATAATTTGAGTGAAATAAAAGCTTAGAAAGTGGTATTTGAGGTGTAATGTATAATGTGCTAATCACATTCTATCAAAATTGTGCAACTAAAAATTTTATATCACTTAGAATTATAGGTCAAAATTTTTGGAGCAACTAAATGACTCAAAGTTTTGTCAAAAAGCTTGTTCAAAAATATTAATTAAAATATTCAAAAATCCTCTCTAAATTAGCTTTTATTCTTCAATTCAAAATCTATTGAGAATTTTTAGTTGGCCCCTTAATCAAAGTTGTAGAGAATTAAATTCTAAGCAACTTTTGTTTTTGGGTCAATTCCAGAAAATGTCTTCTTCTTGTTCAAAATGGGGTTTGAAATCTGTGTTTGAATTTGATTTGAAATGAAAAATTTGAAAAAAAAAAATCAAATCCAGCTTAGCAGGCCGCCGCCTCGGATTCGGCCCGCTGGCCGAATCGGCCCGTGCCACTCCCTCGCGCGCGCCCGCAGCCGCCTCCACCTCGGCCCGGCCCAGCCAGCCTCCGCGTCGCTCCTCTTCTTCCCGCCCGCGCGCGCGCGCTGTCGCCCCGGCAGAAAACGCCCGCCGCGTGGCGGCCGCATGCCGGCGACGCCACCGCGTGGCCGCCGTGGACCCCGCGCCCGCGCTCCGCTTCAAAATCGCCCGGGCACATGGTTTCTCTCCCACTTGCGCCTCGGTTGCTTCCCTTCTTCCTCTCTCCGGTGAAACCGCAGCGGAACACCGCTCGCCACCAAGCTCCGCCACCGTCCCCGCCCTGTTCCGGCACCGGTGGACCACCTCCGTCTAATTGCCCGTGCACGAGGCTCTGCCCCATCCTCCCCTCCTCCGAACGGGTGTCGCCATCCCCTCGTTTGCCTCGGTAGGGCTCAATTTCCCTCGCTCCGCCGCGCCATCGCGTCGGTGCCGTCGAGCCCGTGCCCCGCGCACCGCCTCACTCGCTCTCTCTCTGCCCTCCCGCGTCCCCTTCACGTGTTCGCTACTCTCTTGTGAGCATGTTGCACTCCTTAGCTAGTCGCGGTTTGGCCGGAGCCGGCCGTTGGCCCTCGGCCGCCGCCGTGACGGCGAGACCATGGACGCCGGCGACCGTGCTCCGTTTCCCCCTCCTCTCGGTGGACTAGGCTACGCCCTGTGGGCCGCGCCCCGAGCAGGCCGGCTCGGCCATTCCCCCCCGCGCGCGATGCCAGGCCGAGAACGGCTATGGGCCGCTTGATTCCCCGGGACGGCCCAATGCCGTTATGAAAATCCATTTCCATTTCCTTTTATTATTCTTGTTGAAAATGCTTTGGAAAATGTTTTAGTAGTCATTTCAGCTCCAAAAATTGTGAAATAAATTTCTAGGGATTCATTGGAACTAGATCTACAATCTAAAAATATTGCATGTCATTTTTGGAATACTTTTCTGTAGAGCTTTAATTAATTCTTAATATTGCTGATATCTTGTAAAATAGCTAGTAAATCCTATATGTATCAGAAAAATATGATTTCAAGTTTGTTAATCTTCTTATATCATGTACTTCCTAGGAAAAATATGTTTCATGCATGTGCTGTGGGAAAATGTTGAAGTGTAGTTCAAGTGCCTTTAATGGCTGATTTTTGTTATTTTTGCTGGAGAGCAAACTTTGTATAAAACATGCATGTGATAATTTTTGTACAGTCATAGTATGCTATGAAGAACCTAGGAAAAATATTAATTCTGTTGTTTGACACTTTTCATAGTGCAAAGTAATTTCATGCTCATTTTTATGCCATAGTTTGTCATTTTTGTATAGGATGGTTTACTTATCCAAAAGCCATGAAATTTTTATGGTAGTCTGTTTAGAGTAGTATTATGCTACTGTAATTTTCTTAGATTTTTAGGAGCATCAAAAATATATGTTGCTATTCAAACCTACTATTATTACTTAGGGTTTAAGCAAGTGTTGCTTTAAGTGTGATTAAGAAATTAGTAAAGCTTTGGTGTATCTTTGAAGCATTTCATAAGGTAGGTTAACTTAACATAATAGTAGTAGAAGAGAATGCAGTAGATGACATGTGCTTGTAGTGTATAGTTTCTGGATGATGTTGACTACCTTGCATTTCAACATATTCATTGCATTCATCTCCTTCGATGCATACTTGCATAATCACTTACGAGCATTGCATCATACAGGATCGCAAACCGAGAACCCAGTCGTCTTACCTAAGGAGCCAGAGGAGCAGATCGAGGTGCAGCAGCAGGAGGTGACAGAAGCCGAAGAAGAGGCCGGTGAAGATCTCCCCGAGTGCCCCGACCACCGTCCAAGTTCCTTCGAGAGAGGCAAGCCCCGGAGCATTTCTCTCCCGGTTTGCAAATAATTTATTATTAACTTTACTTAATTTGATGCATTACGTTTAGGAGTTGTTTGCAAACGTTGCTGCATTATACCTTGCTTACCTTTGTTATACCATATCCTTATTACCCTGGTATCCGCAGTCGAGTCAATGCTTAGCTTGCTTAGACCGGTAGAAGTCGGGTGATTTCCTGTCACCTGCGAGCTATAGGTGGTTACTTGGATATGTTGGGTTGACTATGAAGTCATGGTATAACTAAGTGTGAAATGAAATTGAGACCGGGCGAAAACTTGCAGGGTTTCAGACTGTAGTGTTTTCCATCTGTGTCGATTAAGGACCGTCCGTTGTTGTCCCTCGGGTCATGTTGAACGCATGCCTCACATTTAGCTGGCCGGATAAAGTACCTTCCGACCGCGAAACTGAGAGATTTTTCGGGCCGAGTGGATTGCCCGCAACGCACTGTACCGGAGCAGTAGTGGCAGGATACGGGGGCGCGATGATAAGGCCAAAGAGCAGTCGGGCGGCCCCCGGGTACAAGTGGTTCCTGGCAAGCTCGTGACTTTACCTGAATGGTTGACTCGGCGACCAACACCTCACTTTAGCGAGTGAGTGAGGTTTGTGTGAGGAATAACTTACCAGCTGGTTAATAATCGATTCAAATCGCCATCGTTCACTGGATAGTGAACACTTGACTTGAGCTACTTCATCGTAGTAATATTGATGGAACACTTGGACAGTTATATGAATTATGACATAATGGAAGTTGTTAATGATCATTGGTTATCATTGCCTATTTAATTACATGTTACTTTAGTACAAGTGCAAATGTAGTTGACAGGTTAATAAAGATTTCACTTAATGCAAAGCTTTTGTAAAGGTTTTTTTCCTAAAATGCTAAAAATGCCTTTTTGCAAATGAGTCAGCTACCCCACCAAAAAGCCTATCATGATTCCTTGGTGTCTTTTATTTCTAGTTTATGACGGGTAAGTCTAGCTGAGTACCTTCTTGTACTCAGGGCTTTGTTCCCACTTGTTGCAGATGGACAGATGTACTATGGCTATTGTATCAACTGTCTCTATCCTGCAATGGGCGAAGCATAGGACCATGGGCAATGGTCATTCGCTACTTCTCGCCTGATGCTTTTGCTGGAGATGGTCCCAAGCTGGCACTTTATTTAAAAATGTTGTGCGTGTGCGTGATTTGAACTACCGCTTCCGCTACTTTTATTCGAACCTGGTTTGTAATAACTATGTTTAAACTCTGATGTATTTAATGCCATGAACATTTATGTAACTTATGATGGTGACTACTAAACTTAGTATGATCTTGGCTGTTATGTGAAAGGGTTTGAAATCCGTCGAGATTTCACGGACTACTGGGTTATACGGGCTTAAGTTTGTTAAATTGTCCTTCCGTTGGATGATTTTCCTACTTAATCTCGTATAATTGGGCGGTTCTGTGACAGAGACGTCCGGCTTCTTCCCATTTAGCAACTCATAAGGGGTCTTGCAAAGGAACTTTTGTAGGAAGAGGCGATTTGAAGCATAGCATGCGGTGTTGATTGCATCGGCCCACAATTTCTACGGTGTATTGTACTCATCTAGCATTGTTCTTGCAAGAGTGATCAAGGTCCGGTTCTTCCTCTCAACTACACCATTTTGTTGAGGAGTGTAGGTTGATGACACTTCATGCTTGATTCCAATTTCATCACAATAGGTTTCTATGTTGGTGTTGTCAAACTCCTTTCCATTGTCACTTCTAATCTTCTTTATCTTGACTTCAAATTCATTTTGAGCTCTCTTTGCAAACTTCTTGAAGCAACTTGCCACTTTGGATTTGTCATGAAGAAAGAAAGTCCAAGTGTATCTTGAGAAGTCATCCACAATCACAAGGCAATAAAGATTTCCACCCAAACTCTTGTAAGTTGTAGGACCAAACAAATCCATGTGAAGGAGTTCTAGCACTCTTGATGTTGACATGTAGGCTTTGGTTGGATGAGTGTTTGCAACTTGTTTGCCGGCTTGACATGCACTACAAGGTTTGTCCTTTTCAAACTTTACATCCTTTAAGCCTCTTACTAGTCCTTTCTTCAATAGTTTGTTGAGAGTGTTCACTCCAACATGAGCAAGCCTCCTATGCCAAAGCCATCCAAGTGTGGTCTTGGTGAACAAACATGTCATCAAGTTTGCATCTTCGGAGGTGAAGTCAACAAGATAAAGATTGTTGTATCTAAAACCCTTGAAAATCACTTGCTTGTCACCTATCTTGGTAACAACCACTTCATTTGGACCAAACAAGCATTGATAGCCAAGATCACAAAGTTGCCTAACGGATAGTAAATTGAAACTCAATGAAGCAACATAGAGCACATTAGAGAGAGAATGATCATTTGATATTGCAACCTTGCCTATACCCTTGACTTTGCTCTTTGAATTATCCCCAAATGTGATCTTGTCTTGACATACCCCATCCTCTTTAAGTGAGGTGAACATACGAGGATCACCGGTCATGTGTTGTGTGCAACCACTATCAATCACCCAATGAGATCCACCGGTCTTGTAGTTCACCTACACACAAGAGATCAAGCCTTTTGTTTAGGGACCCAAACTTGAGAGGGACCCTTAACTTTTTCAACTAGTGATTTGGCAACCCAAATTTTCTTTGCCTATTCTTGTTAGGAGGACCCAAAAACATAACTTTCATCTTTCCAGTAGAGTCCTTTCTAAGCATGTAGTGAGCATTGAAAGCAAAAGGTCTAGCATGCTTGGGCAAGGGTTGTGGTGGTGGGGTTTTGCACTCATGAGCAAAATGACCTTCTTGTCCACACTCAACACATCTCTTTGGCTTGGGCTTTGACTTGCTTTGTTGTTGTTGAGTTTTGACCTTCTTCTCTTGATTTGCCAAATAGCCAATGCCACTCCTATCCAACTTCATGACGGTGTTCATGAGTAGCTCACTTTGCAAATGTTGGCCTCTTGTGAACTTGCTTAGGCCGGTCTTGAGATGCTCTTTCTCTTGCTTGAGCTTCTTGTTTTCTTCAATAAGTAACTCATTTGAATCTTGCTTTTCAAGAGTCAACAACTTCTTGTTCTCAACTTTAAGCATCTCATTTTCATTCTTGAGCTTGACATACTCATCATAGTCATTGGCCTCAACCACACTCTTGCCTTTGCCGCTAGAGCCTTGCTCAAGGTTCTCAATAATCAAATCATCACATGATGTGGCTATATCAATCTTAACAATTTGGTTAGTAGCATCATGTGTCTCAAGAGCTAGCTCATTAGCAACAATAAGAGTATCATAGTTGATTTTCAATGTAGTATATTCTTCTTTTAGAGAGTTGAGTCTAGTCATGAGTTCACCATGCTTCTTCTCAATTTTATCATGTTTATCTCTAAGCTCCTTGTTAGAGGTTTTGAGCTCTTTGAGAGAAGAAGACATAGTTTCATTTTGATCTATGAGCTCATCCCTAGTCTCATGTGCACTTTCAAGCTTAGATGAGAGTGTTTCATTTTCATGTTGAAGCTCTTCATTTTCATTTCTAGTCCTCCTTATGATTTTAGAATATTTGTTTAACAATTTTACTAATTCATCATAAGAAGGTGCATCATATTCATCATCACTATCACTATCATCACTATCACTATTTTGTACCTTTCGATCACCTTTAGCCATGAGGCATAGGTGGGAAGTGGATGATGACGGTGAGGATGGCAGTGAAGATGGTGATGAAGACGTTGATGACGATGATGATGGCCCAACCACAAGTGCGGCGATCTTCTCTTTTCCATCATCACTTTCATCGCCGGAGGACTCACATGATGATTCAATGTCGGTGAGCCAATCACCAACAATATAAGCCTTGCCTCCCTTCTTCTTCTTGTAGAACTCTCTTTTCTTGCCATCTTTCTTCTTGTATGGTTTGTTCTTTCTTTTATCATCTTCTTCTTCACTTGAATCATCTTTCTTGCCCTTGTACTTATTCTTGTTCTTGTCTTTTGGAGGCTTTGGGCATTGATGAGCTAGATGGCCAAGTTCTCCATAATTGAAGCAATCCATTTCGGAGATTGGCTTCCTTTTGGTACTAGTGAAGAATTTCTTCTTCTTGCCATCGAACTTGATGCCACTCTTGTTGAGCTTCTTTAGCATCTTGGTGGTTCTTCTCACCATGAGTGCAAGTGATTCATCATCAATATCACTCTCACTTGTGCTCTCTTGCACTATCATGGCTTGGCCCTTTTTCTTTTTCTTTTCATAGCTAGCTTTGAAGGCCAAGTCCTTTTTCTTGGAAGATGATGAACCCTCTTCCAGAGTGATGTGCATGTACATCTCATGTGCATTGATCTTTCCCAATACTTGAGTCGGTGTTGTGGCGGAGAGATCACTTTGGTGAAGTACGGTGACAATATGTCCATACTTCTCAACGGGGAGAACACTCAAGATCCTCCTTGCAACATCCGATTGACTCATTTTAGTGAGTCCAAGAGCATTGAGATCTTCTACAAGAACATTCAAGCGAGTGTACATTTCATTAGCACTTTCTTTAGGAAGCATCTCAAAAGAATTAATTTTTTTTAAAGCAATATGATAGCGTTCCTCATGTTCACTCTTAGTTCCCTCATGGAGAGCACAAAGATTCTCCCACAATTCATGAGCGTTTTTGGCATTACGCACACGATTGAAGATATCTTTGCCTAGAGCCCGGTAGATTGCATTTTTTGCTTTTGCATTCCACCGGTCGTATTTCTCCTCGTCACCACTTGGGTTAGCGGGATCCCTTATGGGGGGAAGCCCTTCGGTTGCGGCTCTAAGGCACCCAACATCTATGGCTTCGAGATACGCCTCCATACGAATTTTCTAATATGGAAAATCGTCTTCCTCAAAGGTGGGAGGTGGTCCTTCCCCATTAGACATCTTGCTCTAGGCGGTAAAGCCTAAATTTAGAGCAACACGGCTCCGATACCAATTGAAAGGATCAAGATGCCCAAGAGGGGGTGAATTGGGCTTTTCTAAAAATTAATTGCAAGAATTAAATCGTACAAGCCAAACTTCACCCCTAGTGCCTACTTGTGTTCCTTGTGTTTCTACCGATAAAAGTTAAGCACCCTAAGTTCTAACCTAGACTAGCAAGGCAATTCTAGGAAAGTAATCAAGCAATGAAAGTAATGTAAGAAAGTAAATGCTTGAAAGTAAGGGATAGGAACACGGCGATGTTTTGCCGAGGTATCGAAGAGTCGCCACTCCCCACTAGTCCTCGTTGGAGCACCCGCGCAAGGGTGTAGCTCTCCCTTGATCCGCGCAAGGATCAAGTGCTCTCTACGGGTTGATTCTTCGACACTCCGTCGCGGCGAATCACCCAAAACCGCTCACAACTTGAGTTGGGTCACCCACAACCGTCGGATGATCACCGAACTCCCAATCACCACCAAACCGTCTAGGTGATGGCGATCACCAAGAGTAACAAGCTAGAACTCTCACTTGACCACAACAAGTCTAATGAGAAGATGGATGCACACTTGCTAGACTCTTGTCACTAGAGAGGATTCTCAAACTTTGATTCGCAAATCTTAATCCTCACTATGGCTCTTGCACTCCCTTGCACTTCAAAGATGTTTCTCAGCTAAACAAATGAGCAAGAGACCTTTAAAAGAGGTGGAGGGGTTGTATTTATAGACCCCTCAGACAAATCCAACCATTACCTTTCGAAACAGCCAGACGCGCACTGACCGGACGCGCCTGTCGATATGACCGGACGCGCCGGTCAGTTGTAACGGTCGAAAACGGAAACCTGTACTGAGAGACTGGATGCGCCGATCTGTGCTGAACGGACGTGCCGGTCTGAGATGACCGGACGCGCCGATCAGGGATGATCGGACGCTTCCGATCATGCAAGAGCTCTCTGGAAATTTGACCTGACGCAACACCGCGTCCGATCATAGGTGACCGGACGCGTCAGGTCACCACAGGACCTTACTGGAACAAGACCGGACGCACGACCGCGTCCGTTCAAAGGTGACCGGACGCGTCAGGTCTCCTCTGGACCTTACTGGAACATGACCGGACGCACCGGTCTTTTTCACAGTCGCGTCCGATCTTTGCTGTTTACCCTCTGGAACACGTGTCAGCCTGACCACCGCGTCCGTTCCTCTCAAGGACCGCGTCCGGTCAGTCAGCCGAAAACGCAGTTAAGTCTTTGTACTGACCGGACGCGTCCGGTCATGACCAGGACCGCGTCCGGTCATAGGTAAACGGCTCAAACGTCTTCTAAACGCAATGCAACTTGAACCAAGTTGCTTCTAACTATACTCTGAGCTTTTCTCGAGCTATCTAGTGCTAAGTTTGACAAGTGTGCACCACACCTAAACATAAGACTCACCTAGGTCAAGCTACTCGCTCATGCCCTCTTCATAGTACGGTCAAAAGAAGAAACAAAGATCCTAACGACTATTCCAGATGTATCTCAACACCTTGACATCCGGAACTAACCGTCCTTAATCTTATCGTTGATCCTTTGAAAACCGAAACGATTTCCATCAAGGGACATGACTGCCATATTGCTCAAAACAGTTATCATCTCCATGACCTAACTTACCGATGTTTCTGCAAAACACACGTTAGTCATGGTAATTATGTGTTGTCATTAATTGCCGAAACCAACACCGGGGCCTAGATGCTTTCACTAGGGTTTGGATTTTTTGGAAAAACGAGATATTTTATAATTATATAATTTCGGGATTAAAATAATTACAGAATATCCAGAATTACCTTTTAAGCAGCGAAAAATAGCCCGGAGCTCAGAAAAATCACCAGAAAAATCCTGGAGACTCTTGGAGGGATAAAGAACTCAACTAAATGGGTTTGGGCTCATGAATAGATTATTGAGATGATCAGAGAAAAATATAAAGCTCAAAGAAAAAGAATTTAATTCCAGAAAAAGTTGAAAAATTTCTCTGGAGCGAAAGAAACGTTGTCTTATCGTACTTTGAAACCATTTGCACTCACAAACACAAAAAGCAAGCATCACATCAAGCAATATCCCGTCAAATTAATTTGGAAAAGTTCAAAGATTCAATTTTTTTTTCTATAACTAATTGACGCTAACTTAAACTAAACTTTGAAAATTTTATCCAAATATCAAAACATTTATTTTAATTTGGGTTTTCTATGCATAACCCAAAATCAAAAATTTTGGGGTATCAGATATACATGTATGATATGGCTGAGTGTAGTACGAAGTACAGAACAGAGGGTTATACTGATAAGTTAGAAATAGTATGTGCTAACCATCAGAGGCAGTGCATCTAATAAGATGGTAAAAAGTGAAAATCAGTTCATGGTACAGCCTTGAGAATGCAGTTATTAGTTCATGTATGTCATCTTTTCTTCTGCAGGGATTATTGCTGTGCTAACTCCTACCTTGCGAAGAGCAACTGCACTGGGCCTCCCCTCTAGTTTCATTTTTTTTAAAGAAGGTGTATGGAAGGAGATGGACATGCAAAAGAAACGGAAGGAAAAAAGACAGATGTAACTGGTGGATCATGGAACCAAATGGAGACTCTTCTATACAGGCTTCCCAAAACTAAAATCACTACTAGTAGGATTGAAGAGCTACTCCATGCAGCCTCTCAGAAACTAGTTCCAGACTCGTTTCTGTAGGACAGTAGCCTCGTTCGTAAGAGTTTCATAGTTTTAGCCAATCAACCTAGTTATCCAAATCATGTCCAGTTGTTCAGATATATTCAAGTTAGGCTAAGGAGGCAAGATATAATTTCCTAAAATCCTATCACAAATTAATTACTCCCTCATCCCAAAAAGAGTACACTTCTAGCTACAGTGCTGAGTCAAACAGTCTTAGGTTTGACCAACGTTTTACAAAAATGTACTAATATTCATTATATCAAATAAGTACTATTAGATTTATTATGGAATATGTTCTCATAGGCACTGACCGAAAGATAAAATTCTTTTCCTTGCTGCAACCACACAAGAACATGTTTTTCCCTGAAAAAAAAAAGGCACAGCAGGTGACCTTTTTTTTAAAAAAAACAGGAAGTCAAACTCCCAACCTTTCAATTTTTTTTTCATCAAATGAGAAATAGCTTATTTTAATATTCCGAGTACAAGCTTTTGAAGTTAGAGAATGTACACACTATGAGATGTAAACTGATGTAGAGGATCCAGTTTGCACATTAGCGTCCATAAAACTGTGCTATGCACACGTTCTCATAGACCATATGTAAAAGAAATGACAACATTCACAGGACTCAGTCTTGCATGCACGATTAGAAAAAATAAATAGTGCCATTATGCTGAAAGGAAATAAATTTTCCCATTGCTAATGTACTTCTCTTCCTTTCAATTTTTCAGGTACAACCACCTGTCACACTGTTAATAGTGGATGAACAAAGCACCAGCCTGTCCTGATTTTGATTTAATGAGCTAAAGGAGAGAAAAACAGTTTTTGCAATCCTACCTGAGAAACTGAAACGTTTTCATGGTTATCTGTCATCAAAAGTTCTATACATTGGCAACACCAAACAAGACTTAGTGTTCAATATATCGCATTGCATGATCCACAGTCTAGCAGAAACTATAAAGAAAAAGACTGGGAACAATAAACAATGCAAGGGCTACCGAAAGGACCAAACAGACATAAAAAGAGCACCATCTACAGAAAGTGAGTCTCTGTCATCCAACTGAAAGCACCGAAAAGGATATTTTACGAATTATATGCCATATAAACAGCCCAATAATGACTTACTCCAGTCTATGGGTCAATATGTCATTAAATGAAATGCATTTGCAGCCTAGAAGGCCCGGAAGGGTAAAGAAGCAATTAACTGTACAGGTAACAAAATGTTTAGTAATGACAGACTAACTGAAAAGATAGAAGTCTGAACAGACAGAATACAGAAGTCATATAGCAACCATCATATACTTGTCATTGGGCCTGTTTGTTTCCGCGACCGGCGACTGGCCAACGCGTGACCGCGCTAGGCCAACGCGGCTCGGATGCTGCGTTCGCGATTTCCCATCGCGCAGTACATTTTTCCGCATATCCTGTGGTCGGTGGCCAGCGAACGAGCGTTCGACGCGACGCGTTCAATGGGCTTTTCTCACGATTTCAGCCGAGACGTGACGCGACCGCGGAAACAAACATGGCCACTGCAACGAGAAAAGTCAGCAAAGTTTGATGGTTTAAAATATTTTAGCGCATGCTGGTAGAAGAACACAATAAGACAAAATCAGTCAGAAAAGCCAAGATAACATTGACATCACCAAAAGATATGTTTGAAAGAATAACTCAAGAACCGAATGACCCAAAGAAAAAAACGGTTTGGTCCAGAGAGACTTTTGGACTAAATGGTCAGAAAGATACGGTTACCTTAACTACAAGAAACAGAATCTCATTATCTTTTTTTTTTCTTTATATATATATATATATATATATATATATATATATATATATATATATATATATATATATATATATATATATATAGTATTGATATATATTACCCTGGGTAGTGATTAATAATCAGTACCCGACACTAAATCAGCAAGCCCGACGCAACCCACGGCCGGTCCGCGCCGGTCACCCCCTCCTCCCCGCTCCCATCGGTCCCAGGCGAACACGGGTGTTCCCCGCGGCGGTCCCCGAGCCTCGGACGCATCCCGCGCCGGTCTCCACCCCCACCCCACCCCACCCCACCTCCCCGGCGGTTCCCACGAGATCGAGCTGCTATGTCGCTCCGAAGCTCCCCACGGTTGCTACGGTTTCTATTTTCTCTGCCCGGTCTCATCCTTCCCTCTCTCCCCCGGCACCGCCCATCCGATCGCTCTCCCTGCCAACGCTGCTGCCGCGCTGGACGCCATGCGTCCCGCGTGCCGCCTCGCAGCGCCGTGCGGCCGCAGAAGCATTGCACCGCCCGGCCGGGCGTTCTCGTCCGTCGCTCCCCAGCATCCCGCCCGCGGCGTCGCCCAGTTTTGTGCGGGTGCAGACGCATCGCGTCGCCGGTGTTCTCCGCCGGCGTCCCAGCCTCTGGACCCACCGCGCCACCCCTCAGCCCACCGACGCTTCCCTGCTTAGCATCCTTTAGGGGACGGAGACAAAGCGCCACCAGTCGCGCCTTGCCGCCGTCGGACGCGGTCTGCTGCAGCTGCTTGAGGGTGTTGGAGAATCAGACTTACACGGCCACGGTGGGGTCCGGCAGCCGCAGCGCAACGCCGACCAAAGCTGTCGTGTCACCTCGAGGTAACGGGACTTCAATTTGGCGTTAATTTCTGGTTTTTCTTCCACCTGTGGTATTTTTTCCCATATTAATTTCTGATTTTCTTCCAGCTGTGGGAGGTTCTTCGCCTGGAACCATGGCCACCAAGCATCCACCTTGATCTGTAGTAGCTCGCAGTTCCTCAGCTCAGTAGTTGGATTTCTTTGAATTAGTTTTCTGTGAGCTCCTCTCACACTTAAGGTGCCTCTTCACCCTCATGTTCTTTCGATTATCATGATCTTGCTCTGTTTGCGCAAATGGTTAACTGGTGATTGGATATAGATTTTTGTCCTGATTTGTTGTGTCCGAATCCTGTTCTTCCTTTCCACGAGCTTAGTCTGCATTTATGAATCATTTTTTACAAATCTCTGATCATTTTGCGGCAGTCTAGTATGTGCAGATCAATGTATCAATGTATTTTAAGATTTTATACAGATGAATATTGTGGAAAACTGGAAATATCAATTCTGTAGTAGATATTTACTGCCTGCAAGTGTTCCCACAACTCAGTTCATCTGTTCATGCACAAATCGTAGAGAAATTATAAATTACAGCATCGACTTGTTGTGACTCCTGCCTTGTGCTACTTCCCCACATGCACAGCTTGGCTGGTGCTCTTCACATGGATTATGCTCCTAAACTCCAGAACTCAAAATCCAGTTCCTGCACTTCGCTCTACTGAGTGCATGTTGTTTCTCTCCCACCGTTTGTAGGAGTCAAATTGTAAATTCATCTTGCGATTGTTATTTTAATCTGTCAACCAAAGTGACTCTTGTGATTGTTTGGTCGTCTTTTTTTTTTAAGTAACAGACTATATGGCCATGAACTTTCAAATTCTGAATGAGAAGGGGTGATGGTCAGTTAAGACATCACTTATCCTGCTCCCGGTAATTTTTTCTTCCTGTTGTGTTGTCCTCAGTTGGATCTTCCTTCCTCTGTCTTGCGGCAACCTATGATTTTTTCTTGTTTTGAATGTGCTATGCTGGTTTCAATTTTGTAAGAGAGAAATCAAATTAGATAAATAATTTAGTGAATGGTCTCAATTGAATCAAAATGTAGTACGTCGTTTCTGGAGTAATGCCAAACATCCCCTCAGCTATAGGACCAGCTGCATCAGGTACAATTTGCTGACAACCCATTAGCCATTATAACCTATGAATTTTAGTGAAATGTAGTGAATGAACCTATGAACAATTTGTGACAATAGTACGGTCTGAGTCCTGTTGAGTTTACAGATCCCTTAGGCTAGAGTTTTTATGCATATATGAATGCCTTTTATGTGTGTTATCTGTTTCAGTCTATCGCATAACATGGTTTTTGTTGTAGGTGTGGATGATTTTTGTTGCAATTGTGATAAAAATAGCCTCTGTAGACTGTGGCACTAATTTATTATTCATGGTTCCCAGATCTCTTCTAAGCAACAAAAGTTTAGGAGAACCATGTCGACCTGCTGCTTCTATTTTATTCTTGATGTCTATATTTTTTAGTGCCACTGTCGACCTGCTGTTTCTATTTTATTCTTGATGTCTATATTTTTGGAAAACTTATTGATGGGGAAAGGGTAATTTTACCAAGTAGCAACCATGTCACAACAACTGTCTTACAATTTGTGCAGGAGTCGGAAAGATCTGGCAACTGTGTATTATTGCAGCCAACCTACCTCATCCTTATGGGAATTACAATGCAAGCATCAGACAAGTATAATTGATCTCTTTATCTCTCTGTTTCTTTCGGTTCAGGGTGTTATATGAGGAAAAGATAACTAATTATAAGATTTTTTTAGTTGTGTGACACTACATTTATACTGTATCTGTGCATTTAATTTTGTTGTGATCTTAAATGATTCTACTAGCTACCTTCATATTTCAACAAATGTCCATGATTCTATTTTTTGGTTAGGAAATAATGCCACAGTTTGCCATGTTGTTCTAAGAGTCCACTATATACCATGAATATTTCTAATCTTGGTTCCAGGTAGCTTGCAGATTAACATTGCCTCCAATACAAACATTTATTTCTTTTTGTGTATACATGGAACACTGCCATGTATACGTAATTATTTTCTAGTTGGGTGACTATCCCACTATGCTAAATTTATGACTATTTATATTTTATTGACTACCTTGAAATAATTTCTTCATATTGTAAATTTCTGGTTCCTATAAATTGGCGAATGCAGCAACTTGAGAGCTGCGGTTGACTAGGCAATGTGTAAGTCTTCAGAGCTGCGGTTCTTATATATACACTCTAAGATCGCCTGTAGTTTAGAAAACTCATGCTTTTTCAGATTAATTTGCTGAGAATCTAATCTTATTTAGAAAGTTCAGGAAATTAACTCGATGCTAAAATCTGTAGATGATTTTGTAGTTCATATTAAGAAAGTTCACGAAACACATATGATTACTTGTTAGGAAATGAACTTGATAACTTGATGCTAAAAATCTACAGAATTCAAGGATATTTAGTTAATACATAATTATTATAAATTAAACTTAAAATTCAACAGGAGCTTTTTTTTTGTGCAGCCATGATGTTCTCGAGTGGAGGCTTCTTTGCTTCCCGTGAGTGGCGGCACCTCCCCTCCTCAACCGGTGGCTGCTGTTGTTCCCAGCATTATCTAAAGAAGTGGCATCGGATTCTCCCCAACTCTTTACAGTGGCTACCACTCCCCATCATCCTAAGAGCAGGAGGTGGTGGCTAGTACCCTATTTCTCAATTGGCGGTGTGGCCACACAAGGGTTTGATGGCACGAGCAATCCATATCTTGTTAGCTTTTCCTCCACAATATGCCATATTTCTTCGTATTAACCTCACAAATGAACTTTGTCAAGTCAGGTAGCCGGCTACCCTCTCCTTTGTTTGACTCTCCTGTTTTGTTGATGATCCACATTGGTGGTGACTGGTTGTGGTTATCGATTATTTGGTGATGCTGATGCATGCTCCATGTTTGTGTGAATCTTATACTATATTGAGGTCTCTCACATGATTGGTCCAAGAGTGATTTTTTATGCATTGGCAGATTGCTTCTAATATTGAAGCATGTTTACATTGGAAACAAATCCACAAGTTGTCATTAATCCATTTAGACAGTAGTTAGGATTTAGCAGAATGATAGCATATCTGTTTTCAGTATGTGATTCCATCTTGTATAGACATCTGTTAGTTGTATATCTCTTGCATTATTATTCTGAATTTTCATTTGACATGACATGGCCTGAAATTGGGGACAGAACAAATACCTTTTTTTTAATAAGGCAGCACAATTATCTCTGTTCTGATAGTTTGTCACTGGAGTTTTAGCTTGTAAGTTGGTATCCCAGCGCAAGGTTTAAACTCACATTTGCTTAAGCACAATGTTTAAACATGAAATAGTTCCTGGTCCAATCTTTAATTCAATTTTGTTATTTTGAAAATTAGTGCTCAGTTTCATATTGGTCTCATGTCATGGACACCTCCGGAAATAGAAATTTGTGAGCAAGGGAATGTGATATTCATGTATGCAAAACCTTCCCATGCTCCTCTCAAGCAGTCAAGCTCATGTAGTTTTTATTGATTATTGATAGCCCTTCACATGTAATGAGAACATTTTCCATATTTAAACAACTATGCTTGATTTAGTATAAAAATTACTATTTAAACTCAGCTTATTTCAACGAACATATATGTTCCACCATAACCTGTGTTCGCTCTTGCAGGTTAGTCATACATAGCGTAGTGCCTTGCAGGATGGAGGAGATTGGTCAGCAGGGTGGAGGAGCGAATCAGGCAGGGAAGTGTAACGGAGGACGTGCGGCAGCGCTCCCTCAACCAAAAATCGGTCACGCGAGCAGGCGACATGTTATAGTGGAGAAGTGGAGAATGCAAGGTTGATGTGAGTGACATAGGAGCGAAGGAATTGAATTTCTCAAGGAGAATCTGCTGCGCAACTTCCCACTGAGAGTTATTCATCTGTCGGTCTCCCTCATACGGAGAGATGTCCTCGTTGTGATCAAGCTGTGGAATGCGCACATTTGCACTGCAGATGTGTTGTATGGGCTTGTGCCTCGACTCGATCTCAAGATGTCTTTACATATTGTACGTGCATTAACACGAGATTTGCAGTCTGTATGAGAAGGGCATGTGTGCTTTTGGTATACATTACACTAGAACTATACTCATACTCTGGTCACATGCATGAAGGAATAAATGATCTGTTGCATAAGTTTCTGGTCTCTTGTATATAAAAATGATGTCTATCGATATCTCAAACTATAAATGGTTAGACTTAGACATATGAAAATTCTATGAGCAGATTATGTTAAGGTATCTCTATAAATATATTTTAAACAGAAAATATGATTGCAGTATTTATTCTGGGATTTGATGAATTAACATTTCAAAAACAAGAAAAAGGGAAACAAATAGTCAGTGGTTTCAGGATTCACATCAGGCTAGTTGCAGCTAATGAATTTGCAAGCTCTGCAAGCTCGCCTGCTCGACCAATGAAAGGTGACCAATGATAGGAGACAGGCACCGCGAGAGGGCACTTAACAAATCCTGCCAGACACCAACTCATGCGGCTTTGTGTACTTGTGTTATCCTTTGCGTCACATGGCAGAGGGGGCCAACTAGTTGCTTCTTTGCCACTGCCTTTCCCCTTCTGGGAGAAAGGGGAGAAAACTGCTTCTAAACTCATGCTATACGAGAAAAAAAGAGGAGAAAACTGCTTCTGAAGGTTGCCATGATAGCATGAGTTCAGAAACATCACAGGTCATGACGCACACAGTTTGCGATAGAGCAATGAACATCCCCATTGATAAACAACGGTGACCTAAAGGTTAACCAGGGCGGTAGCATCAATTAAATCAACAACTTGCTATGTGATACATGAAGGATGACTGCAAAGACAAGCTACTATCACTAAAATTACAAATTCCTTCTGAATGCCAAGTCTAGCCCACGTTTTCCTCGCTTTGTGTATTACTTGTCTACACAGATTGTCAGTGCTACAGAGAGAGCGATGAGTGCCAGGACTGTGAAGATGAGTGCCTGCAAGGAACGATCAAAGTGAATCACTAATCAAGCTGTGCAATTGGCATGTACCAAATCCACCGGATCCATATGGCGCGATGGGCCCCGGCCGCTGAGGAGGAGGTCGCCGGAGGGAGACCGGATCACACCGGGGAGAGAGAGACCGAGAGAGAGGGAGAGGAGAGAAACTGAGAGGGACCTGAGGGAAGACAGCATCGGTACTGTGTGGAGAGTGGAGAGAAATCGTGGCTCACAGACGATGCGCGTCGGATGTGTCGGTTGCCTCGGATTCCAGGGGGGCAGGATGGGGCCCGCTCGGGCTTGGCTGGCTCGGACGCTCGGGCGTGAGCGGGCTGTGGCGGGGCGACTCGGGTACTAAATATTAATCAGTACCTTGGAGACTAATTAGCGCAGTCCTATATATATATATATATATATATATATATATATATATATATAGCAGAAGCCTGCTATATCATTTAAAGAAGCAAGGGAGTAATACAAGGTTTTGATTATATAAGGAACCTAAAAGACTCTTGATATAGCTTCCACCACAGGGCCCCCGGAAGGCGGCCGTCGCAGTCTCGCAGAGAGATATATGCTGCATCTGCAGGACTTGCTGCAAGACTTGTCTCTAATGCCCTGAAACACTTGTGCTACTCACCTCGAGACCACCATTGAAAACCTGTGGATTACGCTCTTTGCAGATGTTCCCATCAGTGTAAATGTGTAGGGCCGCAGTTGTTCTTCTCTGTTGCTTGGGCAGATTCCTGAGGGAGCTGACCACCATTCTTTGACACTGTAAGTATCAATAGGTGGCTGCACTACAGTCCTTGCTGAAATCCTGACCCTCTCCCAAACTTCCTTTCCAAGTTGCAGTGTAGCCACAGGTGTGCAGTGGTTTCCTGTTCTTGGTCACTAAGAGGGAAGATTGGATTACAAGGCCAATTCCTAACAGTGAGTTTATCAGCAGTTAATACCTTACTATGTACCAGCAGCCAGGCAAAGAACTTGTGCTTGCCTGGGGATGAACACCTGTGCTGTCAAAGCTGCTGTAAGAACCACTGAGCAGCATACTGTATGCCGACTTGGCTATTTAGACTATAACAAGAGTCCACTTCCATCGAATCTCATCTGAGCGGTCAGTTAAAGTGGTCTGTAAACCAGGTCCCAAAGCCTTACAAAACCCACCATCTCTTCGGCAGAATCAATTGAGAAACTGAGGTCCTTACCAATAATTACGGCAGAAGCAATTGGAAAACTGAAGGCTGAGTAAAATAATCAGAAATTCATTTATGAAAGCTGAATGGCCATGCAACTAAATTAGGGGCATGAGCTAAAATAATGTTACCATTGCTATCAAGTGAAAATCTAGAACTTTCATTTCGACTTTCAGATCAGCAGTTCAGCACATGGATAAATGATACAAATATTTCCAACTTCACAAAGGTACAAAGCTTTTTTTACGACAAAAGAAGAATTATATTAGATAATAGTTGAGTACATCAATACGTTACAACAACTCTGGATTACATAAATATCCAAAAAGTGGTTTTCATCTAAATTGTATCCACGCTGTGAATAGCTCCAGATCTCAAAACCAAACCTGTACGACGCTTTGCAGTATAGATAACCACACAAGTAAACACTTGGCAAAAGGCAGGTAAACACTTGGCAAAAGGCCTGAGAATAGATGCCCAACGAATGACGGCCAACATTCATGTAGGCGGAGTTGAAAAACTTCTTCTTTCTTATATCTTCCTTCTTCTTTCTGCCACGAAGAATAGAGAAGACTGATCTGAAAACTTATTCTCCCTAGTCCTTTATCGTGACCAGATCTAACCACAACAAAACGAAAGACTGGAGAATATTCCATGGTGGCGACACCATCTCCGCCTTAATGTCGCCGTCCGGAAATAAAAGTCTCAATGTCATCGTACTGGTGAGGATGATGACGTCATAGTTGTCGCCCCCCATCTTCAACAGAGCCGTCATGGAGAAAACGATTCCACCCTACCCTCTCGCCGTCGTTAGAGAGGAGGAGGAGGAAATAAATCCTCAAAACCAAGAAACTTGGTATGGAGAGACCATAACCCTAAGGACTCGATCTACTGGAAAAGCTTATTAAAAATGATAGATCCCCACTCCCTCCAACCGCTGGCGATCGCCGGATGGGGGAGGGAGGGGGACCAGCGGTGGTGGAGACAGAGAGGAGCGGCGACGGCGGCGGCGCTCCTAGTCGCAAGTCGCGTGGAGCTAAGGAACAGTGCAGGTTGTGCCTGATACGTAACCCACCACAAAGGTACAAAGCTAGAAACACACAAAATACACCAAAGAGTATGATTCCCAAATTGGCAAAATGCTAAGAAATTGAAATATTGGTCTCATCCTGAATTGGCTGGCCATCATCCCGCCGCACCAAGAGTGCGCAAAATTCAGGTCTGGTGCCAAATTGGCAGGCAGTTGCAACTTTACTGTCTTGTGGACAGTGGACTCCCCCATGGCATGCACTAGTTACAATTGCCTACCCAGTTTCCACTCGCACTCCCTTGCTCGTTGACAGTTGACATCAGGACCAAAGAGGGGCTCCGATTAGCCGCTGATATGCCTTAGCTGGCCACGGGAAGGACATACACCACGTGCAAGTGCAATCTGCCTGTAGAGATACCCAATCTAGGTGCAGGGCTTATTATAAATTCCTCAGCATGTGAAACAGTGATTGAAGAAATGATGCGATGCTAATCATTACTCTAGATTTGTCTAGGATATAATAGCACTTTTATTTCGACGAATCGGGATAAAGAGTCATTCCAACCGCTCTGACAAAATCATGGGATAGAACCTGGCCTCCTTTTCTTTAGCTTAAAAAACAGAGAGTTTGACACTTTGTTCTACAGATCAGGTAGCTTTGGTTCCCAATTTATAATCACCGCACAATGTACTTTCTACTTTCTAACATCACGAGGCAAATTAAATAAAATTTCATAACAAGAAAGATTGGAACGCTTCACCTGCACAGGCAGAACCGCCGACTCCGGCTCTCAGAACGGCCCCAAAAATTCTGCAATGGAGGCCGGCGATCATGGAGCTCCAGAGCTCGAAGGGGTTAGAGGGCAGTTGGGAGGGGAATGGGCGGGGATTGCACCGCCCGCCGCCGGGTTCCGGTCAGGTGGCGCTACCGCGCTAGACCTGATGCGTCTCGGTGGTCGGATATCCTTTGGGGAGCGGAAGCGGACAGCCGGACAATACGGATGAATACAGAAACTAAAAAAATATGGATGAAAATAAATCGAGCAATGCTCTCGTGTTTCTGATTCCACAAGTTAACATAACACTTACTCCCTCTTTTCTTGTAATTCAAGTCGTTTTGCACAAGATTTGTGTCAAATATTAGGAATATAAATTGTGAATAACTTTAAGTTATTGAGTTTGAAAATGTGAAAACCATGTGAATAAATTTGTCTTGAAAAGTACTTTCATAAAAAAATATACCTATATCACTTTCAAATGAATATTTTTATAAAAATAAAAAATCAAAGTTATCCGCAGATCGTGTCGGTGTCCAAAACGACTTGAATTACCAATATGGAGGGAGTATTTATGACAAACTACGGCGATACCATCACATCTAGAAAGTGTGGTTAATAATCTCTCTAAGTTAGAAATATTTAACCAATTCTCATCTACCACAGAGGAATGACAAATGATTTGCCACTTTATGACATAGGTTCACCGAGAGGATTTTTTTTCTTTTCTTGTTATGTTTTTTTACCAGAAACTCCTTTTTTCTTGTTAGTTTTTTAGACCAAGAATTCAGTCATAGTATAAAACTAGAAGATATCCCGCGCGTTGCTGCGGAACTTTCTTAGAAATAAAATTGTTGCATATATAAATTAAACCTATATATGTTCTTACGGGATGACAAAACAAATAACAATATATGAATGCCTCTATAACTCTTATATATTGAAATTAAATTGTGCTTAGTGGAAATGGTGTGAACAACGAAAGAATCCAATAAAAAACTAACATAATCAGATCGAATTATAAGACGATGAATGGAAAAACAAATAGCAATATATGAATGCCCTCTACATTTCTTATATATTAAAATTAAATTGTGCTTAGCAGAGATAGTGTGAACAGCTTGCATTAAGAAATTAAAAGTTAGTGGGTGATATGTCTATTAGTGGGAGGTGATGTGGATAGGTAGTGGGAAATGATGTGGATGTCTTGCATGTTGAGATAAACTTATAGTGTGTTTAGCTTTACAAGAGATATAGATAAAGACAAAACATCAAGACAAAGAGAAGAAGTGAGGGCTCTAAAGCAAAGCCTTGAGTCAAAACCTCACGGTGAAGGATAATGTGTGGTAAAGAACTCAGAAATAGAAACTCAATATCTCTTTGCGATGTGAGATCTGAAGATGTAGATACCTAGAGTTGTCCGCTTCGATTATACTGAGCAATGGCCGAGTCATCCCAAAGACATGGTATAAGCTTTCTTTAAACCGAGCAATGGCGGAGTCATCCACGAAAAACCATGAGGGACTTGTCTGTCTTCAAGATGAGGCTTCGCAGGCCTGACCCATGTTGGCTTCGTTTCGTTTGCCCTTGGCTTCATTTCTCCGCGAAGTGAGTTAATCACCTTCGATCCTTCGTCTTTGACTTCCTCTTTTCACTTTCGACTTCGCTCTTTGGGCTTCATCGAAGGCCTCCAGAGGTTCTCCTCGGTACGTTTTAAGCAAAGTCTCTCCTTAACAAACAAAGACAATTTGCGACTCTAAAAGGATATCAGTTGAAAAACTTGTTAATCAGTTTTGGGGAATGCGTTATTCGAGGTTGAATCCCCAACATTGCATCTAAGAAATGTAATGGTGCAAACATAAGATTTAACTTGTGCGAACACATTGTTGATATGTGCCCGTGTGTCGATTGATGATGAGTGATTGTCAGGAGATGATCAAGCTTTGGTTAATTATGGAGACTAACCTTAGCATGAGTATGGTGTTGTACAACATGTCTCTTGGCTTGTGGTGCGCAGGTGGAGCATAGAGACGGTCGACTACTATGGAGGAGGTCAAGTAGGGTCGTGCCATGCCGATGGACTAGGAGCGGTGGAGAATGAACGAGAGGCTTGGATAGACGGACCGAGGGTCAGAAGACTGACTGTGAGTGGCTAACACTTTGGGACATCGACAAGCAAGTGTACATGTGGAGGAGTAGACCGTGTTGACCAAGTCAAGTGGGGGCACAAAGGACTTGGTGATTGGATGATCGAGGACGGATGATGACATGTGTCGAGATCATGGAGGAGGCATAGCAGAAACGCTTCTCCAGTTGGGTTTGGTGGTTTGCATTGAAATTTGACTTCTGAGGTTTCTGAGGCTTTTCCTTGGTTTGCTCTTGCTTCTGCTTGTTCGTTTTAGCATCCTAGCACTTTTCAAAGTCCTATAGCCGTGTCAATGACGACCAGGACTTGATTTTGCTAGAAGAGAGGTATTTTTGGATGGTGTCGAGACAACAGACGAAATTGAAAGAAAGTTGGATTGTGCTCCCATCCACCCCCTCCTCTGGTTGCCTTGCTCAGTCCTTCAACTTGCATGAAACTTGTACTTTCTTTAACTTTTATGAAACTTGTACTTTCACAAGAATTAAAAATGCATTCCTATGTTTCCTTTGGATGCAATATTGGAAAAATATAGGACTGAAACTATGAAAAAGACATAAAGGGGTGTTTTCATGGTGTACAACCTCATTTTAATTTTCCTCCAAACTCCTATGGATCATACATCCTATAGAATTCTAAAGGAGTTTTGTAGGGTCTAATATTTTGTTCCAAAGAGCCATGGAATGTAGGGTTCAATTGTGGTTTATCTATATCAACTATTCTCGTCCCTTTCTGTTAGTGTTTGGTTCATACCCTGAAGTGGTATCGAATCCTTACTATTTCTTGGCTTGGTTATATCTCTGTAGTCCTATACTAGAGTAGTGCTCAAGTAGTACAAGTATCATAGGATTCTTATACTCACAAGTTGTCCTCTCAATAGCTACACCATTTACCATAAATATTCCTCTATTCTTACCTATGTCACACTACCTCGATATCATTACCCTTGTCTAGAGTCAAGTGGTTAATAGTGATATAGTCATTTGAGATCATATTGATCAGTTATCTAAGCCATATGCTTTCCCTGAGGATATAAATTCGATACCTTGGAATACTCTTGGGTGAAGTGCTAAAATGATTTCCATGCGCTTGCAGCATTATCTATTTGAGTATAAGTATCACATTACTATAGATTGATATATCGCTGTCGCCACTTTCACTACCGTAGCAATAGAAGTGACGGTGTGATACTTTCACCATCAGTTGGAATGATAGCGAGGCCTCCTAGGACTGAAACCGGTAGTTCAGACTTCTAATACCGACGGGTTAACGATAGATGCGGTAGTGGTATTGGGATTGCATTTGCTCTGTCGCATGAAAAGCCGAGCCGAGTGGGATACACATTTTGTCCGCTGGCCCTAAAGTAGCGTTTGGTCAACCAGCAGTAAATTCAGCGTGAGTGTTGAATTTCCTCAACTTCCAAGGCCGTCAAATCACCATTACTTCCGCCGCCTGAAGCCTAAGAGCCATGTACCCACTGCTCTACATATACTTCAAGCTCGATGTCCTCTCTAAAATGACCCCTCTTCTTCATCCATCATCCCTTTCTCTTCCAATCTACAAAAAAATGGCGGACAACCCCATCAAGTTTCCAAGCAGCCCATCGTCCAGCGAAGACGAATTGCCTTCCCACCACTCCTTCAAGGAGAACGTCTCCTCCGACGACTGGATGTCTGATTATAGTCCTCCGTGGAGCTCCAAGAAGGACCCGGACGAGGAGGATGAGGATGAGGACAACGTCCACGCTGTCGCCGCCGCCGATGACTCTGACTCTAACTATTGTTCATTTGAACATAGGAGAAACTAAACATTCCTTGAACACATATGGGAGTGGAATAAATATTTTTGGTATTTTGTCATATATTTTTTGGATGCTAACTAAATAAATGCAAAAAATAAAATATGGAAATTAGAATGTAAAATTTATGATACAAGGTACCTCTGCAGGGGTCCTCCCCCAAGCTAATTCTTGGCCTATTGTCTAGAGTTTGCTTGATGATGAATCTGAAGAAGGTACATTATTTATATGTTTATATGTTTATTTTATGTAGTTTTACTTTGTTTATTTTAGCCATGTCTATACTTATTACTTTTTGGTTCAATGATTAAACTAGACTTCAAGTTTAAATTTGATCAAGGTAGACTAAACAACCTAAGCACCATTCTTAATTTGAAAAGTCTATGAAAGTATGACCCCGCTACAAAGATCATACTCAAACCAAAGCACACTTGCATAGATCATGGGAAGATAACAATGATTTTATTAAAGGTAAAGTTTTTGTTTGGCTTGGTTTTATCATTCAAAATCTACATTTAGCAGTTTTGGAACAATGATCAAACTTAACATTTAATCAAGGTAGGCGATTTAACCAAAGCTCCATGCTTAATTTAAAAAGCCTATGAAGATATGATAGATCACTAACCATACTTTAAACCAAAACATGCTTGTGCGCAAAACTTTGAAGATAAACTAAGATTTTAACATAAGTATTTATTTTTAGCAGAATTTTGAAAATTTTAAATTTTGAGTTTTTAACTTTTGTTTAAAAGATAACTACCGATTTACCTTCGACAAAGGCTCAACGTTTATAGTTCGTAGGCAAGACTTCCAAGGGCTCAACGTTTATAGTCCATTGGCAAGACTTCCATACACTATCCTATTTTTATTCCATAACAAGAGGATGAAAACAAACAAAGTTAGCCTTCATCAGCAATGGCTACCATACATGCATATCATCATGAACATGTCCTACTAGATTCTTTTAACCAATGCTTTCTTTGGCAACGGCGTCAAAAATGCTTGTTGACGTTTCTTAACACAATCACCAAGTAAGGAGGTTTTAAGTCCTTTCTAGGTAACGACGCTAGAAACACCAGTTGGTAATCCTTGACACCATTACTAAGATTGAGTTAATCTTAGCAATGCCACCAAGGAACACCGACTACGATAGTTCTAAACGATCACAGAATGAGTCCGCAAGCGCATGAAATTATCGTTGTAGCATTTCACCTGGAAGTATTCAGAGTATCGTCATTTATATTTTCCCAAAGGAAGGCATGGTGTTAAGAGTCTAGCATGGATATGAACATGATAACATGACTATATACTAGACCAATACTCAATATAGGGGTAAGCATGATAGGTTTTCAGAGAGTGTGACACACATTGGAGTCAACCTCAAGGATAAAAGAAAAATAAAGAATAAAAGAATATTCTTAAGTCGAGCAGGCATGTTCTAATATAGTCATGCAAAGAATAGTGAGTAATCATACATATACATGGTTAAGAGTTGGAGCTAGATATGAGATGGGTTGGGAGACCACCGAGTACTGGTCTGCCAGCATCCTCATATGGCAATTTAGACTCCTACACCCTAGACGAACGTGAGGGATTACAAGGGATGGACAGGGCTGTCACCACCTACCGCCTACCCCTCAACCGGAGAAAGGGAAATGTTTCCACCTGCTCCCTTGTACCCGAGCACCACGTTCATTTACAAGGAAACTACCCACATCCCCCTAGGACTCCGACCCTACGAATCAACAAGCATAGGACACGGGCTTACCTGAAGGCACGACAAACCGCCACCTCAACTTAGCTCTAATCCTCATCATACATATAGTATGAAAGGTTAAGCATAAAGTTGAACATGTCACGATCATGATCCACAAACTATATGCTAGTTCATAAGTCATGATTATAACATGTTGACAACTATACTCTAGTTCATATGCATTGCTATATAGTAAATATGAGAGCATGACTAAGGAAGAAATCTTCATAATATTCATACCAAGATGCCACTCTTTTCTTCCAAGGAGCCAAGCCCTCATTGATAGCTCTAGCCTTTCTCATAAGTACTAACACTAAAACTATGAAAAAGAATACAAGAGAAGTAGTGAGGTAGAGGCTTCAAATGGTGTGTGTTGAATGGTGAGCACCACTCCTCTGCTTATACTAGTGTGAGGTCAGTTTGGTGAGCAATACATGGAAATACCTATGAAACTGACCTCCCATAGAATTAATGGCACCGCCTGAGCAACGTGGGCCCGAGAGACAGTGGTGGGGGTGTGGGTGCACCCAGGGTTCAGCCGCACCCTGGCTGCCCCCCTCGCCACTGTCCATCTCTGGTCGATTGCTTGGTAGGCCTGGGCCACGTCCCCGCCGGTGCTTTGGTACAAATGTTGCATGAAGGTGGGCTTCTCCTTTGTTTCTCTTTCACGCACTTCTGAAATGTGTGTTTAACTTTGCGTTTTCTCTTTATTTTTGTGCATTTCCACCTGTTTCTGGGTGTTTGTCTACAAAACATGTTTTCTCAAGAAACAAGTGGAACTAGGTAAAAGTATATGCATGTGTTAAAAGTTTGTTTATTTCTCCCATTTTGGACTATAATTAGCGGCTATAATTAAGCAATAGTGACCGCCAACAACGCTCTCCCCTATATATACCAGCCCTACCACCCCCCTGAGGCATCAAGTCATTCAAGAAGTTAGAAACCCTTATCATCCTTAGAGCTCCACCATATTCTAGGGCATAGCTAGCAAGGCTAGATCTAGAGGGAGGCAAGCTTCACTTGGATTCGTGATCTTGTCAAGAGCATGGCTTGGTATAGCCCCTTGTATCCTCTTTTTTATCTTCCATTATTTATATGTTTGCTACAATTGATTCAACATTGTTCTTAATATTATTAATGTTCCTAGTTATCATGTTCATCATCTATTTTGATTATATGCTTAGTATAGCTAGATTGTCTTTATGTTCAAGCATAAGTTCGAATAGCGCTCGCCCTAATGTACATGGGGTGAGTGGTCGACATTGTGTAAGCGTGGTGCTTATACATTGTTTACCTATGGATGCACCCTATATTTCAGGCCATGTGGTAGATCGCGGATGTGACACTCCCGTTGAGTCCTTTGTAGTCCACTCCCCGAATATAGGACAAGTAGGATCTAGTTACGAAGGAAAACATGCTTAGTAATATCCCTTATGTGTAGATATGAAGTTGATCTTAGCCGTGACTACTAAGTGTAATTGCACTAATCAACGTATGCTTGACTTGTAATTAAGAATGACTTAGGAGTTATTTCTCTAATTTCTACTTAGTCATGCTAATGCCATAGAAAGGAGTACTCTGAGTGATTAATGATCAGTTATCGCTTGTTATTCATATACATTTATCTCTTGACTTACCCCTATTGTGAGTAGAATATTGGTTATGGTTTACTTCTGCATCATACGTATAAGTTATCAATATATTCCAACTGCCTGTCATTCCCTGCGGTAAAAATATAAATAACGATACCTGAAATACTCACGGGTGAAATACTACAATGGTAAATTATCTGTGCGCTTGCAGATCCCTTCATATATATATATATATATTTGCATTCCTTCTAGTCACAATGAAATACTTAAATACTTCTTAGTGTTATTCTAGAAGTGGCACTAGGTAGTACCAATAAGCATTTCCAGCATCATAGCTAGGGATGACAACTTAGCAAAAGTGATGCTAAGAAATCTCAACATCATTAGGTGGCTACTTAACAAGTGACAAGTTAATAAATACCAATAAGTATTTCTGGGGCCGTTGCCGGGGAAGGTAGCTAGGAAAAAAGGAATATTGATAAAATTTTACTTATTGATGTGATCGAGGAAACCATATACCTCTGCTCAAATAGGCTTACCCTTGTTCTGCTTACTTTTATATCTTATGCAGGGTAATGTATGACTGGTTTTGACCTTCCGACAAACTACGTTGAAAATCTAGAAGTATTACTTAGGAGGACTAAGGCTAAACTCAAGAAAGTTTTAGCTTTAGAATCGGAGACAACCAGATAAGGTGAAGCTTAACACTAGTTTTTGAAGCCATGGCTGACAAGACTCTCCATGAATTCTCTAATCCAACTACGGACAACATCATACTAGACCGGCGATCCATGTCAGAACAATGGATTTGAGCTCAAGCCAGCTCTCATCAACATGGTGCAAGGTAACTAGTTTTATGGAAAGGCACATGAAGATGCGAGTGCTCATCTCCAACATTTTCTAGAGATCTGCAGCACTTTCACCATCAAGGGAGTAACCAGAGACACCATATTACTTTGTCTCTTCCCATTCTCACTTTTGGGGAAGGTGAAGCAATGGTTCTACACCAACAAAGATAAAAACACTACATGGGAAAACTGCTCCACTGCCTTCCTAGCAAAGTTCTTTCCCGCAGGCAACACCAATACTCTGCGTGGGAGAATTTCAAGTTTTTAGTAGCAATATGATGAATCTATCCCTGAGGCATGAGAACGCTTTCAAGACTATATATCATAAATGTTGACATTTCTAATACGATTACAAATAGGAGGGTCAAACCCTTCCTTAGCAAAGGCATTAGAAATGTTTGGGACATCTCTTAGCATTGCTTAAGCCAGGTTGTCATCCCCAACACAATACCAAAAGATGTGGTTGTACTTATGATCATAGCACTTATAAAATATGAATAAAGATTATCCACAAGCGCATAGATAAAATACACCTGTTGTAGCATTTCACCCAGGAAAGTTACAGGTATCGTTATTTATAATTATACCACTGGGAAAGCACTTGGAGGTATAAAGAATAAAAGCTATAACTTACACTTGTGATAAGAGTTCTACTAGATCAATCTCAAAACAGGGATAAATCATATCATAATAAAGGATAATTAATAACAGATCATGGTAATCCTAAAAGGGGTTCCACCGAGCATTGTCCTACTTGGGCGTGACTCTAGAAAGAACTAGAAAATAGAGACTAACTCCTAGGGTTATTCTAACTATACGTCATTGAGCTACATCGATTAGTGCAATTACATTTAGCAATAATGGTTAGAGTAACCTCGTATTCATACTCAAGAGACATTGCTAAGGTAGATCAGGAACAAAGTAAGATATCACCCCACAACTCAGCCTTACTAGTCCTATATTCGAGGAGTGGACTACAGAGGACTCAACAAAGTTATTGTCAGGTACCAAAAACAAGAGGTAGCAACAATCAACGATCAAGAAAAACAAAACCATGCCAAAAGCTCTGCCCACAAAAATGGGATGAGCCGAAACAGCGAACAAAATGCCTCGACCACGTTTCGACTCGCACGAGGCTTGCTCGACAGGACGCCTCGACTACCGAGAAATCTCTGACTCACACGACCCTGGGTCGAGCCGGTCGACCCACCTCATTCACCAACTCTGAGACAAAAGTCAAAGCATTTAATGCAAACTGCCAACCACTTCCTACCCTCATGGCTACAGCAACAACCGGCATGGAAGCAGTACCGGTGTCAAATCTCACTTTTTACTGCCCATCCCGGGATGGGCGGTAAAAACCTGTCACTGTACGCGCCATACCATGCACTATTCTGCCACTGATCACCCTCGAGGGAGAATACGACGAGTACCGTACCCCGTGATTCCGGGGACTCGGCCTTATCCGTTCACCGTCGACCCACCTCGACCCGTCCTCGACCCAACCTCGACCAACTGCCGATCAAAACAAGAATGCAGGGCTTCCATGATACAGGACCCAAAGTCTTTTCGCCGTCTCATCCTCTACGTCACCATGGTGTCCAGAGATGCCCAGCCATTCTCGGGGCATGTCGCTACAGCAACCTCCACAGCGTTCGATAAAACTTCACCTCTAAGGCACCCCCGGCGTCCCTGCCTCCTCTTACCCTATAAAAAGGCAGGCAGGGGACTCGACGAAGGGGGTGAACGACGGACGACAAAAAGCCAGTCACCATCCCACTGTAGAAGATCAACATCTCAAGCAATCTCCTTTGTACTCTCACTTTTTCTCTCTGAGACCTGGGATTGGTTCCCTCTCTCACAGCTTGTAACCCCTACGCAAGCACTTAGGTGCAAGGAAATACAATACTCCCCCCTCCCCACTGGACGTAGGGCCTTTTTTTGCCCGAACCAGGATAAACCTCCGTGTACTCTCCTTGCACCACCATCCAGATTAGGGACACTCAGCATTGATTCACTTGTTGGCTTAGGATCCTCGTAGGACCGAACACCGACAGTTGGCATGCCAGGTAGGGGCCGCTGCGTGCCAACATCGTTTTCCTACCATTTTTCTGGATGGCTGACCCCGAACGTCCACTCTCGTTGGCCACGGTGATCTGGTTTGGGAGCTTAGAGTTCATGTCTCTTGGCCACGGCTATGACATGGTCCTCCTCCTGCCCAGGCACCCGACCGATGGTGACCATGAGCTCTCCCAACCTGGGGGAGCGCTGTACTAGTATCGTTGTTCTCGTCAGGCACGCGCCGCCAGGTGACGGTGAGCCCAGCGCAACCGCCGTCATCGCCTCGCAGAGGGTGATGGTATTCCCTGATCCGGCGCCTCTCAGCCAAACACCGACACAGATTCCCTCACTAAGGATCTGTGTAGGATGGGCTTGGCTGAGGGTAAGATGCCAACAGGGAGTCCCGTCGCTCCACCGCCCGGTACGGCGCTGCCACCAGCCAGTTCGACTACTCCAGTACTAGGAACAACGCCTTCATTAGCATTCCCGTTTGGACTAGACTCGGTTGCCTGGGCGTATGCTTCTTCTATAAGCACCAGCATGAGTGCTTACGAGGAACTCCCCGGACACCATCTATGTTCCACCCTTGACCTCGTCACATCCACGCCAGCTTCCGAGTACCTGGACTCCACGAAGACCCTAGATACAGAGCTCCGTGCAACTGCCTTTCGATGTCACAACCTCAGAGACGCATGACCTCACATGCACCCATTGTACTATTATTTCGGCGCTCTAGACTCTGACTCTGCCGATGACACCTACGACCTGACTTGCGAGTGCTTCAATATCGATGGAGCCATCACATCGGATTCAGAGGATGAGGCAGCCGTTGGAGGAAGGAACACGCCGCCTCAGGTCGAGCCCCCTGCTGAATGGGATGAGGCTCAATTCCTTGCGGACCAAGGAATGCAACTCGAGCAAATCCGCGAATTGCAGGACAGGCTCGATGAGGAACGAGAAAATCTACGCCTACTTCAACAAACCCTCGAGCATGAGCGCGCAGCACACGCACATGGTGGAGGAGCTCGAGAGAGAGCTCGCGACGTCAATCATCGCATCGTCGAGGATCCGGCAGTCGAGCCCCTGGTTTTTGGTCGAGCCAGCCAGAACGTGGTCACAGCCGCCATGCTCCTTCGTAACATGCCCGAGCCATCAAACCCCAAGGCTCGTCGAGCCCATGATGAAATCCGAGGACTCCTCGAGACCGCTGCCATGCAGCAGGCCGAGACTTCTGCCTCGAGGCGACACAGGCTTGCCTCGGAGCAACCTGTGGAGCCCTCCTGATAGGAGAGAGAGGCCTCAGTTCATCCCGAGCACGCCCAACGGAACAAGGCGGCCTCTGTCTATGAACGCATCGTCAACAACCGTGAACCTCGAGATGCTCATGACAACATCATCGAGCACCGGAGGCACAAATATGGTGACCGCATAGCTCGAGGCTTCCATGAGCATAGGGGCGGGCGCTACGACAGCTCAGAGGATCGAAGCCCTTTACTCGAGCCACCAGGCCCTCGGGTCTTCAGCAAGGCCATTCGCGAAACATTACTCCTGGCTCAGTTCCGCCCCCCCACCACAACTCTTACCAAGTATAACGGCGCAACGAAACCTGAACTTTGGCTTGCTGACTTCCACTTTGCTTGTCAGTTGGGTGGGGCCATCGACGACTGGGTCATCATTCGACAACTCCCCCTATTCCTGTCGGACATCGCTCGAGCCTGGCTCAAGGACCTCCCACCTCAACAAATCCATGACTAGAACGACCTTGTGAGAGTGTTCGAGGGGAACTTCAAAGGGGCCTACATGCGCCCCAGCAACTCATGAGATCTCTGAAGCTACAAATAGAAGCCGGGCGAATCCCTCTGGGACTACATCCGGCGTTTCTCCAAATAGCGCACCGAACTTCCCAACATCACCGACTCTGATGTCATCATGGCCTTCCTCTCTGGAACCACCTGTAAAGAGTTGGTCCGAGAGTTGGGCCGTAGCACTCCCATCACTACCAACGGTTTGATGGATATTATCACCAACTTCGCCGCCGACGAGGAGGCAGTTGGTGCCATCTTTGGTAGCGACCAGGACAAAGGGAAGCGCAAGGAAGAGGATCCTGTGGGCTCCAGCCGGGACTCGAAAAGGAACAACAAGAAGAAGAAGAACCAACAGGGTAAACAAGAGGCCCCGGCCGATGACCTTGTTGCTGCTGCTGATCATAAGAAACCTCGAGGACCCCCCGGTGGGGGCATTTTTGACAAAATGCTCAAAGAACCGTGTCCCTACCACAAAGGGCCCACAAACCATAACCTCGAGGACTGCCACATGCTCTAGAGATACTTTGAAAGCCTAGGCATCAAGGAAGGCGACAAGAAAGAGGATCCCAAGGAAGACGACAAGGACAAGGGGTTTCCCAAGATTCATGATTGCTTCATGATATACGGAGGACCCTCGATGCGCCTCTCAACATGGTAGCACAAGCGGGAACGTCGAGAGGTCTTCTCCGTGCAACTCGCAACCCCCCTCTTCCTCGACTGGTCTGAGGTGGCCATCACTTTCGACTGTGATGACCACCCAGACTACGTCCCCAATCCTGGGGTCTACCCACTTGTCATCGATCCTATCTCGCCAACACACGCCTCACCAAGGTGCTCATGGATGGCGGCAGTAGTCTTAACATCATCTATGCCCAGACCCTCGACCTTCTAGGAATCACAAGAATGCACCTCCGACCCAGCGTCGAGGGCTTCCATGGAGTCATGCTAGGGAAGCGAGTAGAGCCTGTCGGCGGGTCGACCTGCCTGTCTGTTTCGGCACTCCCACCAACTTCAGGAAGGAAACTCTCAATTTCGAGATGGTTGGATTCCATGGGACATACCATGCCATTCTTGGGCGCCCCTGCTACGCCCGGTTCTTGGCGGTTCCCAACTACACCTACCTCAAGCTCAAAATGCCGGGCCCCAATGGTGTCATCACCGTCAGGCCCTCCTATGAGCATGCCTACGAGTGCGATGTAGAATGTGTCGAGCACGAGAAAGCCATCCTAGAGTCGGCAACCTTGGTGGTGAACCTTGATGGTTTGGCCGACGAGGTCCTCGACCCCAAGCGCCACGCCAGCCACTTCGAGCCCGCAGAAGACGTCAAGCTCATACCTGTCGACCCCACTGACCCGAAAGGAAAGGCGTTGAGCATCAGCGCCACCCTTGATCCCAAATAGGAAGCAGTGCTCGTCGACTTTCTCTACGCAAATATCGACATCTTTGCGTGGAGTCCCTCGGATATGCCGAGCATACCCAGGGAAGTCGCCGAGAATGCCTTGGAGATCCGAGCCGGCTCCAAACCGGTGAAGCAATGCTTGCACCGCTTCGACGAGGAGAAGCGCAAGGTCATCGACGAGGAGGTCCACAAGCTATTGAAGGCCAGATTCATCAAGGAGGTTCATCATCTCGAGTGGCTAGCTAATCCTGTATTAGTTAAGAAAAAGAATGAGAAATGGAGGATGTGTGTAGACTATACTAGTTTAAATAAAGCATGTCCAAAAGTTCCCTTTCCTTTGCCACGCATCGATCAAATCGTTGATTCTACTATGGGATGTGAAACTCTGTCATTCCTAGATGCGTATTCCGATTACCACCAGATCAAAATGAAGGAGTCTGACCAGCTCGCGACTTCATTCATCACCCCATTCGGCATGTATTGCTATGTTACTATGCCCTTCGGTCTCCGGAACGTGGGGGCCACGTATCAGCGATGCATGCAACACATTTTTAAGGAACACATTGGACCAACCGTCGAGGCTTACGTCGACGATATCGTTGTCAAAACCAAGATGGTTGGTAATTTGATAAACGACCTCGACGTTGCGTTCAAGTGCCTTAGGGCAAAGAACATTAAGCTCAACCCCGAAAAGTGCGTCTTCGGCGTCCCTCGAGGCATGCTCCTAGGGTTCATCGTTTCCGAACATGGCATCGAAGCCAACCCAGAAAAAATCATGGCAATAACAAAAATGGGCCCTATCCGAGATCTAAAGGGCGTATAGAGGGTCATGGGCTGCCTCACGGCCCTTAGTCGCATCATTTCGCGCCTCGGCGAAAAAGTGCTCCCACTGTATCACCTCCTAAAGAAGTCGGAACACTTTTCATAGACCCTCGAGGCAGAAGAAGCCCTTACCAAGCTCAAAGCTACGTTGTCCAACTCACCGATCCTCGTCCCTCCGGCCATAAGGGAACCCCTCCTGCTTTACATCGCCGCAACAACACAAGTGGTCAGCGCGGTCTTAGTTGTCGAGAGGGCAGAGGAAGGACATACCTTGCTCGTCCAGAGACCGGTCTACTTCATCAGCGAGGTGCTCTCGAAAACCAAGGTTCGCTACCCGCAAATCTAGAAGTTGTTGTACGCCATCGTCTTGACACGGCGCAAACTTCATCACTACTTCGAGAGCCACCCAGTGACCGTGGTGTCTTCTTTCCCCTTGGGAGAGATAGCTTAGAACTGAGAGGCCTCGGGTAGAATAGCAAAGTGGATGGTCGAGCTCATGGGTGATACCCTCTCTTATGCGCCGCGTAAAGTCATCAAATCCCAGGTGCTAGCAGATTTCCTGGCGGAGTGGACCGACACTCAACTCCCTCTGGTTTAGCTCTAGACCGAGCTTTGGACCATGTACTTCGACGGGTCACTGATGAAAACAGGAGCAGGCACGGGCTTGCTCTTCATCTCGCCCCTCGGAGTCCACATGCACTATATAATCCGGCTTCATTTTCCTACCTCCAACAACATCGCTGAGTACGAGGCGCTCGTCATGGGCCTACGCATCACCGTCGAACTAGGGGTTTGACACCTCGACGTTCGTGGTGACTCCAAGCTCATGATCGACCAGGTCATGAAGAGCTCAAGCTGCCGTGATCCCAAGATGGAAGCCTACTGCGAGGAGGTACGACGCCTTGAGGACAAGTTTCATGGCCTCGAGCTCAACCATGTTGCACGTAGATATAATGAAGCCACCGATGAACTCACGAAAATCGCTTCTAGTCGAACCATAGTTCCACCTGACGTTTTCGCGAGAGATCTCCATCAACCGTCCATCAACATCAGGGCAGACGGAGGGGCCGACGGACCATCACTCGATCCCCCACCTGAGGCGGAAGCCCCCTTGACCGGGGCTGAGGCCATGCAGGTAGAAGGCTCGACCTCGCTAGCCAACCTCGAGCCTGACTGGCATGTTTCGTACCTTGACCATCTCACTCGAGGGGACCTCTCCTCGGATAAGACCGAGCCTCGACAGATCAGTCGTCGAGCCAAATCCTTTGTGATATTTGGTGACAACAAGGAGCTGTATCGCCGCAGCCCTACGGGCATCCTCCAACGCTGTATCACAAATGAGGAAGGTAGGAATCTGCTCAAAGATCTACACTCGGGGGCTTGTGGTCATCACGCGGCACCTCGAACCCTCGTTGGAAATGCATTTCGACAAGGTTTCTATTGGCCAACCGCAGTCTCCGACGCTGTCAAGCTAGTGCGCTCCTGCAAAGGATGCCAGTACTACGCAAGACAAACCCACCTCCTGGCTCATGCCCTGCAGACTATTCCCATCACATGGCCTTTCGCTGTTTGGGGGCTTGACTTGGCCAGACCCCAGAAGAGGACAACTGGTGGCTTCACCCATTTGCTCGTCGCCATTGACAAATTTTCCAAGTGGATCGAGGCCCGTCATATCACTAACATCAGGTCTGAGCAAGCTGTGCTATTTTTCACTGACATCGTCCACCGCCTGCTCTGTTGGCTGGTCCTGCTGCGGCTGCGGCTCCTCCAGCGCCGGTTGCGACTCTGGCTGTGCCGCCTCTTCCCCCGCCTCTGGCAGGGCCTCCACCACCTCTCTTGACTTTTTGACATCCGCCCGCCCCGCGTCACGGACGAATGTTTTGGCCTCAGCGGCCTCGACGGTCGCCTAGGTCATCGCGGTCGACCCAGGCTCCGACTCACCAGTGCTGGGCACCTCGAGCCCGACACCGCCCGGGACTGCCTCAACTAGCTCTAGCTCCCGCGCAGCGTCACTAGGACCAACAACCTCCTAGGCGCTTGCTCTCGCCTTGGCAGCGGCCTCCCTCGTCCTGAGCCGCTCTGTCGTAGCCTGGTACCTCATAACCCAGGTGGCGTCATCGGCTAGCGTTCGCATCATCAAGGCGACGCCCGACCTGAGTGCCTTGATGGGAGTCGGAGCCGCGAGCTCCGCCTTGCGCTTGTGGCTGAGCAGCAAACAGACATGTCAGAATAAAGAGCGAGATCACTATTGATGGAAAGACAAGGTAAGGTACTTACCCGGATATGGGAATCAGGGGCCTAGACTCTGGCCTCCCCGAGCCACTCGACGACATCTGTGAGGGCCCTGTGAGGGCCCCTCCGTTGAGCCTCCTGTTGGCCGGGTGCTCCTCGGAGCCAGGGCTGACGGGGCACCTGAGGACCTCTGCGCCGACGAGGCTATCTGGCCTCGAGTCCTTACGCCCATCGATGGCACCCTGGCCTCAGACGCCAATGCCGTTGCTCCGCCCGCCGGCAGAGTCCGAGGTGATTGGGCTCGTTGGCGCGGCGCCACCGACCTCCCCTGCGGGACCCTAGGTGAGGTAGATCCCCTCTCTGAAGGACCCACTCGGGCCCTTCCCTCTGCCGGCTCTCCTTCCCCCTCAACTGGCACCGAGACTTCCCTCGATGCCTAGGAGGTCGACCCCTCAACGGGCTCCAGTAGGGGCCGCACGTCGGGGTGGTGCACCAGAAAAGTCGTGGTATCATACCATGACCCGGCGTCGTCGTCGCTGCTATCTTCATCCTCCTCCGAGACCGTCTCGGAGGGAGATTCCTCGATCGGGAGACCCTCAAGGCTCTATTGGCGGCGGCGCTTTTTCAACGCCTCGCGCTCGAGGGCCTTCTTGACTTGACGCTTCTTAGCATCGTCCTTCTCTTCCTTCTTCTGAGCCACCGAGAGGCGTCTAGCCTCTCGAGCAGCCCGATCCTACGGAACCGGCGGTCGTGACTCCTTGACCACCGACAGATCCTGCACAGAGGCCCTGACCAACTTAGTCAAGGGAATCGAGAAGCAAAAGGACCCAAGCCTGTCAAAAATGACACTTACTAGAAGCTCAAAGCCTTGAGTGGGGCGCATCGGGACCCTGTCGATGTCCTCCTGCTTGAAGCTCCCCACCATCCACCGTGCACGCCGGGTGACTTCATCGAGGAGGAGAGACTCGTGCGACATATGACTCCCTCTAGTGAAGCCTCCGACGTCATCTCATCGATCCGGAGTCGTCACTACATCAGCGGCAGCACCCTCCGGCGGTGGAACGCGACGGCCACCATTCCCGCCGTCAACCCGCGCTGACGAAGCCCCTCAACGCGTCGAGGAGCGGCTACAATTTTGGCTTGTCCTCCTCGACGATGTCGTACAACCAGTTCTCCTCGTGTGACATCAGGACCCGGCCAGAGAACCTCGGTAGCCGGTCGTCGTCGTTGCGCATGTAGAACCACCTGTCGTGCTAGCCGCTGTTCGACGAGATGAGCTACGCCGGGATGTACTGCTCACCTTGACCCGCCCGGACCTGGAGAGTGCAGCTCCCCGCATGCACCGCGCGCCGCACTCCTCGCTGGCCCACCTTCTTGGCAAAATGCTCCGCCTTGAAGAGGTGGAGCCACAGATTATAGTGTGGCTCCATCCCCAGGTACCCCTCGCAGACCACCGCAAAAATGGCAGCCTGCGAGATGGAGTTGGGGGCGAGGTGATGCAGCTCCACCTTGTAGTAGTGGAGGAGCGCCCGCATGAAGCGGCTCGGTGGCGTCCTGAGCCCCCTCTCATGGAAAGCCACGAAGCTTACCACGTTTCCCTCCGGGGGCGCCAGCTCCCGGTGGTCGGACGGCGGCACCCTCCATTCCGGCTGGGTCCAACTCATCCTTGGTCGCAGAAGACCATCACAGACCAAATCCTCTAGCTTCCTCTCCGTCACCGAGGAACAAGCCCACGCATCCGTAGGAAGGATCTGGCTCTTGCTCGCCATGGACATTGGGAACGGCGTGCGGCGGCAACAGAGAAAGGACTGACGACGGCGATGGAAGGCGGCTGAAGGGCGCACAAAGAGCAAGAGGGTAGAGACACGAATGGCCTGTAAGGGGTATACGGAACCCCAGGCCTCACACTTATACCCCGATGGAAGGCCAACGGGCGGGCGAAAAAGGTAGGAACAGTTTCCGCATTCAATGACCTTACCTAACCGCTCCCTCAAAACCCGCAGATAAGGGCATGTGTCCGCTGTTCATTCTGTAACCGTCGCACCACACCGCCCACTACCGCGCCAATCTCGCTTCCCCTCCTAAAAAGACGTGCCCCAAACAGGCTAAAAGGGGATCCGCGGACGGATATTCCCAAACGATTGGGTAACGGGCTCCGAGCCTGATATAAACCTCGAGGGATCGAAAGCTGGCCCTCGACCAGGGTTCGATAGCTGCCCTCGAGTAATAGAGTCAGGGACAACTAGGGACATGCTCGTACAAGGCCAGGGCTTGAGCCACTCTCTTGAGGCACCCCCAGATGTATTCGAGGCTAAAAGAGAGGTCGACAGAGAAATCCCCGCGGAGGGAGGCATCGAGCCCTTGGATCCTATCGCAAGGAACCGAGATCCACATGTCTCTTTGGCATTCTTGAGAGCGCCTCCATGGCCGCTAGCCGACTCCTACCAAATGGAGCACGGGCTCCCACTCGAATTCCCCGTTAATAGCTCACTGGAGACTGTCGGAACTCGCCCGACGAGGGTAGTACGACGTTCCCCACCCCTCCTCCTTTTTTCTAAAAAAGGAGCGTGAGGGTCGAATGATAAAAGACAACCAAGACTCTGATCGACCTCGTGCGCACGAGGCTCGGGGGCTCGACCGCAGAAGGCTAAACCTCAAACGAAAGAGGACGAGACACGTCACGATGCGAGAGCATTCCTCGATAAGACATACAAAAGACCTCGAAGGAGTCAAAACACTCCACTGAGGCCTCGGGGGCTACACCCGGCGGGTGCGCTCGCGCGCACCCACCGGAAAAAGCTATGACGCTACGACTCCAGTTCATGACTCGCTGAGCCTCTTCGAGAGTGACCCACACTCACCCAAAGGCTTGGGGGCTACTGTCAGGTACCAAAAACAAGAGGTACCCACAATCAACGATCAAGAAAAACAAAACCACGCCAAAAGCTCTACCCACAAAAATGGGACGAGCTGAAACAGCGAACGAAACGCCTGGACCATGTTCCGACTCGCATGAGGCTCGCTCGATAGGACGCCTCGACTACCAAGAAATCTCCAACTCGCACGACCCTGGGTCGGGCCGGTCAATGACCCACCTCATTCACCAACTTTGAGACAAAAGTCAGAGCATTTAATGCAAACTGCCAACCACTTCCTACCCTCATGGCTACAGCAACAACTGGCATTGAAGCAGTACCGGTGTCAAATCTCACTTTTTACTGCCCATCCTGGGATGGGCGATGAAAACCTATCACTATACACACCATACCATGCACTATTTCACCACTGATCACCCTCGAGGGAGAATACGATGAGTACCGTACCCCGCGATTCTAGGGACTCGGCCTTATCCGTTTACCGTCGACCCACCTCGACCCGTCCTCGACCCGGCCTCGACCAACTGCTGGTCAAAACAAGAATGCAAGGCTTCCATGATACAGGACCCAGAGTCTTTTCGCCGTCTCATCCTCTACGTCACCATGGTGTCCAGGGATGGCCGGCCATTCTCGGGGCACGTCGCTACAGCAGCCTCCACAGCGTTCGACAAAACTTCACCTCTAAGGCACCCCCGGCGTCCCTGCCTCCTCTTACCCTATAAAAAGGTAGGCAGGGGACTCGACGAAGGGGGCGAACGACGGACGACAAAAAGCCAGTTGCCATCCCACCGTAGACGATCAACATCTCAAGCAATCTCCTTTGTACTCTCACTTTTTCTCTCTGAGACCTAGGATTGGTTCCCTCTCTCACAGCTTGTAACCCCTACGCATGCACTTAGGTGCAAGGAAATACAATACTCCCCCCTCCCCGCTAGACGTAGGGCCTTCTTTTGCCCGAACTAGGATAAACCTCTGTGTACTCTCCTTGCATCACCATCTAGATTAGGGACACGCAACATTGATTCACTCATTGGCTTAGGATCCTCGCAGGACCGAACACCGACAGCTATAATAGTCACCTTCGCGATCTACCACATAGCCCGAAACATAGGGAGCACTCACAGATAGATATTGTCTAAGCACCACGCTTACACAACTTCTACCACCCACCCCTTGATCATCGGAATGAGCGCTATACGAACAAGGGTATAAACACAAAACTACTCCAACTATACTAAACATATAATCAACATAGGCAATGAGCATTATAATTATGAATCTAGAATTATATTAAGTCCTATCAAGTATTCGACTCATACACAAACTACAACAAGAACAAGAGGATCAACACGAACTAGACAAGAACACGATGAACTAGACGAACTAGACAAACTAGACAAGAATATGATGAACTATAAGATGAACAATATGAACTAGAAGAACAAGTAGATGAACTAGAAGATGAACACAATGAACTTGAAGACAAATAGCACAAATAGATTAATAATGTTGAATACAAGAGAGATGTACAAGGCTGTACCAAGCCTCCTCGCGACTAGATCCGGAATCCAAGCGTTGCCTGCCTCCTCTAATTCCTATTCCTATATTCTAGCTATGCCCTAGATGGTGGAGCTCTAGGTTATCCTTTCAAGGGATTACCCTGAACTGAACAATGATGGATGATTATAAGATGATGGATGCCTCAAGGGGTCTGCCTCTGCTTATATAGCCCGGTCGGATGAACCGCATCCCTCGGATCAAACCGACGTGAAACAATGGTCAAGATACGTCATAGAGGTCGGTTGGAGGCCGCCACGCGAAGGAGGACCCACCTGGCAGGGGAGCTAGGCTGGCCGGCCTGACATGTGGGGCTGGCCAGCCCCACCTGGCAGCCACCGGGCCTCCGCTTCGTTCGCGTGCCTTCTGGTGTCTTCTACGTCCTTCTAGTGCCACTTTCCGATCCATTCACATAATGAGTCGTGTCTTGAGTGGATTCCTTCCTTCCTAGCTTCTGGATAAATCCTTGGAAAATATTATTTCGCAAAGCTGTGGAATCTGGTCGGTTTAGTCTCTGGTCTTGTGATGATGATGGTTCTAGGGTCTTCTAGAGTCTTCTGAGTCATATTTATCGAGGACTTCCTCTCCGGTGCTCCAAATATGGCAAATAATATGTCCGTCTTGATCGTCTCGACAAGCTCTCTGCAATGGTGTGCTTAGATTCTTCACTTGAGATACTTTTATATGGCAAAATATCAAATATCCTGCAAGACAAGTGAGAACAACACAACTCATGGAACTCATTAGAATAAACCCCTATAACCTTACTTTACACATTATTTTAGACCTTTTCCTAAAGTAGTTGACGGTTAAAAATTGGAGTTAATTAACGTCAATAAACTCCCCCAAGCTTACCCTTTGCTAGTCCCTTAGCAAACAGTGGTTTAATATGATGGATCAGGTGTTGCTACAATGCTTTCACACCTCAAGAGTACACAAATGTTCAAACAAAAACTCTCCTCCGAGTTAGAATAAACCATTTCAACTTCCAACTTACCCATATTACCTTGAGCCATGGGGCTTGTAACCTTCACTTGGTTCTTGAGTAGTTGAAAAGCAGAATGATCAAGTCAAGCACTATGTCTCAAGCTCTTCGATCAACCTTTATTCCGGAGTTTTGCAAGGTTTTCAAAATAAAACTCAGAGATTCCTTTGTATGATTCTTTCAAGTCTCTCATATATGGTATTTGTGGATTCCACTCTAAGGCAACAATGGTGTTTTGCCTTCTCTCCTCTTAGGATTTGTGGTATTTTTGGCATAAGGCAGAGTAGCATCATACCTTCCCTCTTCTCTCCTTATAACTATCAAGCTTATATGGAGCTGAAGGTATTTCAAGGATGTAGCATACTTACCTGGTATGTATTTCTCAATCAAAACCGGGATCCTCAGAGGGGAGATCATACCCTTAGATCATGATGTGCATGTGTGTGGACCTATATATGTGGAATGGGTATGTATGTGGTGGTGGATATATGGTGGTAATGGGTGTAACATGGCAAGGGTGAAAACATGGTGGAAACCTTATCTTACTTTGCTCCTTAAGGGGATACTTCTCTCTTTTGAACTTTGAATACTTTGAAGAACACTTGGGCTTGATACTCTCATTTTTTTCTTTTCTCTTTTTTTCTTTTTTTAGAACTAGAACTCAAGCTTCTTTTGCTAGTACATATCAAGAGATAAATAACAAGGACTGTTGGAGCAATTTACTGAATGACAATGAGGACAATGACAAGGTTTAATGAATGAAATGGGAAAAAGGGAATATTTTTGGTTGTTCATTCCTAGGGTAGGAATAGAACATTTTTGGTGGATCTAAGTGGAAAGCATGTTGTTGCGTACTTCTAGGGTAGAAGCATCATATTTGAGTGGAGTGTACATGATCTTGATCTTAGGAGTATGATGAACCTCTCGACAAGGGTCTTACACGGGTTGATCAAACTCAATACAAAGCAAGTAGCCTATGAGCTGGTTTTTCTAGTCTAGCAAATATATAGCCGTGGTAGGAATTTAATCACTCATCATACAGGAACTCATCATGTAACAAATTTAAGTTTGCAAAAGGTAAATCTTCAGAACTCTAGTATCACTAGGAACAAGATAAATAGCAGCTCAAAACCTTCTCATATCATACTCATCAAACACCTAGACTTAGATCAAGCTTTTGCAACCCACAAGTTTCAGGTTTAGGGTAAATCTTCATGTCAAAACAATCTTATCCTAAAACTCAGGAGAATTTAAGGTTGAACACTAGGCACTTGAAAGGGATTACGACAGAGCAACTATTCATCATTTCCATGCAAATAGATTATTTTGGAGCTCAATTCCTTTAAGGGTAGGTAAAATAGACTTGTATACTCTCTCTTTACTACCTAAACATTTAATAACTAATATAGATAGTAGACTCTTTTTGTTTTGTTTTCTAAGTTATTTATCTTTTCAAATATAAATCACACATAAGGAAAGAAATACTTAGCTAGATACATGGGGATGCTCCTCCCCCAAGCTGGATGTTGACATAGTCGTTTGTCTTGAATCTTGACAGCGTAGATGTTCCTTGTCCCTCTGGGTCTCCAAAGTGGATGATCGATGAAGAGGTCCTTTCAGAATGGATGAAAACTTCTGGCTAATCTTCTCATTGAATCCTGCTTAACTCAAAGTCAAAGCTCATGAAACAGATTAAGCATTAGTGGTAAAACCATTTATGCTTTATCCATTTTTGGAACCTTATGGACTTCCAATTAAGCAATTTTCAACAAGATCTCAATATTTTTGGATTTTCTGTTTTTGTATGCAGATGCAAAAATTATCTTTATGCCTCCACAGTAAACAGCCGAGACTTATTCACATGGGACTTAAGTTTTTTTAGATGCAATTATATGATGCAAAATAAATTAATTTTTATTTGCAATGGAGGAAATATAAATATGGTAAATGCTTATGACTAGATGTGAAAAAATAAATATGCTAAAGTAAAACTATGCAGGAAGGTAAATATGAGGATAACTATCGATGTAACCTTTCGGCGGAGGTTCGGAGATTTAGGTCCGTCGAACCGGACCTTCTGGCTTGATCACGCACTTGAGGGGGGTGTCTGAGGGGACAGAGTCCTCCCCTAATTTCTCCTCTTCTGTTGGCATATTGGGTAGTGCTTTTTGATGATAGAGGGAGGGTACCTTAGGTTCTTGATTCATTCGTCACAATCCTACTATATTTGCTAATTTCCAATGATTCTCAAGAGACTTCTCTTCCTCTGGTTTACTTGATAGTATTTCCATTTCTTGTGTGAGAGTGCTTGGTGGTGTTATCTTTTTCTTTCTCCACACTTTTTTGGTCTTTAGTTTATCTTCCTATGGTTCTTCATCCAGAAACTTTTCTTCTTCAGTGGCCTCTAGAGCAGCTTCTCCTTCAACAACTTCCTTTTCCTGATTAGCCCCTTCTTCCTTGATGGCTTGCTGCCTTTGACGCTGAGAGCAGCATCTCCTATTCTTGTTCTTCTTGGGCTTCTCATAAGTAGTATAGCTATTAAAGTAACAACGTACCTTTTCCCTAGGAAAATGGAAATGGATCTCCCCTTGCTTCATGTAGATGATCACGCTTGTGGTGTGAAGGAACGGTCTCCCTAGGATAAGGTGGATGTCATCTTCTTCACCCATGTCTAAAACCATGAAATCAGTGGGAACCTCTTGATCCCTGATCTTGACTGTTATGTCCTTGGCTATTCCTTCTAGAAATCAGAACGATTGGTCCGCGAGCTGCAGGTGCAAATATGTTGGGCACAAGGGCCTATCACGATATAAATGTTTATATGTTAGTGTAGACATGATGTTGACACTTGAGCCGATGTCGCAGAACGTCTTGTAGAAGGTACTTCCTTCGATCATACAATCGATGGTAGGTACTCCAGGATCTTCCTTCTTTTTAAGGTGTGATGAAGAAAAAGTAGGGTCAATAGGTGGTTCAATAGTGTTGACCATCAAGACTGGTTCTTGAATAGGTTGCTTTGCTTTGCTCTTTCCCTTCTTGTTGTTGTTCTTGTTTGGAGTAGGAAAGATGCCTTCATAAGTGTAGACGTTCTTCTTAACTAGAACCTTCTTTTCTAGAACCTTCCTTTCTGGAATCCTGTTCTTCTTTTCTAGGATCTTGTCAAAATCCAAGTAATCATATGGGTGCTGAGGATGGACTCGCGTTGTGAGTGTATGATTCTTGAAGCTAAATCTCTCCTTGGTGTCTCCAATGGTGAAACAGATCTTGGCAGTGTTGGCGTAGATGATGGCTTTGGTTGTGCTGAGGAATGGTCATCCCAAAATGATGGGTGCTCTATCATCTCCTCCTGTTTCTATCACCACTAAGTCTACTTGTAGAGCTGAGTGTCCAACTCCCACGAGAATGTTTTCAAGGATCCCCTTGGGGTAGCACAATGTCTGATCTACAAGCTGCAAACACATGGTTGTGTACAACAAAGGTTGACCATGAATTTTTTCATAGATTACCTTAGGCATAATGTTGACACTTGCTCCTAAATCGCAGATGGCTTCGTCGAAAGTGTGAGCTCTGATGCGGATGGGGATGACGGGTCTTCCTAGATCTCCTTTCTTTTCTGGCATGTCCTCTTCTCCCCATACTGGTCTCAGTGGTCTAGGTGGTGCGATAAAGTATTCTCCTGCATTGAAGATGTCTACAAGATTCGCAGTTTCTAATTCTTCTAGATTCCCCGAAATCTTACCTTTTTGAGCCATAGGTACTAAAGCGGCTAGCTGAGAGATTTGTGATTCTATCATCTTATTAAAGCTGAGTTGATTCTTTATGGTAGAAGTAAAGCTATCCATTCTATTGTTTATAGTTTCAAGAACTTTATCATTAGAAGCTATCTTTCTAGACATATTATCAATAACTTTATTCTGATTAACAATCATCTCTCTCAAAGGTGGTTGGTTGAAATTGTTACCTTGATAGTTACCTGAGTAGTTACCTGGGTAGTTAGGTCTTTGTTGCTGATTCCATCCATGATTTTGTTGGTTCCATCCTTGATTCTGTTGAGGATGATAGTTGGTGTTGTTGTTGATGTAGTTGACATCCTCTTGGACTTCAGAACAGTTGCTTCCTATGTGGTCAGTGCCTCCACACTTTTCATAAGTCATTCAAGAATAGTGGATGTGCATGACTTCCTTCTTTTGTTGATCATGTTCGTCAAGCTTCTTCATGAGCAGGTCCATCTTGGCAGACAGTATGTCCACCTCCTTGACTTGATGCATTCCTCCTCTCTTGCGTGGTTGAGTGCGTTCTTCATTCGATCCCTAGTTCGAAGCTATCTTCTCAACAAGAGTGGTGGCTTCATGAATAGTGAGTGACAAGAACAATCCTCCAGTAGCTACATCAATATTCTCACGAGCACTTGTGGTGAGCCCATGATAGAATGTCTGCATGAGTAACCAATCCTCCATCCCATGGTGAGGGTATTTTGATATGTAATCTTGAAAGCATTCCCATGCCTCAGGGATAGACTCATCGTACTGTTGCTGAAAAGTTGAGATCTTTGCACGTAGGGCATTGGTTTTGCCTATGGGAAAGAACTTTGCTAGGAAAGCAGTGGAGCAGATATTCCATGTAGTTTTTTTCTCTCTCTTGGCGTAGAACCATTGCTTCGCCCTTCCCAAGAGTGAAAATGGGAAAAGGCGGAGTAGTATGGCATCTCTTTCAACTCCTTTGATGGTGAATGTGTTGCAGATCTCTAGGAAGTGTTGGAGATGGGCATTTGCATCTTCATGTGCTTTCCCACAAAACTAGTTGGCTTGCACCATGTTGATCAAGGCTGGCTTGAGCTCTAATCCTTCATCCCCCACATTGACTGCTGGCCCAGTCCTGATGTTGGCAGTGGTTGGAGCGGAGAATTCACAGAGAGTCTTGTTGGCCATAGCTTCAAACAGTGGTGTCCAACTCCTTCTTGGTTGGTCTTCTTCTGACAAAGTGGTTGGGGGTTTCTTCTTCCTGAGCTTTGCCCTGGCTTTTCTGATTATTTCCTTAGGATCCTCAACGTAGTTTGTCGGTCGAGCAAAACCAGACATACATCACCCTGTAATAAGATATTCACAAGTAGACAAAACAACAAGGGACAAAACGACAAGGTAAGCCTGTTTGAGTAAAAGATCAATAGTGTGTCTCAATTATCACATGTGTAAGATTATTCCTAGATATGAAAAATTTTCTATTCTAAACCTCCTTTGCATTCCCCGGCAACGGCGCTAGAAAATGCTTGTTGACATTTATAATACGATTACAAATAGGAGGGTCAAACCCTTCCTTAGCAAAGGCATTAGAAATGTTCGGGACATCTCTTAGCATTGCTTAAGCCAGGTTGTCATCTCCAACACAATACCAAAAGATGTGGTTGAACTTATGATCATATCACTTATAAAATATGACTAAAGATTATCCGCAAGCGCACAGATAAAATACACCCGTTGTAGCATTTCACCCAAGAAAGTTCCGGGTATCGTTATTTATAATTCTACCACTGGGAAAGCACTTGGAGGTATAAAGAATAAAAGCTATAACTTACACTTGTGATAAGAGTTCCACTAGATCAATCTCAAAATAGGGATCAATCATATCATAATAAAGGATAATTAATAACAGATCATGGTAATCCTAAAAGGGGTTCCACCGAGCATTTTCCTACTTGGGCGTGACTCTAGAAAGAACTAGAAAATAGAGACTAACTCCTAGGGTTATTCTAACTATACGTCATTGAGCTACATCGATTAGTGCAATTACATTTAGCAATCATGGTCAGAGTAACCTCGTATTCATACTCAAGAGACATTGCTAAGGTGGATCAGGAATAGAGCAAGATATCACCCTACAACTCAGCCTTACTAGTCCTATATTCGGGGAGTGGACTACAGAGGACTCAACGAAGCTATAATAGTCACCTTCGTGATCTACCACATGGCCCGGAACATTGGGAGCACTCACAGATAGATATTGTCTAAGCACCATGCTTACACAACTTCTACCACCTACCCCTTGATCATCGGAATGAGCGCTATACGAACAAGGGTATAAACACAAAACTACTCCAACTATACTAAACATATAATCAACATAGGCAATGAACATTATAATTATGAATCTAGAATTATACCAAGTCCTATCAAGTATTTGACTCATACACAAACTAGAACAAGAACTAGAGGATCAACATGAACTAGACAAGAACACGATGAACTAGACGAACTAGAACGACGAACTAGACAAACTAGACAAGAATATGATGAACTATAAGACGAACAAGATGAACTAGAAGAACAAGTAGATGAACTAGAAGATGAACACAATGAACTAGAAGACAAATAGCACAAATAGATTAATAATGTTGAATACAAGAGAGAAGTACAAGGTTGTACCTAGCCTCTTCGCGACTAGATCCGGAATCCGAGCGTTGCATGCCTCCTCTAATTCCTATTCTTATGTTCTAGCTATGCCCTAGCTGGTGGAGCTCGAGGTTATCCTTTCGAGGGACTACCCTGAACTGAATAATGATGGATGATTATGAGATGATGGATGCCTCAGGGGGGGTCTACCTCTGCTTATATAGCCTGGTGGGATGAACCGCAACCCTCGGATCAAACCAACATGAAACAATGGTTAAGATGCGTCGTAGAGGTCGGTTGGAGGCTGCACGTGAAGGGGGACCCACCTAGCAAGAGAGCCAAGCCAGCCAGCCAGCCTGACATGTGGGGCCAATCGGCCCCACCTGGCAGCCGCCGGGCCTCCGCTTCGTTCCCGTGCCTTCTAGTGTCTTCTACGTCCTTCTAGTGCCACTTTTCGATCGGTTCACGTAATGAGTAGTGTCTTGAGTGGATTCCTTCCTTCCCAGGATTTGGATAAATCCCTAGAAAAGATTATTTCACAAAGCTATGGAATCTTGTCGGTTTAGTCCCTGGTCTTGTGATGATGATGGTTCTAGGGTCTTCTAGAGTCTTCGAGTCGTATTTATCGAGGACTTCCTCTCCGGTGCTCCAAATATGGCAAATAATATGTCCGTCTCGATCATCTCGACGAGCTCTCCGCAATGGTGTGCTCAGATTCTTCACTTGAGATACTTTTATATGGCAAAATATCAAATATCCTGCAAGACAAGTGAGAACAACATAACTCATGGAACTCATTAGAATAAACCCCTATAACCCTACTTTACACATTATTTCAGACCTTTTCCTGAAGTAGTTGACGGTTAAAATTGGAGTTAATTAACGTCAACAATAATATCCTCATCATGGGATAGAGAATTGACTATTCATGTAGACTTTCTACCATGGGTTGACTAACAGCACCCATGAGAATATGGATGCTGCTGCTGGAGGTGCTTTCCTGTCACTTACAATCCCAGGTGCAACAACTCTCATAGAGAAGATGGCCTCCAACCAAGGTTGGAATGAAGAACGTCTTCAGACCCACAAGAGAGGTGGAGGTATGCATCAACTCAAGGAGATAGATATGTTGTCTACCATGATAGATCTGCTCATGAAGAAGCTTGAAGCCCGAGCCAATAGGAAGCAAGAAGTCATGCACATTCATGATTCCCGTATAACATGTGAAGAGTGTGGCAACACTGGGCATTCAGGGAACAACTATGTTGAAACCCATGAGGATGTGAACTTCATCAACAACAACTATAATCCTCAATAGAATCAAGGATAGAATTAGCAACAGAGGCCAAACTACCAAGGTAACTATGAAGGTAACAATTTCAATAAATTCAATAATCAACCACTCTTGAGAGAGTTAATTTCTGGCCAAGCTAAAATTATGGAGGGCTTATCTAGAAAATTAGCTTCTAATGATAAAATCTTAGAAAATATAAATAATAGAATGGATAGCTTCTCCTCTGCTATTAAAAACTAGCATAGCTTTAATAAAATGATAGAATCATAAATAGCTCAGCTGGCGGCTACTGTTCCTCTGACCGACAAAGGTAAGATTCCGAGACAACTGGAAGATCTCGAAACTACAAATCTTGTCGATATTCATAATGCTGCAGGATACTGTTGACGGTCACTAACACCCATTTTGACTATCAACATTTCACCCAAAAGCATGATAAAGTGAGGTAAATCATTATCACATGTGTAGAATTTTGTTCAAATTTCACCTAGTTCCACTTGTGCTTATAGAATTATTTGTATGCAGGAAATATGGCAAAAAATAGGCTCAAATGGTGAACAATATGGACCAAAGGAGCAAGTGGACGTGACAGGAGGCCGAGGGCCCACTTGGCAGCACCACCTGGCCCCATAAGGGCGCGCCTGGCCCCCCAAGTGGCCCTGCCACGTCACTGATCCGTGGGAGTTGCTCCAGAGCCAATCACAAGCTTCTATTCAAGTCAGTTTGCACAAAGGACAAGATTTGTTCACGGTGGATTCATGGGCCTGGTATAGCTCCTTTGCAATTCTTTCATTTTAGCATTTACTTTATTCAGTATTTATTTGAGTACTTTATTCTAGTGTTATTGCTTTGCTTTACTTTAAGTACTTAGTCATTAGTGTTCATCATTAGTGAGATTAGATGCTTGTTGTTTGGCATTAGTAGCATAGGTTATCTTATAATTAGTAGCTATTCGTTAGTACCGGTTCCACCGTCTAGTTAGGGTGCTTTGATCTCATTTTATCAGAGCTCGGACGAAGTAGTAAGCCTGTAGATTAAGCATGGTGCTTAGGCTATAGATTACCTATGGATACGGCTATGCCTCTGGATAGATTGTGGTAGGTGGCAAGTGGTGACAACCTTGTCCATCCTCTGTATTCTATAATTTTAGGTCCAGTGATTAAATCATAGGGGCTCGTGGCATGCCTTGTCTATTTAACTCTCCTAGTTAGTAGGTGGGCTGTGTCTCGAAGTACTATAACATTTCTCCTAGTCATTTGTTTACCTTAGTTACTAGAAAGATAAAACGCTCACTCTCTCTCCTAGCTATCTCTAGGTTAGCTTGTATTTAGTAGTTAGTTTAGGTAGTTCACATTCACCCTTCACTATCATTCACCTACCTAGGATCAACTTAGGCCTTGCCTTCTAGCCTAAATATAAATTCTAGCCTTCCGCCTTCTTGTGGGAAAAATATAAATTTGACACTCAGTGTAACACCCCAGGTGTTTGTCACTCACTAAGCAGTGGGTTTGAGCTTAAACATGACAGATTAAGTGGAGATGACAATGTCAAGGTCAACCTATAGAGATGAGCCTAACCTAAAGTGGATGTTGCATCATTGCTTTACATATAGGTCCCTTTTCAAAGATATATACTTGGATGGTGTTATGGCAATATCTTCATGTGTCTCACCTTAGTAACTATCTATATTAAGCCCTGGAAAAGTTTCATGGAGTTTGGAATCAAAAAGTCACATGAAATGATAAGTTCCATTCCCATTGGAAATTGCCCCATTAAGTTAATGGAACTATAGACCATCAACCAAACCTTGCCAATATGCCCAAATGACTTTATATGAACTCTACAACAAAAGTCATGAAGGGTTCATGTTGAGCAAATGTCAAGAAATTGCCCCGATTGGCCTAAAACCCTAGTGTCGGCTTTATCGAGTTGATACTTTGACCAAAGCGAAAGTTTGACTTAGGTACCAGTTATGAGGTTTGACCTTAAACAAAAGTTGTATTTAATCTTGTGTAGAACAAACTTTGTTTAATGGTCAAGAGCTAGTTTGGCCTCTAACCTAGTCAAACAGAGATCACATTGTGGAATCAGCTGCTGTTTTCAGCACTTAGAAAAATATTCTAAGTCCTTGTTGTGACAGCAGCAAGTTGGTTACTTTGCGACATTTTATCTCCCAATTTCATATGGTATCTCAATTAGGTTCCTTAATATGAGTTGTAGTACTTTTCATGATGGAAACAATGGATCAAGTGTCACTCAAAATGGAGCTTAGTTGGACCTTCTATAAGAGTTTCCAAAACAGTAAAAAGTTGTTTTATCACTTTTTGACCTTGACATGTTGACATGCCGCGTTCTCGAGATTTTGTTAAACAACTTCACATGGTCCCAATACAAAAGTTGGAGTGTAGATGGTGTAGAAGAGCATGTAGAAGTATGGCCTCAATTTGACTTAGTGTGACCTTCAATTGTGGATGCTTGCTTGTCGCTGTCCAATCGCTGACACTACCAAGTTGGGTACTAATTATCTGCTAATCTAGTAGCCTAATGGCCGAGCACCCTTAATCAAAGTTGTAGAGCTTTTGGAGGAGAGCAAACTTTGTTTTGGGCCCGTGATCCAGTTCGGCCCGTAGCTAGCCCCAAAATGGCGCCCAAGATGCCAACAACACTGCATGCCACCTGTTCGACGAAGGGCCCTAGCAGGGACACGCGGTCACCATGCCTCGCACCATGCTCCACGCGTCGAGGGCGCTCTGCCAGAGACAAGCTGTCATCTCACGTGGTGCGGACGCCCAGCTCCTTCACTCCACTCCCTTTTCCGCTCACTCGCCTCTCCACGCTCCTAGCGCTCGCCCTTTTGCCTCTGCTCGCTTCCCTCCTTGTTCCGAGCCGAGCACAGACGCCGAGCCCGCCATGACCGGTTCGAGCTCCAGCTCGAGCTTCCTGCCTACGCCGTCCCTCCTCCCTTCCCTCAGCCAAGCGCGGCATCGCCTTCCCCGCCACATGCCGACCCCGATGCGCCCCTCCCCGGCCTCGTCTCACCGTCGTGGCGTGCCGCCACCGGTGCCGTGGCCGCCGCGGACGCCGGTGTGTGCGGCCAGGAGGCCATGAGCCATACCCAGCCGAGCTGAGCACCGAAACATCCTCACCACCACCCACCGCGCTCGATGCACCTCTTCCCCTGCCTCACCGTCGTTCTCAGCTCACAAATTTGAAGCCGCCATGGCCACAGACGCCATTGCCGCCCATGCTCAAGCTCGAGGTGGTTATGCCGCCTCGGTCCTCCATTGTCCGAGCTACGCTCCTCTGCGCGTGCGCGCTCCCCCAGACGAGCCACCGCGCAACTCCCCTGGCCAAGACCGCCGCCGAGGCACGATCGGCCGCGGTGGCGCTGCTGTCGACCGCAGGCGCTCGTGGCCCCGCCTCCTCCGAGCCGGTCAAGCGAGACTGTGTGCACCGGTGGGTGCGCATGGCCCCCGGGTGCCGCACGGGCCCCCTCGCCGCCGGCGACCGCCCCACCGCCGGTTGGGTGGCCGGTGTTCGCCCTCCCGTGCTCGGCCGACGGAGGTAGAAGATGAAGACCGATCCCCCCCCCCGTGACTCTCTCTCATATGACAAGCGGGCCCGGCCGGACCACGGGGCCCACTTGTCGGTTTAAGTAGTGGCTGTTTTGGGTATGTATTCGGGTGTGCCTAGCGAATTATGTTAGGGTGGTTTTAATTCCGATTTTGAATTTCAATTTTATGTTAATCTTTGAAAATTTATATCTCATGTTAGAAAAGTCCAAAAATAGCAAAAGTGGACTTTTTGGAAACCTTGAGAAGAGAGCTATGCAATAGAGTCATAAAAGGTTACATGTTTGTAGATGTTTTCTGATGTCTTTATTTAAGTTTTAAAAATGCTCTAGAAATGCCTTTAAACCTAACCAGAGCAAGATCTGGAGTTTTAGAACCCCAAAAATAGTGATTTTGTTTTGTTAATTTTGTGATGACATGTCCTTGCTAGGAAAAATATTAAACACACTGTTTATTCACTGTTTTCTTAGGGTTTTGATTGGACCTTGATAAATAAGGAATTTACATTATATTGCTTGTTATTTTTATATCTTGAGTTGTGCTGCTCCAATTGATGTGAAATTTTTATGGTAGGCTTGTCATGCTATAGATGTACTGTGGTATAAATTTCATGATCATTGCTTACTATATACTCAAGTTATTGATTTAATTTGTTTATAGATTGATAAATAGCTTATAAATAATATATAAATGATAAAATAGAAAATATTGTTCCATTACCTGAGTATGATGTTTCTCTATCATATTGATTCATAATATGGCCTTGTGTTCACAAAAAAAATATTGAGTTTTAGGTTTAATTTTCTTTTACATGAATTATTGCAATAGCTATTTGTCTTTTTCATAGAGGTTGATATACTTGTCTAAATGGCTTGAAATTTGGACAGTAGACTTTTGGTAGCATTTGTAGACCCCTGTAATTTTGGTAGAATTTATTGAGCATCTTTATGATGTGGTCATAATTCCACCTAATTATCTAAATAAATTAAGAAAATGTATTAAAAGAATTTATTTAGTAATTGACATTATGTTTTCTGGTGTTCATTAGTCATGTATGAAATGTTGGTAAAGTTGGTTTTATTTAATTATATGTTTGCAACATAAGTTAATAATTATTTCTTGCAAATGAGGTTTCTGAACAGATTTGAGAATATTGTTAATTAACCTATGCAAATGATGTTTTCATGTCTTTTGTGCTATAACAAAGTTGTTGTGAATTTCATGATCTAGCTGCTGTTAAATTTTGGTGGCATTTGGCCATATGGTTTAGAAACTACAGCTGTTCTAATTTGGGTTCAGATTTATGTTGCTCACTGTCCTTCTATGACAGATTCTGTACCTTCTGTATTTCGACCTGGTAAATGTTAGAATCAGGTTTAGATGATTATAAATGAAATATAGATAATTTCATAAGCTTTCCAGAATGTCTTCTTGCAAGTCATTTGGATTTAGGGATCTCTAGTTATGATTAAATTACTTAGCTGCTGTTCTGATGCCCAGAATGTGGCAATTTCTAGTTCTAGTGCCTTGATTAACTTGCCATGCTTGTGTATTGAAGTGTGACACATGTCTTTATTGGTACTTGGTTTGGTACCCTAGGATCTTATAAGACTTTGTGTCTTGATTGATGCAATTGCAATCTTCTATGTTATGCCTTTGTGAGGATTAAGTTAATTAGCTCTAGGTGTTTATGAGAACCTTGGTATGCTTGTTTGATTACTTTGTTTATTGCACTTCTATGCATTCATACATATGCATTGTTGCACCTCATTTAGGTATGTTAGCTGAAGCACGTGAAGGACCTAAGGTGGAGCCAAACCCGAAGATGGAGTTGGTGGATCCATCCCGAAGATCGAAGGACCGGACAAGTGGTAGATTGGAAGATGCTCGCCAAGCGAACTCATCTGACATACTCTAACTTGAGTCGGATCCCAGGCAAGCCCCGAAGCATTATAAGCCTCCTATCTTCAAAGCAATTAATTCTATATATGTTATAAGTATTGTTGCATTAAGTGATAGGAGTTGGTTGGAAACTCTTGCTGCATTATATCATTCCTTGTCCAGATATATGAATCCTTGAATCCTACATAGACTAGGATCGAGTAGATGCTTAGCCCTGCTTTAAGCGGTAGAAGTCAGGTGATTTCATGTCACCTGCGAGATATAGGGATATTCATATATGGCATGGTTGGCTATATGTGCTATCGTGGAATGGAACCATGTGTTAATAAAATGAAATGAGACCGGGCGGGATGACAATAGTGAAGCAACAGGGCATGGAGGTCTTGGGTGTGAATCTATTCCCGTCTGAGTCGTTTAAGGACCGATTCGCTGTACGTCCTTGAGTCATGTTGAACGCAGTCTAACACTTAGTTGGCCGGATAAGCCGTTCCGACCGCGAATCCGAGTAATACAGTTCAGGCCGGGAATCGAATGGTAGGTTGCTTCTTGGAGGAGAGAAAGGATGTGCTTGGGGACATTGGCGTGAGACCAAGGGGGGTTAGAGTCCCTATCACCTGGCAGAGTGTCGCCCTTGGGGTCGCGACATCATTCGGACCCGCGGCTCCTGAACTGTACCAAAGGTGACCTGAGCAGCCCTCGCCAGGCGTGACTCGGTGAGTGTTAGAAATACCCCTCCAGCTGGATAGGAATTCGATTCGAATCGCCGTCGCTCCCGGTTAGTGAGCACTTGACTTGAGCAGCGGCAACGTAGATTCCATTAAATTGAACGGATGGTTAATTGGATCACGATGGAAAGGTTGCCTCAATTTATACCTGCTATGGTTAATATTGTTTGCTCCTAATAAAGTGAGTGCTCTAGTACAGGTTCTAATATAGATGATAGGTTAATGATAATTAACTTGATGCTTAAGCATTAATGATTGATCATCTATATTAAGCTTTTATGCAAAATATTGTCAAGCTAGCCCCACTTTATATCAACCTTGCATGATCCTTGGTGTCACCTTATTTCTGGTTTCTGACGGGTAAGTCTAGCTGAGTACCTTCTCGTACTCAGGGTTTTATCCCCACTTGTTGCAGGTTATGATGTATCATGGTGGCTGCAAGAGTTGGTTGACTCCTACCGTAGTGGCGGAGTGTGATCACATGCATGATCCTTCTTATTTACCTTATCTCTAATGCTTTTGTTGGAAGTCGACCGTGGTACTGGCATGTATTTGAAATAAGATCAATGTTAGTTTCAAATTACTTTGCTTCCGCTACTTTTCAATGTAAGTTTTAATAACTATGTTGAACTCCGATGTATATTGAATTACTTGTGAAATGATTGTAACATGTGACTTGTTATGTTGAATCACTACGATCTTGGCTTGTATGTTGGTTGGTTTGAAATCCCTCATGATTTAATTGGACTACCGGAGTTATATGGGCTCAAGTGTGAGAATTTGATCACTTCGGTGATTGTTTTTATACTTGTGCTCTTATAATTTGGACGGTTCTGTTACAGCTGGCATCGGAGCAAGATTTAACATTAAACTTGTCGTATGTGTATTTAAAACAAATGTTTTGTTTTATAAAATCAGTTTTATCAACTTATAGCTATATATAGGTTTATGAAAACTGAATTCTAAATCTAAGTATGCCAGTGGTCAATTTCCTTATGCCCATATAAGAATTATTAGGTGGCTTACATAAGTACTAACTTGGGGGTTTTTCATTTATGCATCTACGCCCAGGCCAAGGTATGTATGTGTGATGACTCTCCCACACTATGCTACCCGGTGTGTTAGATTAGAGGTAGCCTTCATATATGAAATAGCCATATATGTCGCTAGTCTACTTTTATGCAACGTCGCACCTACGCTCAGGTAAGTGTGAGTTGTGAGAGCATGACCGTACAACCTGCGGTCTAGGGGAGAGCTAGTTTTGGTTACTGGATTATTTACATGTTATACACATGTATATATGAAGGTACTTAATTGTGGGTGATTAATGATTCGGGTAGTTTTGGTGCTACATGTATATATACAGGGGTATATGTATATGGGAGTACTTAAAAATTTTACTTACTGCTTTCATTGTGTGCCATATATTGGGGAATTGTTGGGCTGAAATGAAAATTTTCTGCAGGTACGCTAACCACGAATGCGTAAGTCAAATATAGCTGACGACTAGCTATATATTGAGAGAGTGCGTGTTATGCCACCGACATAGAACGTGATCGCCACCTTAGGTTGGCAGTCTTGTGAGGACGAATAGGACGAAGCATGCATTATCATGATTGATGCTTTATGCATGGCTATACTCTTCTCACCCTTGTTCTATAGTGTGTAACTTGTGATCAATGTGTTACACTATATTTCTTGTGTGAAGCTAAACAAGAATGCCTTTATGTTGCCCACCTAAGTGTTTGCCAATGCTTTAGACCTCACTTAAGTAATTATGTATTCTTATGAATGAATTAAATTGGAGTTGGTCTAAGGTAACAAAATTTAGAGCTATTATAATAACATGTTTGTGTACTCTCTTGTTAAGTAGAACAAAGGCAAGCTTTGTTTTGCTTTTAGGACGTTGGCTGCTATAACGATTTCTGTTGTAGTGATGCTTTCGTGCTCATAATGGTGTTTTCTGTAGTTATGAAGAATATCAAAGTTGTAGCTAACTTAATTATATAGCTTGTCCTAAAATTTCATGACCCTAGGTCTTATGGTTTGAGAGTTATGAATTTTAGAAGTTTACTGTCAGGTTTTGCTTATGCTCTGAATAGATCTGAATGTTTGGTTTGTTTGACCTATGTGCATATGGAATCATGTCTTGGAGATAATAGAAGAAGTGTAGTACTTTTTCTAAGCTTTCCAAAGTGTCCTATAGCACTAATTTTGGTGGTCGAAATTTCTAGTTATGAGCTTGCCAAGTGGAATGACAGAATCTGTCCACATCTGGGCAGAGATGAATTCTTTGTCTTGTTTGGCCTTGTTAGCTATAGAATCATCTTAATATGATAATAAGAAAGTTATAGAAAACTTAATAAACTTTACATAAAGTTAAGGCTCGGCCTTGTTGTGTCCCTAGAACTCCAGTTATGCATTTTTGAAGTTCTTGTCAGTTTTCTGTCCATATTGGTACAGAACTGAAACATCAGCATGTTTGACCATGATAATCTATGAATTAGCTATTGGTATGAATAACTAAAGTGTAGTCATCTTCCTAAGTTTTCTAGAAAGTCTAGGATCACCTTTGTGGGATGTCTACAACCTCAGTTATGGTTAAAACAAGTAACTACTGTGCTACTGTCCAGATTCTGTGCACATACTAAGTTGGCTACCTTAGCTAGCGTTGTCTTAGGCTAAACTCGTAGTTAGTTCTTGCTTTAGATAAATGTTTATTAAGGGTGAGCCTGGTGCTTAGTAATGGTTGCATAAGCTAATTGGATTAGATCTTTCCAATGCTTGACTGTGATGTTTGTATGTATGCTTGTTATCTAGGTAGTGCCTTCGTTGTCATCTCATTGTCCTCAGTGAGTATACGAGTGTCGAATAGCTTTATCTTAGAGCAATACTTGAGTTACCCGAAACGAGCTTGTAGTGTCGTCTTCAATTAGGTTCTTTCCCTTAGGAGCCTGAGCCTGTAGACTTGATGGTTAGCCCTTGAATGTTTGTATCCATGCCGTTGCTTGACCAAAAGCCCAAAGTTGAGTTCTCCTATAGTTTGTATGAGTCGTGGATGTTTTGCAACCCTTTTTGTGAAGACCCTTATCGACTGAACAACCAAGTTAAATTTTCATCAACGCTAGCCTTTGACCATGGTTCGTACGTTGCCAGTTATGGAGACTGTACCCAAATCCATGTTGGACCTTCCGGTTACCTCTCTCAAAGGTTAGCTAATGTGATGCAAGTCGTACATAGAATTTAAGCAAGAGTCTTTTGCTCAGTTATCCTTGGCAGTTGCGCGATGTTCTCTTGTGCTATATGTTGATCTTCGGATTATTTTTGTGTTGATTCTAAACCTTGTGACGACCTTTGCTTGCTATCCCTCCTTGTACGGCGCTTGCTCTTATAGCCCAGTGGTGCCACTTGAAATTTCACTTTCGTTGTGCGTTTAGTAATGGTGTTATGAGTAGCTGCGGATGGTGCCGCGACGAAACCAAGGGCCTCCTGTGGCTGCAGACACATGGCTGGCTGCTTGGCACGCGCTGGTATCACGGTTTCTAGTCATGATCCATTATCAAACGACAGACGATGTGCTATTTTCTTGTGTTCCTTCTTGGTTATCTCTCCAAATCGTATCGTAAGATCCATATCTTAGACCGAAAGTAGTGGAACTTCCTTCTAAAGTTGCTAAGAGGAAAATCTTTGAAGAACAGGTCACCGACATAAACATTAACAGACTGCAATAAGTGGTAGACAAGTGACTCTACTTAGTTGTCCCCGTATTGACGAACGTCATCTAGTGAGCAACGTATCTCATTCCTGTTGGATAAAAAGGACACACAACACTTACTACGAGACAAGTCATCCGTTGGATAAGACTCGATCATCACATTATGCAAATCTTAACCTTTGTAGGCATAAGGACCATACCGTTGAGATCAACCATCTCTGGTGAGACTACGTATCTGCTGACTTTGATGGCAACCATTTGCCTTGTATCAACCACAATTATTGTGATCAAGAATGAATATTTGGAACTTTTTAGTGTTGAGAGATAACTAATTAGTTACCAATAGGAAGGTTAATCTCCAGCTAGGTAACGACTCCTTGGTAGCTACGAAGGCTATGTCTTAAAAAGCAATAACCAACAAGATGTTAATCAACTAGCCAACAACTTGAGTGATACTCTATCTTCCAGAGTCATTGCGATCAAGTCAATTCCATCTTGGACAATCACATAGATAGTGCAAAGGGTTCTATCAGCTAAAGTAAAGAATTAGAGAAAGTATGCCCTAGTTCCGATCTGTATCCTTGTGCCCATAGGTGCCACAAACGGTTTGTTCATAACTTTACTGATTGAAGTGTTGAGGAATATTCGAAAGCGGTCCCTTATCCTTGTAGAAAGGTTCTCCAGGCAGAGTATGCGTTTTGCCCGGCAAAAGTAACCAACAAGTTCAAAGCGTGTGCATCCTCGGATTGGTATGAAAAATTTATAGTCGAGATCTACTGTTGGATGGCCCTTTTGAGGTCTCACAGATACTAGTTTACACTCTTTCATTTGCTTTTGCTTTCTCGTATCCCTAATGTACGAGCAGCCTTGGTGTTCTGCAAATTAATTTATACCATCTCAAGTCAAAAGCAATTTGAAAAGTGTCAAATAACAGATTTTCCATCTTCGAGCTACTGTTTGATCCTAAAAAGGAAGCCTCAAGGTGAAAGTTGGCCTGACAAAGTTGTTATGCTGCAAGTCAACTCAACTTACAGTACAACTAAGTCACCAAGGAAAATTTTACTCAATCGCTTGGTAGTAGACTACTTCCCACGGTTTAGTAAATATTACAACTTTTGTTGTCCTTAATGCCTCGTTACATCTTTCTTTGGGAATTATTTTCCAATGGTGACATACTTTGGTACCTTATAAATGTCTTTACCTAAGAGGTTGCATCTGATTCAACCTAGATAACTGTCGCCATTGGATAAGAGAATCTTCTTAGGTAACATTTGGCAGAAATACGAAGCCGACAGAGTCAGCTATCACATTCACTAACCCATCAACAGACTCAGATAATACAGTGTTGTCATCAGAGAAAGAGAACTGCACACATGGAACCTCAAGTAGTTTCCATTGTTGGTGTCTAAATGAATGAACATTTACGACCAACATAGACCTTGTCTATTGGTTAGTCTGTTTCCTATAGCCTCAAAGGATGTTTGTCATCTATGATCTCATCCTTTTGGAAGGTTGTGCTCGAGCCATTTTGGTAGAGAACTGCTTTTCAAACTTTGTGAACATAGGATCATTTCAATGAGTATACTTCTAAAGATTTCAGTCTAGTGTAAAGTTCATATGGCCTATGCTATGATTCACTAAAGAATTAGATACTTATGAGTGGTTAGCTTATGGGTCCAATGATCTCTGTAGACTGAAACGAAGTACTGCGTTGTCTTGGATTCCTCCCAAAGTAACAATGCTTCATGGAAGTCAATGAAGGAAATTCTTCAGACAAATTTTACCATGAAAAGTCAGTGTTAGAAGGTGCCTTTGGCCAAATTGTTCACCGATGTTGAAGCTTTGTAGCTGAATGCTATAGCAGATATTGAGAACTAGATAACGTGTCTCTCTTCCTTAAAAGGTCTTCCATTCTGAATCTCGAGATGCGATTCTTTTAAGGGGGAAGGGTTGTAACACCCCCAAGTGTTTGTCACTCACTAAGCAGTGGGTTTGAGCTTAAACATGACAGATTAAGTGGAGATGACAATGTCAAGGTCAACCTATGGAGATGAGCCTAACCTAAAGTGGATGTTGCATCATTGCTTTACATATAGGTCCCTTTTCAAAGATATAAACTTGGATGGTGTTATGGCAATATCTTCATGTGTCTCACCTTAGTAACTATCTATACTAAGCCCTGGAAAAGTTTCGTGGAGTTTGGAATCAAAAAGTCACATGAAATGATAAGTTCCATTCCTATTGGAAATTGCCCCATTAAGTTAATGGAACTATAGACAATCAACCAAACCTTGCCAATATGCCCAAATGACTTTAGATGAACTCTACAACAAAAGTCATGAAGGGTTCATGTTGAGCAAATGTCAAGAAATTGCCCCGATTGGCCTAAAACCCTAGTGTCGGCTTTATCGAGTTGATACTTTGACCAAAGCGAAAGTTTGACTTAGGTACCAGTTATGAGGTTTGACCTTAAACAAAAGTTGTAGTTCATCTTGTGTAGAACAAACTTTGTTTAATGGTCAAGAGCTAGTTTGGCATCTAACCTAGTCAAATAGAGATCACATTGTGGAATCAGCTGCTGTTTTCAGCACTTAGAAAAATATTCTAAGTCCTTGTTGTGACAGCAGCAAGTTGGTTACTTTGCAACATTTTATCTCCCAATTTCATATGGTAGCTCAATTAGGTTCCTTAATATGAGTTGTAGTACTTTTCATGATGGAAACAATGGATCAAGTGTCACTCAAAATGGAGCTTAGTTGGACCTTCTATAAGAGATTCCAAAACAGCAAAAAGTTGTTTTATCACTTTTTGACCTTGACATGTTGACATGCCGCGTTCTCGAGATTTTTTTAAACAACTTCACATGGTCCCAATACAAAAGTTGGAGTGTAGATGGTGTAGAAGAGCATGTAGAAGTATGGCCTCAATTTGACTTAGTGTGACCTTCAATTGTGGATGCTTGCTTGTCGCTGTCAAATCACTGACACTACCAAGTTGGGTACTAATTATCTGCTAATCCAGTAGCCTAATGGCCGAGCACCCTTAATCAAAGTTGTAGAGCTTTTGGAGGAGAGCAAACTTTGTTTTGGGCCTGTGATCCAGTTCGGCCCATAGCTAGCCCCAAAATGGCGCCCAAGATGCCAACAGCACTGCATGCCACCTATTCGACGAAGGGCCCTAGCAGGGACACGCGGTCACCATGCCTCGCACCATGCTCCACGCGTCGAGGGCACTCTGCCGGAGACAAGCCATCATCTCACGTGGTGCGGACGCCCAGCTCCTTCACTCCACTCCCTTTTCCGCCTCTCCACGCTCCTGGCGCTCGCCCTTTTGCCTCTCCTCGCTTCCCTCCTCGTTCCGAGCCGAGCACAGACGCCGAGCCCGCCATGACCGGTTCGAGCTCCAGCTCGAGCTTCCAGCCTATGCCGTCCCTCCTCCCTTCCCTTAGCCAAGCACGGCATCGCCTTCCCCGCCACATGCCGACCCCGATGCGCCCCTCCCCGGCCTCGTCTCACCGTCGTGGCGCGCCGCCACCGGTGCCATGGCCGCCGCGGATGCCGGTGTGTGCGGCCAGGAGGCCATGAGCCATACCCAGCCGAGCTGAGCACCGAAACATCCTCACCACCACCCACCGCGCTCGATGCACCTCTTCCCCTGCCTCACCGTCGTTCTTAGCTCACAAATTTGAAGCCGCCATGGCCACAGCCGCCATTGCCACCGATGCTCGAGCTCGAGGTGGTTATGCCGCCTCGGTCCTCCATTGTCCGAGCTGCGCTCCTCTGCGCGTGCGCGCTCCCCTAGACGAGCCACCGCGCAACTCCCCTGGCCAAGACCGCCGCCGAGGCACGACCGACCGCGGTGGCGCTGCTGCCAACCGCAGGCGCTCGTGGCCCCGCCTCCTCCGAGCCGGTCAAGCGAGACTGTGTGCACCGGTGGGTGCGCATGGGCCCCCGGGTGCCGCATGGGCCCCCTCGCCGCCGGCGACCGCCCCACCGCCGGTTGGGTGGCCGATGTTCGCCCTCCCGTGCTCGGCCGACGGAGGTAGAAGATGAAGACCGATTCCCCCCCCCCCCCCCGTGACTCTCTCTCATATGACAAGCGGGCCTGGCCGGACCATGGGGCCCACTTGTCGGTTTAAGTAGTGGCTGTTTTGGGTATGTATTTGGGTGTGCCTAGCGAATTATGTTAGGGTGGTTTTAATTCCGATTTTGAATTTCAATTTCATGTTAATCTTTGAAAATCTATATCTCATGTTAGAAAAGTCCAAAAATAGCAAAAGTGGACTTTTTGGAAACCTAGAGAAGAGAGCTATGTAATAGAGTCATAAAAGGTTACATGTTTGTAGATGTTTTCTGATGTCTTTATTTAAGTTTTAAAAATGCTCTAGAAATGCCTTTAAACCTAACTAGAGCAAGATCTGGAGTTTTAGAACCCCAAAAATAGTGATTTTTATTTTGTTAATTTTGTGATGACATGTACTTGCTAGAAAAAATATTAAACACACTATTTGTTCACTGTTTTCTTAGGGTTTTGATTGGACCTTGATAAATAAGGAATTTACATTATATTGCTTGTTATTTTTATATCTTGAGTTGTGCTGCTCCAATTGATGTGAAATTTTTATGGTAGGCTTGTCATGCTATGGATGTACTGTGGTATAAATTTCATGATCATTGCTTACTATATACTCAAGTTATTGATTTAATTTGTTTATAGCTTGATAAATAGCTTATAAATAATATATAAATGATAAAATAGAAAATATTGTTCCATTACCTGAGTATGATGTTTCTCTATCATATTGATTCATAATATGGCCTTGTGTTCACAAAAAAAAATATTGAGTTTTAGGTTTAATTTGCTTTTACATGAATTATTGCAATAGCTATTTGTCTTTTTCATAGAGGTTGATATACTTGTCTAAATGGCTTAAAATTTGGACAGTAGACTTTTGGTAGCATTTGTAGACCCTTGTAATTTTGGTAGAATTTATTGAGCATCTTTATGATGTGGTCATAATTCCACTTAATTATCTAAATAAATTAAGAAAATGTATTAAAAGAATTTATTTAGTAATTGACATTATGTTTTCTGGTGTTCATTAGTCATGTATGAAATGTTGGTAAAGTTGGTTTTATTCAATTATATGTTTGCAACATAAGTTAATAATTATTTCTTGCAAATGAGGTTTCTGAACAGATTTGAGAATATTGTTAATTACCCTATGCAAATGATGTTTTCATGTCTTGTGTGCTATAACAAAGTTGTTGTGAATTTCATGATCTAGCTGCTGTTAAATTTTGGTGGCATTTGGCCATATGGTTTAGAAACTACAGCTGTTCTAATTTGGGTTCAGATTTATGTTGCTCTGTGTCCTTCTAGGACAGATTCTGTACCTTCTGTATTTCGACCTGGTAAATGTTAGAATCAGGTTTAGATGATTATAAATGAAATATAGATAATTTCATAAGCTTTCCAGAATGTCTTCTTCCAAGTAATTTGGATTTAGGGATCTCTAGTTATGATTTAATTACTTTGCTGCTGTTCTGATGCCCAGAATGTGGCAATTTCTAGTTCTAGTGCCTTGATTAACTTGCCATGCTTGTGTATTGAAGTGTGACACATGTCTTTGTTGGTACTTGGTTTGGTACCCTAGGATCTTATAAGACTTGTGTCTTGATTGATGCATTTGCAATCTTCTATGTTATGCCTTTGTGAGGATTAAGTTAATTAGCTCTAGGTGTTTATGAGAACCTTGGTATGCTTGTTTGATTACTTTGTTTATTGCACTTCTATGCATTCATACATATGCATTGTTGCACCTCATTTAGGTACGTTAGCTGAAGCACATGAAGGACCTAAGGTGGAGCCAAACCCGAAGATGGAGTTGGTGGATCCATCCCGAAGATCGAAGGACCGGACAAGTGGTAGATTGGAAGATGCTCGCCAAGCGAACTCATCTGACATACTCTAACTTGAGTCGGATCCCAGGCAAGCCCCGGAGCATTATAAGCCTCCTATCTTCAAAGCAATTAATTCTATATATGTTATAAGTATTGTTGCATTAAGTGATAGGAGTTGGTTGGAAACTCTTGCTGCATTATATCATTCCTTGTCCAGATATATGAATCCTTGAATCCTACATAGACTAGGATCGAGTAGATGCTTAGCCCTGCTTTAAGCGGTAGAAGTCAGGTGATTTCCTATCACCTGCGAGATATAGGGATATTCATATATGGCACGGTTGGCTATATGTGCTATCGTGGAATGGAACCATGTGTTAATAAAATGAAATGAGACCGGGCGGGATGACGATAGTGAAGCAACAGGGCATGGAGGTCTTGGGTGTGAATCTATTCCCGTCTGAGTCGTTTAAGGACCGATTCGCTGTACGTCCTTGAGTCATGTTGAACACAGTCTAACACTTAGTTGGCCGGATAAGCCGTTCCGACCGCGAATCCGAGTAATACAGTTCAGGCCGGGAATCGAATGGTAGGTTGCTTCTTGGAGGAGAGAAAGGATGTGCTTGGGGACATTGGCGTGAGACCAAGGGGGGGTTAGAGTCCCTATCACCTGGCAGAGTGTCGCCCTTGGGGTCGCGACATCATTCGGACCCGCGGCTCCTGAACTGTACCAAAGGTGACCTGAGCAGCCCTCGCCAAGCGTGACTCGGTGAGTGTTAGAAATACCCCTCCAGCTGGATAGGAATTCGATTCGAATCACCGTCGCTCCCGGTTAGTGAGCACTTGACTTGAGCAGCGGCAACGTAGATTCCATTAAATTGAATGGATGGTTAATTGGATCACGATGGAAAGGTTGCCTCAATTTATACCTGCTATGGTTAATATTGTTTGCTCCTAATAAAGTGAGTGCTCTAGTACAGGTTCTAATATAGATGATAGGTTAATGATAATTAACTTGATGCTTAAGCATTAATGATTGATCATCTATATTAAGCTTTTATGCAAAATGTTGTCAAGCTAGCCCCACTTTATATCAGCCTTGCATGATCCTTGGTGTCACCTTATTTCTGGTTTCTGACGGGTAAGTCTAGCTGAGTACCTTCTCGTACTCAGGGTTTTATCTCCACTTGTTGCAGGTTGTGATGTATCATGGCGGCTGCAAGAGTTGGTTGACTCCTGCCGTAGTGGCGGAGTGTGATCACGGGCATGATCCTTCTTATTTACCTTATCTCTAATGCTTTTGTTGGAAGTCGACCGTGGTACTGGCATGTATTTGAAATAAGATCAATGTTAGTTTCAAATTACTTTGCTTCCGCTACTTTTCAATGTAAGTTTTAATAACTATGTTGAACTCCGATGTATATTGAATTACTTGTGAAATGATTGTAACATGTGACTTGTTATGTTGAATCACTACGATCTTGGCTTGTATGTTGGTTGGTTTGAAATCCCTCGTGATTTCATTGGACTACCGGAGTTATATGGGCTCAAGTGTGAGAATTTGATCACTTCGGTGATTGTTTTTATACTTGTGCTCTTATAATTTGGATGGTTCTATTACACTCAGTACTCACCGAGCGAAATGCTACATGATAGTTCTGTGCGCTTGCAGAATCCTCCAATAATCGTTAAGAAATATCAACAAGCATTTCTGGCGCCATTGCCGGGGAAGGCAACTGGCCTCGAATTTATATTGCTAGGCTTGTTAGCTAGGTATTTAGTTATCCTAAGTAGTTTATCCTTTTTTCCTCAAATCCTATCACTACCCTCCACGACCATGGGCGACAAGACCATCCGTGATTTTTCTGCTCACTTGGCTACTAATGTAGCCACCGAACCCAATGTTATCAATGGGGACGCTAACTTTGAGCTTAAGCCAACGTTAATTACAATGGTTCAAGCTAGTCCGTTTTGTGGGAAAGCCCACGAGGATGCTAATGCTCACCTCCAACATTTCTTGGAGATTTGTAGCATCTTCACTATTAAGGGAGTGAGCCAAGAGGCGATACCTCTTTGTCTTTTCCCCTTCTCTTTGTTAGGAAAGGCTAAGCAATGGTTTTACTCTAACCACAACATTGTAGATACCTAGGACAAGTGTTTCAATGCTTTTCTAGTCAAGTTTTTTCCATGGGGAAGACTAATGCTCTTCGCAATAAGATCTCTAGTTTTCAACAACTAGCAGATGAGTCAATTTCCGAAGCTTGGGAACGAATGCAATAGTACGTCTCTGCATGCCCACACCATGGCATGGAAGACTGGCTTTTGATCTAGAAATTCTACCATGGATTAGTGCTGTTAGATAGGAGCCAATCAGATGCTGCTGCTGGTGGAGCATTCTTTTCGCTAAGTGTTGCAGATGCAAAGACATTGATCGAGAAGATGGTTTTCAACCAAGGATGGAGCAACGATTGACTCCAACCCCGTAAATGAGGTATGCATTCAATTAAAGAAATTGACATGCTTGTCGCTAAGATGGATTTGCTTGTGAAGCGAGTAGAACATTATGAGCTGAGTGCCCAAGGGACACTCAAAGCCATCGATTCCCATATGACTTGTGAAGTCTGTGAAGATGTTGGACATTCGAGCAATTCTTGCCCCAAAACCCAAGAGGACCTCAACTTCGTCAACACCGACAACGGGTTCCATCCACAACATCAAGGCTAGAACCAGCGCTCCAACAATTAGGGAGGTAACAATTATTACTCTTCTCCTCGCATGAATAACCTAGGTAATAATAGTTATGCTTTCCTGAAAGATCTTGTTTATAGCAATGGTAGAATGACTGATAGCATTAATAAAAAGCTACATGCTCATGACAAGATGTTGGAAAATGTAAATGCTAAATTGGATGAATTTTCTTCTGCCTTAAAGAATCAACTTAGTTTCAATAAGATGATAGAAACCTAATTAGCTGAAATTAGAAACCCAATTAGCTCAAATTGCTACTGCTATTCCATCCTATGAAAAAGATAGAATTCCTAGCAAACCTGAAGGAACCATGGAGATAACCAACCTTGTCACTACAAAGTATGGCTATGCTTTAAATTCTTAGGGTTCTTATTTATTAGATTCCCCATTTACCATTAAGAAGGGTGATCTAGGTACTCCTTTGATTACCTGCTCCATTGGAACTCATATCTTCCATAATGCTCTGTGTGATCTAGGCTCTAGTGTTAACATAATGTCTAAGGCAACTTATGATAAATTGTTCTACACTACCTTAGTGCCAACCTCAGTTTACCTATAGCTAGCTGACCAATCTATCTATTATCTCGAGGGACTAGCCACTGATTTATTAGTTAAAGTTAGGAGTGCCTATATTCCTACAAATTTTATGATCTTAGACATGGGCAACGCTGAGGATATACCTTTAATCCTTGGTCATCCCCTCTTTAACACTGCAAATGCTTGCATTTATGTGACTTCTAGGCAAATCCAATTCCACTTTGCTGGAAGGAAAGAAATATTTGCTTTTGTCTCTGGACAACCCCTCTTTGATGAGAAACAGGAAAAGAAAATGCATCCAAAGAGAATCAAGATGAAGAAACCAAAGCTGATTGAAGAATCGGAGAAACCTATCAAGAAGAAGAATAGAAAGAGATGGCGTAAAAAGAAAGATTTGTCCTCAAACGCGTCATCCCCTGATGCTGACAAGGCCTCTAAGGTGGAACAAGAGGAAACCCCTCCACCCAAGGACGAATGACCTTGAGCTCGACAAAAAGGTAAGTTCTCTATCCCCTGCATTTATTTACCGTATTTCACTAGTTGCATCTTATTTAAATTTCCAATAAATTTGCTTTGCATTGCATGATAGGTTAGTTGCATTTAGCTACTCTATGTTAATAAATAAAGTTCTATAGTAGCTAATGCATGATAGGATAGATTTGCATTTAAAACAACAGAAAAATATTTAATAATAATAATGAATAAAATTCAGCAGCATTCCTACAGAATAAGTTATCTAGTAGTAATAGGTTTAGTTATTTAGTCATTTATGCATTCTAGTAGTATTAGTTAGTCAATAAAGAAAATAATCAAAAGAGCCGCCAGAAGACATTCCAACCTATGCAAAAGGCAAGCTTGGGGGAGATATCTCTCCCCGCTTAGGTATGAAAATCTTAAACTCTCTCTTTACATTCATATCTTGCTTTAAAATTCAATATTCATGATCATAGAATGTAGAGATGAGTGCCTTAAATTTATCTCGAGAGAAACTTTGTTCTCATAACATGCTAATAAATTATTTGGAGATGATAAATAGTTGCTCTGTGATACTTTGCAAAAGCTTGTTATACAACCTTATACTTCTTAAGTTTTGAGCATGATAAACTTAGAGTTCATCTTAAGTTGAATGCTTTCGTGGGTTGCAAATGCTAGAACCAAGAATAAGCTTTTGTGAGATATGTTGTAGCCATGGTTAGAGTAAATCTTTGAACCTATCTGAGGAATGGTACAAACAACCTGGAGTTTTGTTTTGTAAAATGCTAAAACTCTCTTGCCAGAAGTTCCTCAATGGTGATAAATTCCTACCAAAGCCAAATAAACATCCATTCATACATGATAAAGCCACCATAAAAGCTGCTTGATTGTTTTGAGCTTTTTCAAGTCTTGTTGATCTGAGTAGAGAAACTTTTCATGCTTTTTGATCAAGATCACATACACCCACATATTTATGCTATTCCTACACTGGGGATACGCAACCACATATGCTTTCCATTCATTATTGCTCTATGAGAATCTCTCTAGCTGTCTTACATCAAAAAGAGAGGCATGGGCTACAGAAAAAAGTGTGAGAGAGAATAAAAGGGCAAAAAGCTCTGGTGTTCAAAAAGAGAGAGTGAGAAAAAGAAAGTAGACATGCTCTCAAAAGAAGCTAGAGAAGGGAAACTTCTCAAAGGAGTATCACTTCCACCAAATATACCACACACATGCACATCTTGATCAATTTGTATGATTTGTTGCTCCTTGTGATCCAAATGTTTAACTTAGCAAATATTCAATTCTAGTAATCTATAATTTTACCCCCTACCTTGAGCTCCAATAAGCTTTAGGAAAGAAATTAAGGCTAAAATTCATGGCCTTGGTGTGGATTTCAAACACCATTGAGTGACTTGAGTGTACCATCTAAGGAACTTAGGCAAGTTTTCTTTTCAAATCTATTGAAAAATCTCCAGGAAGTTTGAGCTAAACCAAAGTAGGCAAAAAGTATCTATCTAGCTACACATTCTTGCAATTGCTTGTGTCAAGGTGAAAGCTATAATTCCTACATTGCTAAGACTGATGGTGAAATTTCCAAGTGCTAACATGTTCAACTCAAGAGATAGTATTTATTTGTATATAAGTCTTTGCAGGACATTACATAGTAGCAACTCCTGATCCAACACCTATTCCATGCTAAACCTACATCTTTGCTGAGGATAGCAAAGGGGTAGCTTGGGGGAGCTTGTTAACGGTCACTAACACCCTTTTGACCATCAACATATCACCCAAAAGCATGATAAAATGAGGTAAATCATCATCACATGTGTGGAATTTTGTTTAAATTTCACCTAGTTCCACTTGTGCTTGTAGAATTATTTGTATGCAGGAAATATGACAAAAATTGGCCAAGATGGTGACAAATATGGACAAAAGGAGCAAGTGGACGTGATAGGAGGCCGAGGGCCCACTTGGTAGCGCCGCTTGACCCTACAAGGGTGCTGCCCAGTACCCCAAGTGGCCTTGCCACATCACTGATCCGTGGGAGCTGCTCCAGAGCCAATCATAAGCTTCCATTCCAGTCGGTTTGATCAACAGACATGATTTATTCACAGTGGATTCATAGGCCTATTGTCATAGACTTGGGAGCCTCCACCAACTAACCAACCGGCTTCCTACCCAAATTTCGACATGTGCTGCCTTCACAACCGCCATTGGGAGCCAACCATCGTCGTTGGATCAAGAGGCGATGGAATGGAGGGTCGGCCGATGCCCCCCTAGCGCTACCTGGCGCCCTAGGTCCTCCACCGACCTCCTGGCTGCCTACAAGTACCCCCATGCCTCTCTACACTATAAATAAAGAGTGTGAAGCTCGGTGAAGATGTGCCTCATTCATTTCCAAGCTCTCCAAGCTTCTCTTAGCTTTCTAGCTTAGCTTAGATATAGAGTAGTAGTATAGTTGTGGAGTAGAGCAAGAGCGATGCTTCTCTCGGAGTCCGGAAGAGTCTTCTGGGTCTGGTATAGCTCCTTTGTAATTCTTTTATTTTAGCATTTATTTTATTCAGTATTTATTTAAGTACTTTATTCTAGTATTATTGTTTTGCCTTACTTTAAGTACTTAGTCATTATTGTTCATCATTAGTGAGCTTAGGTGCTTGTTGTTTGGTATTAGTAGCATAGGTTATCTTATAATTAGTAGCTATTTGTTAGTACCGGTTCCACCGTCTAGTTATGGTGCTTTGATCTCATTTCATTGGAGCTCGGATCGAAGTAGTAAGCCTGTAAAATAAGTGTGGTGCTTAGGCTATAGATTACCTATGGATACACCTATGCCTCCGGATAGATTGTGGTAGCGGCAAGTGGTGACAGCCTTGTTCATCCTCTGTATTCCACCACGATAGGTCTAGTTATTAAATCATAGGGCTCGTGGCAGACCTTGTCTATTTAACTCTCCTAGTTGGTAGGCAGGTTGTGCCCTGAAGTACTATCACATTTCTCCTAGTCATTTGTTTACCTTAGTTACTAGAAAGATAAAACGCTCGCTCTCTCACCTAGGTATCTCTAGGTCAGCTTGTATTTAGTAGTTAGTTTAGGTAGTTCACATTCACCCTTCATTATCGTTCACCTACCTAGGATCAACTTAGGCCTTGCCTTCTAGCCTAAATATAAATTCTAGCCTTTCGCCTTCCTGTGGGAAAAATATAAATTTGACACTCGGTACTCACCGAGCGAAGTGCTACGTGGTAGTTTTGTGCGCTTGTGGAATCCTTCAATAGTCATTAAGAAATATCAACAGATAATTCATAGAACAATCAACAGGAAGATGGGAGGATTATTCCTTGCCCGTTGTTGGTATTTATTAACTTGTCACTTGTTTTAGTAGCCACCTTTTAATTACCTACATCTCTTAGCACAACTTGAACTAGGTTGTCATCCCTAATGATGGTGCCAGAAATGCTTGTTGGTACTACCTAGTTTCACTGCTAGAATAATACTAAGTAGATGTTTATCATTTTATGTGACTAGATATAATATATAATATGAATGAAAAGGATTCTACAAGCGGACAAATAATTATACCATTGTAGTACTTCACCTAAGAGTATTCCAGGTATCATTATTTATATTTTACCATAGGAAAGCAGTAGCATTGGACATGATTGATAACTTATAACATTGATAGAGAAATAAACCATAACCAATCACTCCTCATAACAAGGGTAAGTCACAAGATAAGATATATATGATAAGCATTGATCAAGTATAATGATAAATCACTTAGAGCACTCCTATCTATAGAATTAACATAGTCAGTAGAATATTAGAGGAATAATTCCTAAGTCATTCTTAATTATAAGTCAAAGCATACATTGATTAGTGTAATTACACCTAGTAGTTATTGCTAAGATCACTGTTATATCTATGCATAAGGGGCATTACTTAAGGAAGTTTAAGAACAGAGCTTGCCCTTCCTATGACCTATATTCAGGGAGTGGACTACAAAGGACTCAACGGTAGTGTCATACCCGTGATCGGTCATATGACCCAGAATATACAGTGTATTCACAGATAAATAACATATAAGCACCACGCTTACATGATCTCTACCACCCACCCTGTGTACATTGGGGTGAGCGCTATACGAACTTATGCATAAACGTAATAATAAACCAGCTATACTAAGTATATAATAAAAGTAGATGATGAACATTGCAACCTTAAACATGAATAAGACGAATACTAATATTATCATAACAATTGTAGCAAGCATATAAAAGTAATGGAGATACAATGAGAGAGGGGTACAAAGATTATCCCAAACCACGCTCTTGACAATGTCAGAAATCCAAGTGAAGATCTGCTTGCCTCCCTCTAGACCTAGCCTAACTAGCTATGTCCTAGAATATAGAGGAGCTTTGAGGATGATTAGGGTTTCTGTCTTCCCAAATGGCTTGATGATCAGGGTTTTTACCTCAGGGAGGGGGTAGGGCTTGGTTATATAGCCCTGAGCTTGCAATATGAGCTCTTGGATCAAACCGACTTAAGGAACGACATAGATGCAATCTAGGAGTCGGTGGGGAACTACCATAGAAGTGAGGAGGCTGACAAGTGGGCCAGGGGGCCAGCTGGCCTGCAGGTGGGGCTGGCCGGCCCCACATGGCAGTGGCTGGTCCTTCCTTTCGGTGGAGAGCCTCCTGGAGCCCTCTAGAACCCTCCCACGTAGGTTTTGCGGTGGAATTGCGTTATTAATTCTGACATGTAGGTTTGCCTTGACGATTTTCTAAGTAAACCCTGTAGAAATAACAGATTCACCAAAACTTATGGAATTTGTTACTTTAAGTCCCTAAACCTATGTTGGCGATCTCATTCATGCCCTTATACATATTTTATTGACGATTTATAATGGTTGTTAACTACCGTCAACACCCGTCAAGAGAGGTGATCTAGGAAGACCTGTCATCCCCATAGCTATTGGACCTCATATTTTCCAAGCTGTTTGTGACTTTGGAGCAAGTGTCAACATCATGCCAAAGGTAATTTATGATAAAATCAATGGAGATACTTTGTTGTATACAAACATGCATTTGCAGCTTACAGATCAGTCACTCTGCTACCCCAAGGAAATTCTTGAAGATATCTGTGTACGAGTTGGACAATCGTATGTACCTATAGACTTTATGGTTTTGGAAACAGGTGGAGATGTAAGGGCACCCACTATCTTGGGCTAACCTTTCCTGAGCACCGTAAAAGCCATCATCTACGCGGACAGTGCCAAGATCTGCTTCACAATAAAGGATAGAAAGGAGTTCACTTTCAAGAATTGTATACACCACTCTCCTAGTCATCCACAAAAGGCGTACCTGCCCAAAGAGACAACAGTGAACAAGAAGAGCAACAACCAAAGAAGGAAGAACAAGGCCAGACAGCTGTTGGCAATGCTTAACTCATATTTTTACTAACAAATATGAGAACCAAAACTCAAAAATATGGTTTTTAACTAACATTCTCCATAAGTTTTAGTACATACATGTTTTGCAGGGCATCATGTGAAAATACACCAAAATGTGCAACCGAGAAGGCACATTCAAGCAAAACAACAAGCAAAGCCCATCCAAACTTTAGACTTGGGCTAGAACACTAGTGTGGGAACCATCTAGGCCCTGCTAGGAACCCACCAGAGCAAGGCGATGGTGAGTAGGCTGGCCTAGGGTGCTGGCGCACCGCCCCCAGCTTCGTTCTGCCCCACCTTGCTCAAGAGGTGCATTCAATGCTGGGGGAGGCGGTTGCATGTGGTGCTTTCCTAAAATACATGAGAAAACCATCATACTCAAGCTATAAAAGGAGGCCCCCTCTACACATCTGAGGATGATACACATTGAAGAAGAAGAAGGGCTACACACATTCCATTAGCTTCTAGCTAGACTAGAGTAGGGAGTGGGAGAGGAAAGAGTTAGAGGAATAGCAGAGTAGCGGTGCCCTCTACTTCTTGTACTCGGCAAGCCTTGTACATCGGGTGGACGGAGTGCCGGACTTGTCAGTCCCCTATACACTTGTACCTCTACGTTCGTCTTACTACTTGGAGTAAGAAATTCATGTTCATCTTTTGGTTTGATCCCTTAAGTAAAAGTTATCATTGTTACTACTTACTTGCGGGTTCGTCGTTCATCCTCGTTACAGGTGCTTTAGTAGAGGACTCCTGATAAAGATGGAAGTTACTGGCTAATGCTAGAGTAGTGACTGATAGCATAGACGTGGTGTCTAAGCTAAAAGTCACCTTCGTTTGCTTCGTATCCTCCGGTTGAGGGGTAGGCGGTAGGTGGTGATAGCCCTGTCCGTCCTTTGTAATCCCCTACATTCGGATACGGCGTAGAGCTATAGACCGACATTGACTGGCAAACTAGTTCCAATCCGGTGCCCGAAGTGAGTCTATAGTAGCAAAGTTATCTTCTCTTAAGGCTTTTACCCTTAGAAGACCTCGCTACCCAAGTTACCCTTCTTTCAATTCTTGTTAGGTAAATTAGCCAAGAAACTACTTACACCTTCGTTCCTCGTGGAAATATGATACCCCAAATACCATCGGGTGAAGTGCTACAATGGTACTTCTGTGCGCTTGCGGACTTTTCTGCTTACGCTAAGAACAACCACAAGAAGAATCAGTCAAGATGATCAACACACTTCGATCAAAGTATGACCACCTCCTCACTTCACCATTCCTTACCAAGTAAGAAGATCCAGGCGTACCGATGATCAAGTGTACCATTGGACAAAGAATATTCTATAGCTCCTTCTGCGACATTGGATCGGGTGTCAACATAATGTATAAGGTAATGTATGACTATTTATTTCATGATAAACCTTTGTTCCCTACATATATGCAATTGCAGATGGCGAACCAATCAATCCAATTTTTTGAGGGAATAGCAAAAGATATCATGGTAAGAATATAGGATCACTATGTCCCTGCCGACTTCATGGTTTATGACATGGGAGAAGAAGAAGAAGAAGAAGAAGAAGAAGAAGAAGAAGATGTACCTATTGTCCTTGGAAGACTATTCCTCAATACCACCAACGCGATCATCTACGTCGGATCTAGACAATTCCACTTCCAATTCCCTGAACAAAAGGTACATTGTTATTTTAATAGTTATACCACTTATGAGTAGCTAAAGAAGACCCGCTCCAAGACAAGATGCCGATCGTCCCAATGTCGGATGAATCAATCTCCAAAGAATGAGGAAGAAGAAGTATAAGTTGTGAAGGATGAACATACTCTGTCAAAATCAAGTTCACAGACCAAGCAGGTAACATCATCACCAGTGTCACTGTCACAAGAGGTGCAACCATCAAGGTCTCTATCTCCAGGATCGATTAATGCACTTGAAGAATGAACAAGACTGGAGAAGAGTCCTACCCGGAGGACTTAAAAATCCGAACCCTCGCCAGGAGGTAAAATAGGTAGTTATCCATATTTACTTTTCGCATTGCATAAATTATTTCCACTTCAGCATATTTACTTTTCTGCATTAGCATTGCATTGAGAAAATAAAATAAAAATTACATCACTGCATTATAAAATCTTAAGCACCATGTGAATAATTTTTACGGTGCATAAAAACCTACAAGAATATTCATCGTGGTGTCATAAAAATAAAAATACCATGCATGCATTATATAAGAAAATCCAAAAATATCAGATAGACATCCTGCTAAAAATTCTGCCAAATCAAAAATCTTTCTAACTCCGAGAACGACTAACCCCTGGACGGCTGACCGCTAACCCTTTTATTCTAATCTGTTCCACGAGTTTTGTTGTTCTTGTTGAGGTTTTTGCAGGACGGTCACGAGCAAGTTCACCGGGTATCTTCATCTCGCTCTACCAGGAGTGCATCCTTATCAAGAACCCAACTTCCTAATGGACGAGAAAGACATCCACCGGCAAACCCGCTCTGCAAAGTACAAGTTTGAATAACCAGCCAACAACTAGCTTGGGAGAAGGGCATCCCCATGTATCTAGATAAGTATTTCTTTCCCTTTTGTTTTACTATTTATAAATCATAAAAAGATACATAACTAAAAATAAAATAAAAATTTATCCTTATGTTAGATATATATATTAATAACGTGTGATCTTAAAAATGAGAACCAAATAAAAAGTGTGTGTCTAGTTTTCTGTTTTTAAGAGCTAAAAAAATAAAAGGACTCTGAAGATAATCTCTTGAATGAAAATGATGAATAGTTGCTCTATTGTAATTTCTTTTAAGTACCTAGTTTTTAACCTTGAATTCTTCTGAGTTTTGGATAAGACTACTTTGATATAAGAATTTACTCTGAACTTGAAACTCGTGGGTAGCATATGCTTGATCTAAGTCTAGGTAATTGATAGATATGATATGAGAAGGTCTGAGCTATTGTTTATCTTATTCCAAGTGATACTAAAGTTCTAGAGATTTCTTTTGAAAAAAACATAAAAATCTTACGTGATGAGCTCCTGTATGACAAAGTTTGAATTCCTACCAGAGCCAAATATGATATTTAGGCTAGGAAAACTTCCACTTATATGTTGCTTGTTTTGCATTGAGTTTTGTCAAGCTTTGTTGACCCTCATGAGAGGTTTGTCATGCTCTTAAAATCAAGATCATGTACACACCAACCATATATGCTTGGATTCTTGATCTTGTCAAGAGCATGGCGTGGTATAGCCCCTTGTATCCTCTTTTTTTTATCTTCCATTATTTATATGTTTGCTACAATTGATTCAATATTGTTCTTAATATTATTAATGTTCGTAGTTATCATGTTCATCATCTATTTTGATTATATGCTTAGTATAGCTAGATTGTCTTTATGTTCAAGCATAAGTTCGTATAGCGCTTGCCCTAATATACATGGGGTGAGTGGTCGACATTGTGTAAGTGTGGTGCTTATACGTTGTTTATCTACGGATGCACCCTATATTCCAGGCCATATGGTAGATCGCGGATATGACACTCCCGTTGAGTCCTTTGTAGTCCACTCTCTGAATATAGGACAAGTAGGATCTAGTTACAAAGGAAAACATGCTCTGTTCTTGATCTTTCTTAGTAATATCCCTAATGTGTAGATATGAAGTTGATCTTAGCCATGACTACTAAGTGTAATTGCACTAACTAACATATGCTTTGACTTGTAATTAAGAATGACTTAGGAGTTATTTCTCTAATTTCTACTTAGCCATGCTATAGAAAGGAGTACTCTGAGTGATTAATGATCAGTTATCGCTTATCATTCATATACATTTATCTCTTGACTTACCACTGTTGTGAGTAGAATATTGGTTATGGTTTACTTCTCCATCATACAATAAGTTATCAATATATTTCAACTGTCATCCTTCCCTGAGGTAAAAATATAAATAACAATACCTAAAATATTCCGGGGTGAAATGCTATAATGGTAAATTATTTGTGCGCTTGTAGATCCCTTCATATACATATTTGTATTCCTTCTAGTCACAATGAAATACATAAATACTTCTTAGTGTCATTCTAGAAGTGGCACTAGGTAGTACCAACAAGCATTTCTAGAATCATAGCTAGGGATGACAACTTAGCAAAAGTGATGTTAAGAAATCTCACAACATTAGGTGGCTACTTAACAATTGACAAGTTAATAAATACCAACAAATGTTAATTGAATCGGTTGGTCTTGATTGTGATCCACGTGTACACCTCTATGTAAGCATAGAGGATCCAAAATAGGTCTTCTAATACAAGCGGATAGTACCCTGAACCGCCGGTGACACAACATTTCATCTTGACGGGAGTGCGAGGGTTTTCAAGGACGGTTGCTCCATGGCTGCATCTAGCTCTAACTCCTCCTAGTGGTCGGCACCACCCCAGGGCACAACACCAGCTTCTAGCAGAGGAGGCTACAACGGGAGGGGGCTACCCATCCCGTGCCATGTTGCGAACCACCTCTACGCATACCAGCCACCACTTTTGTGTCGCTGTGTCTTGAAGACGCCTTGATGGATTTCATGGAGTGATGGAAACCTAGGACATCGGTACCATAGATGTTGCTGGGCAAATAATGTAACTCGATTTCTTTCTTGTTCATTCTATTTTCGTAATGCAAATGTCAAAATCCCACTGTACTTATGGTAATTTGGTTTTTTCGTAGTCCGACTTAGATTGCGGGTTTTATGTGTGGTATGAACCCCATATGGAAAATATCTAAAGACTTTGATTTTGGGTTTACGTAACAAGATTTGGGAACTGAAGGTGGAGGCGTTGGTATTTATTAACGCACGTAGATAAATCCGCAAGCGCACGGATACCACTGTAGCTTTCACCCGGAAGTATTCCAAGTATCATATCCACAAGGAAACATGTGAGACTAACTACGGTCTAACTTAACTAAGGGTATCAACAAGGTTAGGATAAACAGGAGCACATCTGCACCATATGCCTCTTCATCAGAAAAACCAACATTTCTCAGTTCTGTATTAAATCTTGTTTCAACATCATCCATGTACTTGGAGCAAAATGTTAGGCATTCATCTGCAATATATGCCTCTACAATGGAACCTTCTAGTCTTGCCCTATTCCTCACAAAGCGCTTTAAAGTGTACAGCCGCCTTTCAACTCGGTACTTCCACCCATACTGCACAGGACCTCGGAGCAGCACCTCCTCAGGCAAATGTACAGGAAGGTGCATCATCACATCAAAAAGAGCTAGTGGAAAAATTTTCTCAAACTTGCACAATAATACAGGGATTTCTTCATTCATTTGAGTTAACACATCATTTTTTAGAGTTTTGATACACAATTGCCTAAAAAAGTTTCCCAACTCAGCTACTGCTTCATATAAATCCTTGTCAACAAAGCCTCTTAAAGCAGCAGGTAAGATTCTTTGCAAAAGAATATGACAATCATGTGTTTCTAGGCCTTATACCTTGCTTCCATCAGCATTAACACATCTTGATATGTTCGAAGCGTAGCCATCTGGAAACTTGACCTCCTGTAAAAAATTAAAAAGGCAACCTTTTGTTCTTTAGACAAGATGTATCTAGCTTTAGGCATCTCAGAAGTATCTCCTTCATCTCTGAACTGCAACTTTTCTTTAATTCCTAAATCACTAAGGTCAAGCCTAGCATTCACTATGTCCTTTGTCTTCCCATGTATGTCGAGAATTGTGACAACCAAGCTCTCACATATGTTCTTCTCAATGTGCATGACATCAAGATTATGTCTAACCTTTAAATTTTTCCAATACTCCAAATCCCACAAACAAACTCTCCTACTCTAAATTTTCACATTAGTAGTTTTGTCACTATCCAAGGCATAATGCTTCCTTTTCCTGCTTTCCTTTTGCTTGATCCCAAGTTTGACATGTGTAACCTTCTCAAATTCTGCTAGTAGCTCTTCTTTGGTAAATGTACCTGGCAGATCATTGGTTCCATGAAGGCCACTGTATTCATTGTTCTTCCTCAAACAATGTCCCCTTGGTAGGAAATGGTAGTGTCCAGTATATGCAATTTTATTCCTTAGTACATAAGAGAGAGGATTCTTGTCACAGTGAATACAAGCAAAATAGCCTCTCGTGGTACGCCCAGACAAAGTAGCCAGAGCTGTGTAATCATGAATGCACCATAACACTGTTGCACGAAGTTTGAACTCTTTGTCAATAATGGCATCATAAGTATGCACACCCTTCCAAATCTCAATCAATTCTTCAACAAGAGGCTATAGAAATAAATCAAAGTCTTTCCCAAGGGAACGCAGACCTAGAATCAATAGAGCCATCATTAGATAGCACTGATCCATGCATGCCCAAGGTGGAAGGTTGTATGGCACAACAAATACAGGCCACATGTTGTGCTTTCTGTTAAAATTGCCAAAGGGATTGAATCCATCAGTAGCTAGCCCAAGTCTGAGGTTTCTAGATTCTTCAGCAAAATCTAGATATTCCCTGTCAAAATCTTGCCATGCCTCACCATCAGTTGGATGACTCATTTCCTTCTCACTAGGCTGCCTCTTTAACTTGTGCCATTGTGCTTGTTCTGAACCCTCCTTGGTTACAAATAGCCTCTGTAGCCTAGGTGTAGCACCCGGTTTTAAGAACAAAACCAGATACACACCATATGTGAGCCCAGGAAGTCAAATCTCACATATAGCTACAAATAAAGGTAATACCAAATGATAATGCTTAATATATAACGTACTTATTATAAAAGATATAACCTTAGATAGCAAACAGCGGAAAGACAACTCCGGTCTTCAGGTGAAGACTCCACTCCACAGGGACAACTGACTGGTTGATCACAAGCCTATCTGCTCCAATCTCTGGCAGTCTGGTACCCATCCGGGATTTTTATCCAAAAATAGAAAATAAACAAGCGTGAGTACATTTCGTACTCCACAAGCATAACATGAGGATTCATGAGGCTCAAAAGGCAGACACGGTTTACTGCATTTAGCATTTTAGTAAGTCAGCATTTTATCATTGGTTAACATCAATTTATGCTTAGGCTCCCAAATTAACCCACATGATCATATACTAGAATTAAATAGAGTCATTGATCAACATTATATCATCATCATCGTCATCATCATCATAATACCATCATAGTTCACCACGAACAACATCTTCACAAGTGACCATTTATTCTGTGAGTTTTCCGGGCCGCTCGTGACCGTGAGCACGGCTGTTATAACAGTTTTAACACTCTGCAGAGGTTGTGCATCTTTACCCGTGAGTCGTGTTGCCCATATGCCCGGGTTAATTACTCCCATAACACTTCCAAGGTGAGCGGGCAGGGTACACTATGAAGCCTTCCATAGGTCTCGTCTAACAAGTTAGGGCCACGAGGTTTCCTCGGCAGGCAGATATAGAGAACCCCCCTTTCTGTGGCACAATTCCCGTAGGCTATACACACAAGAACAGAGGCAGTTCTATACCCAAAGTGGCAAGCCCCTCTTGCGCCCTTTCGGGTAACCTCTAACAAGCTAGAAAAGATCCTATTACTGAGCTAAAGTCAGAGCCATATAACTCTCACGGTTGCACTGTATGTCCCAGCTTTTGCCCTACAGATAAGTCCTTACGGAGAGTTTAGGGCAACATGATCGACATCATTTGCACCATCACTCTATATTTCAATTATTATCGTCATGTTTATCCATTTGTTCCATTAATCATAGTATTGATCATGTTTGAATAGAGCACTAGCATTCTACCCATATGCAATAAAACCCATAGGCATCAAGGTATAAGTCATCAATGGCTAGGATGTCCTTATAGTCGAGCAATATTAGACACATGCATAATGAGTAGATTATATAATGAACAGGAATCAAGGTAGGCCCATGCTATACTTGCCTTGGTTCACAAACTCGTGTTGGTCCTGCTGGTCATTGAAGAGTTCTTGGTCTCCAACGTTTTCCTCACCGTCTGAACGCGACCAACACGGCAACATACAACATTCCAAAAGCATTCATGCAAAGCAAACATTCCTATCATTAGAACATTACACCAACAGTATTGAAATCAAGATAAAATGTTTGTAAAACTAATCTACGTTTCGCTACGATCGCGTCAACGCGAAGTTCACGAAGAACAGAGCTAAAATGCGAAAGTTATGAGTAAAACGGGTTTTCCTATCGCCCTATATTTAATTAATTCTAATCATGAAATTAAAAGTTCCAAACTTGACTAACAGTAGCTCCAGCATGTAGCTTATGAAATTACGAAGATAACGCGATTTGAATGGATCAATTCGGAGTTAAAACGACAATTCTATAAGCGAAACAGTTCGAATGGCATTTCTGTAAATACTGAAAGCGTACTTTTGACTTAAACAGTGAAGTTTACGCTTTCCAAATGGGATTGCGTATTCGGGAAAATACGCTAAGGACGGCGGGTTAGGACTTAGAAAAGTCTAGGGGCTCTTTAGCAAATTTACCCCCGAAGGGGTATCGAGCTCTCTGAGCCGTTGATCAACTGATGGACGGTCGAGAAAGGATGGGGGAGAGGAGAGAGAGGCCGGTCGCCGGATTTAGGGGAGGAGACGGCGGCGCCGCCATTGCCGCGGCGTGGAGCTCGCCGGCGTTGCCCAAAAAGGCGCTACGGTGCACGATTTGACAAACCGAAAGCACCGGGATGATGCGGAGGCGATGGAGAATCCAATGGAGCACATTTCGCGGGCGGGGATGGTCTCGCGCGGGGCTCACCATGGCCGGCAGTGAGAGGAGCTCGTCGGCGCAATTGGCTAAGGCCCTAGAGGCCACCAATCATCACGGGAGATGGACAGGGAGAAAGAGGAGAGAGAGGCGAAGCTCACCATGCGGAAAACACGGGGCAGAGGCGGCTCGGGGATGACGGCCGACACGGTGGGGCGGACGACTCCACCGGTGAATCGCTGCCGCGCGGTGGTGCGGTTCCAAGGGCGAAAATGGAGCGAGGAGGGCAGTAGGGGGAGGCAGATATGGGGTAGCGCCATCCATTTAAAGGGGCCGGGGAGCGGGGGATGCTCCCACGAAGTGGAGCGTGGGCACGGGTGGGCGGTTTCCGTCTCGGCCGCGTGCGATGCAGAGGAGGGGACGAAGCCGACCAGCGGGCCCGGTGTGTCAACGGCACAAGGGGAAGGAGCGGGGCGCGGCAACGTAGATTGTGGTCTCCGACGTGGGCCGGCCCAGGAAGAGAGCGAAGAGGAGAGGGAGACCGAGCGGGCCAAGGGGAAATGGGCCAGCAGGCTGGAAGTGAGGGAGGGGTGAACAAAATGAAAATTTTCTTTTTCTTTTTCTAAAATGATCTTTCCAAAAACATTTTCAAATGATTTTTAAACCTTTTAGCAAAGAGATAAAAACTAGTCACCACAATAAATAAATGCATCGGCATGAGTGCATCAATATGTAACTAATCCTTATGTTTTATTTTTTTTTCACCAAATTTTATTATTTCCTATTTGAAATGCACATATAATTGCATATTTAAATCAAATTTACTATTTTAAAAAGAATTCAAAATTTAGGGTGTTACAATTCTACCCCCCTTAAGAGGAATCTCATCCTCGAGATTCAGATGGTGGTGATCAAAGAGATGTAGATGCTCCGCATTTGAATCTTTTCCACTTTCTCGAGTAGTTTGATTCTCCAATTTACCATTCCACGTTGCTTTGCCTGTTGTTACAACCTTACTCCAAATAACTTACTCATCTATTTCCAAAACTTTGTCAGGGTACTTGGTATAGGCAAGATTCTTCTTTACACTTAACTCCTCATAGATGGTCCAACGAATTAACAATTCTGACCAAAGAATACCAGTCACATGATGGTAACTTCTTAACCATAGGGATAACTAATTCTTTCAGGTGGAGTACTTGAATGTAAGAAACATTCATCTTGTTACTTCTTCACTCGGCTACCCCCTTAAGAAAAGATCAACAAGGGGACACCAAAGTATAGGTTGCTCCTTCTTCTCGATAAAGTAACTAGCATGAAGGTCTTCTGACATCTCAAAGAAACTCATGTGCAAGGGTATGATCAAATAACCTGAATTTTCCCATGAGCAGGAAAACAGCAGCACAGTAAAATGGCTATAACTCTGGTTCCATAAATCCAATGAGGTTGTAGTTTATACCGTTGGAAAGCTTATAAAATTCCCTACAGCTCTCTTATAGAACAGGTTTCCAAATTTGGCAGCTAAGTTGGCCAAAAACAGGGCACAACACAAACTGTTCCAGGTTGCTGACAGCACAGCTGCTGCTTCTTGTGATTTTCACAATTCCAAAACCAAAACAGCTATCAGGGTGATTCTTGTGGTAATAGAAAGTTATCGAAGTCTACTGTTGTCCAGAATTTTCTCCATAATTTATGGTTTGCCGAAAGCTGAGATATAAACTGATAAGGACAGGTGGCTCCGAAGGACATGATGGAGGTAACAACAGAGAACCACGACCCACTATTTATTTCGTAAATCCTTATACCTTAAACATAAACTAAATGAAGTTGTAGATAATCCCCACAAGATCATTACACTCAATACAAAATCCAACTCAAGCATAAGCATAAGCACAAAGCAACTAAGCACTTTAAGTTCACAAGCCACACATTAAGACTAACTAACTCTACTCACTTCGCTACTAACGATTTTATTACACAAGGGACGTAAACTTCTAATTCTTAAACACGGTGTGACTGCAACGGCATCCGGGGTAGCATCTCTTGCGTGGGAATGAACGGTACATGTCCTCCACTTCATTGATCTTGGGTAGACCAGCACGACTCCTCCACTCATCAATCTCATCAAGGGCTTCCTCATAGTGTTGCCTCACTTCTGCCAACTCTAGTTGACTGTCTTCCAGCTTCTGATGCAGGGCTTGGATGGTCAAGGCCATCTCCTTTAATTGTTCATTCTGCTCTGTACGAGGATCAGCCATTGCACTTTGTAATCTGCCTGGCAGGCGTCGAGGAAAATACTTTTGCATGTCATCCTTCATCCCTTCATAGTGTTTCCCACGATATACCAAAAGAGCTTGATGAGCAGCATCAGATATGCCAGCATGCATGTCGAAGCGATCAGCGGGAGACGAGTGAATGGATTCCACCACACGTGAACTAGTAAACTCATTCAACCTCGTGATGTGTGCTTCTGTGCTCCAGTGGCTCTCATACTTGGGGTGAGTCCACTTAGTGCATTTATATTCCACCTTGGCTTGTTGATTAGGGTAGTAGTCATGCAATATACGTGCAAGTCGAGGATGGAAGAAAGCCTCGCCACTGAAGGACGTGGTAAGGTACTCCTTGCGCCAACAAATGTGTCTCGATGTGGCAGGAAGAGCTTCCCCATACTGAGGTTCCGTTAAGCCATACCCACTAGTTAAGCATGGTCTTCCAGAGCTGACGTGAGCGATCTTCTCGTTACGAACCATCTGTTTATGATATAGGTGGAGAGGGAAGGGTTAGAACAGAGACAAAGTTTGTATAACAAAATAGAGACAAAAGTGAAAATAACTTTAGCAAATAACAAGGTTAGAGAGTAAACAAGAAATAAGAGAAGGCATGAGCACACTAAACGACTAGTGCTATCTAGGCTTGCGTCCTACAGTCAGCATTGCTTTGATACCACTTTGTAGCACCCGGTTTTAAGAACAAAACCAGATACACACCATATGTGAGCCCAGGAAGTCAAATCTCACATATAGCTACAAATAAAGGTAATACCAAATGACAATGCTTAATATATAACGTACTTATTATAAAAGATATAACCTTAGATAGCAAACAGCGGAAAGACAACTCCGGTCTTCAGGTGAAGACTCCACTCCACAGGGACAACTGACTGGTTGATCACAAGCCTATGTGCTCCAATCTCTGGCAGTCTGGTACCCATCCGGGATTTTTATCCAAAAATAGAAAATAAACAAGCGTGAGTACATTTCGTACTCCACAAGCATAACATGAGGATTCATGAGGCTCAAAAGGCAGACACGGTTTACTGCATTTAGCATTTTAGTAAGTCAGCATTTTATCATTGGTTAACATCAATTTATGCTTAGGCTCCCAAATTAACCCACATGATCATATACTAGAATTAAATAGAGTCATTGATCAACATTATATCATCATCATCGTCATCATCATCATAATACCATCATAGTTCACCACGAACAACATCTTCACAAGTGACCATTTATTCTGTGAGTTTTCCGGGCCGCTCGTGACCGTGAGCACGGCTGTTATAACAGTTTTAACACTCTGCAGAGGTTGTGCATCTTTACCCGTGAGTCGTGTTGCCCATATGCCCGGGTTAATTACTCCCATAACACTTCCAAGGTGAGCGGGCAGGGTACACTATGAAGCCTTCCATAGGTCTCGTCTAACAAGTTAGGGCCGCGAGGTTTCCTCGGCAGGCAGATATAGAGAACCCCCCTTTCTGTGGCACAATTCCCGCAGGCTATACACACAAGAACAGAGGCAGTTCTATACCCAAAGTGGCAAGCCCCTCTTGCGCCCTTTCGGGTAACCTCTAACAAGCTAGAAAAGATCCTATTACTGAGCTAAAGTCAGAGCCATATAACTCTCACGGTTGCACTGTATGTCCCAGCTTTTGCCCTACAGATAAGTCCTTACGGAGAGTTTAGGGCAACATGATCGACATCATTTGCACCATCACTCTATATTTCAATTATTATCGTCATGTTTATCCATTTGTTCCATTAATCATAGTATTGATCATGTTTGAATAGAGCACTAGCATTCTACCCATATGCAATAAAACCCATAGGCATCAAGGTATAAGTCATCAATGGCTAGGATGTCCTTATAGTCGAGCAATATTAGACACATGCATAATGAGTAGATTATATAATGAACAGGAATCAAGGTAGGCCCATGCTATACTTGCCTTGGTTCACAAACTCGTGTTGGTCCTGCTGGTCATTGAAGAGTTCTTGGTCTCCAACGTTTTCCTCACCGTCTGAACGCGACCAACACGGCAACATACAACATTCCAAAAGCATTCATGCAAAGCAAACATTCCTATCATTAGAACATTACACCAACAGTATTGAAATCAAGATAAAATGTTTGTAAAACTAATCTACGTTTCGCTACGATCGCGTCAACGCGAAGTTCACGAAGAACAGAGCTAAAATGCGAAAGTTATGAGTAAAACGGGTTTTCCTATCGCCCTATATTTAATTAATTCTAATCATGAAATTAAAAGTTCCAAACTTGACTAACAGTAGCTCCAGCATGTAGCTTATGAAATTACGAAGATAACGCGATTTGAATGGATCAATTCGGAGTTAAAACGACAATTCTATAAGCGAAACAGTTCGAATGGCATTTCTGTAAATACTGAAAGCGTACTTTTGACTTAAACAGTGAAGTTTACGCTTTCCAAATGGGATTGCGTATTCGGGAAAATACGCTAAGGACGGCGGGTTAGGACTTAGAAAAGTCTAGGGGCTCTTTAGCAAATTTACCCCCGAAGGGGTATCGAGCTCTCTGAGCCGTTGATCAACTGATGGACGGTCGAGAAAGGATGGGGGAGAGGAGAGAGAGGCCGGTCGCCGGATTTAGGGGAGGAGACGGCGGCGCCGCCATTGCCGCGGCGTGGAGCTCGCCGGCGTTGCCCAAAAAGGCGCTACGGTGCACGATTTGACAAACCGAAAGCACCGGGATGATGCGGAGGCGATGGAGAATCCAATGGAGCACATTTCGCGGGCGGGGATGGTCTCGCGTGGGGCTCACCATGGCCGGCAGCGAGAGGAGCTCGTCGGCGCAATTGGCTAAGGCCCTAGAGGCCACCAATCATCACGGGAGATGGACAGGGAGAAAGAGGAGAGAGAGGCGAAGCTCACCATGCGAAAAACACGGGGCGGAGGCGGCTCGGGGATGACGGCCGACACGGTGGGGCGGACGACTCCACCGGTGAATCGCTGCCGCGCGGTGGTGCGGTTCCAAGGGCGAAAATGGAGCGAGGAGGGCAGTAGGGGGAGGCAGATATGGGGTAGCGCCATCCATTTAAAGGGGCCGGGGAGCGGGGGATGCTCCCACGAAGTGGAGCATGGGCACGGGTGGGCGGTTTCCGTCTCGGCCGCGTGCGATGCAGAGGAGGGGACGAAGCCGACCAGCGGGCCCGGTGTGTCAACGGCACAAGGGGAAGGAGCGGGGCGCGGCAACGTAGATTGTGGTCTCCGACGTGGGCCGGCCCAGGAAGAGAGCGAAGAGGAGAGGGAGACCGAGCGGGCCAAGGGGAAATGGGCCAGCAGGCTAGAAGTGAGGGAGGGGTGAACAAAATGAAAATTTTCTTTTTCTTTTTCTAAAATGATCTTTCCAAAAACATTTTCAAATGATTTTTAAACCTTTTAGCAAAGAGATAAAAACCAGTCACCACAATAAATAAATGCATCGGCATGAGTGCATCAATATGTAACTAATCCTTATGTTTTATTTTTTTTCACCAAATTTTATTATTTCCTATTTGAAATGCACATATAATTGCATATTTAAATCAAATTTACTATTTTAAAAAGAATTCAAAATTTAGGGTGTTACACTAGGCACCAATGGAAAATGCCTCAACACTTTCTGTGGAATCTTCTTCCTCTGTGGGTCTTTTCATCTTGACAAACCACAAATTGAACAATTGTCATGATTAGAATAATCCTTTCAAAACAGAATGCAGTTGTTGTAGCACACATGGATCAATTCATATCCAAGACATAATTCCTTTATAATATTCTTTGCTTCATGGTATGATGTTGGTAATGTATTAAACTCTGGGAATGCATTAGCTAGTAGCTTCAAGAATGCAGAAAATGCAGTGTCGGTAATCCTATAAAATGACTTCATATGAAGTAGTTTTAGCACAAAGGAGAACTTTGAAAATTTGGCACAACCGGGATAAAGTTGTCGCTTAGTCTCCTTCATCAGAAGTTTAAGAAAAGAGATTTGCATGTTTCCATCATTGTTTCCATTTTCAGATTCAGTGTCATGATTACCATGTCCTTCTGCAGTTTGTAGGTCCCTAAGCAAACTATCTAACCGATCACCACCATTGTTGTCATTCTCAGCCACACCAATGGAACCCTCATCAGTGTCAAAAACAGGAATAGAAGTAGGGACTTCATTAACATGTACACTAATGTCCTCTCCATGATGTACCCACCGAGTATATGTACAGTCCATGTCATTCATCAAAATGTGATTCTTCACATTGGGCTAATGCAGGTACTTCTAATTAAGGCATATTTTTCTTTAATGAAATCCATAAATTCTTTGATGCCATTGACATATTGAGTAGAAAATATTGTGTTGTGCACCCAACTTCTATCCATCTAAACATGCATTGCGGAAACACACAATTTAATAAGCGTGCACATAATTGATATGCTACAGTACAAGAAAATCAGAGAGAAGATGGCATACATGGCAAGTATGGAGGAAGGCAGCTGGCGGCGGGAAGGGAAGTCACCTTGCAGCAAGGCAGCAAGCGGCGGGAAGGGACAGTGGAGAGCGATTGTTGCAGCTGCAGTTTAGCCCATAGATCTAGTTGCCTTCCTCTGTCAGTGGCCCACCGCATAACCCATCATCGTTGGGCTAGGGACGTCCGCGCTCCTGGCCGCAGCATGATTCACCGTCACTGGCCTTTGGATGACCTATCCTCGCCATGGCATGGTCTACTATCAGAGCGGCATGGCAAGGTGGATTGGGGCGGTGGTGTGGCGAGGTGTGTGGGAGCGGCACGGCAAGGTACTGTAGTCAACGATTTGCTCTGCTGTCGGAGGGATTTAGGGATTAGGGATTACATTGCTGTAGCCAATGATGATTCGATATGAGATATCTATTCTAGTCTCTAGCACAACAGAATGAAGTAGTGCAGTGGTAAGGTGCGCGGCATGGAAAGTGGGAGGTCTCAGGTTCGACTCTCAAGCGTCGCACTATTTTTTGACCAAGCCATTTAACAAAGGAATGGCTCATGGCCACGTCAGCATGCCACGCTGGCACCCAATGTGGCAATGGCACATCATGACGAAATTAAAAATGTCACGGATTTGGTTCAGTTGTGAAACTGTGATGGTTCTTGAATATGGTCATAGAAACCAGGCCCAAGGTTGGGCTTCAAGAGAGCCCATGTCTAGTTTAGGTTATCTGTGATGGAAAAAATTCTGTCACAAAAAACTATCATGGATCAACACTATTCTTGTAGTGTATTAAGAGGGGAACTCTAATGAAAAATGGTTATCTTGTGCCACAAGATTTGGACTAACTTTTCATATGCATTGGACCTAGTGACGTAGTGAGTTGCAGTGAAAATACTTCGAAAATTGTTTTTGAACAGCTAATCAGACCCTAAGGTGAATGTGTTCATGTTAGAACATGTTAGGAGTTAGCACATTTGAAAAATATTTGACAAAGGTGCTTGGTGCTGACTCCTTTGAAGTTGCGTGAAGCTTATGCAATGCTCCGAGGAAACTTGTTTAGGGCTCTTGTACATGCATGTCCCGGCCCGTCAGACAAAGGTAAAGAGCAACTCTAGTAGAAGCGAGTCTTGTTGGATTGTCTAGTTGATTCGTCTGTTTCAAATCTAGTGCTCATGTTGGAGTCCACCTTGTGGGGTAGTAGCGAGTGGAGCGGCAACCTCAATAGGGAGTAGGCAGTTGGTAAGGCACCAAACCTTAGGAGAAAAATCACTGTGCCATCTTGTTTCCCATAGGTTTGCACTTCCTAACACTAGTTATTTACTTGTTTTATCTTGTGCTAGTGTAGTTGCTTACTAGTGTAGCTTGTACCGTCTGCTCACTAGTATATGTAGGAACTCCCTTGTGCTAGCTTGTGCTCTAGTTGCTTAGGTTGTTTGACCTTACCAACTAGACTTGTTTAGGTGAGCTATCACTAGCTCGGCACCCTAGTTGCTATCTTGTTTAATGTTTCGTTAGGGTGCTTGCAAACTTAGTTAGATGGGCATAGTTGTGGCTAGACTGTTTGTTTAATTCCACATTTAATTTGGCTAGCCTTTGCATTTACATTTTAGAAATAACTATTCACCACCCTGTAGTCACCCATCTCGATCCTACATCATCAGCATCTACACTATGTTTCATGTGGTCCTCAACTCCATCTCATGGACCCTAGCTTAAACATCTCTAATTGAGAGCATTAGTTTATGTTGACATTTGGGAGTGCAAATATAATATCAAAGATTCTGCAAGTGCACAGAATACCATTGTAGCATTTAATCATAAGTATTCTAGGTATCGTTATTTGTATTTTATCACAGGGAAACAATGGAGTAAAGATTTATTGAGTAATAAAGGAATATCTATCAATCAACATACCAGCATGACTAGAGCATGGGTGAATGTAATGATAGGCGTTAGGCATAATGACATTAAGGGGATAGACCATTAATGATTGAATAATAACTTGAGTGTATAGTGGGTGAGGTAGATTCCTATGATATTCTTACTACAAGTATATGTAATTAGTTATAACAAGATTAACTCCATGTTCATGCAAAAGGGAGATTAAGGAAAACACAAACAGAGTATGCTATTCCGTGTAATCGGGTCCTACTTGGGCTGCAGACGAGAGGTGGACTACAAAGGACTCAACAAAGTTATAGTCACCCTCACGATCTACCACCGGTCTGGAATATAGGGTGCATCCGTAGGCAAACCATTATATAAGCACCACGCTTACAGACAGTTGGTGACTTAATCCTAATTAATCAAGGCTAATGTTTTCCTAAATGCTAAATGGTAAACAGTCGTTCATCCTTCGTTTTAAACAGAGTTAAATGGCCTAAACGGTTTTGTACAATAACAATAAAATATACATATTTATATAGGTAAAAATAAAATTTGCTAGAACCCATACATATTTACACATGTAAAAATCAAATATTCTACCAAATAATCTTGTTAGAAGAAATCGAAATCCCACAACACTTTATATAATTACAATGTTAATTAGTTTCATATTGATTATGATAGACGTAGTCCTTTAATTCACTTAATTTTAGATTAAATGGTTGCTTAGCTCATTTAATCATGTTTAATCTAATTTTGTTTAGACCGTTTAGACAGGATTGAACGGTTTAAACGGCCCAACCGTTTAATTCACCGTTTAGGGCCTAAACAACACGGCTGACTTCTGTTTACCGTTTAAACGGTATTTAAATGGACTAAACGGCCGTTTAGGCAAATAGTGATCAAGGCTAGGTTGAGCGCTATACGAACCTACGCGTGAATATAAGATAACTTCAACTACTTCTAAGCATATAAACATCAAAAGCATAAACTTGTAAATAAGAATATAACATGAAGAATTGAAGTCTCATAAGTTATGAAAGTGTACATACAATCGCTTACCAAGCCTTCGAGACTGGATCCAGAATCTGGACATGAATCCACTCGACCCTAACTCTCAAGATACTAATCTACTACATTAGAGAGTCTGGACCTAATCCTCTTGGTGTGTCTTGATATTGATCTCTGAAGAATTTCTCTGGAGATTTGAGATTGGAGAGATGCCTCAGGAGGGGGTACGGGGGGCTTATACAGGGGGAACTAGGGGTCCTGTGGGCCCATGAATCCATGGCAATGTCAAATCTGAGCCCTCGATATGAACCAATCTTGAGCAACGGCGGAGATGGACTCTCAAAGGTGGTGGGGAACTGACGTACGAAGGAGGGGCTGACCTATAGGTCCCACAGGCTGGCCAGGCTGCAAGTGGGGCCGACTGGCCCCACCCTGCAGCCTCTTAGGTCGGGTCACGGTGTATTGTCTTCTGGATGCTTCTAGATCCTTCCTAAGTTGGTTTCATCATAGATAAACGTAATTTGATATGACGATTGGGTCCACTTTGCTCATTTTCTAGATAAATCCTCCTACATTCACAGATTCACCAAAACTCATGGAATTTATTAGTTTAAACCCATATACCTATGTTTGGTGATGAAATTAAGTATACATGTAGGATATGTTGATGGTTTATGATTGACGTTTTGACGGTTTATGATTGACGTTAACAACCGTCAATAGTTTACTAGTTGTCGTCACTCATTTACCAAAAGTAAACTTGGACTTTCAGACATACCTATGGTAGGTCATCACTAGGCTATGGGTCTAGTCAGGCACATTGTGGTAGGTCACTAGGCTATGGGTCTAGTAAGGCAGGTGTGGCGGTTTTAATGGCACAATGCGGTCGAGGTGAAGGCGTCGATGAAAGAGGTGAAGGCCAAGAGAAGGATGGTGGGGCTAGTGTTGAAGAAGAGGCGATGGCCAGGTGGCAAGTCAGCTTCATGCGAAAATACTAATATACCAATCAACTTTCTTCTAAAATTAGTTTCTAGTGTATAAATTTTTGTATCAGTCCACAACTTAAGTCTCTTTTAATCGAAAAAAACTCGGACTGCGGGGGGATAGCATGCGCCCCCCGAGCATTTCACATTAAGGCAGAGGACTCCTCAACCAGTCCGAGAAAACCCTTGAACCTCGTACCCCGCCCGCACACAGGGGCCGTTACCCTATGAGTGGGCCAGAGCCAAAAACTTGTGCTTTCAGTAACGTGGGGCAGACGAGAGAGTTTTTTTTACCTCCAGCACTACAATTCGCCCTCGTGGGGATCGAACCCAGGCTGCGAGGGTGCCACCTGGAGTGCTTGACCAACCGATCTAGCATCCATTGATACCTCTCAACTTTGAACCATTAGATCTCGATAAAGTTTCTCTCAATGGATACCTCTGAAGTTTAAAGCATGAGATCTTAACCATCATTTTCATGCACTCTAAAATTTCTCTGTTTTCAATGTTCCCTCATTTCAACTACTCTGAATGCAGCCTCAACTTCTCTCAAGTATAGTTCCTGTCAAAATTTATCCCCGCGCTAACTCCAGTAACGTCAGAACATCAAATTAACACCTAAATTGAAAACATTTGTACCCTCCATCTTTGAAAAACAACTTCATATTGAATTTTCATATTCGTTGAGTGTCAACGAAGAATTGAAGAGATTCAATGTACTTCAGAGCTGTCCACGTGGGAAACATTGAAGGTGAAACAGCACAATTAAGGGTGCTTCTTCATGCAGTACTGGATAGATCGAACCAACCGGTGTAGTATATTGAATTTGAAGAATATTATGCATGGACGCAGACAATATAGGAGCCAGACTACTGTACTTTGATGCTTCGACGCTGATATAGTTGGCTGAATTGACGTGACAAGGACACCATGGCGAACTGCGTACCTCCACTATTGCAGCCTCAACTCTCAATGCAAGTACATGTGTACTCGTAGATCCCTTCAATGCTTCACGCCGCAGCTAGTTGCTCACTGGAATGTAGATTATTAATGGTACGTACCTAACTTTTCTTTCCATGAATAACTATAGCGTGTAGCCCTTGAGTACAAAATTCTTGCGGAGGATGGAATAAAAGAATTCTATTTTCCTAAAAAAAAAAGCTGCTTTGAACAATACAAAGGTGCTGAAACTTTTCGATCTAAACATAAATTGATACTATATGCGTAAGAGAAAAATATTGGACGATGTTAAGGCGCGACCGGTCGCACGCTCAAGCGACCTTCATCTACCTCCTGCGCGCACCCTTCCTCCCTACCCCCGCCGCCGGTGGCGCCGCCCACCTTACGCCCCCGCCACTTTGCCCCGTCCTCCCCTAACCCCAGGGCGTCGACGAGCTTCGCCCCGCCCCCACCCACACAACCGTGGCGGCCGATGGCGAGCCGCCTCGCCACGCCACACTCAACCCACCCACCCAAATCCCAGGGCTGGTGGCTGGTGAGCTCGCCGCGACGCCCCCGTCGCCGGCCTTGCCCAACCGGTTGTCCCCAGCCGCCCGCCACCTGGCTTGCCGCCCTTGAACCCGCGCTCACTGCCGTGTCCCTTCCCCCCCCCCCCCACCCCACCCCGAACCTCCTTCTAAGGTCATTGAAGATAGAAGCCCTAACCTTGCCGGCACCAAAACCCTTACCACCACCGGCTTCTTCTTCCTCTCCATCACAGGCACGGGCGCGGAAGTGGACGAGCTCCAGATGATCGGGCGCGTGGGAGAGAGAGGGAGATGCGGGGTCATGCCATCGTGCTCCAGCGCAACGGCCATGTGGTAACTTTTGCGAAAAATATTTCACATATAAGAGCATTCGTTCTGTTAACTGATATAATGATATATGTAATAACATAATTTTCTTAGAAAACTAACTAATTGCCAAAATTTAGTATGAACTATGCAGCGCATATTGTTAGCGGCTAAATAATGAAGTCGATTGACATATGCATGTATATATCATTAAATAAAGATTGGTCGAACATCTCGATCGATTGATGAGCAATCAACCTTGATCTAAACTGTCATGGATGGATGGAGCTAATGGCTTAGCTATATATCGATGGACGCATCAGTGGGGAGGATCTACAAGGGAAGCAAGGAATATTGCGCAGGCTCCACTGGAGTCCGGAGGTAGCACCGATCGGGAGCGTACGGTACGGTTGCTAGCTGAGGTGACAATGCAAAGGCACGAGTACGTACGGGCGTCGCAGCAGTCACACTGACATTCCAACCTTAATTTCGGTTTCGCCTTTGCTTAGCATTTGCTGTTTATTAGGCAGCGTGCGTCTTCAATATATAATAACACATGATTTTAACAAGTGAATTGCATTGGCTTTATTTTGCATGTGGAGATGCGGTAGCTACTACCTGTGCTAGCTTCTCTCGTGGTACCTCATCAGCTCCATCATCATCCCTACTTACAGCTCGTGTGTTCCATCCATCCATATAATAAAATATATACAAGAGAACAAACGCACCTGCAAGGATTGGAAAGGTTAAGCAGTAGTACAAACGCCTTGCTTCAATTTGCATGCGCAAACTAAGACCATGTTTGGTTCATGAATGTTAAAGTTTAACTCTCATCATATCAATGTTGCGATAAATACATGGAGTACTAAATATAGACTAATTGCATGCATGTCGGCACAGATTATGAGTAATTTACGAGATGAATCTATTAAACCTAATTAGTCCAAAATTAGAAACTTTTTATCAAATAAGACGAAAGTGCTACCGTGTTCGTTAAACTTTAACACCTCTAACCAAACAGGCCCTAACCAGCTAACCGTAAACTAGTCAACATCACACACGCGCTAGTGCATGACATGTGATGACCTCAGCAAGCATATATGCCCTTTTGCACACACGCACAGTAGAGAGAGAGAAAGAAAGAAAAAAATGGCATGTCTCGTAGTGCATCCACCCGTCCATCCCACGACAAACATCAAAGTTAGGCACTGTGCGTGACGCCCATGACAGCTTACCTTCTCTCTAATACTCGATCCAGCACGCAGCTCAGCTCAAGAGTAGTATAGTACTTGTAGAAAGAGAGTAGAGAGAGAAACGACTAGTAGCCAGAGCCCAGAGGGAGAAATAAAGAGAAGTGTAGTGTAATGTATGTAACGTGTATGTACCATACATTGGCCGTGCTGCTTGTCTACCTTGCTTATATGAAAGGCACCTTGCCCCTTTGAACATTTTCTCTTCCTCTTGCTGCACCTTCGTCTCTTCCTCCTCCTCCTCTTGCTCTCCCTACGGTGTCGGCCGCGGCGCGGCACAACGCCACCAGAGAGGAGGAGGCATGAGAGGATGGTGACGTTGCTCCGGCCGCACTGCCACGCCCATGGGCCGGCCGCCGTCAGCGTTCGCCTCATCAGCAGAAGCCACAGCCAACAACATCAGCTGCCGTCGACGCCGTCGTCTCCTTGCCGCCGCAGCGTCGTCGTGAGGCCCATGGCACAGGACCCCTCCCACCCGCACCGGCAGAGCAAGGACACCGCCGCGCCACCGCAGCAGCAGCAGCAGCAGCCCGAGCAGCCAGAGATAGTAGTGCACCAGCCCGCGCCGCAGCCACAGCCGCCGCGAGACGTCCAGGAAGCGGCAGCCGCCAGCAGCAGCAGCAGCAGCGACAGCGACGCCGGCTCCTCCTGGCTTCAGCTCGGGATCGGCCCGTCTTCAGCGTCGCCACCGCCGTCGCCCGGCCCGCACCGGAAACGGCATAGGCCCGATGACGACGCAGCAGGCCCCTCGACGTCCGTACAGCCGACCTCGGCCCTGCCCCTGCCCCTGCTCCCGCAGCTGCAGCTCTCTCTACAACCAGGGCCTTCGTCCTCGTCCTCGGCAGCGCCAGTGGGGATGGGGACAGTGGTAGCGGCGGCGCCGCCACCCCCCGCCCACGACGCCGGCACGTGGTTCTTTCTCCGGGCGGCCCAGAATCAGTGAGTAGGACATGTCCGCGTCCCGCCAGGCGACTTGTCCGGGGAATGTGGGTGGTTAGCTCATGCCGTTGCCGCTCATCCATGCAGGAGGAGGGAGCCGCCATTGCCGCAGATCCCCAGGAGCTACTTGAGGGTTAGGTTAGTATCACCACTCTCCATTTGCATCATATCTCTCTGCACTGCACCATCCACTAGTTACTACTGCTAGTACCTTACTGGATCTCTCTCCCTCTCTCTAACTCTGTTTTCATTAATTACTAATGTAATCAACAACAAATTGACTTTGCTTAATTCCTTTGTGTTAGTTAATCATTAGGTTTTGATTATTGTTCCTTTGATTAATCTACCATGCATCCGTGCTGTTTGATCATGCCACATTGACCTGCTGCGGGGGGTGCGTGGGTGTTGCTGTTGATGGGCAGCAGAGACGGGAGGATGACAGTTAGAGTAGTGATGAGGTACCTTGTTAACAAGCTGGGCCTTGACGACGATTCACAGGTATGGCATGCATGTCGCCTCCCTCCCCATGATGCCTTTTTTTTTGGCTCGCCATATTTTTTTATTTTTTCCCTTCTTGATTACCATATATGCATATATATGAGCTTTTGTTTTTGTGCAATGGGTGAACTCTTGCTTGTGTTTTAAACAATAACTTTTATTTACTAGATACTATGACTTAAGTTTTAGGTTTGCTTTTTAATTGAGCTCACCTCCGTGCAAGAAAATTTGGATCAATTTGTGGGACTACTATGAGAAATCAAAGTAAATTTCAACCGATAAGCTGTTACGCCATCGATATCTAAACATAGGATGAAAACGCGTTAGGAATCTGTGGTAAATCTATTCAGGTGGAGCCTCTCAGCTCCTTCGGTGTTGACCTTAAAAAAACGCGTTAGGAATATAAGGGGAAAAAAAGACATCATCAGGCCACCGATATCTAAACATATATGAAAACGTGTTACGCCACCGATAAGTTGTTTCTTGCTAAATCCCAAGACATCATCAGGCCGGACCACTGCACGCGAAAGAGTACTGTGGGGTGGTCGAGCTTGTCAGTGAGTGTTGTTAGGAAGAAACTTCTTAAAGAAAAAAGACTTCATTGTTAACAATAAAGAAATTACCTCCACAAAGAAATAACCACATTTTTTACCACTAAATATAGTATGAAGTAAAGTGCCTCAATTCTTAGTTAGAAAAGCACTAGAGAACAAGTTTGGAGGAAGATCGATGAAGTGACAGGTTGGAAGGCCACAAGCAAAGCAAGGCCCGGCCGGGAGCAGGAAGTTATTACTACGAGTCACCTGCCCATTGGCATTGGCAGGCAGCATATATGCATCTGAATGGATCTAACCCTGCTTCTGCCATCTATTAGCAGCCTCTCTCTTTCTCCTCTCTTCTCCATGGTAGAGTAGAGAGAGAGAGAGAGAGAGGTGGTGTGTATGTCATTAGTGTGTAAGTGAGTGAGTGCCTTTACCTGCAGCGCCAAATATTGGTAGGTGAAAGGAGCTTTAGAGCTACGGACAGTAGTTTAGATGTCGAGAGGTTCCCATCCCATAGGTCTTTGTTGTTGCTGTGACAAATGGTGTAGGTGAGGGGTGTGCGTCTCACCTGTTACATCAGGGGGGGAGGGAGAGGAGGCCGGGCGCCCTCCCGGCCCGGACCCCATGGCGATTAAGGGCTCTATTTTCTCTCTCGCTATCTCATCTAACTAAGCTTAATGCTGCATGCTTTTGTTGCTGCGCCTAATTAAGGTTTTGGTTTAATTTCTCTCTCTCCTACCCCTGGAGATCTTTGGACATGCATGCATGCATACCACTACCATCATATATATGCATTGTCCATGCATGGGAAGCTTGACTAGTTTGCTCCCAACTTTTACCTGAAACGGAAGGGCCCAAGAAACCCTGTCCTTGAAGGAAATTAGTACTTGAAGAAGTGTGAGAGTGGTGTTGAGTTTACTTGAAGATATTACTGCCCCCTAAAGAGAAAAAAGGGGGCCATATCTCACCTAATCCAGTGAAAGTCATGCAGCATCCTATGTGCACCACAATGTGTAGTGCTTTTATTTGCCGTGGAATGCCTGCCTAGGAAGCACAACAAGCAGCCTCTCTCTCTCTCTCTACATATAAGCATATATACATATACAGTCTCTCTGTGGGAGAGGAAGATGCATGTTGTCATCATAATGGTCTCTGGATCCATTGCTGCAACCAGGCTTTGTGGTTGTGGACCTGCTGCCATGCTGCTAGCTACCTGCAAGCAAATAGATAGACAGTAGCTATCTTCCATTTTCAGGAAAGGCCGTTGCCCTAGCAACCTGCACTTAGCGCCCTCTGGTATCTTATTACTCCCCATTGAATGAGCTAGTAACTCAATTAGGTAGACATAATTCGTCTGTTTTAGATTATGCAGTAGAAATGCAGAGGCTCGGACGGGAGCTAGTAACTATAATTTTGGTTGAGATGTTTCGACTCTCAAAAAAAGTTAAAATGACTTATAATTTAGGACGGAGAGAGTATATTGCTACATGAGTTGAGACGGTGGTAAAATTAATGGTTCATAAGTTGCATAAGATCAACGTGAATATATAATACACTACTATGGTATTTTTAAATAAAGGAATTTTTATTCTGACTCTGCAAGAGTTTTGCAGTGAACCATTCATTATTACAACGTTTCAGCACCAACTGATGTAGAAAAGCTCACAAAAAGCATCAAAAGTATGGGAAACTGTACAAATAAATTAAGCTCTAAGCCTATTAGAAAGCAATCATCCATTCTTGACGAAAATTTCCATTGCTACAATCTCCATCACTCATCATGTCCTTTTTCAAATTTGGTTGGTCGGCCTCCATACACTACTATTGGTTTCACCATAAAGAACCTAACAAACTGCTCAATTCGCATATATAGGGATATCATGTAATGCCGATGTGAAGGATATTATACGATGTTTTTTTTTTGCCTCGACAAACATTAGACAATTTTGTTACAAAACTTATTGAAATACATTATGATTTCTTCGTAAGACCAAATAAATTCAAATTCATTCCTTTTTCCAAATATTTTATGACGCAATGTTTAGGAATGCCATATTATTAAGATACTACCATCAAAAAACAGTATTAAGATATTTTAAATTTAGAGAAGTGAAGTCCTGGTGGACCTTTTGAGTTTTTATCCATTCTGATCCGTACCTGATGTCAATATACGCCCTTGTCACACCCATTTTCAAGGAACAAATGAAATGCATAATCTTATGTGCGCCCAGAGATCAATCACACATAAGATGACAAATATAAATAGTATCATCACAAATGTTTATTACATAACGAATATTATCACAGAGTCTTCACATAACTAAGCGGAAACATAAAATAATTCTCGTGGTAGCTAGCTCCATAGCACAGGCACGTTAACTGGTTGACCACAAGTCTAGTAATCTTTAGGGAAGTAGAAGTAGTAGTCATTATTCGTATATTCGGGAGTCCATCCTGAGGTGTGGGGGAATGCAAGGGTGAGCATAATAGTACTCAACAAATACAACATGGGGTTCATGAAGCTCAAATAGGGTAGACACTGGTTTAACTGCATGTAGCTTTTAGTTGATCATGTTTTAAACAATTGAGTAGCAACAAGTAGGTAATGTTCCCAATAATAAACACATGATCATGTAAAGAGAATAATAAATAGTAATTAATAGTGATCTCTACTCCATAAGGGTCCAAGGCCGCTCGTGACCGTGAGCGCGGTTGATATACCAGTTTTACACTCTGCAGAGGTTGTACACTTTCACTATGAGTCGTGATCCCCAAAAGTCCGAGGTCATGACTCCCCAATGGACAGTTAAGTTTCACTATGAAGTCTTTCCAAGGTTCGTCTAACAAGTTAGGGCCGCTAGGTTTCGTGGCCTGCGAATGTAGAGCCCCCCTTCCGTATGGCACAATGACACGCAGCCTATACACATAGGGACAGAAGCCGCACTACACCCAACCCGGAACACACCCCTTTTGCGCCATAAAGGTAATCACTAACAAGCTAGAAAAGGTCCTCTTATATGACTAAAGCCAGAGCCATGTAGCCCTCATAGCTGTACTGTAAGTCCCGGATGTTCGCTTACGGATAAGTCCTTATGGAGAGGAATCTAGAGAAAACTCTAGCCCTCTTGTTTCTTGTTGCTAAAAATCATATTTTAGTGTTATTGCATATGTCATTAATCAAATTACAAGATCATTGTTTATGTGAGCACTAGCAAACTACCCAATGCTATAACCATAGGATTCAAGGAACAAGATCAACACTAAGGCATTCTTAACAAGGAGACACATCACTAGTACAGGAATGACATATACTCCCGGTTGGTAACCCCCTTTACTCCCGGTTGCCCAACCGGGAGTACGTTTTCGGGAGTAAAGGTTCACAACCGGGAGTAAAGGGGGACTTTTACTCCCGGTTGGTATTACCAACCGGGAGTAAAGAGTCAGTTGGGCTCGTGGCCTGGCAGACACCTTTACTCCCGGTTGGTAATACCAACCGGGAGTAAAAGTCTTTTTTTCTTTTTTCATTTCAATTCATAATTTATTATGGTTTTAAAATAGGTTTTCGTATATGATTTTTGCCCTACAAATAATATATGCATACACATGCATATAGTAAAGTTTGGTTTCGAGCAATGTACGCAAGTAACCCAACTAAAAAGAAAGTATATACAAATAATTTGTGCACCATATATAATACAAGCTTGCATTGTATACTTTCATCGTCGTGTCCACCCTTTGGATCCGATAACAAGTTGTCATGACCCATTACATTCAAAATAAAGTTATCATGACCCTAGTTTTTTGGAAGCCATTGTTCATCGGGGTTAAAGTAGAACTCGGCGCTGGGCTTTAAGACCTATTCATTAAGAAATCCTGCTATCGTCTCTTGCATTGCTTTGAGATGGTGTATTTGCAGGGTCTTCTCTTTCAAATGTCTAGTCTACAATTTGAGTAAAAGAAAAATTATTAGTATATATATCAAGAATAATGATAAATCAAGAAAAAGTAGTAGTATTTAGATACGTACTTTTTCCTTACTTATCAATTCCGTTCCGGAATGGGGCGGCCACGGCCCACGACAAAACGACTCACCGAAGGTGACGCGGAGGTAGCTGAAGGCGCCGCCGGCGACGGGCAAGTCGACGGCGAACTCGGTGTAGCAGAAGGCGGAGAGCAGCGCGCAGAGCCCCGCAATGGCGTAGGACACCACGACGCCGGGCCCCGCGTAGAGCCTCGCGGCGCGGCCCGTGGTGACGAAGACGCCCGCGCCCACCATGCCGCCGAGGCCCAGCCCGACGAGGTCCCACCACCGCAGCGCGCGCGCCATGTCGGCGCCCGACCGCGCACGCACCCGGCTCATCTCCTCCCGGGCCGCCGTCGCGGCAAACGCTCGGCGCGCCAGGCGGCGCGGGGTCTGCGCTAGCGCGCGCCCGTACGCGCGCCAGCTCGCGAACGACGAGGAGGAGGAGGACCCCGTGCCGGTGATGGCGCTGGCGGTGACCCCCGCCGGGTGGTGGTGGACGGCATCATCGGAGGACGCCAGCGCCGCGCCCTTGTCCATGGCCGTCGCCAAGCTCGGGCGTCCGAAAGCAGGACCCGGACGGGCGGACGGCAGCGCAGATCGGATCGAGAGAATTGGAGAGCAGCCAGGCGGACGGGGGAAGGAGAAGGGGCTGGTAATATACTAGAGACTTTTACTCCCGGTTCCTAAATCCACCCGGGACTAAAAGTCCTTTACTCCCGGCTTGTAATATCAACCGGGAGTAAAGGTCCAGACTTTTACTCCCGGTTCCTAAATCCACCCGGGACTAAAAGTCCTTTACTCCCGGCTTGTAATATCAACCGGGAGTAAAGGTCCAGACTTTTACTCCCGGTTCCTAAATCCACCCGGGACTAAAAGTCCTTTACTCCCGGTTTGTAATATCAACCGGGAGTAAAGGTCTGACCTAGCTATATTTTGGCGGGCAACGAAAATGTAGGCGCGAAAATTTCGATTTTTTTAATATTTTATTTTATTTAATGTCTAAAGTCTAGTTATATGTGCAGTAAATTACATAGAAGTCATAAAATCTTTTAAAAAATAACTAGAGTTGCTTTGGCTTTATTGCACACATGAAAAATATGTAACATAAATATTTTATTTTTTCTTTTAAATATTCACAACATATTGTAAAAAATCGGAAATTCATTAAATCAGAAAAAAGTACCAAACCAATTAAAAAAATCTCAAACGCTTTGTGAAAAAAAAGTTTGAGACCAATACAATGCTGGAATGCATATGAACCCTGGAATTTCTGAGAACCAAAGTGTACAGTCATGGTTCGATGAAGGGTTTCATATACCTCTGTGAAGCATGTGGACTTCGCCTTTGTCGAAATGGCTTGAAATTTTATTAGTAGTCATTTGCACCCAAAATATAGTCCCACTCAAGATCTTAGGTTTTTCTGAAAATTATTTTTATTATTATATTTCTCTTCGTGCTGCATGAGACAAAATATGGTGAATTACCGATCGAAAACACTGGAATTTTGCATCAACCTCGACAAATACTTGTCTCCTAGGGCATAAGAGACCATGTGGCAAAGTTTGGCATCATTCGGGCTCTTTTCTAGGATAGACACAGTTCAACGTAGAATTACTCGGTGAAGTTGCGCTGAAATTCAATTAAACCGAAAAAAGTACCAAACCAATTCGGAAAAATCTCAAACTTGACGGTTGCTTCACATAGGGCATTTGCAAGCCTAAGAAAAAGTTTGAGACCAATACGACACTTGGACCTCATAATCCCTAAGAACCCAGGTGTATAGACATGGTTCGATGAAAAGGTTCCATATACCTTTGTGAAGCACGTGGACTCTGCCTTTGTCGAAATGGCTTGAGATTTTTTTGGCACTCATTTACACCCAAAATATGACCCCACACAAGATCTTAGGTTTTTCTAATCATTATTTTTATTACTATATTTTTCTTCGTGTGGCGGGAAACAAACTATGGTGGATTACAGATTGAAAACATTGGAATTCTGCAGCGACCTCTACAAATACTTGTCTCCTAGGGCATAAGAGACCATGTGGTAAAGTTTGGCACCATTCCGGCTCTTTTATGGGGTGGACACAGTTCAACGTAGAATTACTTGGTGAAGTTGCGCGGAAATACAATTAAATCGGAAAAAGTACCAAACCAATTCAGAAAAATCTCAAACTTGGCGGTTAACTGGGCACACTCTGTAGTATGAATTAAAACGTAGATTTAAATTTTAGTCTAGCGTAACTAATTGTTAGGCACACTCTGTAGTGTATGCATCCAGACAAATATGGTATTAAACTTTTTGTCATTTACTCCTTCCATTTCAAATAAAATACATCAACTTATGCTTTGTATATAGACAAATATTTGTCTAGGTACCTAAATTTTAATTGGACCTGCAACTACTCCATGCGTGACATAAAAGGAGTTAAGACTTAAACCGCCTTGTGATTCACAGAACTCACCAAATTTAATTTGGTGATGACTTTGCATTTTTTTTAAAAAAAGTTTGAACGCAACATCAAGTGTCATTTGTACTTAAGGCGAACCTCAAGTTTCTTGTCTCCAACACTTTGGTCGGAATGCAGGGCTAACAATATATAGAGAAACACTTAGTTAGCTGGTTGTGCTTAAAAATCTGGACTAAAAGTCCATTTTTACTCCCGGTTATAGACACCAACCGGGAGTAAAGGTTGACTGCACCTTTACTCCCGGTTGGTGTCTCCAACCGGGAGTAAATGTCTACTTTTACTCCCGGTTGGAGACACCAACCGGGAGTAAAAGTCCTCGGACCACGGAGTGACAGTTGCATGTGGGACTTTGCTCCCGGTTGGAGACACCAACCGGGAATAAAGGTCTCTTTACTCCCGGGTGCAATAAGTGCCGAGAGTAATCTAAAAAATGGTGCCGGGAGTATAAGTCAGTTCTCTACTAGTGCATGCATAATGAATTAAGTGAATTAAAGTGAATAGGTAACAAGGATAATCCCATGCTATACTTGCCTTGATCTAGCTGATCCTGTTGACCTGGTTCGTAATAGTATTCTTGATCACCAACAAATTGCTCACCGTCTATTCTCGATTAACACACCAACATCAATCATCCAAGTGCAATCATACAAAGCAAATAAAGCTACAATTAGAACAGTACACCAATAGTAGCGAAATAAGTTGAAAAGTTTGTAAAACGAATCTACATCTCACTAAGATCACACAGACGCGAATTGCACGCAAATCGGAGCTAAAACGAAAAAGATATGATTTAGACAAGCTTTTCTTTATTAAAATAATAGATTAAATCTAATCTCAAAATTTAAAAGTGGAGAACCTACTAAACAGTAACACTATCATGTAGATTATGAAATTACGAACCTAATGCAATTTGAACAGGTCAAATCGGAGTTAAAACGGAGAAGTTATGGCTAAAACAAGTTGAATGGCAAAACTGTAAATACTTGAAAACGTATTTCAACATAACCGAACCAAAGTACGCTTTCGAAAAGAGAAAACAGAATTCTGTAAATGCGCTTTGGACTACGGGTTGAGTCAGCATTAATTATAAGGGCTTATTTGCAAAACTGTCATCGAAAGGGTATCTTTAGATCTGGGTCGTTGGATCTGAATCAGATGGCCGAGATTAGATGGCGAGGATGAGAGATGTGGACTCCGGCCACCAACAGTGACCCCACGGCGGCAACTTGGCCGGCGGCGAGCAATTGCTCACCGGAGTTGAGCAATCCGGCAGCAGGGGACACGATTCGATGAACCGATTGCATAGGAAGGTAGAAGAGAGAGCCGCGAACTCACCTGGATGGATTGGAGCGGCGGAAATCGGATGAGGACGTCGGGCGGCTCCCAATGGCGGGCGGCGGAGCTCCTGTATACGGTGGTGATGCTCAAATAGCTAACCAAAGCGAAAAGGAAGAGAAGAAGGGGCTCGGCGACTTCGGAGTAGCTTCACGAAATCCGTGGAAGGCTTACGGTGGCAGTAGAGCCGACGAACTCATCAAATCGATCGTGAGCGGCGGCGGCTACTTGAGTTGCGACGGCTTGCTCGTCTCGAGGGCGTGGCTAGCGATTGAGGTTGGGAAGAGAGGCGGCGTGAGCGCGGCTACTTATGAGGAGAGGCTCAACGTGCGGTGCAAGGCAACAAGGTGTCGGGGCGGAGGCGGATTCCATCGACGGTGTCCGGCTCGGTTACGAGCGAGAGGTGGACGACACCGCTTACATGCGGGCCCGGGATGGCAGCAAGACAAGAGAGATGAAGGGCGAGGCGGGCTTGCGGCTTGCTAGCTGGGCCGGCCCGTTGCGTGGCGCAAGCAAATGGAGAAGGGCCGCTGGCTCGCTGGGCTTCGGAATTGGGAGAAAGGGCTGGCCAAGAGAGCTGGGCCTTCGGGCCGAAAGTTGAGAAGGGAGAACCTTTCCTTTTCCTTTTTCATTTCTAATTTTTCAAATATATTTTCAAATAGTTTTTAAAATCATTTTCTTCTTGAAATAAAAACCAATCAACACAAATAAAAATATGCAGCGGCATGAATGCACAAGCATGTATCTAACCTTATGGTTGATTTTGTTTATCGAAAATTATTATTTCTCTAGGTTAAAATGTTCACAAAATTGCGTAAATAAATCCAATTCTCCTATTTTTTAAAATGGTGCAAATTTTAGGGTGTTACAGCCCTGCGTTAGAAACTAGAGCGAACTAGTATGCGACAAGCCTTTGACTAATTAACACAGTATTATGCATGGGTCTCTTGTGATACACAACTGGTGCTGTCACTAGATTTGTATTTAAAAATGCTCTAAAATTAAGAATAAGGTAGCAGTCAAGCACTGCAAGAATTACCGATTGACGCTGCCTGAACCGTGCTGTGTGAACTGTGATGAACTAAGTCGTGACGTACGTCTCGCCTTTCCAAGACTCTAACTATATTATGCCATCCTAATCGACTGACAGTTGACTTCATTTGGCATGACTCCATGCAGGAAAGCAACTTAGGTCGCTAGCTAGTCCACAAAGCTGAAGAAAAGCACCGTAGGTTCCTTCCCTTACTGTAGCTTCTAAATTCTGAATTGAGAATTGAATAGATTTGTTAGGGAACACGATCTTTTCATATCATAGATACATTTCAATCTTGAAATTCTACAAAATTGGAAACGAGAACTTTAGTCACCATCTCCAATCCAAAGAAATCCTATCAACAATTAAGAGATCAACTCCAAGAACATGGGACTATTCGAAGTAAGAAGCCTACCCCACTTCCCCCTACTTAAATGAAATTAACTATTTCTCTCCTTCAATTAAATCATTTATTTTTTTGTTATGGAAAATACCACATAGCTATAAACACGACTTGATCAAAATCGTGACTTATATATATAAATTATATCAAATAAATCGTTCTCCATTGGTGAAAGATAAGACTAATCACAACTAGAATTTTAGACTTCTCCCAGTGAGGTGGTTTCTCCTAGTGTTTTAGCATTCAAAATTTAGTATAAATTTTTCCTACTAAATGCCTCCCAGTGAGATTTTCATGTGTTATGACTAGTGGTAGTGTTTTACTACTACTTAAAAACACTAGAAAAAGTCCACTATTTTGGTAGTGAATCATCGGGTCAGTATTATAGTCACTACAAGTTGCGATCATGAGTGTTTATTACACGAGGGGTCCCAAATTTTAATGACGCTCTCTAGACCTCGGAAAACTCAGGATACGTATCCTGCACGTCCATATGTACGTGGCTGATGTGTTAACGTTGGCCACCCACAGCTGTGCGTGCTAGTATACCAGTGTTGTCACTCGTCGTTTGCTGGCAGCGACCGACCGGCACTAGCAGCAGCAGCTACTACTACTATACACAGCACTGTGCTAGCGATCGACGTCGTCCGCGTATAGTATAGGCTCGCTCGCTGGATCGGCCGGTAGTGGTGGCCACTGGGCATGTCGTCGTTGGAGCTTTCGTTCACGAATTGACGTGACACCTAACACACGGCGGCCACACCACACCTGCCTCGCCATCAGCGATGGACGGATGGGACGCCAGCTCGTTTTGGTAGTGTTTAGATGGTGTAAAAGTTGGTGTAAAGTTCCTGTAGCACTTTTCGTTGTTATTTGGTAAAATTTATCCAATCATGGACAAACTAGGCTCAAAAGATTCGTCTCAACATTTACAGACAAATTGTGCAATTAATTATTTTTTTTATCTACATTTAATACTCCATGCATGCGTCTAAAGATTCGATGTGACAGGGAATCTTGTAAAATTTTTGGAAGTTTGAGGGATCTAAACACTGCCTTTGTATACTATGCAAATGCGATGTGCTCCCTGATGTGCATGGCTACGTGACCTCGCACCACGTACCTGCAGCTGCAGTTGCTGCATGCCCTGCCCCTGCCCCTGCCCCTGCCCCTGCCCCTGCCTTGTGAGCGATCACGCGCGCCTCATCAGCTCAATAGTTCAGCTTATTAGCTCACGTTCCGACGTCCCCGTCCATGCATGCTTGCTAACTGTATATGTGGCGATCTATCCATCGGTGTGCATGCATGGCATGGATGATCATGCTGATATGATATGATGCGTGCCTTCACTGGATCGATGGGTACGGCATATATATGGTATATATCCTTCTCATCAATTAGAATTATTAGAATTGATTATACATATGCATGGGTGCATGCTCATGCAGAGGTAGTAGTTGGTACGTGAATAGATTTAATTTAATTTGTAGAGGTCCACGTGTGAGGTTGCACTCTCTCTTTACCTCACATAGATTTTGGACATAGATATTATTGAAAGAATATCACAGTCGGTTCTGCACCTAGGAGCTGTAAAAATGGCATATAGACTAAAAAGATACCATGGTATGTATCATTTAGTACCATTAAACTTATTGAAATTAAAATTTACTAACCTTCAGGAATCGTGTAAAGGACTTTAAACTTTGAAATTGGGATTTGGTATCATTCAGTTTTAGAACCCTTGGAATTGGGTAATGGCCAAAAGATTGCATCATTGGCATGCTTGTGAAAACACCCTAGTTACCTTCTCAAATGTTTGAATTCCACGACATTGTACTCCCTCCATTTCATTATGCTCGAAAGTATACCATATGCACCAAGGAATGAAGTATGATTTCTAAGAAAAAGTTAATATGAAATGAAACTCCATAGCCCTATGAAGACATTTGGAACAAACAATCTATTCCTACCAATTTTATTGTAAATTCCTATGGAACGGAACAAAGAATTTATTCCTACCAATTTCATTGAAAAATCCTATATAATGGCCAACGCGCTCTTCCCTAGGAATCCAAAAATAAAATAAGCATGAGATTAGACATCATCGATGCTTTAGTTCCTTAATGTCCATTAACCTAATTCGCAAAAAAAAATGTCCACGAAACCTTCTTTGTTTGATATGTATGCTATATTTGGTTTAGCTTTTTAGAAGCTATGCTTCTATTGCCAAAAATCAGAATGCCAACCAAACAAGGGAAACCTGAAGCTGCTTTTTCATAAACAATTGTTTTCGTGTAGTATAATTTTTCATAGTATCTTAGACCCTAGCTTTCATCTTTCTGCCTTTCCAAATGGGTGGAAATAGAGAAATATTATACACTTTTTTCCACAGATATAAAGAGAGAGGTTAGGTTGTTTGAACTAAACAACTTATAACTTTTTTCACACACATAACTTACAGTTGAACCAAATAGACCGTAGTTATCCTTTGTCCCTTGCGCACCAAAGCAATTTTATCTTTTTAAATGCGTGCATAAACATTTAAACCGTATATGGTGGAGTCCTCGTGCATTCACATGTCTCCACAACCATAAATTATACGGCAGGTTATTCTTTCCCTTCATATAGTATCAAACATCTCTTTTGTAATTTCCATGCATTCTAATTAATTTTTTGTAAGGATTCAAACTGCCAAGGTATTTCACTGCTTTGTTTTCCCTGTCTCTTTGTCTCCTCTTTCAAAATTCCTACTCCGTATTTCTTTGTGCAAACAAACATTTACTAGAAGCACTATGGTTGTCTAAGGGGCCGCTTGGCCGAGCTCTTCCTGACTAAGCCTCTATGCTATAATAATCATGGAGTCAAAGCTGAAGGAGAGAGAAAAATACTTAAATGAATAGTGGTTCTACAGTAGTTAACACATGAGGAACCAAAGTTGCAAGAAGCTATGCTAAATACCACCTCCATTCCAAATTGCAAGTCATTCAGGCAGCTATATGTATTACAATTGAGGGAGTATATCCTAATGTTAGTGGTGACAAGTGGCAACTTTAGGCTACAATCCATGGGGACCCTAGATCTAGTCAATTCCAAAAGTGGTACTCACATTTCTGTTGATTATTTATATGGTCATAAGTATGGAAAATGGAATTTAAGATTTGGGTAAAAGTCTCTCCTATTTTAACCCGTCTGTAAGAAAAAAAAATATTAATACCTGTTACCCTATTTTTATAAAGCGCTTGAGATTATTTTTCCCTGGAGTGGTATACGATAAATTGTTTGACAAGGATAAGTGAAGAACTCGTGAAGAAAATAAAAAATCAGTAGGTACTACTACACATTGACGATTTGCCATAGCCTACCTCATATATACGACGTCTCCATCGGCCTGGCAATCATACACACTAGGATTGTCTATACACCAATAAATCAATCACAGTACTTGGCGATCGATCACGATGTTTGCTATATATGATATCATGATTATGATTAGACAACCAAATAAGGTTACATCGCCTCGTCGCAATCTCCGTAATCAGGTCGATCGCCAGGGAAGCTATAGAAGAAGGCGTATCTATCGTTTGCTGCGCTTGTGTATTCGCCAATTAATCCCCACCGACACCAGCCAGTTATCGTTTTCTCGCCGACTGTACATGCGACTATGAATTCTGACCGACAAGCATATCACACACAACTGTCACATCATGAATTTCAATTATTAAATGTTTTTTTTTTATTTTTTGTTGTTGTAGTACATTCATGGATCCCTATTTTGTATTTGCAAAGTTCATCGGCTCCAATACCAATAATTATGCATTCTTCTATCTAAATACATATAGCATCTTTATACAGTGACATACCTGGATTATTAATTAGGGTGGTAGAGCAGAAGCTTCCAATCAGAGTTATTCAAAGGTCACTGAGTGTTTTTTTATGTGAAATGAAGTCCACTGAGTGTTAAAGGGAAAAAGTGCTGCATGCATTTTCCTCATGAGAAACATGTCCACTCCACTGAGACTCCATATGCAAAACTCTCTGGTGTGCAGTGTGCCCGGCCTGCAGGCTGCAGCTTCATATGCAGCAATATACACTTTGGTCCACCACTATAACACATACACCATGCCTTTTGTGTATTCTACTAACCTAACATCTCAATCTAGCTTAGCCCAGCAGTAGGCTGACAGGATATCTATCATTGCCTCCACCTTCTGTGGTGCTCGTACGTGTTCGTATAACTGGCCATCACTTTTATTTATTCAATGGCAGCTGTCGTAAACCCTATTGGCAGCAGAACCACGGAGAGGATGTAGATGTTATGGTAATGTAGTAATGTAAGGTATGGATTGCTGCAGACCAGTAGTTGGAAATGTTCTATTTTGATACTGAAGACATGTAAATGTTTATCAAATTATGCAGTTCTATTTCTACGACAATCATCATGATATAGGCATTAATAGAATACCTACATTCAATAGCAAGGACAAGAAAAACAGCACCATTCTCATTCAAATATGAAAACTTGATATTGTCCTTTATTGCAATTTACAACAAAAGAAGGTATGGAAAATGAGGTTAGCTTTGCAAATAATCTGGTGAAAAACTAAGACGCAGCACTTACTTTTGCTTAAAAAGGTTTACATGTATTGTTCCATGTTTCTTTCTCTTCTTAATGAAATGACACGTAGTTCTCCTGTAGATGGTGTGATGAATCAATTTAGTAATTAGATATTAGATCTTTAGATCGTGGTATAGATGTCATTTCAACCACTTAAACCATTAAAGGAGAAATAGAGAATACAGGCAATGACTAGCAAGAAATTGGAAGCATCCATCATATGTCCAGATTCAGCATCTAATGTTAACTGGTGAACTGCTAATATTTATTTGACCAATAATCCAATAAACTGTACATGCCACTAGAACAAAAAGACAATGGTGGTGTATTCCAGTATTTTGCTCATACATAAATAATAATAATATATTGTGTGGTTGTCATATCATAATCTCTGCTTCAGCAACCATAATGATAGTAAGAATGCTTGACAGTCAAACCTCATTAACATTCTCTGTGAAATGCAGTTAGAGATTACCTGTCGCGGGCAGCACCTTCAACCGACGATGACCCTGCAGCAGGTCCGTGACACCATTTGGCGACCAGTGCCGGCTGAGGCTGCAGCGGTTTTGCCGGCCCCCGGCTCACCAAGCACAAACCAGATCATGACACTGCATTATGGCAGAAGCTAGCACCTGGAGAGCGGAGCAACAACAGACACAGCCAACTTTTCACATTGTAATTAGATTTCACTGCCCACAGGCACTGATCCCCCTTTTTCCCCTCCCTAACATCTAATCCTCACCACAGAATTCACTGAGAAAGAATAGTAGAACACCAAGGATAGTAGATTATAGGTAACACCCAAATGTAATTGTACTTCAAAACCCTGAGAAATAATTCATTCATATTTATTTAGTTCAAAGATTTATTTTGTTCTGATCGCTGTCTTTCTGCTGGCATAACTGAACCCAAGCATTTATAAGTGATGCAAATCTGGGTTCCCACTGAGATATTTACATATTTCTAACCTAGAGAAAAGAGAATAAAGGGAAAAGGAAAGGCAAGTAAAAGGATCCTTACTAGCTGCACTATTCATGAGTGAAGAAACATATCTACATCACTAAGAAAATACAGATGTTAAAAAAAAAAGGAGTCCATGATGATCGAATGATGTTGCAATGTGGCACAATGGAAGACCCACGATACAGCATCCCATAGTGTTCAAGTAGCATGTCAGAATCAATGAAAGAGAGCGCATACGGGAAGTAGGGAAAGTAGGAAATCGACATCAAGGACAAGGGCGGGCAAACAATTGCTCACAAGTCAAGATACAAAAGAGAGGAATGCAAGCAAGCACAGCCAAACATACATTAGTGTATCTATGATAGCTACACAGGGAGAGAGAAAAGGAAAACATAAAATAGTAATGCAAAACAGAAATGAAATTAATAGACACAGTACTAGCAGGGACTTAAAGTATACTCAGTGCACAATATGCTCTGAGCGTGAAAAATCACTGACACCCCAGCACCAGAGGTATCACCGACAGATAATATACTTGAAAAAATATGGGGCCTAACTCATGGTAGAAAATATGGTTAAGAATCTCCAGTGTAGCATGCCAGGAATGAACAAGACAAAGTCGAAGCAGGTGGGGTAGGCCCCCTCAACACAAGACAAGGCACCATTACCAGCAGTATCTGCCACAGTGCACACCGACACTTGATGAAAAGAAAAGGATCACACAACTGATCAAAGGGCCAACATTAAATCGACTGGCTACTTGCTAAAAGTTACTTGGCAGTACTGACTAGACACTTAAAAGTAGCTGCCAATATTAGCATAAAAAATTACATAAATACATCAAGAACATCATAAGGAGCAGCAAAGCAGATTGATTTGACAGCACATCCCCTTGTTTTATGCTATCAAGGAAGAAAGGAGACAACTATTCAGTTAAAGCATTTACTATACCACAAGCACAAAACATACACTAGGTAAAGTTTGACCAAGATGGAAAAAACTTAAATAGCTGACTATGAAAAATTCTTGTTTATTTAATGAAATATATCTGCGATTATGTCAATAAATATGAAGACAAAACCTTCCTAGAACAGTGTGATAAAAACAAACATTGGCACTAGCGCATATTTCCAGCATATATAACGAGAAGACGTCTGTTCTTTATAGTGAAAATATTACAACCATACAAGAGGTAGTAATAATAATATCAAATTGGTAAACACATAACAAAACTAGTGCAACCTTTCACACTCCACCTGAGGACATCGACAATAGTACAAAGAGGTACAATAAAAATATAGAACAATAAATTTATACTTATCAACTTCCATAATCATTTCATTGATACCGTACAGTACTGCATTATGATTGGCATGATATTTGGTTCTACAGAACAACCTAAAGGTCATTCACAAGGTTAACTATCATACCATTTATAGCCTTGTATTTCTATATAAAATTGCGCTAACACACAGGTTCACAAAGTTAGTTGGGCTGAAAATATAATAAATTATCTGCCTTAAGCAGTGCCATGTGGTGACATCTCTGGAAAAAGATATCTAATACTAAAATGATCCTCTCTTTACACATGTCAAGACAAAGCCCAACCCCAACATGCAGGTTCCTGTATCATATCATGAGCCAGCCCAGTCGTATGCCACTTGTCATATATCTAGGAACACTTTTTCTTTACACATTTATTTCCGTTCTTTTCGTGTTCCATGCCATGCATGTTCTTTATAAACTGGGCCTTTAGAAGGAGAACCTGCACCTCGACCACGGGCTGCACAAAGTCCACGATAATCGGCTAGCTTCTCTGGATACCGAACAAAACAATTTTTTTGAACAGTGAGAAGTCTACTTGCAATGCTCACAATGCTCAGAAGAGCTGCCCTTCACTGTGTTGGTCTTCTGAGAGGCTGCTAGAATACTGTGAGGAGATGACAGAGAACAAAAGACATGTCTCTTCAGCAATCAAGGCAGACAATACGTCAGCAATAGATGGAGTAGTGGGAGCATTCAGCAGCTGCTTACGAATAGACTCAAAATCAGGCCTTAAACTATGACAAAACTGATATATAAGGAATTCCTCAATGAACTTTGTTCTTTTTAGCACAACAGCCTGAACAACCTTGCTCACACTTAGGAACCATAGAGAGAAAAGGTCCCATCACAAGATCAAAAGCGGTGCAATACTCCTCTATGGATATATCATTCTGTTGAAGCTCGTGAAGGCCTTGCAACAAAGTAAGGAGAAGAGTACCACTATTCTGAATATATCGCCCCTGCAGATAGTCCCACATTTCCTTAGCAGACTCATGGTGCTCAAGACTCATTATCAAACAAGGCTTCATACTGGTGACAATGGCACTCATCACACGTCCATCATCATTTGTCCAAGCTGTGACTGCAGCAGCCCTGGAACCAACCCTCGACTTGTCAACTGGAGGAGCGCCTGTCAAATGAGAGGCAAGCCCATGGCCTCGCATTATAATTTTGACAGAAAAAGCCCATTCTCGGTAATTAGATGGACCATCAAGCTTCATAGGAAAAATAATAATGTTGGGCTGCGACATTCTGATATCTGTTGAGTATCAATAGTAGAAGGCAGAAAACGAGCAGACAAGTAGCACCACAGAGCAGACCAGAAGAGCAGAGCACACCACCAACAGGCAACAGCAGTGCAGAGCAGAGCAGACCAGTAGCAGTGAACAACAGCACCTCCTCTTACTCACAGCAGAGCAGAGTAGAAGCAGAGAAGAGCAACACCTCCTCTGATGGACAAGCGGCGCATAGGTGGACGGATGGGGCCAATGGAGGCAGAAGGGAGCCAAGTCGCAGATGGGCGTTGGGAGGCTGCAGACGGGTCTGGCAGCGGCTGAAGAAATGAGCCGAGTCGCGAGGGGCTTCGCAACGTAGACCGCGGATGGAAGGGAGCTTGAGCCACGGACGGGCTTCGCGACAGAGACCACGGACACTCGCGCAACGGAGACCGCGGACTGTGCGCTCGGCGAAGGTACGGCGACACTTGTGGATCACAGATGGGCGAGCAGAGCAGACAGGCTCATGTGATGAAGAGTTGTGCCGATGGATTAGGCATGACCAGATGAACCAGTGATGGCGGGCCGGACGGCAACGAGGCCAGCCAGAAAAATGGGATCATGGGTGGGTTAAAAATTTTGATTGGCTCTAACCTTAGCTCTGATCCATGACTTTGATACCATGTTACTAATCTTGGAGAATTGAGAAGATAGTAAGTAGTGGAGATGACTATATAAACAGAGCCACATGGACCATAGGGGCCTATAGTAGATGGGCCTTCATACACTTAACAGGCCTAAACCTTTGCATATAATAATATGGTGCAGGAGACCTGCAACTGGGGCTAGACTGACTGCCAAAGCTGCATTGCAACTGTGCACATTGAAAACCTGTTATTCCTAGGCCAAAATTGGATAAACAGCAGCTGGGGGCTGTTATGGACTAACTCAGTCAATAAAAACCCTAGAAAAAATCCATACCAAATTGCTGACACTATCTATTTCTTATCCAACAAAAATGATTTTAAGAGAAAAGTCTGAGATGCTCCACATCTTACTGCCTCATACAAGATCACAGTAAGAAGTACATCTAACTTCATTATATATGGTCCTATGATACCAACTGCAATCCACATAAAGCTACGATTCTCCTTTATATATATGATTTATCTGGAGCTATGTTTTCACCTCGATTCAAAACCTAGTTGCACGTTTTAGATTTGCATCACTCAACACAAGCATCCTGATTCCTGAACCCCTTTCTGCCACTTTGTTAGGCCCAGAGACACATTTTCCTGAATAAGACCCACATATATTATGAAAATATACATGTAACTGCATCACATAACATAAATAACAGAAACTCAAAAAAGGGCAATAACCATATCATTGGTACTAGAAAAAGGGTGGCTGGAGCAGGTTGTCTTACATATATCTTGCATTTAAATTTGAAGGGAAAGCTCTAGGCCCATTGATGGGCTCCTTTCCCTTCTGTTATTGACTAGGTCTTTGCCCGTGCCATGCCTTGCACCAGGAGCCAAAAAAAAACATACAATATTTGGTATTGTCCGAGAATTCTAACTAAACCAAAATCAAGATATGGATGGTTCATATAAATGTTATGCTAGATTCCCTCCCTATGATTTTTTAAGGTAACTTATATCCATCAATATTCAATCAATCCATATGCCCAAATATAAATGGCATATTAGGTTACTACATAAAATAAAACATCTTTGTATTTCAAAATCCAGTAATTCATCTTTACAAATAATCCAACATAGGACCCAATGCATAGGCCCATCATGCAGTTTTCATATAATCTCAGCGAATAATCCTACCAGTCAAGCTAACACATATGGCTTAAAGCAGTCTAGAGGAAACAAATCTGCATTGAGAAATTGTATATAACAAGTTATGTGGCCTCGGTTGATACCATATGGCACATACAGGTGAAGGTATGCAGTGGGGGACAGGGCGGGGGAGCAGCTGACCTTAAATCCAATTGAAGCGTCGCATATGTTGTTTTACGATTCGACAGCACCAAAACATTATTATCTTGAACAAAGTTAACACATTCAATAAGTGATAACCAGACTAATCACACCTACTTGATGGTCTGGTACACTGTTGTTGAAGCTACTCTTGTTAGATGCTGCAAGAGGATGAACAGAAGCACAAATCATCATTCAGAAAACAGTGAAGGATGTAATAAATGTTGTAGCTACAATAAAGCAGATGCCCAAGGCCAAAACTGTTGAGAAATTAATGGCCAAGCCATTGCAGCCCAGCTCAACTCATACAGAGTGACAAGGAAATCAACGAGCCTCGTCCAGGGGCTCCCGCCCAGGCACGTCGATCCAGGCCCAGGCGCTGGAAATCAACGGCCTGAAGGAGCTGTCTGGCCCAGGTGTGTTCCTCAGGACAAGCCCTTATTCTTCCAGATTATAGCTTCAGGCTGCCTCTTCTTTTTTTTTTCCTCGAAAACCAGGCTGCCTCTTCTATGTAGAGCAAGGAATAACGGCTTTAAGCCACAAGTTTGCTGACCCCATCACATTATTCCTTCATCCAAAACCAATTGACATTTGACATAATCCAAAACTGCATCCCCTTGGGAAAAAATATGCAAGTACCATATATATCACAAACGACCAGTCCCTTTCCGGTTCAATCAGTAAACTCAGACTTGACTACTCAAGTGTTGTTAGTGTGTGCAGAACTCAAAAAAAAAGCAGACATAATTAGAGCATGTCACAGCCATTCTAATTCACTGTATTTGAGTAATTAGTAATCAGTGAGTTCACTTCAACAACGTATTTCACCTTTGCTTACAACTCAAATTTTAGATCTGAGCAGGAAGACTGTCTGCTATGGGAATTCTCCTTATGCACCAAATGGCTCCACAAAATCAAATTGTAAATTCAGGTGACTGTACTTGAGGCAAGTTGAACAGTTTCATTCAAAATGAAATTACACAAACAAAGGGTTCCTAAAGAAGGGCTGTCGCTGCCTCTCCTACATGTGCAGCACTAATTTGTTTGTTCTCTCTAGATCATCAAAGAAAACCCCGCCAAGGATGATATTGCTGTCCTGACAGAAATGTTCAGAACAGGGTGAATTTTTAAAATGCTATTGTTCTTCAAGCAAGCTGAAGGCAACTTCCTCACGCCTTTAAAGTGAAACTAATCAGAGTTAGACAGCAATGATTTTCCAATTACTATGGTCCTGGGATTCAATCATCTAACAGTTTCCTATAAATAAATCACCACCCGTTCTTGGCAAAGACCTCCATAGCTACTATCTCCAATGTGTCCCATGCTTTCTGAATGTCCCCCCTTTAATCCTCCCTCAGCCCCTCTGTAGCGATCTCCAGAATAAGCAATCTCTGGATGTGTTCACTTAGTATTGAAGTCATAGCAGCAGGGGGTACTTATTCTTCACCAAAGCTGCAATCTAGCATTAGCTACCAAAGCTGTTTCCATTTCTTATGTAGATTTTCAGGACAACTAATTGATCATGAATTCCATTCTATAGTTGCTCTAACTGAGTGGTTTACATTGCAAGAGCTCACCTGGGGTTTCTCATATATCCGTGTTTACAGCTTCAAAGCTGATAGCACCAGTTCTTGATACATGTGCAAGGCCAAAATCAGCAACCTAAGTAGAACAGTGAGGAAAAAATTGAGCAAGCACTAAGAGCATCTCCAAGAGCCTCTTTAGATCTTTCTATATTGATAGGATTAGAGATTTTGGTGAAGACAAAGCTCTCCAACAGCTTCTTCAATTAGATCTCCAAATATAGGTGTTCGAGGAAAAGATTTCCAAATATAGTCATCCTCTATTCCTGGTTTCTCGCTAGCCAAAAATGGAGAACGGGCATAGCTCTCCAAAGTGCACACAAGACACAGAGAAGTTGTTGGAAGGTAGAAAGATATAGAAAGCGATTTTTATTCAAATAGCTCTCCAAATAAGGATTTAGAGAGTGAGTTTAAGAAATACTCTTGGAGATTTTCATGACTTATAAATAGGGCTGGATATCGAGCCAACCGTAGTTTTTTTCGAGCTTTTTTAGAAATTGGTATAATCTTATTCATCATTATTTCCTGTATTGTTTAAGACCCAACTTCACGACGAGCCTAACGAGCCAAGCCTAACAAGCCGAGCCGAAGTTGAAAGTCGTTCCAAATCAAGTCATTTTCATTTTAAAAGATAAATGAGTCCAATCGGAGCACTTTTGTACCGAGCCACCGAGCTAGCTTAACGAGCTTTTTGTCCAGCCCTGCTTATAAAGGTTACAACAGTGCATCACAAGAACGGAGACAACGAACACTGAAGGGAAACTGTTAGGATTAGTACATAGCCTGACACATTATTGTACTACCATTTTGTACTACACGATGTACTTCCCCTGTGCATGGCTATATATATGAAAGGCACCCCCCCCCCCCAACACAATGGGGGTGTGGTGATTCTTCCAATCTCAGCCTATCCTACATGGTATCACGAGTCTAGCCTAGGTCCACTCGCCCAACCACCCACAAACCCTAGCCGTGAAGCCGCGCTGCCCCTGCCCCGGCTGAACCCTAAGCGGCAGTGCCGGTTCCTGCCATACCGCCGCCACCTCCAATCCCTTGACATGTCGACGGACTCCCCCGTTTCCAGCGCCACACTCAGCTCCCACAGCTCGGGCTGCATGGGGCGGGCATTGGGACAGGGCTGGACAGGGCAGATGGGGGCAAGACGACAGCGGTGGGGCGCTTGTCTTCTCCTTTTTTTATTATTATGCAGAGGTGGCTCGCGGGGTGGGAAGGCACGCCGAAGCTTAGTGTTGGCGATTCCTTTTCAGCCTTTTGAGGAGTAAATATTTCTTTTCATTCTTATCTAGCAGACATTGTTTCTGTTAGAAGAACAGCTATAGGATGAGCAGGGTGAAGTAGTTGGGGCTGGGGTTAGAACACAGGTTCTGTTCTTCAAGCTAACTGGCTTAACATTCATTTCGAATATGCATACATATATATAGCAGCACCCAAGCTGGTTGCAAACCGACCTGCTGTTTCTAGCAGTTGTGTAATTCTGCCACTTCAGAGAGTAAATGCAGGTCAAAGAGCCTGTTTGGTTGGCTACCAAAAATTGCCATACCAAAGATTTGGCAAGAAAAAATTACCAAAACTAAGGCAAGAATATTTGCCATAAATTTGGCATGCCAATTGAGATGTTGGCAAATTTTGGTAGCCAACCAAATAGCTGCCAAAATTTTGGCTTGCTTATGGTAACCAAATTTTGGCTATCAACCAATCAAGCCCAAAGTTCCGGAAATAATTACTCGGCATGCCCAACGATGTGAATACAAAAGGCACTAAGACAATAGTCACTCCATACACAAGCAGTAAAATAAAAAATCAAAGAAAAGGATGGAGACATTGATGAAGATGTTAGGCATAGAATTTCAGTCGGCTGGTTGAAATGGCGTCAAGCTTCTGGCGTTCTCTGTGACAAAAGGGTGCCTCAGAAGCTGAAAGGTAAGTTCTATAGTCCGGCGATTCGTCCGGCGATGTTATACGGTGCTGAGTGTTGGCCTACAAAAAGGCAACATGTCCAGCAATTGAGTGTAGCAGAGATGCGTATGTTGCGTTGGTGTTGTGGGCACACAAGGAGGGATAAAGTCCGGAACGACGATATTCGGGATAGGGTTGGGGTGGCACCAATTGAGGAGAAATTGATTCAACATCGGTTGAGATGGTTTGGACATGTCCAACGGAGGCCTCCTGAGGCGCCGATGCGTAGTAGAGTTCTAAAGCGGGCCGATAATGTAAAGAGCGGTAGAGGTCGACCTAAACTAACTTGGGACGAGTCCGTTAAGAGAGATCTTAAGGAGTGGAATATCTCCAAGGATTTAGCTATGGACAGGAGCGCTTGGAGATTGGCAATCAACGTGCCTGAATCGTGACCTCTTTTTGTCTTGTGCCATTTATGTCCCTTTATGTGTCTCCCTGTTTCTCGTCTCGTTTGGGTTTCATCTCTAGCCTACCCCAACTTGCTTGGGACAAAAGGCTATGTTGTTGTTGTTGTTGTTGTTGTTGTTGAAGAGATTCAAAAAGGATATTAACAACTCAGTCCTGAACAGGAACTGTGCTGTGGAAACACAGAGATGGAGATATGTCGGTCTACAGAAACAGCAATGTGGCCAAAGGTGGCTTAAAAGCCAAAATATAAATAATTGCCAATTTGGACAAGAAAGAAAGCTAATCATTGGAACTAATCATACTTAATCTACATGGACAGGAATAATAACTTATCAATTGCTCCAACTAGGATCAAGGAAAATGGGGTGAATTCAGAAAAACTAAAATATTGAACTATGTGGCCACTTATTGAAGTTTACTTATGTCATATCCATAAATTATCATCTGAACAATATTAGGCTGGGCATGGCAATGTCAATTTCACAACAGGTTCGCCAAATCACCAATTTTCAGGACACTGCTAATGCAAAAGTATATGTAAACATCAAAATAATTAGTTCTAGAGAACCTAAACATCAATGCCTTGAGAAGACATCAATGTCAATTTCCAACATATATGCATGCCAGTTTAGGATGATTAAGATTTAAGAAAATCATTTAATACTACTCCCTCCGGTCCACTTTATAAGGCACGGTCTCCTAAATTATACTTTGACCATTCAATTATTTTATATTATTATTTACGATTATAAACTTATGGTTACTGGATAGTACATTTGATTACAAATCTTATCATGTTTGTATTACAATAGTCAATAGTTTAAAGTTGTTAGCCAACTTATTGGTCAAAGATTATAAAGTTTGGCTCTTGACCTACACGAAATTCCTTATAAACTGACCAGAGGGAGTATTATATAGAATTTTTTTCTCTAAAAGCCCTGCATTAAACATTAATAGGAGTGCAAACTGCAAAGTCATTAATAAAGTTAAGTCTCATACTTACTGACCATTACAACTCATAAGAACATCAGAGGGGCACAGCTCGATGCAGTATATTATCATTTTCAAGTGTACTGTCTCATCGGTTGTATGCCCTGAAGCAACTAATCAATAACAAACACTAGAATGGAATACAGTAAACAGTACCCAATAAGATGGCCAATAGGGCTAGTTGAATATTTTCTTGCACTGCAATAGCAAAAACAATCATTTCCCTGAAGGCTAGTAATAGCATTTAAAAAAGGTAAGAATCATTGACATTCAAACTTTGTTGTTCTCTGCAGCAGATGATCAGCTATGCAAAATCGACCATGGCATAATTTTAATTCTTAGGCAAGACATTTGGCACACCCAAAAATGAACATTTCAGAAATGTAAGCATGTGGGAACACTAATACTACAAAAGCAATTTGGAAGTAGCAATGCAGCACAGACAAACTCCCAACTTGAAATTTTTATGCAATTCTCACCTACAAGATGAACTTAAATTGATTCCTCTAAAAAAAGATGAACTTAAATTCATAACACAATGCACACGCATAGCATATTTCAGCATCCAAGATGTCAAAATTCCACTAATCCAATCCACTGCGCCGAAGAAAAGAATGGAGCAATGATGTTCGAAACATGAGGTCAACAACTCAGCATTACTATTCCATATTTTTCACATTTACATCATAGGACAGCATCCTAGCACTTGCACGAAAGCATTAGACAACATCAAAAGCAGTGGAGTTAGCATTCCTATTTCGCCTTCTCCACATCTACACTATGCAACGGAACCACGAACCGACCACGCTACAGTTTCACACCTAAGCAAAAGATCAAACCTTGTCGTTTTTACACTTTGGACACCTACTCCTAAGACCCATGCGTCTAGTCCCCTAGCAAAGAGGACTAGCTAGCATATGCCCACATCACGAAGGTCAGACAGAACGTTTCACCTCCGTGGCAGCGGCTGTGAAGTGATCCTCTGGATGGCGCAGAAGAGCTTGCGGCGTGCTCCGACGGCGCCAATGCCCATGTCCCGGAGGTCGTCCATAGTGAGCCAGGGGAGCACCTCAGCATCCACCTCGTGCGCCTCGAACGCCGCAGCGTAGCGCCCCATCCCCATCCTCCACAGCCAGCTCGGCACGTCCACCACTTCCTCCCCCGCTTCCTCCTGCTCCTCCATCTCCGTCTCCGTCTCCGAATTTTCCGCCCCTCCGTTTGCCTCCCCCGCTGCCGTGGACTTTGGGGCCCTCCTGGCCTTGCGGGGGAAGGCGGCGGCCAGGACGACTTCGTCGCCGCTGTCGGCGAAGGGTTTTAGGAGGGTTTGGGGTGGCTCCGCGGAGGGGTGGTCATGGTGGTTGCTGTAGTGCTGAAGGTGGAGGGGTTTGCGGGACCTGGTGGCGGGGACGATGGGGACGCGGCGCGGGTGGGGCAGGTGGGAAGGGAGCGGGACGGAGCCGGCGAGGCGGACGTTGGGGAGGCGCCGTCGCTTGCCGGCGTCCGACAGCGGCGGCGGCGAAGGGCGGTGGTGGTGGGGTCCGCCGGAGTCGCCCATGGAATGTCGGGGGTCGTGGATAGGGACAGGTGGAAAAGTCTCGTGTACCTGGTCTTCTTCGCTTCGCTTTCTACTGCTTCCTCGGTCCATGAAAACACGCAATTGCGTGTTAGAAAAAGCAGTTCACGTTTAATTAGGTTTACAGTAAATAGTATTTATATTTATAGCTCCAAATCAATTTATTATAAAAATATATTTCATAATTAATCTAATGATATTTATTTAATATTATAAACATTGATATTTTTTTATATATAATTGGTCAAAGTTAAAATACTAAAATATGACACGGTACTAGAATTACATGTTTTTCTGGACGGATGGAGTAGTTTCTGCTACTAGGGCCTTGTTTAGATACCCAAATTCATCCCCAAATTTTACTATGCAAAAAAAAAATCTCCATCACATCGAAATGTCGCCATATGTATGAAGTACTTAAATGTAGATAAAATCAAAAACTAATTGCACGGTTTTGTTGTACTTTGCGAGACGAACATTTCGAGCCTAATTAGTCAAAAATTAAACAATTTTTACCACATAAAAATAAAAATTGCTACAGTATGTATTTATTGTGCACTGTAGCAATTTGGTGCCCCGAATCAAGCATCTAAACGAGGCCTAGGCTCCAGGACTCCATGCGTCTACAGTACTTGCTTGCACAAGTGTGAACCTCGCCGACTTTGCGAAAGTCACTAGGAAATATCATAATAATTTAGAATATTTGGAAGAATCAAATTGTCTTCGTATATTTTGTTCACACACACAACCAAATCAAGAGCAAAGTATCTGCTGTCTCAAATTCAGGCTCATGTAGCACGCCGGCAATGCTAATACAGGCCCGTTCGGCTGTGCTGATATACCGGCTGAAAAACACCGTTGACTGATTTGCTGTGAGAGAAAAACATTGTTCTGGCTGAAAAAACAAGCTGAAAAGTACGGATTATAAGCCGAATTAACAGGGTGACATATTGTACATTTTTTTACCGAGGACCATGCTTTCGTGAAAAGAAATAAAATGACTCTTAATTTCTAGAGGCGACAGAGAATAATAAATAATAGAATGAATTGTGTTGTGGGTCCTAAAACTTTTTTCCACCTCTCACCTGTCTATGAATGTTTTTTTCACTCATCTGAGTCCATGGACTTTGTCTATATCCTAACTGTCATCCAAAACAGACCACATAGGACTCTACTGCCTATATGCAGTGGGGGATCTAGGATTGGAATCCACCTATGGCAAAGCTATTCCTATTGATGCAAAAGATTAGCATTTCACATATAGAGTGTCCTGTTTGGAGAGGCTTCTCCCGAGAGCCGGAGCCGGGGAAAGCCCCAAATACGTATATTCTCTAGTTTCTCTTTTTTGTAGTTTATTTTTAAAGAAGTAGGAGCCATTTTTTTCCCTACTACACTATGCTGCAGTACCTAAAAGTGCTACACAGTGTTTTGGGAGCCGGAGCCCGACCACCTTGGACCCCCTCCAAACAGGCCATAAGATGAAATATAGTTGCCTAGTAGTTTCTTAATTAAAAAGCATTGTAAAACAAATCATGGATATGGTGTTAGGGTCAACGGTGTGAAATGGAATTATTCAGTTTAACATGAGTGCAAATTCATTGGTCAATGCTAAAACAAATTTGATAATGTGATTTATAGAATATATTAGTACTAGTTTTAATAAACAAACCCATTTCTATTTGGGACATGCAAAGGTGCATTGACCAATGTACTACTCCTACGTACTCCCTCCGTCCTTAAATATCTGTCGTTTACGCTTTCTGAGAAACAACTTTGACACAATATATATTAAAAACTATTAATATATATGATACATAATTAGTATTATTGGAAAGATCTTTGAATCTAGGTTTTTAATAAATTTATTTGGAGATACAAATATTGCATGTATTTTCTACAAATCAAATCAAACTTGTGGCACACACACCAACGACGACAGATATTCTGGGACGGAGGGAGTAAGCACCATCAGCTCGTGCTTTCAATTCAACCTAAGTGATCTCCAGCAGTGACCAATGAGAAAAGAGAGACTGCAGGCTACTCCAGCCGGCTGGCAGGTCTGGCGACCGTTAGAGCTTCCCAGATTGCTGGATCCGCCACTGCCTATGTGGCCGCTGATGTGGCGCCACGTACTCTTTTTTTATTTCATAAATTGGCTGAAACTTTGAAAGCTTGTATAAAATCACAGAAAACTGTAAAAAGGAAAATCCATTTTTGTTATCTATATGAGTAGATCTATGCAATACAGATATATAATATGACATACTTTAGTCTATAGTTTTTTGTTGTAGTCGTAGATTTATGTTGATCTATGTGTTTCTGTGTTTAATTGATAATCATAGCTCTTGTGCTCCAATTGTGGTGAAATTTATATGGTAGGCTACTCATTATATGCTTGAGCTATGGTAAAACTTTTAGCTTAAATGGAGCATGTATGACTGAGTTATTAATTTATCTAGATTTATGATTGTTTAATAGTTAATAAATAGTTAAAACATGATCATTATTATTTGGTGGTGTACCAAACATTTAATTTGAAGCTGAGATTTTTATGGGTGATAGATTATAACAAGAAATATCTACTATAAAAATACTACATGCCCAAAATTAGTAGATTAATTACTACAATTAAAAGAAGTTTTCATTGCAAGAAACCATGTGATGCAAATTTAAATCTAAAGCTCAATATTTTTTTAGCAACATGGCGATGTTAAGTGTTTGCAAATATAAATTTAAAGCTCAATATTTTTTTAGCAACATGGCGATGTTAAGTGTTCGCAATGCATAACAACATCATCAAAAGGAAATCGAAGCACATTTTCTATTTTTTACACCTTTTAAATATTTATTAACTATTAAACAAGCATAAACCTAGATAAATTAATAACTCAATCATACATACTCCGCTGAAGCTATAATTTTTACCATAGCTCAAGCATACAATGAAACCATAGAAAATACACCACAATTGGAACAAAGAAGTTGTAGTTATGAATTAAACACAGAAACATATAGATCTATATTTACAATAAAAACTTTAAACTGAATCAATATAAACCTAGGTAAATCAATAACTGAGTCATATATACTCCGCTGAAGCTAAAATTTTTACCATGGCTCAAGCATACAATGAAACCATAGAAAATACACCACAATTGGAGCAAAGGAGCTGCAGTATAAATCTACATTTACAGCGAAAACTTAAAATTGAATCATGTCATATTATATACAATTGCATAGATCTACTCATACAAAACTAGATTTTCCTTTTTACGACTTTTTGATTTTTATTCCATTTCTTTAAAGTTTCAGCCAGTTTATGGAATGAAAAAAAAGAGCATGTGGCGTCTCATCATCAGCGACCACGTAGGCAGCAGAGTCTTATATGGCCTATTTTGGATGGCAGCTAGGTTGTAGATAAATTTCATGGACCCAGACGAGCGAAAAAAAGTTATAGACTTAGGTGAGAAGTGAGGAAAAGTTTAAAATTCACCGCGCAATTCACTCTATGTAAAAGTATACATTGGGTTGTGTGGATAAATTCTGCTATTGCACCACCTATCGTTTGCATGCATGTTGCAAACTGTGAGTTCTAGTGGATCAGTGAAATCTTTTCTTTTATCCTCATGGAGATGATGCTTATATACTTTGCTTCAAAAAACAATAAATCATTTTTAAATTTTACATTATGTCAAATTTTTCTAATTGTAACTAAATTTATAAGGAAAAATAATACTAAAATATGTAAAATATATATATTATCAAATGTATTTTATGGTATATTTAATAAATTTTATTTGGTGTTGTAGATACTTATGTATAGTTGAAGTTAAGAGTGTTGGTGACTAATCACACAACCATGAGAGAGTGGTTTTAACTCTATTGAAAGACAGATTTCATGTCTAAAAAAATACATGTCAGGGGTATTTATAGAGGGAGGAGTCTCGATAATCCTGATACAATTCCTTACCCCTGATTTGACTATTACATCCATATATGGCCTTCTTTACTCTGAAGGGCAACCTGGTCATTACACAATAAATGAGCATCCCTACTTTGTCCAATTGGCTTCCCTAAATGAGTAAGGTCTTCAGGAGGAATCTTCCCTGTCCTGGCTCATGTTGGCTTCATTCTACTCGCCCTTGGCTTTGCTTCTCCTCGAAGTGGGTTGATCACCTTTTTCCTTGGCCTTTGACTTCGTCTTCTCACCTTTAGTTTCGCTCTTTGGGCTTCGCTGGTCACCTACGAAGGTTCTCCTTCATACAAGTTTAGGCGAAACCCCTCTTGAACAACAATAACAATTTCTAACTTTGATAATGTCTTAGTTAAAACTTGTTAGTGGACTTCGGGAGCCACGTTGTTCGAGGTTGAATCCCCGATATAGAGTAATTTGACTTGAGTAATTTGACTTAGGATGAAACTACGTAGACTTTCATCGTGATGAATCCAATCCTCTAACTTAGATCTCTGATCATGAACAGGTCAGCTATGCTCGCAGGACCCAGCCTATGTGTATGGGTCAACGATTTAGCATGTAGTCTTTAGGAAAAAAGAACAATTTGAACAATTTAACGTGTACATGCCATGATTAGCTCCTCCAACTGTCAAACGGTCAACTGAGGATCTTATGGAACGCATGTCACGCCTGATGCCAAGTGCTTTACTCCATAGAACTGGTATATTTGGAAATCTCTAAAAACGATTCGTGCACCAAACCAGGGCTTGCATTGGGCCATGTCACCTGCTTCTCTCTCAACCGTCAGATCTCAAACCAATGGCATCAAGCATTTCAATGTGGCTCGTACTGAAGCCCGGTTCCAATACCTTCGTGAAGACTCAGGAATCTGGCTAGAAGAGAAAGCATCTCCCGCCCAGAAGAGAAAGCAGGTGGGCGACTCCCGCACCTCCCTCCTCCTCCCGGCGCGTGTGAGAGCCCCAGTGGCCCCGGTGCAGGCAGGGTGCGGGCGCGGCGGACCCGGCCACTCCAATTCCAGTCATCCCCGCGTGGCGCGGGAGCCCTAGTGGCCCCTGCGACCCCGGCACGGCCAGCAGTGCGGCCGCGACGACGCTGGTGCGGGCGGGGTGCGGGCGCGGCGGCCTCTACACTCCCTTCCTTACCCTCCTTGCCAACACTTGCGGACGACTTCCTGTGCTGTGCACGGGGAGGCAAGGGCAGCAGCATCTCTGTTCGCCATGGCGGAACCAGGCCTTGAGCGCTGGGTGTTCGACCAACGGGATCCCATGCATGAGTGCTATCCCCTGCAACTTACTCGTCAGGCTGGGCCAAGGTATTTGAGTTGCTCGGAGAAATGGCGAGGCACAAGGAAAACGATGGGGCTTATTATTGGTACATCCTTCAAAATGTAATTGAGGATGCAATGATGCATTTGTTTTCTTCTCTGTTTAATCGTCTTACTTGAGCCTTAAGGTGCACGAGTGTGAAACGTTGGGGTCATGTATTGAGGTGTACTGTAGTAGCCTGGATCTACACATCCCATGGAAAAATCCTCCTCACCCCTGATCCATTCCTTAACAAGCTACAACTAGAGAGATTATTTTCTTCATGATGAATTTGTAGGATCAGTAGTTTGTTGTTAAGTTGTATAATTCATTGTAAATTGGTGGTTGAACAAAACGTTGACTAATGTGGATCCTAAAATGACTCTTAGTTTTGGGTTGGAAGGAAACAGTAGCACAATTATGAACCTTTCTAAATCAAATAATTCAAAATCAATATTAACTTAAAATATTTATAAAAAATAAAAATAGAAAATGTATTATTTTTTTAGAATTTTCAGCAAGTTTTTAGTCGTTTGTGAATTTCTTTCTTGCCCACACTATGATGTATTGCCAGTATGATTATATTGTTTCCTTGATGCTTCTACTCGATTTGTTGATATTATGCATCAAAATTGATTGTTCAAAGTGTGATTAAACTATTGAACAAGCACGATGATGGTATTTTCTTCTTCTTTTTTTTGTTCATTCATGTGTTTGAAACAAATTTTCATGATTAAATCATATTAGCAGCCTTATTTGCATTTTCATGGCATTGTTCTGTGTTTTACTACATAGAGCACATTACTGCAACTTGTGTGAATTTCTTTAAAATCATCCATTTTGGGCTCAGAAACTTTATGTGATCTAATTATGTAAACCGATCACTGAATGGCAGGAAGTTTTACTGCCTGTACTCATTAGGTTGACTTATAAATCTTGTAGCTATTGAGGATGAGATCATGTAACATTCCTCCCACTTTCTATACATTTCCTTACATAGTGTGTAGCTGATGTTTTTATAAGGTTTTGGCATACCCTGTAAATCATTGTCAATGTCAAAGGCCACAACCTCAGTAAGCCAAATGGCATCATACGTTGTGGCTTGACCCAAGGAGTTTAAGGACAGATCATCATTGACACTCATTCTAGGGTGTGCTCCTGAGTGCAATATGAGGTTTATTATGGCTAAAATGCAGCCTCCATCATTGCTATTTGCCAACACACCTTCCTGACTGGGCTATATATCACTTGACCAGCTGAGCTGTCGTCCATGATATAGGAGACAAATGTATTGTGCACACTATTGTAGATCTTCAAACTTGCTTAGCACCACAATATGTGGCACACTTTTGGCTAGGAAATTGTGTCAATAGATGTGGGATTGCAGCTTTTAGAAATGTAGAGCTTGCAACCGATAAACTTGGAGCGCTTCATGCTGCTTTGTCTTTTCTTGTGGAGCAGGTGAACAGGCTAGCAGTCAGGTTAGCATATTTAAGGCTTTGTAAGTAGCTATGAGACTGGTTAACAGGAAAGTGATACAATTAGGGAATGCAATTTGTGGCATAAACTAATCACAAATGGCAACCTCTGAAAAACAAATTAGAAAGAAAAGGAAAGGAAAAATTGACGAAATTGTCCTGTCAAAGTCAGTTTAATATGACAAAACATATTCATAAGTAATAAATTGCAGTGAAGTGGTAAAAGGTGTTACTGAGTTACTGCCCCTATCAATTGATTACCTAGCCAGACAAGAATGAAATCTTTAGGCTAATTCTTCAGTTTTATTCAATGTTTCTACAGAGCTGATGTATGTGAGCTAAAGATAAATTACTCTGTTTTTTGATCCTGTAATAAAATATAGGTGTTATTACAGGAAAAAATAGAATAATGCATCAACCTGAATAATTTAGATTATATTTGAAGATGATAATGCAGGCAGCACAGAAACAGGAAAATTTCGACCTGGTGAGCGAGCATATATCAACAGATTTTCTTCAGGTGGGTCTAGGATTAGGATATCAAGGTGGGCTTCGAATGCTTTATCATTTTTTCTGTTGACCAGCAGCATCCATCCATCTAATCTCTTGCATCATCTTCAGCAACCTTTGTCTCTTACATAATGAGGCATAAAAGATGAAGTCATTGTCATATAACAGTAAAATAAATTTTAACTTCATATCCACAAACTCATGCCAACTAATACGATCTTCCATTTTACAAAGTTCACATCCCAATACTATATGATGAGCCTCATCAATTCCAAGAATCTATATACATTTGTCTTTATTGTGCTACTAACTAGCATAGTACAATCTATGTCCGTTTGTCCTTATCAGTTGACAGTAGACCATCAACAAATTGAGATTATTTGGATTTGCTTGTTTCGCTTGTAATATCAGAAAATAAAGGCTTCGTATAGTTTGATTTGGTAATCTGTATATGCCATCTCCTTTAAAACACATACAACACTTACATTTAAGAGGAAACTTAACATGTTTCCCTACTGGAGTCAAACAACGGTTAATTTTTTTGCCCTTACTGAAATTGCAATACTTTTAACATGTCTTTTGCAATTGGCACATCGATCTCATATAATAAAGCGCAGTAGTTAATGTTTTCTTAGGGTAATAGCAGTACTTTTGACATCCCTTAGTTACAAATCTATGATGGACATCGAGTAGGACTATGTTGATCTCTTCGCACCAGCTCTGCCATCCGTCCACGCCGACAATTCATATGTTCCTGGGTTACCTCAAACAGTTAATGGGGTGTTTAGTTTCTCCCAAAATTTTTTCACCCCATCACATCGAATGTTTGGACACGTGCAAGGAGTATTAAATGTAGATGAAAAAAACTAATTGTACAGTTTGTATGAAAACAGCTAGACGAATATTTTAAGTCTAATTAGTCATAATTGCTATAGTAACACACATGTGCTAATGTCAGATTAATTAGGCTTAATAAATTCGTCTCGCGGTTCCAGACAAGTTATGTAATTAGTTTTTTATTAGTATCCTAACACCCCTTCCAATATCCCAATGTGATATCTAAAGATTTTTCGCCCTGTAAACTAAACACACCCTGAAATGGCGCCGGCTCGCCTTTCCATTGGCAAGCTCAAAGTGGAGCGGCTGAGAAGTCCTTGTTTGGTTTTGGTAATTGAGTGACAACCTTAGGTGGACTAATTGTGTTTATGTGAGATACACAGGGAATTAGTCCACAGATGAGTGTGTCATGAAGGAGCTCATTGCATATGAGACATGACATGGAGTCATATGACCAAGGTGGCAAAGATCATGATGAGGCTTGGCTCGATGGACCGGTTGCAAGTGTGAAGGGCAAGTTAGAGGCTTTGAAGTGAGGGACCGCGTGTGGCGGTGAAGCTTGAGCAAGACTTGGCGCCAATGGACCGAGGCAATGGTGAAGAGCAAGTGAGGTCAAGATCGATGAACCAATATGGCCACATGATGATATGAAGTGGATCATATCATTTGTGATATGGTTGGTGCATGTGTTGCATAAACGTCGGAGGAGATGGAGTGGAATGCGCAAGGCAAAGGTATAACCTAGGGCATTTCTATTTCACCGGTCATAGGTGTGTAGAGAAGTTGATGACCGGGTTTAGGATAGATGGCCGTACTATCAAGAGGGGCAAACTTGTTTGCATATCGGTCATCTAGTGCCACTTGAGCGATCTAACTTTGCATACGTGTTAGGATCGAGTGGCGAGGCAAGTTGAGTGCCTAACCCTTTGAAAATGTTTGTGAAAAACTAACACACATGCACATGGTGGTGTACACATAGTGGTGTTGGCACAAGGTGTTGGAGTTGGTGTTGATCAACTTAGAGAAGAGAGAAATGTTTTTCGGTGTTCTTCGGACACTAGGATGGCTCTTAGAGTGGAATACTGCTTTGATCCATTGTGAATTGGATCAAGTGCTTTAGTGTGTTGTGTAGCCCTCTGAGTAAGCTTTCCAAAATGTCCAAGATCATCGAAATCAGAGTTCGGAGCTAAGAGATATCGCCGTTTTACCGAAGGGTGGTCTGTGACCGGACGCGTGACCACCGCGTCCGGTCAGTTTCGACCACCGCGTCCGGTCAGCTGCGACCACCGCGTCCGGTCAGTGTTTTTCGTGGGCGAAAATGACCGGACGCTGCAGCGAGTCCGGTCAGTGATGACCGGACGCGTCCGGTCACTTCGGGAGCTTGCTGGAACCTCTCTGTTCGCTGTTTCGCTGCGACCACCGCGTCCGGTCCCATTAGTGACCACCGCGTCCGGTCAATATAAGTTTGTACGCGCGAAAACTAGCCGTTGGAGCACGCTACTGACCACCGCGTCCGGTCAGTTTTGACCACCGCGTCCGGTCATCCCGAAAAGGACCCAGTGAAGGGGTAACGGCTCTATTTCGTTGTGGAGCTATAAATAGATGCCTTGGCCGGCCGTGGCCGGTAGCTGAGCACACTTTGGCCTTGGTGGCTTATGTGGTAGTGCTTGGAAGCCCTCTAACTCACTCATGCTTGATAGTGTTCATCGGATCGAGTGAGAGAGCGATTCTAGTGCGTTGCATCGAGAGGATTGCATTGAGTGGCACTAGGTGATCGTGTTGCAAGCCGGTGGTGCTTGTTACTCTTGGAGGTTGCCACCTCCTAGACGGCTTGGTGGCTTGCGACTCCGTTGAAGCACGCGTGGAGATTGTGCGTGGGTCCGGAGGAGAATTTGTGAGGGGGATTGTGCTCACCCCGCGGGGATCGCGAAGAGCAACTCTAGTAAAGCTCGTGGCATGGAGGATCCCCATCTTGAGAGTGAATGTGCGGCACCCGCTGAGGGTTGACTCTTGATAGTCAATTAGCTCGTGATCCATCAAGTGGGTGTATCGCCACAACGGGGACTAGCTTGGTGGCAACCAAGTGAACCTCGGTGAAAAACCGCCGTGTCAACCTTGTGTACTTCTTCTCGGTGGTTTGCTTTCGATTCACAAGCTTGTATTTACTTTCATATACTTGTGCTTGTGTAGTTGCTCTTGTAACTAGTTGGCTTGTGTAGTTTGCTAGCTACGTTCTTGCTTGTGTAGCATTGAAGTAGCAACCGTTGCGTGGCTAATTTGGTTTGTGTAACCTTGTTAGTCATATTGCTTAGTTTGTGTAGCTAAGTAATTTGCGCTCTCTAGTTTGGCATTAGTTGCTTTGCTATTGAGCATTGCTAGTGAGCATAGGTGGCTTCGTGCTTTTGCTTACTAGAATTGTGTAGGAGCTCCCCGGCTTTGCTAAAGTACTAGTGCATAGGTTTGTGTGACCTTGCTCTAGAATTGTTTAGGAGAGCTCTTGCTAAGGAAAGCACCTTAGTTACATAATTAGGATCTTTTGTGAGGTGCTTGTGAACTTAGATAGAGGGGTGTAGTCTTGGCTAGACCGATAGTTTTAATTCTGCATTTGTTTCGGTTTGCCGACGTGATTATTTTTAGAAAGGACTATTCACCCCCCCTCTAGTCCGCCATCTCGACCCTTCAATTGGTATCAGAGCCCGGTCTCTCATTTGTGGTCTTCACCGACCCGAGAGGATGGCGGAATATGGACTAGATGTTGATTGTCCTCACATGTTTGATGGCACACACTTTGCACGGTGGAAAAATTGGATGATATGCAATTTTAAGTTTATTTGCCCTCAAATGTGGTGGATGGTAGATGTAGGCTTTTCTCATGTGTTGGATGAAGATAATCTAACTCAAGCACAAGAGAAATACCTAGATCTTGACATCCAAGCTACTAACATCATGTATAGATCTTTGGATGATAGCATCTTTGGTAAGATCATAGACCTCAAATCTGCTCATGAGATATGGGCCTATCTCAATGAAAAATATGGAGCTATCACCGATGATGACAATGATGTCAAGCCCAAGGAGGTTGCACATGATGATGTTGAGCATGACCACAACACGGTGGTTGTGGAGGATTGCTCCACCTCATGGTCAAGTGATGATGATGATCGATCTACCACAAGTTCACTTGACAAGGATGGTGATGATGCATCAAGTGTTGCAAGTGACGTTTCTACCCCAAGCACACTTGATGGTGACAATGTTGGTTCATGCTCGGGCCTTGATGATGCTACTACAAGCCCATCCACTACATCACATTGCTTCATGTCACTAGGTGACACAAAGGTATCAAATGATAATGTGATTGATCATGTTGATTCATATGATGAGGTTGTTAGTAGACTTGCTAGCATGAACAAGTCTTTAGAAAATGAGAAAGCTAAAACCATGAAATTGGAAAATGAAAACTCTTTTCTAAAAACCACATGTGAACAACAAAAGCATCTACTTTATGTTACTACTTGTTCATATGAGGAGCTAAAATTGGCTCATGAGGAACTTAGTGTTGCTCATGATAATTTGGCACAAGAACATGCTTCTCTCTTTAAGATGTTATTAAAGAAAATTAAAATTAATGAGAGCTCATCACATGGATCAAATGATCAATTGCAAAATGTGACTAACCCATGTGATGTAGGGAGAAAGCATGTATCCACCTCTTGTGATGACTTATTAGATATGCCATGTTCTTCACATATATATGCTTGTTCTACTTCTATGTCTTGTGAGACTAACATTTTGAAGGAGAACAATGAGCTCAAAAGTGAAGTGAAGAAATTAAGCAACAAGTTAGAGAGGTGCTACAACTCAAAAGTCACCTTTGAGCATATGTTGAAAACTCAAAGAAGCTACGGTGACATGAGCGGCATTGGCTTCAACAAGAGCAATATCAAAGGCAAAAGATGGGGGAAGAGAAGATATGAAAGAGAGATGAAGAAACAAGAACAAGAGAAGCTCTCTCATTTTATGTGCTTTAAATGCCATGAAATGGGACATCTTGCAAATGGTTGCCCTAATGAAGAAAAGCTCAAGTTGAAGAAAGAAGAAGAGAGGCTCAAGCATGTCAAGTGCTTCAAGTGTCGCACTTGGGGTCATCTCACCTTAATGTGCCCATCCAAGAAACTAGTGAAGCAACAAAAAGAGCCTCAACCAAAGCCACAAGTTGAGCAAGAAACCTCACCCCAATCTCAAGTCAAGATCAACCACAAGGATGATGATGGTGACTTGAAGAAGAAGAAGAAAATAAGAAGGGGTGGAAGAGGAAGGCATCCAATGCAAATCCAAGATACCAAGATGATAAGCAAGAATCAAATTAAGAAAAGAAATTTGGCTCACATCAAGTGCTTCAAGTGTGAAGATATAGGACACTTTGCCTCAGGGTGTCCTACCAAGCTTGAGAAGAAGGCTCAAGCAACTCATGAGAGGCAAGGCAATGAAAAGCACCACATGAGCAATGAAGAAAAGGCTCAATCAAAGAGAAGATGCTATTCATGCCGGGAAAGGGGACACATGGCACATTCATGTCCCCTAGGTAACATTTCTAAGCATATTTCAATTGATGGTACTAATGTGCTTAGAAAGGATGTAAATGGTACATCTATTGTTGCTATTGCAAAACATCCCGCTATTCATACTAAGGCAATGCCTAAGTATGTTGCACCTAACTTGAGAGGACCCAAACTTGTTTGGGTACCATCAAAGAGTGGATGATTGTTTGTAGGTACCATCGGCATTGGAGGCTTGATTCAATTGGTTTCATTTTGTTCATCATATATTGAGTCAAGTTATGAAGCTCAATGCATATCCAATCCCAATGCCAAGTCAAAATAAGTGGAGTCCAAATACTACAACATACAAGTGCAACATTCAAGATTGTGGTGATTTATTGGATATATTTGATGGCTTGCAAATATTCAAGTTGAAAGCTTGCTATTGGATGATCATGAGCTAACCAAGGTATATCTCTTGTTGATCATTTCACTTGGGTGCATATGAGTTGATTGAATTGGATATATATGCAATGTTGCTTGCTATGAGATGATTGAATGGATTAAATGCCTAGCAATCAAATTTGGATTGATTTGTATTGGATAAATTCATGAGATGACATTTAGTAAGTGGATTGGATGGATATATGTCTTGTGAAAGTATTCAAACAAGTTAGTTTCAAGTTTGATTCATATTTGATGAAGTATTGCTCAATGTATTGAAATCTGTCCAAAGTTGAAAATCTGAGCTAGCAGTGATCAAGTCTGAGTTTGGATGATCAAATCTACTTGGATTGGCATGAATTTTGGTATGCATGCTCTAGACTTATGTTATAAGATGCTGTACAAATTTCATGAGAATTGGATAAGAGATGCTTCGGCTTTGGAGTACATCTTGTCAGCTATAGTGCAGCAATTTTCAGCATGTAGCAGTGGTGGAAGATTTAAAATCTGGTAGCAATCTATATGTCAAATGAATCTCAAATTTTTACAGCTGCTAGATGACTTAGTGAATCACATCTCCACCAAATTTTATGGCATTTGGATCTGTACATTGGGATATATGAATTATTTTTTCAAGGGTACAGAATCTGCCAGAAAAGTGACAATTATTGGATTGATCTAGAGTCACTTTAAGTAAAAGATCCTCAAGTTGGAAACATATTTATAAGTGTTTGAGGCACCTAAGTTTGGTTTTGAATTGATCTAGAAGCATGACAAGAAATGAGTACAAGGACATTGATTGTGGAATGTACCTAGTGTACAAATTTGGTACTCAAATTTGAAAATGAAGATCAAACTCAAGATGAAGATGAGGTTCAAGTTCTAGTAATGATTGGAGATCATTTAGTAGAAAGAAAAGAACTTAAAGAATAATTCAAGGTTACTCATCAAGTTAAGTCCATAGATCAATCAATCAAAGGCAATTCAAGTAAGTGTCAAGGATGGTTCTTTGGAGAGAGGTCACTTCTCCCTGCTGAGGGGGCTTGCCGCCCATGGGTGGGTAAACCGAGCACCAGCTTGGAAGGCTAACATGGAAGTGATGAATTCAAGGGACATTTGAGATGCTTAATTGAAGCAATCAATAGGGTTGATCAAGAAAAGCAAGCAACACCCAAAAGAGAGCTAGTCATGGTTATAAAATTAGTATCATAAGTACTTCTCTCATGCAAGCATTGATAAAAGAGAAAAAGCAAGCCAACCACAACAAGAGATAATGCACTTGATTATTAGTGGTTCTCATTTCATATGGGTGAAGAATGGATTTCTCTATAATGATTGGTCTTCACCAAGCTTATAAATTGGACTTCACATTGCTATTGGAGTAATGAATTGGAATCTATGTGACTATCCTCTACTCCAATATAACAAAGGTATCATTGTAATGTGCATGATTATTTCATCCCTTACTAGTATGCGATTAGTGCATATAGTACATGCTTACTAGGATCATGCATAACAAATGAAATATTTAAATTCATAGCCTATCACTATTGCGTGAATTGTTTAAATGATCTAGTGGTATGTGTATGAATTTGTTCATGAGCTAGTGAACCCAAGTACTTGATCTACTTTGGATTGCTAACAAGTGACAAGTACAACATTGGCAAGATAACCCTTAGTATGAGAAGTGAAGAAGCTTGTCATTGGATCAAACCGGACTTAGAATCTTAGGCAAATCAACTTAGTTCAAGTCATACTAGAAGCTCATGACAATGATATGGGTACAAGCACAAGACAACAATGCAAATGGATATCTAGGGTGTTTCAAATGGTATCTAGACTCAAAATATTTCTTCAATTGGTATTTACAAGTGGTGTCTAGATCATGATCTACAAGTGATATCCTACAAGTGGTACTCATAAAGATAGCAAATGTTCAAGAAAAGATCATATTGACAAAATCCTATAAGTGGTTCCATGATAGAGGATTCTTCAAATTGGTATCACACACTTATTCGTGGTATTTCTACACATGATATCATTTATACAAGACGGTGGTTCCACAAGTGATCCTCAACTTTAAGTGATCATCAAATGAAGAAAGTTCCCTCACACACAAGAGCTCAAGATTATCAAGTGAATGACCCATGCTATGACATAGGGGGAGGAGCCCCACCTAATGGTATCAAGGTCAAAGATCCTAAGTGGTATCTCAAGAGCAACATACAAGTAATGCCATTCCAACATGTGCGGTGATGTCCATCAACAACGCAATATTCAAGTCTCAACCATCTACCCCAATGCAAGCCTTTGTATCAATGATAAATACACCCTTTATGGAAATTGATGACAAAGGGGGAGAAGTTGGAACAAAGATATGTCAATGCACCAAGAGAGGGGTTTGGGGACATCATGAGAAGATGGGGTTTGGACATGGAAATGGACAAAGAGGGAGCAACAATGAAGAAAAGAGAAGGATCAAAATTCTTGGACAAGAGAAGCACACAAGTAGGGGGAGCAAGCTCATGAACATTGATTGGTTGCATTTGACTTGTGCATATTCATGTGCTTGCTAGCATTGCATAAGTTTTTATTTAACATGCATGCTTGTGTGGTGTATGCTAGTTATAGAACTTGAATGATGATATGATAACTAGCATGCATAGGATGATAGCTAGACTTGTGTTTATCATGAAAAACTAGAACCTTACTTATAATGTTGATCTCACGGGGTTTCTAGTATTTTTGATGTCTAGCTACTCATGATGCTAAGGATGATGGCAAACTTGTGATTTTCAAATGGTATCGAGCTATCAAATGGTATCGAACTACAAAGGTTTATTCTATACACCTTAGCATCACTTAGTAGTGCTAACCCTCCCACAAATTTCATATTTATGCATATGTGCAAGCTTGAAACCAAACCATTTGAGCACATATGTAGGGAGAGTTATCACTACCAAGTTGGATTTTATGATGCTTATCCAAATTCTAACATAGAACTTAAATGTTGGATAAGTGGCATAAAGTCTAAAAGAATTTAATTTCCATATCTTTGTAGAGTTGTCATCAATTACCAAAAAGGGGGAGATTGAGAAGTCCTTGTTTGGTTTTGGTAATTGAGTGACAACCTTAGGTGGACTAATTGTGTTTATGTGAGATACACAGGGAATTAGTCCACAGATGAGTGTGTCATGAAGGAGCTCATTGCATATGAGACATGACATGGAGTCATGTGACCAAGGTGGCAAAGATCATGATGAGGCTTGGCTCGATGGACCGGTTGCAAGTGTGAAGGGCAAGTTAGAGGCTTTGAAGTGAGGGACCACATGTGGCGGTGAAGCTTGAGCAAGACTTGGCGCCAATGGACCGAGGCAATGGTGAAGAGCAAGTGAGGTCAAGATCGATGAACCAATATGGCCACATGATGATATGAAGTGGATCATATCATTTGTGATATGGTTGGTGCATGTGTTGCATAAACGTCGGAGGAGATGGAGTGGAATGCGCAAGGCAAAGGTATAACCTAGGGCATTTCTATTTCACCGGTCATAGGTGTGTAGAGAAGTTGATGACCGGGTTTAGGATAGATGGCCGTACTATCAAGAGGGGCAAACTTGTTTGCATATCGGTCATCTAGTGCCACTTGAGCGATCTAACTTTGCATACGTGTTAGGATCGAGTGGCGAGGCAAGTTGAGTGCCTAACCCTTTGAAAATGTTTGTGAAAAACTAACACACATGCACATGGTGGTGTACATATAGTGGTGTTGGCACATTTGCAAAGGAGAAGGTGTTGGAGTTGGTGTTGATCAACTTAGAGAAGAGAGAAATGTTTTTCGGTGTTCTTCGGACACTAGGATGGCTCTTAGAGTGGAATACTGCTTTGATCCATTGTGAATTGGATCAAGTGCTTTAGTGTGTTGTGTAGCCCTCTGAGTAAGCTTTCCAAAATGTCCAAGATCATCGAAATCAGAGTTCGGAGCTAAGAGATATCGCCGTTTTACCGAAGGGTGGTCTGTGACCGGATGCGTGACCACCGCGTCCGGTCAGTTTCGACCACCGCGTCCGGTCAGCTGCGACCACCGCGTCCGGTCAGTGTTTTTCGTGGGCGAAAATGACCGGACGCTGCAGCGAGTCCGGTCAGTGATGACCGGACGCGTCCGGTCACTTCGGGAGCTTGCTGGAACCTCTCTGTTCGCTGTTTCGCTGCGACCACCGCGTCCGGTCCCATTAGTGACCACCGCGTCCGGTCAATACAAGTTTGTACGCGCGAAAACTAGCCGTTGGAGCACGCTACTGACCACCGCGTCCGGTCAGTTTTGACCACCGCGTCCGGTCATCCCGAAAAGGACCCAGTGAAGGGGTAACGGCTCTATTTCGTTGTGGAGCTATAAATAGATGCCTTGGCCGGCCGTGGCCGGTAGCTGAGCACACTTTGGCCTTGGTGGCTTATGTGGTAGTGCTTGGAAGCCCTCTAACTCACTCATGCTTGATAGTGTTCATCGGATCGAGTGAGAGAGCGATTCTAGTGCGTTGCATCGAGAGGATTGCATTGAGTGGCACTAGGTGATCGTGTTGCAAGCCGGTGGTGCTTGTTACTCTTGGAGGTTGCCACCTCCTAGACGGCTTGGTGGCTTGCGACTCCGTTGAAGCACGCGTGGAGATTGTGCGTGGGTCCGGAGGAGGATTTGTGAGGGGGATTGTGCTCACCCCGCAGGGATCGCGAAGAGCAACTCTAGTAAAGCTCGTGGCGTGGAGGATCCCCATCTTGAGAGTGGATGTGCGGCACCCGCTGAGGGTTTGACTCTTGATAGTCAATTAGCTCGTGATCCATCAAGTGGGTGTATCGCCACAACGGGGACTAGCTTGGTGGCAACCAAGTGAACCTCGGTGAAAAACCGCCGTGTCAACCTTGTGTACTTCTTCTCGGTGGTTTGCTTTCGATTCACAAGCTTGTATTTACTTTCATATACTTGTGCTTGTGTAGTTGCTCTTGTAACTAGTTGGCTTGTGTAGTTTGCTAGCTACGTTCTTGCTTGTGTAGCATTGAAGTAGCAACCGTTGCGTGGCTAATTTGGTTTGTGTAACCTTGTTAGTCATATTGCTTAGTTTGTGTAGCTAAGTAATTTGCGCTCTCTAGTTTGGCATTAGTTGCTTTGCTATTGAGCATTGCTAGTGAGCATAGGTGGCTTCGTGCTTTTGCTTACTAGAATTGTGTAGGAGCTCCCCGGCTTTGCTAAAGTACTAGTGCATAGGTTTGTGTGACCTTGCTCTAGAATTGTTTAGGAGAGCTCTTGCTAAGGAAAGCACCTTAGTTACATAATTAGGATCTTTGTGAGGTGCTTGTGAACTTAGATAGAGGGGTGTAGTCTTGGCTAGACCGATAGTTTTAATTCTGCATTTGTTTCGGTTTGCCGACGTGATTATTTTTAGAAAGGACTATTCACCCCCCCTCTAGTCCGCCATCTCGACCCTTCAGCGGCAACGCCGCGTAAGTTTTCTAGTAAAACACTAGAACACTAGGATACGTCTCGATAACACGTTCTCTCCACGGCTAAGTCTCCGGTCTCCAGTGCCCGCGTAACCCCCCAGCGTCCACTTGTGCCGCGCCTAAGGTTGGACGAAAAACTCGAAGCTCGTTAGCTCGCTCGGCTCGTGGCTGGCTCGGCTCAGCTCGGCTCGGCTCGTTATGATAACGAGCCGAGCCGAGCCAGGATTTTAGCTCGTTAGCTATAACGAGCCAACTCGAGCTGGCTCGTGAGCCGCTCGCGAGCCGCTCGCGAGCCAAACGAGCCGTAGTTTTAGAGAAAAAGTCATCATAACTTATATTAATTTTGTATTACTTCATGTTTTGCACTTCACAAATAGATGATATGTTAGCTCATATGAATATTTTGTTCGATTTAAGGCTATTGAATATATTATTTTTATATTATTAATGTTTTTATGCTTTAGATAAATACAAATATTATATTTTGTATATTTTTTTTACCTGGCTCGCGAGCCTAACGAGCCAGCTCGAGCTCGTAACGAGCCGAGCCGAGCCGAGCTGGCTTTCTGGCTCGTTAGGATAACGAGCCGAGCTCGGCTCGGCTCTTGGGAATGCTAAGGTAATAAACTCCATTTGCAGTTGTGCCTAACGGACTTATCTTTCCGTTGTATCGTAACGAGCCGAGCCGAGCCGATCCGGCTCGTTAGCCAGCCTTAGCCGCGCCTCGAATGTTCTTGCTCCCGAAGCTACACAGGCTTCCGCGCCGGCCGACACGTCACCGCACCACCACCAGCTATAAAAACTCGCCCTTCTAGCCGCCGTCTCGCCATCAGCGATTAGCCACGTCACTCTTCAGTCGTGTCGTCTCGCGCTTTCCACTCGCACCGAGGTCCATCTACATCGTTCCACCACCGACCCCTGTAATCTCCCGGCCGGTGACGTCATCCTCATCATCCATGGAGGGCAAGGACGGCAAGCACGACGTACCCGCCACCACGCCCGCGCCACCACCGGCCGGCGCGCCGCAGCCCGCAGCGCCTGCGCCTCCCGCGGAGTCGGCGCGGTGGGGCACGCGGCAGATGGGACCGCCGGCGGCTCCCGGGGCGCACCCGGAGAACCAGGAGGCGGCGCGGTGGACGGCGGCGCGCGGGGACCAGGAGCTGCCGCAGTACGTCATCATGGGGGAGCCCGTGGCGGCGCCGCCGCAGCAGCAGAGGGGCAAGGGGGATAGCCCTATGGAGCACATCCTCGACTTCTTCAACACCTGGAGCCGCAAGGCCGAGGAGCTGGCCTCCAACATCTGGTTCAATCGTAAGTTCAGTCAGATCCTTGTTTGTTTCGGTAGCTCAGTTTGGTTTTGGTAGGAGCAGAGGATGCTTTGTTTTGCTCATCACCTCACCTGATCACAGTAGCAGTGCTCTGCTTCTTCTGGGGCCAGAGGAGGCTCTGCTTTTGCTGAAATCTTTATTTGTTGTTGTACCGGCCGCTAGCAAACGCTGTATTTTCGTCAATCAACAGACATTAAATGATTCTAAGATTGTAATTTAGAATTATTTAGTTATAGATATTATATTATATAGATGATTCCGTTTCCATTTACCTGCTGTGGTAACTTACACAAATATTAGCAGAAACTCATGGATAGACCTTGAAATTCAACAGATGACCGTGTGTAATTTAAGCGTTTTACTATTTGATTATTATTACAATGTCTGTTATAACTAGATTGATTTAACCATCGAACACTATCATTTTCTAGGGTGCTTAAAGTATTAAGGCTACTAAGCCTTTTTTAGTTTCAAGAAGTACACGCTTCCAATCCAATTAGGATCCTGCCTAGAGTGTAATCTGCCATCTAATTTATGCTTGTTGATTTTGAAATTTTGGTGCATCAATCTATGCTTCCTCATCTACTCCACCTTAAAAAGTACTAGTTCTAGGGTACTTAAATGCTGGGGAAGTGGTACTTGCTGTTGCTTGGTAGGTCTTGACTGTAGCGGTAGTTTTAACATAGCTGTGATGAGGTCATAGCTGACCACCATACTGAGGTCAAGAGTTGATATCCAGAGGCCATTTGATAATTTATTTTATGATGGATGACAGAGCACAACTTCAGTGATCGGTGATGAGTGATGACAGATCTCATTTCCATGTACTAGAATAGAAGATATAATAGTTGTAGCCTTTAAATTTAAATTGTTGACCCAGGCCAGCTGCGGCATAAATTTGACGTGTGTTTATACATGTTCCAGTGAAGACTGCGCCATCCATGTCTGACGCGGCAATGGGGAAGCTAAGCCTCGGCGCGAAGGCCCTGTCGGAGGGCGGCTTCGACAAGCTGTACAAGCAGACGTTCTCCTCCAGCCCCGAGGAGCACCTGAAGAAGACGTTCGCTTGCTACCTGTCCACGGCCACAGGCCCCGTCGCCGGCACGCTCTACCTGACCAACATGAACGTCGCCTTCTGCAGCGACCGCCCGCTCTCCTTCACCGCGCCGTCTGGCCAGACCGCGTGGAGCTACTACAAGGTACGGTCAAGCAAGCGGGCCTTCTCAAGACGCATGGACGCGTCATCAGGAGATGAGTGGCCATAGAAAAATGACGTTTTGCTTCGTGCTCGTGCAGGTTATGATCCCTCTTGGCAAGATCGCGACGGTGGAGCCGGTGACGATGAAGGAGAACCCGCCGGAGAAGTACGTCCACATCGTCACCGTGGACTCCCACGACTTCTGGTTCATGGGCTTCGTCAGCTACGACAAGGCCGTGCACAATCTCGTCGAGGCCGTCTCCCAGCGCTCCCAGTCCCAGCACGGCGTCGGTGTCGCCACTGCCGGCAGCAAGTGATGAGCCACCGCTTGTGAGACTTGGCGTTTGGCACCCGTTGTGTATATTGCTCTCTGCCTGTGCATTACTTGTGTCCTGCTACGATGGTGTCCCGGCGCGCGTTTGAATGTTTTCAGTTTGTGGTACAGATGCACCATGGCTATTCTACCTGCTTGTGTGTGTGTGTGTGTGTGTGTGTGTGTGTATAAGTATATGTATATGTATATGTATATGTATATGTATATGTATATGTATATGTATATGTATATGTATATGTATATGTATATGTATATGTATATGTATATGTATATGTATACGTTTTCAGCGACTCATCGAGCGAAGTTCTTCGTGTCTGCATCAATTTGTGGCGGTCTGCGGCTCTGGGCAGAACTCGCCAACGTGTGGCTAGGGAGAATGCAGGATGAGCGTGTGGCTAGGGAGAATGCAGGATGAGCGCGAGTTCAGGGTCTGTTCGCGTGAGCTCATACTGATTTGTTGTAAGAGTGAATGAATAGCTGATAAACTCAATCGAACAGGGTGCAGGATAACCATCGTACGTCCAACTCGAGCTGTGGTAGAATTACGAATTAATTGGGTAGCTACAAATCGATCCTAAATCCTTGTCCGCGGGCAATACAGACTTGACTCATTTTGAGCACTTAGCATAAGAAGTAAGGTACTTTTTCATTAGTTTAAAAAGTGAGACTAACTGGTTACGTAAGAGTAGTTAGTGGTTATACAATTGAGAATGTAGGTTCAGTCCTGTCTGTGTCGATTACAATTTTCCGATGGTCTACGAACAATGACATGGTGCTGTAGAAAATTTAGAATGTTCCGAGAACAGATCTACAACAAAAATTGCTGCCAACTTTAGCATGATAGGCAACGAAGTCCAGTCAACAAAGTCCCCAGATGGTCTTGGGAGGGTGCGTCAAGTGTCGGGAGTTCAGGTTTGTGCAACAGAACAAAGTCCCTAGGCCTTCATGTATTCTTCAAAACCATCCCTTAACCCTTATAGCAAACACAGGAGGCATGGAAGCATCCCCATCCTCGTTCAATTCAGCAAACCGAAGCCTAAATCTGCTGCTTGCTGCTCATCTCACATCCTCGACAATTGAACCAGGTCAACGATTCAATTCAGCAACTACAGAGACATTTCAAATGCAGCTCTTCAAGATTACAGTTCATGCAGCGAACTTGGCTCACCTTCGAATTTTGTTACTGAAAGTTGGTGCTCTCGAACTACTTGGTGGAACAAACATTTCAAGTCAAGTCGACAGGAAATTATACAGCACGCAAAATATGAATTAGCTTAGTTATCACTAATTATCATTAGCATCAAAGCCGCATATGTTTAGCAGAAACTATGCAATGCAACATCATTGTCTGAGGATACAGCTAGCTAACGAAACCACATGAAATGCAGATTCAGTGGTCTGTAATACCCAGTCTAAAGTATTTACCACAGAAAGGTGGTCACATGCATCAAAATGGTACTGCTAACTGCAACACTCAAGCTAACCATGCTGGCCGAACTAAGAACGGGAGGGAATCTTCAAGAGTTGTTACTCATTACAGAACCAGAACACTTGCATGCTTCTTAGGTTGAAGATCTCAGATGCAACGTGTGCCACTGCAAGCAGTCTTGTTCTATCTTGGCGCAGAGGCAGGACCTATGGTCACAAGAAAGCAACAACAAAAGACAACCTGATTACCAACACAGAGCAATAAGAACTAAACCATAATACAAAGTGAGGCTATATTCCCTTCACCCTTGAGCTCTTAGCCATGTGTAAATTTTGCCATTAAATGAGCCCCGCTACTTGAAGTATATGTTATGATTTAGTTCTCAGCTAAAGGTAAAAATTCAGCTAGTAGCATCATTGTGGTATGGTATACATATCCCAACTGTGTTGTACGAAATGTGATAGTCTGCTAAGAGTGTCACTAGGAGTTTAGCTTCCAGAGTTCTCAAATCTGTGTGGTCAATTTGTACAATCTACAACCACAATGTATGTACTGATGTACAAAACATGAACTAAAATGGTATGCTGCATAACTAATTTACATGGTGTGTGAATACCAAGGAAACAGTACAACATGAAGATAAGGGCATACAGGAACAAATCAATATAGTTCAATACTTCACTGCAACTTAGCTTTGTGGAAAATCAAAATTGAGAAACATGGAACCCCTAAAATTCTGAATGTCCACAACCCACCTGTAGTATATGATACACAATTGGATGCAAAGGCTCCTACATATAAGACCTAAGCAATGTCAATGCTTGGTGGTTAACTCACAATTGGTCAAGGGTGTCCAATGTTCATGCAGTTGAAACATGCTTCATCACCAGAATGCATGCCTAAATTATTCAACAAGCTTTATATATAGCTGCACGTGAAGATTCACATTGCATAATGGAAGAACACAGAAAGACTTATTTTGACAATTGCTAAGTGCCTGAAATGATGCAATTAATACAGTACCATCATTTTGGTACTACTACACAGACCCTCCAAGAAAATGTAAACAGTGACGTGCTAGTTTTTATGACCAACTTGCATGAGTCAAAGTGTGTATCTTACATAATCGACAATATGAAAAATAGCAACCATGTGATAATACACAATTAAGAAACACATTAACATGAATAAAATCTAGACAGACATGAAGTCATGAAGGAAAGCAATACTGACCATGTTCAATAAATTTAACTGGTGCAAAAGGGTCGTCATCAGAAAAATTTGATCCTCGTTCAAACATCCAGGGTCTACCTCCTTCAGGACCATTGCTCCCCATGATAACCAGTCCAAACTTACTAGCCCATCTTGCATCATTCATATTCTGCAGAATGGAAAACATCTGTTTGTCTGATATTCCAGTGACCCTTGCATTGGCTGCCGCGATTAATGCATACTTCAGCACCCATGCATTCTCGTAGAAATACTGGAGGAAGGCAAGCTCATGTTGCTCCCCTCGGAACTCATGGATTGTCATCACCTTGATGCGCAGGAGCACACATACAATGGGACCAGCCTCTTGCCAGAACTTGATGTTGAGCTTGTCAGCAGGTTCATTACATTTTACAGACTGCAAATGTTGCAAATCAATAAATCATACAACAGATATGCTAAGCAAGTGATGGTTCATAAAGTAGTAAGTTATGCTAACAAAGTGATGGTTCATAAAGTAGCAAATCAATAAATCATAGAACAGATATGAAAAGCAAGTTATGCTAGAAGATTTTGTAAGGAAGAAAAACATAGGGGCCTATAGCCTGTCTACAAATTATATAGCAAAAGGGTAAAACAAAAATACTAGGATGCATTCTCCAGACTGTAATTTGCAGTTATAGCTCGAACATTTTAATGTACAGCTGATGCAATCTCCCCAGGACCCCCCGCATCTAAAGGCCTGGTGGGAGGAGGCTGCAACCAAGATCTCCAAACAAGAGAAACGGCGCTTCAACGGAATGGTGATCTATACACTATGGAACCTATGGAAAGAGAGGAATAGAAGAATCTTCCAAAATGTCCAAGAATCATCATGGCAGGTCGCCTTTAGAATCAAAGAGGATATTGCTCAAAAAAAAAAAGAGGGCACTGATGTGGAGGGGGTAGCTCCTGCGAGCGGCATGTAATTTGGGCGGAAAATAGTTTTTTTTTTCTCTGTACATAAACCTCTTTTTCCTATCTTAATTGAAAGGCAGAGCTCCTGCTAGTTTGTTCAAAAATATTTAGGCCATTTAGCCATGCAAAATAAAGCGTTTTACCAGAGGCAATCACATGTAGTAACTGTGCCTTAAATCATTAAGCTCACTAAAGTATAAAAAATGCTATTTTCAGAGATTTTCACTGTAACACACATATCAGTTTACAGAACAAAACATGCCCTATTACTGACCATGTTTAACACATGCATACCAACTTGTTTTATATTCCTCTTATTTTGAGAAGTTATTGACAACAACAGTACTAGTGTGCATCATGAGAGTATTACAATAATGTGAAGAGCCTCAACGTTGGGAAAGCATTTGAGCAAGTCAGGCACCATCTTGGTGTCATTGGATCCAAAACATGATTTGATGCTCAGGACCTTGACCGTCGTGAGCATTGTGCTTGCGCTTGGTTTAATGCCAGCCTGTGATGCACAAAGTTCCACAAGAACTATCAAAGATTGCATTCCGTATGACATGGTTGCTATGTGAACAAAATGGAATAATGATATATAGGAGGCAGTAGAATTACCATGATGGTGGTGCCTCCAATCTCTAGCACGTGTTTTCCTGGCTCCAGATATCCTAAAATGCGCAGCCTGGGGGCTTTTCCAATCTTGATCTTGGTGCACAAGCCACTGGCAGGGTTGGGAGATCCCCGTGCGTCCCACAGGATGAGCCGCTCGAGACAAGGGGTGTGCACCACGGCGATGTTCTCCACCACGGAAGCGCAGATCTGCACGCACCGAAGGCTCTGGCCGACGATACGCAACCCCTTAATGGTCCCTTGGATGTTGAGGATCTCCAGTACGGGGCTCCTGGCGACGACAGAGTCGATGTCCCCGTCCTCCACGACGACGCTGAAGATGCCGAGTTCGCGTAGGTTGGGGAAGGCGCCTTGGAGGTGGGCCGCGCCTGGGAACTTCCAGACGCCGATGTAGAGGCGGGTGAGGTGAGGGTGGCGATCCGGAAGAGCGTGTCGGGGAGGGGCACCTCCCGCGGGCACGGGCGGTTGACGAGGACGAGCTCCTGGACGCCCTTGGCGGCGAGCAGACGGAGCCAGCGCTTGAGCTGGGGCTGGTACGCGTCCATGCGGGTGGAGACGAGGTGGACGCAGCGGAAGGGCCCCGGGTGCGCGGCGAGGGCGTGCGACACGGCGGCGGTGACGGGCGTCGCGTCGGCGGGCGTCGGGGGCAGTGGTTCAGGAGGTGCACGTCGGCGACGACGAGCGGCGCGGCGAGCCAGAGCCCGCGCTAGCGCGTGGCGAGCACGGCGGTGCGCGCGGCGTCCTTGAAGGGGAGGCGGGAGACGATGTCGCGGAGGAGCGTGTCGGAGAGGCTGCTGATGCGGTCGACGCCGTCGGAGGGGCCAGTGCGGCGGGCGACGAGGCGGGCTGTGGTGTGGAGACGGGCGGGTCGGGGACGCAGCTGTGGATGTACGACAGGAGATGATCCATGTCCCCGTCCTACTCGTGCGGGTCGTAGCGCCGGCGCCGCGTGTCGGCCGCCGTCGCGGGGTCCAGGTTGGAGAACGGCGCACGGCTGGACATGGCCGGCGCGGCCTAGGTTTTAGCTCTCGGTCCCGATTGAGGTGAGAGAACGAACTGAAGTGTGAATAAGGGTCGGAAACGGTCACAAAAGGACTTACGGTATAGAAAAACGAAAGCGGTCGGTTCGCAATATTTTTACATTTAGTAATTAAAAAGTAAAAAATAGTTGTTAAATTAATTGAAACTAACAATTTTTTATATTAAAAAACGGTTCATAATATAGAAAACGAAAACGCTCAATTCGAAATATTTATGTTTCGTTTCATCCCTAAGTGTGAGTGTGTGACCGAGTGGTGGCGGGTGGTGAGTGAGTGAGATTTGTAGGGTTCGGTTGTCGTGGTGTCCGGTTTGGATGGGCCAAATGTCCGAAGCTGGTTGCCCCTGGGCCCATTTATCAGTCACTAGTCTGTTTCAGAGTATTTGTTTTGAGTTACTATCATTAGAGTACTCCTACTTTGCGTAATTAAATTGATCAAGCAGGAGGCAGATGAGCTTGTGCGCCTGACCTCTTTTGTTTGGGATCAGACTACCCGCAGTGGGTACTCTAAAGGATACTCTAAAGCTTTAGAGTTTGAATATAGAGTAAAAACTGCTGCACTGGATACTCTAAAATGATACTCTATTCTTTCTCTCACTCTATATTTAGAGTAGTACAATGCTTACTCTACAGTGGACAATGGCAGGCCCCACTAGCTAAACAAAGGAAAAATGCTATAACTCACAAACCAAAAATCCAAATTAAATTTCGATTGCACCATTAAATTCGTCTCAATAAATCCTTCAAAACTAGATCACACAAGGATATATTTAGATAAAGTGACAAGTAAGTCCCACAGTGGATAGAGGATGATATAGAGGATGGATGGGTGCGAAAGAATTGAGTATAGAGGAGAGAATCTTGCTGACTAGGACGTATAGAGGATGAATATAGAGGTCCATGAATGCGGATAGCCTCATGGGCAGATGAGCTTAGAATATTTTAAGTCTTAGCAAGGAGCTTTTTGTTTGTCATTTGGCATAATTTACTAAAATTCACTACCAAGTATAAAATAGGAAGACACTTGGAGCCTTCAAAATAAAGCAAGCGTACCAGAAACAATAACACAAAGGAAGAACAACCAGTTAGCAACTAAAAAGAAAAATTCAATCTTGTCAAAGGAAAGCATCCATTTAGAGCTTTACCAACGCCCCACACTAGCTAGGGGTTTCTGATGGGGAGAGAGAGATAGCAAAGTAGTGACCTCAAGGGTGGTTTGGACAATCCCCCAATCTCCTCTCGATGTGATCTTCGGCATACCGCCTTAGGGGGTCAATTCCACCTATAGAAGCACATGGAACCCCCTTTATTCAAAACCACAATTCATCGCTACAAATCCCACACTTGTAACCTTAGTTTCCAAATCCTTAGTGACGAATTAGTCTTAGCAAACTCAAGTAGATCAAGAGGTGTTCTTGGTGAGTCTAGCTCTCTAGTAGAAGCTTGGTTCATCTTTAACACTCTTCAATTACCAATGGAATATTCATCTTGTTCTTGCTATGTTCATCATGTTCGTGCTACTTTGATCTTACTAGTTCATTGTTCTTATGTTCTTATGATTATGTTCATACTAGAACATATTCTTATTATGATCTTGCTCATACTAGTCCTTCGTTCTAGTATGAACTCGATCATGTTCATCCATCAATCATACTAGCACCTAAGCTCACTAATGATGAACACTAATGAACTAGAACTTGAACAAAACAAAGCAATAATACTCAAATAAAGTATTGAATATAGTAAATGCTAAATGAAGGAATTACAAAGGAGCTATATCAGACCCAGAAGACTTTTCTAGACTCCGAAGAAGCTCCGCTCTAGTTCTACTTCCACTCCTAGCTACTACTCTAGAGCTACTCTAAGCTAGAGAGCTTGAAGAAGCTTGGAATGCTTGAGAATGTATGGGGGCACTTCTCCACCGAGCACCACTGCCCCTTTTATAGTGTGTACAGGCAGTGTGGGTACTTGTAGGCAGCCAAGGGAGGTCGATGGCCTCCTTAGGGTGTCGGGCGACGCCTAGGGGCGTCGACAGACACTTGGATCCACCGCCTTGCGATCATATGGCCTTGATTTCTCCTTAAGTCGGTTGCATGGCAGGTAGGTCGGTTACTTTGGTCCAAAAGTCGGTTTGTAAATCAATTTTGCTCCTTGAGTAAATGATAGTGGGCCCATGGATCCAAGGCAGCTTCATCTTGGCCCTTGAATCAAACCGACTTTGATCAACGCTTGAGAGGCCTTCTGGAGTCCATCCCACGGATCAGTGATGTGGCAGGGGCTAGGGTGGAATCGGGCGATGTGGCCTTGTGGCCTCGACCGATGTGGCCTTGTGGGCCCAGGCCCCCCTGCCACATCCATTTGCCTCCTATGCACTTATTTTGTACCATTTTTGCAAAAATTCCTGTATAAAAATAAATCTCCAAGTACAAGTGGAACTAGGTGAATTATAAAGTGAATTCAACACATGTGATGATTTACCTCACTTTACTTAGCTTTTTGGTGAAATGTTGATGGTCAAAATGGGTATTAGTGACCATCAACAGGTGTCACGTCGCTGGGGATGGGCGTGCCCATCATGATCTCATTTGGAACGTCGTGTTATCCCACCCATGGTGGCATGAGTTGTGGCAGCCCCTGCTGCAGTGACAACAGAGATGAGTCTGTCATCTATTGAGCAGCCATTGCTCGAGAACAGGTGTCCACCATCGATGCTTCAACCTTCTAAGGGGTGGCCGGCTGAGTAGGCTGGCTGCTAGCACCCAGGTGGTGGTGCTTCTGCTGGCCGGCTCACAACGAGCGATATGTCAAGCTCCTCCAGTATTGGGTCTACCCTGTGGGAGGCCCCACGCTCCACAACTCCCACACCAGTGGGTTGGTTCGGGGAGCAGTGTGTAGCAGTAGAAAAGGTAACATTGTCAACGTAGTTGATAAGCGAGCCCATCTCATTGGTCAACTCACCGTGCCCGGTCTAGGCTCTAATAGCAGCCGAGGTAAAGGCTAGCGCTACCTAGGTTGCCCCTGCCGACTGCCCATGACGCCTCCGCTGTTAGCGCCGATGACCACCACTGGCAGGAACTGTGTTGTCCATCTCGGCCCCACCAGAGTCTAGTGAATCACCATGGTCCGCCGGTCGAATGCGCACAGGAGTTGCGAGTGCCATGGACACGATGTTGTGGCTAACGACCCAGGGTGCCTGCATTGCTCGAGCTCCTAGAGCCCGTGTGTTGTGGCTGCTTGCAGCCGTGCGTAATGTGTCAAAATCCCTTGCACCGCAGACATTGCTAGGGTAGTTTGTAGGTTGCCACAATGCGTGGAGATGCAATTGAGGCACTTGCCATGAAGGTCTATTGGGATGTGCCTCGATGGTCAATGACTTGCTGGTTGGTTGTGCCTGTCCCCTCACTGCCGCCTGCTGGCCCTTGTGGTAAGATCTTGCACTAGCCATCTGCATCTAGGGTGAAGATGCGGTGGTGGTTGTCGACAGGTACCCATGGGTCGAGCCTCTGATGGACCCACAAGCGCTAGGTGCCATCACTCACGACCCAGGAGGCTCCGTCACCCACATCCCTGCCACAGACAGGTAGCCCATGGAGGAGTTGTGGCCCTGCTCGACGACACTTGGGCAGCCTACTCTGCCTCTCGACGGTGATAGCTGCACCCCGACCGTCCATCTCCCCGTCGTTGGCGCCGTGCATTCTCCCGATGACCACACGTGGCTGGGGTGACGCTGGTCACAGCTACTGCGTTCGGCAAACCGCAACGAGGTATATGAATGAGGAGGCTATCAGTGAGGCCTCCTCGTTGAAGTTGCCAAAGAAGCTGTCCTCCACGTAGATAATGTTCTAAAAATTATGAACATATTGGTCTGAAGTGTCCTCCTAGTAAAGTAACTGAACAAAACAAGTTCATCATCACAAGATATTTTGGTGTATCTTTGTAATTCATTCATAAAATAGTACAACCTTTCATAGGGACTTGATCATTAGAACTTCAAAAGCTTGATCCATTAATCTATTTGTCCACTGAGTCATAGTAACATTCACTACTACAAAAAAGACTTTGCAAGGCGGTACTATTTTATTATCCGAGGCGGGCAAGCTAGGTGGCCGCTTCCGTTAATCGGTGGCAGGGCCACCGGCCGAGTGCCTACCTTGGTTATGCTTAACGGAGGCAGGCAGCATTAGGCGTCCGCCTTCGTTAATGCTAGACTAACCGAGGCGGTCAACATAAGGCAACCGCCTCCGTTAATTTAATCGAGGCGGGCAAACTAAGACGTCTACCTTCGTTAATCCACTACTACATTCAGACCTTTCACAACCACGTCGTAACCCCTATCACAACCACATTTTGGCCTCGGTAGTAAGCTATCGGTAGTGATGGTTGTAGCCCTCACTTTCGGCATTTGAGATCGACTGTGGTGTATAGTACACCACCGTATTGGCTTATGATCCGTCTATGATATGGTCCTTACTTCCGTCGCATTAGAGCATGACCCGTTTGTGTAGGTATACACTAACACCGCCGCATTGGTAAATGATTCGCCTGTGGTGGAGGCTATCATCACCTTGTGGGCACATAAATCACCTGTGTAGTGGTCACGACACCGTTGCCTTGTACTTCGACTCGACTGTCTACAGTGTAGGCTCACTATCGCTTCATCGGCCGAGATGTCAATAGTGGTAAGCATCACCGTCACTTCAGTGCATGAACCGTCAATACAAAGGTCATGGACACCGTCGCCTTGCACCATGATTCACCTTTGATGATCGTTTAGTTGGTGTTGGGTTACTAAATGATTCAACAGTGATACACTTGTATCCCTGCCGCATAATACATATAGCGATGGTGTTGGACGTTTGCACCACCAATGGCGGTGGTGATAACAAAACAATAAATGGCCCTAAATAGCTTACTGAACTCAAAGCCTATAGATATAATCATTGCATCCATAAACCATGTTCTTACAAGAATAATGGACGCTTACCATAATATATTTCTTAAATGATGTCCTAACACAAGCGGTACATAGATTGCAAACTAAAGGTACTTATTGTAACAGAACCGACCAAATTATAAGAGCACAAGTACAAAAACAAGCACCGAAGCGCTCAAATTTTCGAACTTGAGCCCATATAATCCCGGTAGTCAATCGAAACCACGAAGGATTTTAAACCAACTTGCTTACAACCAAGATCACATCATTCAACATACAACATCATACGTTACATTTCACAAATAGTTCCAAAATAAGTTTACACACACGGAGTCGCAAATATTACAAACCAAGTTTATAAAGGTAGCGGAAGCAAACACACCAGTTGTTTAACTACTGCCAGTCTTGTTGATCAACAACCCGCAAAAGCATTAGGAAAGTACATAAAAGATGATCACGCCCTAGTGATCTAGTCTTCGTCACCCGCAGGGTGGAGACAATTTTTGCAGAAGCCTTGGTAGAGCATATCATCTGCAACAGGAGGGAATAAACCCTGAGTACTGGAATGTACTCAGCTAGACTTACCCGTCGAAAACCAGAAATAAGATGACACCAAGGATTATGCAAGGCTTACACAAGAGGCTAGCTGACATAACATTTTGTATAAAGGCATAAGTAATTGAAACTCTTATAACTTGTACTAGCAGTTCTTTTAGCATTTACCTGTCGTCTATCTTAGCACCTGTACTAAACATTCACTTGAGTATAATCGAACAACATTATTATTATATCCATAGCAGGTATATCATTGTGGCAACATTGTATCATTCCCTTAACCACCAGTTCATTTAATGAGATCTATGTTGCCGCTGCTCAAGTCAAGTGCTCACTAACCGGGAGCGACGGCGATTCGAATCGAATTCCTATCCAGCTGGAGGGGTATTTCTAACACTCACCGCGTAGGCCCCTGCCAGGGTCGCACAAGCCACCTTTTCATATGATTCAGGAATCGCGGGTCCGAATGATGTCGCGACCCCAAGGGCGACACTCTGCCAGGTGATAGGGACTCTAACCCCCCCTTGGTCTCACGCCAATGTCCCCAAGCATATCCTTTCTCTCCTCTAAGAAGCAACCTACCATTCGATTTCTGGCCTGAATCAAATTACTCGTCTTCGCGGTCGGAACGACTTATCCGGCCAACTAAGTGTTAGACTGCGTTCAACATGACTCAAGGACGTACAGCGAATCGGTCCTTAAACGACTCAGATGGGTATAGCTCCACACCCAAGACGTGAAGTGTCTTGCGGCTGTACTATCGAACTCCCGCCCGGTCTCAATTTCATTTTAAGGCATGGTTCCATCCACGATAGCCATAAGCCACTCGTGACTCCTTCCTACATCTCGCAGATGACCGGAAATCACCCGACTTCTACCGTACTAAGCAGGGCTAAGCATTGACACGTGCCTAAACCTAATATAGGATTAAGTACGATATCTGGACAAGGACAGGTATAATGCAACAAGTGTTTTCATATAACTCCTACAACTTAATGCAGTAAACAATTAAAAGTACTCAAGATTAATTTATAAATCAGTAGGTTCAGCATGCACCGGGGCTTGCCTTTCAGAAAGGTCGAAGGCCGGTGATCAGGACACTCAGGCAGGTCTTCTGCGGGAACTTCTCCGCCGGTTGGTTCCTCTAGCTGCTCCGGCTGGTCCTGGACTTCCTCCGGAATCACAGGCTCGAATTCGAGGAGAGTTACCCCCTCTGGAACACCTATTGCATGAATGCACAATAAATATCATGGATGCATAATGGGTGTAACATGCTCGGAATGAAATGCATTTCAGCAGTAAATGTACTCTATTCCAGTCACTTCACCATTACGTGCAAATCTCTTCTCCGGTGGAGAAGTACTTACCTAATCTACTCAACCTAAGGTATAGCTGTTCATCTTCGGTTAAGGCTCTAACACCTAACAAACACAAGAGTGACATTATTTAGGTTACCACATCCAACCCAAAATATCCCAGTAAGACATTCTGGACAGCAGCTACTTGTTTCTAACATAACTGGAGATTCCCAACTCCAAAAGATATGATCTAAGACCATCTGGAAAGCTTAAGAAATACACCACAAAATATTTTCAGACCACAACACTTGATTCGAAAGTTTACCTAGTCGAAATTCCAAAGTTCCAGAATATGTTCTCTCTAAACAGAGAGTAGCAAATTCTGGACTGTCACTTTAAACAGCAATAACTCCCAAACTAATAAGCCAAATGCTCCTAAATTTTGACACAAGCTAACTTATCAAGTTTACCACAACTTTGGTATTTACAAGTTTTCCAGCAACCACCTTTATCAAAGGTCAAACCTAGAAATACTACCAGCTGTCCAGAAAACCTAAAATTGCAAAGGTTAAATATTTATTTATGTGGCAATCATTCTCTAAGACCAAACTAATGTTACCACAAGTTCACAAAGGTCACAAAAACACCAGAAAGTAAGGTGTGCCCACCTAGAATATTTATTTAAACTCATTTCTTAATTTACTTAAGTAATTAAGTGGAATTTTAATCATATATGTAAACTGCTCCTAAAATTCTACAACAATTACAGGAGACTCTCTGACCCAAAAAGAGACTACTGTAAAAATTTGAACTAAATTTATTCACAGAAACTTCCTACACAAAATTCACAAGCCCAAAAGGCTGATTTTTTGTATAAATAACAAAGCATAGTAAAAAGTGTCAAACAATGGATTTCCAAATTTTCTTGGACACACTAGGGTACCAAGACATTCTCCAAAAATTTATATGAACAATGCACATGTAGAAAAATTACAAAATTTATTTAAGTATTTCCTAAAATAACAAGATAGCATTATAACTTGAAAAGTACTTAAGCACTACTGCCCAAAATTTTACCAGAGCTAGAGCAAGTATAAATTAGCCTACCCACCAAATTTCATAATTTTTGGAACAATGAAACTCAAGATATGATTTAAACAAGTTTTCATGTGAATTAAAACACATTTTAAAGACCTATTTAATTATCACAGAAACTACACATCACATAACCAAATCATATTTTTCTAAAATACTACACACCCTGTAGATCCCAACAAAATTTATCTCATAATTTTTGGGTAAGTAAAACCCTAGATCTACAATTTTCCAAAACTTAACAAAAACTGTGACAGAATAAAGAAAATAAATAAACCCTATCGGATGCTGGGCCGGCCCGGAAAACCGACGTGGCCCACTTCGCGCGGCGCGGCCCACTCAAACGCGCGGCCTGCTACGGCTCCCGCCCGCGCGCATGCGCGACTGACCAGGTGGCCCCACCGGTCAGAGAGAGAGACGGAGGGGAGGAGACGGCCGCGACTCCGGCGAGCTCTAGCTCGCCGACGACGCCGCCTCCGGCGAAGCTACGGTACCAGCGCGTTCACCTCAACCTCGTGCACCTAGGGGTACCCTCAAGTGCTAGGATTATGGCGGCCAGAGAGGATGGCAGCGGTCATGGCGGCGTGCGGCCGCGGCTCAACCAACTCCGACGAGTCACCGGCATCCCGGCTCAATTTGCCTACCCTATGAGCTTCAGCATACCTAACTATACCTACAGCATGGAGGAGATAGGATAGGGGGGCCCGAATGGCATGGCCACGTGCGAGCTCGACGGCGGCGGACATGGCGGCCCGGTGGAGCCGCCTTCGCGGTGTAGCTCACCTGAAGCGATAGAGAGGGTTCGGTGAGGGCGAGGAGGTGGAGGGGTTCACGGTGGTGCGGTGGTCTAGACAGTTTGGCGAATGGAGCTGCGGTTTGGGAGAATGGCTCGAACGCGGTCGCCGTTCCGCTTCTCTGGTCACCGCCCGCGCGCGGAGGAGGAAGCAGAGAAGGAGGGAATGGTGAGCGCGAGTGGTGGGGGTTGAGGTGGCGGCCCCAACTTCACGCCCGCGCGCATGCTCAGGACGTGGAGGCGACGGCAGTGCGTGAGCGCCACGCGGCCACCGAGCTCTGCCCGAGCGCCACGCCATGAAGTGTCGGTCGACTGAATGGCGATGCTGCTGACTGAATGAAGGTCGCCATTGTTCGACTGACAGAGCAACTTCGTCGATGATTAACTCCCAAACCAGTGAGAACCAGGCGTGGTTGCTGTTGGCAATGTTGTAGAGCTATATGAGGGCTACAAGTTTGCCAATTGGAATTTGGACTGGTTCGGCCTGGATTTGAAACTACAGGTCTCCAAAGTAGTGTACTTGGAAACTAAAACCTAGTTTCAGTCACTAGGCCGACTAAAACCCAATTTTCAAGACACCATAACTCCTAAACCATTTAGAACTAGGTGATGGTCATGTTGACAATGTTGTAGAGCTACACAAGGACTACAAGTTTGCCAATGTGAGTTAGGGCTGGTTTGGTCTGGTTTGTGAGTTACAAGTTGCCAAAGTGAGGTACAGTGAAACGGTTTTCAGCTTCACACTTAGCCAAAATTGCTAAGTCCCAAAACAGCCTCTAATACTGACTTGTGGGCCATGTTTGAGCATGTTCTGATCATTTTCATGAGATGGCCATGTTAGAACTTTTGTTCCTTATGAAATTCTCTACAACTTTGCTTAAGGGTGCTCCTCCATGCAAGGTCTCTAAGCTAGACTTTTTAATTGGTCAAACTAGAGCATCCTAGGGCTAAATGGTGGTCAACTACACCTTGGAGGGCATTTTGGTGATTTTGGTCAACATGAACCTTGCTCCATGAGTGACCCTAAGTATAACTAAGGTGTTGTGAGATATAATTAGCTACTCTACCTTTTAGTTACACCAACTCCCTAGTGTCACTTGATGTGAGTCAAACAAAACTTCAAAACAAATCACATTTGTTGCAACCACATGAATTAACATGAAATGATGCATGCTTATGCTCATGTAATGCAATGCAATTATGGAGCTAAACACCTGAGGTGTTACAGCCCTCCCCCCTTATAAAAATCTCGTCCCGAGATTTGGAAAGTGTACCATTTTTCATAGAATTCCTTATAGCCATCCCGCAAATAGTCTTCCTGTTCCCATGTAGCGTCACTTTCACTACCCTGATTACTCCACATTACTTTATACCACTTAACCACTTTGCTTCTAGTTACTCATTCCTGAGTATCTATCACCCGGACTGGCTTTTCTTCGTAAGTTAAATCAGACTCAAGCCTGATATCTCCTAACGGGACTCTTTCCTCAGGAACTCGAAGACACTTTTTGAGCTGAGATACATGGAAGACGTTGAATATGGCACTCATTTCAGGAGGTAACTGGATTTTGTACGCAACAGCACCACTCTTGCCTATGATCTGGAAAGGACCCACGTATCTTGGCGCAAGTTTCCGCTTAACACCAAAACGTTGGACACTCTTCATTGGAGAAACTTTTAGGTAAACGAAGTCTTCAACTTCAAACTCGAGCGGTTTTCTACGACGATCAGCATAACTTTTCTGTCTAGCTTGGGCTACAGCCATATGTTTTTGGATGGTACGGACTTGTTTCTCAGCTTCCTGAACAAAATCAATACCATAATACCTTCTTTCACCAGCTTCTACCCAGTTTAGGGGAGTTCTACATTTACGACCGTACAAAGCTTCGAATGGGGCCATCTTAATACTCACTTGGTAACTATTATTATACGAAAACTCAGCTAGAGGTAACCATTTTTCCCAAGAACCCTTGGACGATATTACACATGCCCGTAACAGATCTTCCAAGATTTGGTTAACTCGTTCTGTCTGACCTGACGTCTGGGGGTGATAAGCAGAGCTCCTCACTAACTTGGTTCCCAGAAGGTGATGCAAGTGCTCCCAAAAGCGAGCAGTGAACTGGGGACCATGGTCAGATATGATAGTACGAGGTATCCCATGGAGCCGGACTATCTGATTGAAGTACAACTCAGCATAGTTAGTGGGACGATAGTCCACTCTAACTGGAATGAAGTGAGCTGATTTGGTCAAACGATCCACAATTACCCAGATGGAGTTATGATTTTTGACAGTAGGAGGAAGACCGACAATGAAATCCATACTTATCTCTTCCCATTTCCAACCTGGGATAGAAAGTGGTTGAAGCAACCCAGCTTTCATGTGCACAGCTTTAACTCTACAGCAGGTGTCACACCTAGCCACATATGCAGCTATTTCTTTCCGCATCTTGGTCCACCAATAGTATGGCTTCAAATCATAATACATCTTATTGCTACCAGGATGGATGAACAACTTAGAGGAGTGTGCTTCAGACATAATATCATTTCTAAGCTCATGGTCCTTAGGCACAACTAACCTATCCTTGAACCATAGTACACCCTCTTCATCTACCCTGAACTGTGTAGTTTCTTGCTCTTTCATCTTGCGTTTTATGTGGAATACACCAGGATCAGTCTTTTGAAGCTCAATAATTCTGCTTTTAAGAGTACAACTGACAGTGATGTTGTACAAGACTGCTGGATGTAGAAGGCGAGATCGATGAAAATTAGTTTCAACTAGGGAATGGCAATGAGACTTACGGCTTAAAGCATCCGCAACCACATTTGCCTTGCCAGGATGATAGTGCACTTGAAGGTTATAATCCTTAATCAACTCGAGCCATCTTCTTTGACGCATATTTAACTCGGGTTGGGTGAAGATGTATTTGAGGCTTTTGTGGTCTGTGTAGATATTGCAAACATTGCCCAGCAGATAATGCCGCCACACTTTCAAAGCATGAACGACTGCGGCTAGTTCTAAGTCATGCGTTGGATAATTCGCCTCATGTTTCCGAAGTTGTCGAGAGGTATATGCAATTACTCGGCCTTCCTGCATCAGAACACCTCCCAAACCTATGCCTGAGGCATCACAATAAACATCAAATGGTTTCTCGATATCCGGTTGTGTCAAAACCAGAGCTGAGGTTAGGAGGATTCGCAGTTGGTGAAAAGCCGCATCACACTCAGGAGTCCAGACAAACCTGGTGTCTTTTTGTAGCAACCGAGTCATTGGCTTGGCTATTTTGGAGAAATCCGGGATGAAGCGACGATAATAGCCAGCCAAACCAAGAAAACTCCGGACCTCGTGAACCGAGATAGGAGCCTTCCAGTTCAGTACTTCTTGTACCTTGGCGAGGTCCACCATAATTCCTCCATCGGACAACACATGCCCAAGGAAAGGTACTTCTCGAAGCCAGAATTCGCACTTACTGAATTTTGCATATAGTTGATGTTCACGCAGTCTTGTGAGGACTATACGCAGATGTTCAGCGTGATCTTCCTCATTTACAGAATATATCAGGATGTCATCAATAAATACCACCACAAACTTATCTAATTCGGGCATAAACACCGAATTCATCAAGTACATAAAGTGTGCGGGGGCATTTGTCAAGCCGAAGGACATAACAAGATACTCATAAAGACCGTATCTGGTAGAGAAGGCGGTTTTTGGAACATCTTCAGGACGGATTTTAATTTGATGATAGCCAGATCTTAGATCAATCTTGGAGAAAACTTTAGCTTTAGACAACTGATCGAACAAGATGTCGATGTGCGGTAGAGGATACTTATTTTTGACAGTGACTGCATTGAGAGGTCTATAATCTACGCACATTCGCAATGATTGATCCTTCTTCTTTACAAAGATAGCAGGACATCCCCACGGAGACGAACTGGGACGAATCAACCCCTTCTTCAAAAGTTCGTTCAATTGCACCTTAAGTTCAGCTAACTCATTCGGAGGCATCCTATAGGGTCTCCTAGAGATGGGAGCCGTGCCAGGCAACAACTCAATTTTAAATTCCACATCCCGATCCCGAGGGAGCCCCGGCAAATCATCGGGAAAAACGTCCGCAAACTCATTTACTACTGGAATTTCGGCCAACGCCTTTGCTTGCACAGCATGAACTTCCCCAGCCAAATCAACTTTTCTGGGGAGTTGTACCAGAAAACTCTTTTGATCTGTAGGATCTCTGAGCATAATTACCCGAGTGGATGTATCAATGAGTACCCCATTCTGACTCATCCAATTCATGCCCAGAATAACATCTATGCCTAAGCCTGGCAAAACCACTAAGGCAAGCGAGTACTTTCGCCCTTCCATCTCAAGCTCAAGATTCCCCACTACTTTATTTGTGGAAATATTCCCACTTGCTGCACTAATACAATAACCCCCACCTTCAACAGTATGCAATTTATGTGCAAACTCTGATGCAAACTTAGGACTGATAAAGGAATGCGAAGCACCTGAATCAAAAAGTACCACTGCAGGATGTTGGTCAACTAGGAACTTACCAGCAGTGACAACCTCACCAGATGGGATTTCCTCAATACTATTATAATGAGCGTGCCCTTGACGGCCACCTTGGTTGACATTCTTCTTAGGGTAAGGACAGTTTCTGGACCAATGGCCTGGCTTGTTGCAGTTCCAGCAAGGCATGTTGCTAGGAGGAACACTGGAGCTGCCTTGGCCCGAATTACCCTTTGGCAGGGCCACTGTATATGCCTTGCGAAACCCAGTCTTCACTAGCGCCTTCTTTTGCGGAGGACGGAACTTAGCACTTGTGGCAGGAGGGCGAGGAGGAGCCCTCGGGGCAGCTGGAGCTCGAGACTGTGAAGCACCTGCCTCAAGTGCCCTCTTGCGGCTCTTAGAAGCAGCATAGATAGAATTATTGTTCTCTTGAGTCAGAGCATCACTGATAAATTCATTGAAAGTAGTGCACTTGCTAGTGCCCATAGTCTTCATCAGCTTTGGGCCGAGGCCTCTTTTAAAGCTAGCAATTTTCTTGGAATCGGTATCCACAAACTCTGTGGCATACCTTGCCAGGTTGTTGAAAGCTTGCAGATATTCAGTCAAGCTCTTATTGCCCTGCGACAGCCTCATAAATTCTATGTGTTTGATAGCCATAAGACCTGGAGGAATATAGTTCCCACGGAATGCGGCCTTGAACTGGTCCCAAGCAATCGGGACATTTGCAGGCAGTGTGGAACGATAGTGGCTCCACCAAATACCCGCTGAACCATGCAATTGGTGAGAAGCATATTCAGTCTTTAGCTCATCAGTCAAGCGAAGCAGACGAAACTTTTGTTCAATAGTGTTCAACCACTCATCAGCTTGCAGTGGTTCCTCCGCCTCCTTAAAGAGCGGGGGCTTAGTATCAAGAAAGTCCTTGAAATCACTGTACTGATTGGGTTCTGGGCCCTGGAGGCCAGGACGAGCCTCCCGGTTGGCCAGCTGGCGCATAGCATCTGCCAGCATGCGCTGCCCTTCGACCACTGTCTGCATTAGCTCAGCCGGGGTAGGTGGTGGCGGAGGGGGTGGCTGTTCCTCATCCTCATTGCCACGACCCCGACGGAGATTGTACGACATCTGCAAAATGCATAGCCAATGAGCACTGACGATGTGGGAAATTTGTAGATGAATTATTGTAAATATGTCAAACTGACTTCATGAAATAGACTTCTCAAAATACTCATGGCACAATAATTCATCACAACCGCACAATCCATTCAAGCGGACCAATTGGTGCAATCATGCGAGGGGATTCAACAAGATGTACTTGATAAAGGTTCACTCACAAGGAGCACAGCAGTTACTGAACCGTTTACGTTAATATCTACGTGATTTTTGACCTTTCGCCCGGTACTTGGATTCGATCTCAACATTTTTAGTTGTCTGAGAAATGCTACTTGAAACTGACCACAAAGAGACTTCTCAACGGTAGAGTTCCATGGTGGATCATGACTAGCCACCTCGATACCAGCGCGTGCCAAGCAGCACAGCCTTATGTCGCGCGCCATAGGAGGCCCTCGGTTTCATCGTGGCACCGAAGAGTGCTAACCGTGACACCATCATCGAACGCAACACAATAAGACATCCAATTGCGATCGAAATTAACAGGTTCCAATAAACATCTAGGAAACATAGGGTTCGACCTTACATCCCAAAAGTCAAGTTATTACAAAGCTTCACTCCAACATAGGGAGGGCACAAAAGATGATTCTAACATCGTAGCTACGCGATGACTACTCTAAGCATCGTCCTCAGAGTCGGTGTCAAGGATCTCCCCGCCATCCTCGTCGCTAATAGGCTCTAACTCCTCGTCTTCTTCTTCTGGCTCTTCTCCTGGTGCTTCTTCTGGTGCGGCATCTTGGGGCTTATTGACCTCCACTTCATCATCATTTTCAGCCATGAAGATTCCCGAACCCATGTCCTCATCTGCGTTGATATTTCTAGGCAGCAGAGGATTTAGCTGGTTGTTCAGGTGGTGCACTTCTTCATGAAGATTGTCATTGTATTCTTCAGCATTCTCCAACTGCTGTTCGAGCTCAAACTGATGAGCTCTCAGAACGTTCTCCTCGTGCCAGGCTTCATCCCTCTGATTCATGACACGGACCAACATGCGTTGACAATTGCGGTTTGCTACTGTCAATCTCTGGACTGCAAGGGTTTCCTAGTCACGATCACGAATCACTTGCTCCAGTTGCTGACGTGCTGCATTCCTGGCAGCAGTCACTTCAGCCAACTCTGCCCTCAGCCTTTCCACCTCAGTAGGCTCAGGGCGGGGCTCACGTGGAGCGAGCTGGTGACGCGGTGCCCTGCCCCCAGTGGACTTGCGAGCGGTCCTCTTGGTACGTGCCATCTGTAGCAACAAGATACGACTTAAAGTGAGGATCATTTAGGGGATACGAAATTTAATTTAGTCGGGAGTACTAAAATTTTTAAGGAGAGAGTAAATGATATGTATGATATAATTAAACATGATGCATGCATGTTCCGTACGCCCTCTCACCTTAGTAGAAACCTAAAGTTCTAACGCTAGGCGGTGGCATACATACGTTCTCTCATATAAGCGAAACTATCGGTCTACTCGTTACGCTGTTAGTGTACCTGCAGAAACCTCATTTCAGCCCAACAGTTTCCCAATATATGCACACAAGAAAGCAGTAATTTAAATACTTTCCATATACATATCCCCTGATGTATATACTTCAGTATCAAAGCTACCCGATATAAAGGTTCCTACAATTAAGTGCTTACGTAATTACATGGTTTAAACATGTAAGTATGCAAGTCACCAAAACTACTCTCCCCTAGATCGCCGGTTGGACAATCATGCTCTCACAACTCACACTTACCAGAGCGTCGAGGCAATTGATCCATACATTACCACCCAAGTGGATGGCATCCATACAATATCACGCCGTATGGACGACGAAACAAAAACAAACAAGGCCCCCAAGTTAGTCTTTATAATAAGCCACCTAAGAGTCCTTACTTGGGCTAAGGGATGTGATCACTGGCATACCTAAAAAATAATTTTTAGTGTTTTAACCCTTTTTCATAATCAAATACTTTTGTTTTTAAATACTCGTATGAGGTGTTTAATGTTGAATTATGCTCCGGTACCAGCTGTAACAGAACCGACCAAATTATAAGAGCACAAGTACAAAAACAAGCACCGAAGCGCTCAAATTTTCGAACTTGAGCCCATATAATCCCGGTAGTCAATCGAAACCACGAAGGATTTCAAACCAACTTGCTTACAACCAAGATCACATCATTCAATATACAACATCATACGTTACATTTCACAAATAGTTCTGAAATAAGTTTACACACACGGAGTCGCAAATATTACAAACCAAGTTTATAAAGGTAGCGGAAGCAAACACACACCGGTTGTTTAACTACTGCCAGTCTTGTTGATCAACAACCCGCAAAAGCATCAGGAAAGTACATAAAAGATGATCACACCCTAGTGATCTAGTCTTCGTCACCCGCAGGGTGGAGACAATTTTTGCAGAAGCTTTGGTAGAGCATATCATCTGCAACAGGAGGAAATAAACCCTGAGTACTGGAATGTACTCAGCTAGACTTACCCATCGAAAACCAGAAATAAGATGACACCAAGGATTATGCAAGGCTTACACAAGAGGCTAGCTGACATAACATTTTATATAAAGGCATAAGTAATTGAAACTCTTATAACTTGTACTAGCAGTTCTTTTAGCATTTACCTGTCGTCTATCTTAGCACCTGTACTAAACATTCACTTGAGTATAATCGAACAACATTATTATTATATCCATAGCAGGTATATCATTGTGGCAACATTGTATCATTCCCTTAACCACCAGTTCATTTAATGAGATCTACGTTGCCGCTGCTCAAGTCAAGTGCTCACTAACCGGGAGCGACGGCGATTCGAATCGAATTCCTATCCAGCTGGAGGGGTATTTCTAACACTCACCGCGCAGGCCCCTGTCAGGGTCGCACAAGCCACCTTTTCATATGATTCAGGAATCGCAGGTCCGAATGATGTCGCGACCCCAAGGGCGACACTCTGCCAGGTGATAGGGACTCTAACCCCCCTTGGTCTCACGCCAATGTCCCCAAGCACATCCTTTCTCTCCTCTAAGAAGCAACCTACCATTCGATTCCTGGCCTGAATCAAATTACTCGGCTTCGCGGTCGGAACGACTTATCCGGCCAACTAAGTGTTAGACTGCGTTCAACATGACTCAAGGACGTACAGCGAATCGGTCCTTAAACGACTCAGACGGGCATAGCTCCACACCCAAGACGTGAAGTGTCTTGCGGCTGTACTATCGAACTCCCGCCCGGTCTCAATTTCATTTTAAGGCATGGTTCCATCCACGATAGCCATAAGCCACTCGTGACTCCTTCCTACATCTCGCGGATGACCGGAAATCACCCGACTTCTACCGTACTAAGCAGGGCTAAGCATTGACACGTGCCTAAACCTAATATAGGATTAAGTACGATATCTGGACAAGGACAGGTATAATGCAACAAGTGTTTTCATATAACTCCTACAACTTAATGCAGTAAACAATTAAAAGTACTCAAGATTAATTTATAAATCAGTAGGTTCAGCATGCACCGGGGCTTGCCTTTCAGAAAGGTCGAAGGCCGGTGGTCAGGACACTCAGGCAGGTCTTCTGCGGGAACTTCTCCGCCGGTTGGTTCCTCTAGCTGCTCCGGCTGGTCCTGGACTTCCTCCGGAATCACAGTCTCGAATTCGAGGAGAGTTACCCCCTCTGAAACATCTATTGCATGAATGCACAATAAATATCATGGATGCATAATGGGTGTAACATGCTCGGAATGAAATGCATTTCAGCAGTAAATGTACTCTATTCCAGTCACTTCACCATTACGTGCAAATCTCTTCTCCGGTGGAGAAGTACTTACCTAATCTACTCAACCTAAGGTATAGCTGTTCATCTTCGGTTAAGGCCCTAACACCTAACAAACACAAGAGTGACATTATTTAGGTTACCACATCCAACCCAAAATATCCCAGTAAGACATTCTGGACAGCAGCTACTTGTTTCTAACATAACTGGAGATTCCCAACTCCAAAAGATATGATCTAAGACCATCTGGAAAGCTTAAGAAATACACCACAAAATATTTTCAGACCACAACACTTGATTCCAAAGTTTACCTAGTCGAAATTTCAAAGTTCCAGAATCTGTTCTCTCTAAACAGAGAGTAGCAAATTCTGGACTGTCACTTTAAACAGCAATAACTCCCAAACTAATAAGCCAAATGCTCCTAAATTTTGATACAAGCTAATTTATCAAGTTTACTACAACTTTGGTATTTACATGTTTTCCAGCAACCACCTTTATCAAAGGTCAAACCTAGAAATACTACCAGCTGTCCAGAAAACCTAAAATTACAAAGGTTAAATATTTATTTATGTGGCAATCATTCTCTAAGACCAAACTAATGTTACCACAAGTTCACAAAGGTCACAAAAACACCAGAAAGTAAGGTGTGCCCACCTAGAATATTTATTTAAACTCATTTCTTAATTTACTTAAGTAATTAAGTGGAATTTTAATCATATATGTAAACTGCTCCTAAAATTCTACATAAATTACAGGAGACTCTCTGACCCAAAAAGAGGCTACTGTAAAAATTTGAACTAAATTTATTCACAGGAACTTCCTACACAAAATTCACAAGCCCAAAAGGCTGATTTTTGTATAAATAACAAAGCATAGTAAAAAGTGTCAAACAACAGATTTCCAAATTTTCTTGGACACAATAGGGTACCAAGACATTCTCCAAAAATTTATATGAACAATGCACATGTAGAAAAATTACAAAAATTTATTTAATTATTTCCTAAAATAAAAAGATAGCATTATAACTTGAAAAGTACTTAAGCACTACTGCCCAAAATTTTACCAGAGCTAGAGCAAGTATAAATTAGCCTACCCACCAAATTTCATAATTTTTGGAACAATGAAACTCAAGATATGATTTAAACAAGTTTTCATGTGAATTAAAACACATTTTAAAGACCTATTTAATTATCACAGAAACTACACATCACATAACCAAATCATATTTTTCTAAAATACTACACACACTGTAGATCCCAACAAAATTTATCTCATAATTTTTGGGTAAGTAAAACCCTAGATCTACAATTTTCCAAAACTTAACAAAAACTGTGACACAATAAAGAAAATAAATAAACCCTATCGGATGCTGGGCCGGCCCGGAAAACCGACGTGGCCCACTTCGCGCGGCGCGGCCCACTCCCGCGCGCGGCCTGCTATGGCTCCCGCCCGCGCGCATGCGCGACTGACCAGGTGGCCCCACCGGTCAGAGAGAGAGACGGAGGGGAGGAGACGACCGCGACTCCGGCGAGCTCTAGCTCGCCGACGACGGCGCCTCCGGCGAAGCTACGGTACCTGCGCGTTCACCTCAACCTCGTGCACCTAGGGGTACCCTCAAGTGCTAGGATTATGGCGGCCAGAGAGGATGGCAGCGGTCATGGCGGCGTGCGGCCGCGGCTCAACCAACTCCGACGAGTCGCCGGCATCCCGGCTCAATTTGCCTACCCTATGAGCTTCAGCATACCTAACTATACCTACAGCATGGAGGAGATAGGATAGGGGGGGCCCGAATGGCATGGCCACGTGCGAGCTCGACGGCGGCGGACATGGCGGCCCGGTGGAGCCGCCTTCGCGGTGTAGCTCACCTGAAGCGATAGAGAGGGTTCGGTGAGGGCGAGGAGGTAGAGGGGCTCACGATGGTGCGGTGGTCTAGACGGTTTGGCGAATGGTGCTGCGGTTTGGGAGAATGGCTCGAACGCGGTCGCCGTTCCGCTTCTCTGGTCACCGCCCACGCGCGGAGGAGGAAGCAGAGAAGGAGGGAATGGTGAGCGCGAGTGGTGGGGGTTGAGGTGGCGGCCCCAACTTCACGCCCGCGTGCATGCTCAGGACGTGGAGGCGACGGCAGTGCGTGAGCGCCACGCGGCCACCGAGCTCTGCCCGAGCGCCACGCCATGAAGTGTTGGTCGACTGAATGGCGATGCTGCTGACTGAATGAAGGTCGCCATTGTTCGACTGACAGAGCAACTTCGTCGATGATTAACTCCCAAACCAGTGAGAACCAGGCGTGGTTGCTGTTGGCAATGTTGTAGAGCTACATGAGGGCTACAAGTTTGCCAATTGGAATTTGGATTGGTTCGGCCTAGATTTGAAACTACAGGGCTCCAAAGTAGTGTACTTGGAAACTGAAACCTAGTTTCAGTCACTAGGCCGACTGAAACCCAATTTTCAAGACACCATAACTCCTAAACCATTTAGAACTAGGTGATGGTCATGTTGACAATGTTGTAGAGCTACACAAGGACTACAAGTTTGCCAATGTGAGTTAGGGCTGGTTTTGTCTGGTTTGTGAGTTACAAGTTGCCAAAGTGAGGTACAGTGAAACGGTTTTCAGCTTCACACTTAGCCAAAATTGCTAAGTCCCAAAACAGCCTCTAATACTGACTTGTAGGCCATTTTTGAGCATGTTCTGATCATTTTCATGAGATGGCCATATTAGAACTTTTGTTCCTTATGAAATTCTCTACAACTTTGCTTAAGGGTGCTCCTCCATGCAAGGTCTCTAAGCTAGACTTTTTAATTGGTCAAACTAGAGCATCCTAGGGCTAAATGGTGGTCAACTACACCTTGGAGGGCATTTTGGTGATTTTGGTCAACATGAACCTTGCTCCATGAGTGACCCTAAGTATAACTAAGGTGTTGTGAGATATAATTAGCTACTCTACCTTTTAGTTACACCAACTCCCTAGTGTCACTTGATGTGAGTCAAACAAAACTTCAAAACAAATCACATTTGTTGCAACCACATGAATTAACATGAAATGATGCATGCTTATGCTCATGTAATGCAATGCAATTATGGAGCTAAACACCTGAGGTGTTACACTTATCTCTACAGACTTACATAACTGTAGCTGTGCTCTTCCCATGTGGCACTCCTGCTTGCTAGGCAAAAATGAATATAATTAGTGCATCCTTTGGATTGGTAGCCAATGCACCATGGAACCCCTCTTCTTCCTCCCTTAGCCAATGTAGGAAAATTGTTCAAAAGCACTCAGACTCAACCTACACAAAGCAACAGAATTAATGATATTGAACACACTATTCCTTTAGTTACCAAGCCCAAATTGGTCTATATATAGTATCAAAACAATTATCTACCTGAACAAATAAAATACAACAAATGCACCTTTACTGCTCTGCTCATGACTGCATGAACAAGGGAACATAAGGAAGATAGTGAGGTCCGTTGATACATAGACTCTAGGTAGGTCTAGGACAGCAGATGACCCATGTAGGGAGGACATGAACTTTTCTGTGCTTCATGTCATATGCAAGCAGTGTTCTGTCCTCCCCAACAAGAAAAATCAAATTCCATTCAAGGTGAACTGTAATCACTCTGTACTCCGCATCGCAAACCTCATAACCAAATTCAATATTGTTCTGTCCAAATATCTCTAGCATGGTCACCATATGCTTCAATGTCCATCTATTACTATCATAGTCTTTAAGGTTCTAGATTGAAAGCTGAGTCATAGTATAAATATCAGCAATACATAAACACAACTGACCCTAGGCTTCATGGATGGAGATTTCATCACCATGTGGCTTCTGTATTTTCATCCATGTCTCTCCATCCATATCAACAACAATGATTTGGGAGAACTTGGGCCAGTGCATAAAGCCATTAAGAAACATACTTCTCGCATATGTGGATACTATAATACTGTCACCCTATTCAGACTCTTTGAAGATCCAAGCTACACTATTAGATGAGTAGATGCTCACACCTATGGACTCACCCTCCCTCATCTTCCCATATTCAAACACATGAAAGCGCGTGGAGACTGTCAGATCGAACCCTAAGCAAGCCTCGCCACAAGAACGGAGGTTATCCGACAATAGCAACTATTTGTTAGTCACCAAATTGCAGACAACATAGCGACACCCAAAGCACCAGCAGAGGATGAGGCCGCTATAACAATCTGAGATGATGACATCATGAATGGGGATGGGTAAGAAAGACAAGGAGGAGTGTTCACCGGTGACGCTGGTGAAGTGGCGTTTGCCTTTCTAGGTGCGATAGAAGAATCTGACAACAATTTGGGGCAACTCATTTTGGTACTCGCCATCTAAGATGAGGTGGTTCTAGGAGCGATAGACACACTTGTAGCAGCACAAGGAGTAGTCAGTGAGACGGTAGAGGATGAGGACCAAGACATGGTCTGTGAGGATGCCCACTCCCTTCATCTTGTTAGGGACCTCCTCTATCTTGATAAGGATCTGCTGGAGTGGCAGACACACACTAATCAGATGGAAGCTTGCTTCCTACTTACATGAGTGAAGAGGGGAATAAAAATCCAAGAAACATGGATAAGGGAAGTGTGAAAGCATTAACCTTGAATTTGGATCTTGTAGCAGTGAGCTCGAGCGGGCACAGCGGTGAGTACCACCTTGGTCACCGGTGGATCTGTGCGGGCCGGTGAGGCGTACCGATGCCATGGCACAGAGCGCTAGATTGTCGGTAGTAAGTAGCGGTGATGAGGAACACTGAGGAGAAGGCAGATAGGGTGGGGAAGCGGTCTTTGTAAGCTAAAGTAGGAGGCGCAAGAATGCAAATTTGAGCGAAACTTTGCAAAGACGAGCGGGAGACTTGGGCGGTCTTGGAAATTGATGATAGTGGTGCTATCCTGACCATCTGGAAGCGGCGGTGAAGGCTGCCAGTGGTGGTGGTTGCGTGTTACAAATATCACCTAACGACGGACGTGATATACGATCATAAAATCTAAGGTGCTCAGGGGCTACATCACACTACCGATGAAAGCCCAAGTTTGGTTTTGGTAATTAATGACACCAAGTTGCTAATGCCATGTGTTAGGCATAAGCAACACATGTGATGAAGGTATACGTGGCAAGGAGTGGTGGCCACAAGATCACAAAGAAATGGTGCATGGACATGAAATGACGATGATGGGGAGATGCACATAATATGATGGACATGATGATCAAGTGAAAGAGAAGGATCTAAGAGCGCAAGGCAAAGGTATAACCATATGGTTTTTCTTTTGTCGGTCTAAGATGAGTAGAGAAGTGATTGTCCGGGTTTAGAATACATAGCCGACTATCAAGAGGGGCAATTACGGTTAGCTCAGGAATCAAGTGCCACTAGATCAATGTCTTGAGCATATGCATTAGGATCTAGTAGAGAGCTAACATAACACCTTGAAAATGTTTTGTGAAATGCTAACACACATGCACATGGTGGTGTACACTTGGTGGTGTTAGCACATTTGCGAAGGCGGTGGAGTTTGAGCGGTAGAGAGGGGTTTGGGTTCCTCTCTCCCTCCCGCCGAGCTTGCGAGGCGGGATTCGGCGCTTTTTGGGGAAGTGAAACGCCTATTTTCCATTACGCCGGAAGTCGAAAAAGAAACGGAGGCGAACGACGGTCACTGTGGTGACCGGATGTTGCACCGGACGCGATCACGGTTTGACCAGACGCGTTCGGTCAGTTCTTCGTAGCAGTCAGGCGCGTGGGTGCTAGGGTTTGCAATAGGCGCGTCCGGTCTCTCACGGAACTGGAGTATCCGGTCAGGCACCCAGAGGGGCAGAGCTGGTCGTAGAGCCGACCGGATGAGCGGCGCGTCCGGTCATGTGCGATCGGACGTGTCCGGTCACAGTGGGAGCTTACTGGACTCTGACCGGACGCCAGGTGCAGCGCGTCTGGTCAAATGCTGGAGCGCGTTCGGCCATGGCAACGGTAACTTCTGACGTGCACTGTTCACGCTTGTCCTGTAGTGACCGGACACGTCCGATCAGTACGTTTTGAACTGTGTCATTCGGTAACAGCTAGCTGCGTACCCCTTCGCTATAAATAGAAGTTGGCTAGGGTTTGAGGGTAACTCTTGCACATTTTGAGACCTAGAGACATCCTTTGAGCTAGAGAACAACCCCTCCACTCATCTCTTTGCTTAGTTGCACATCTTGAGTGAGATTGAGTGAGATTCAAGTGCATTGCTTGAGAGTTGCATTCTAGAGGCACTTGATTTTTGAGTTGCTGCGGATTTCTTGTTACTCTTCCGTATTTCCCGACACGGTAGACGGCTTGGAGCAGCGGAGGTGATTGAGCTCGCAATTGGAGATTGTTGGAGCCCTCACCAAGTGTTATAAGGGGTTCTTGATCCTTCCCTGTGGGAGTTCGCAAATTGGATACTCTAGTAGAGCTCGTGGTTTGGAGGATCCCCATCTTGTGTGCGGCTGTGCGGCGCCCGCCGAGGGCTTGACTCTTGATAGTCAATTAGCTCGCAAATCGACAAGTGGGTGTATTGCCACAACGAGGAGTAGCTTGCCGGGAAGCAAGTGAACCTCGATAAAAATCTTGTGTCATCTCTTTGCCGAGGATTTCTCTTATGGTTGATCATTGTGATTGATTCTTCGAGTGCTTTACTTCTCTACATCGTTGGTATAAGAATCAATTCACTTGCTCTTTACTTTCTTGTACTAATCTTAGTGTAGCTTTTATCACATAGGAGTAAGTAGCTTAGTGACTTAGTCTTGTTGGTGTGTATTAGAGATCATAGCCTTGCTTCACTAGAATTGTATAGGTAGCTTGCATAGTGTAGTTGAGCTAGTGCTAGAATTAGCTTAGCCATCTTTTATACTAACGTGGTTGTTTAGTGAAGCTTGTAGATTTTAAATAGGCTATTCACCCCCCTCTAGCCATTTGGACCTTACAACCGGTCATAGAAGACCGCTTCCCCATCACACAAATTAAACATCGCAGCAAAGATAAGAAAGATCCTGAAAAATACATAAGTTAAGAACATTTCATATTTCATGTAAATAAAACATACGTATTCTACGCTAAAAATTCAATACATAAAATAAAAAACCTACTACAAGACTAGCTTCAGCGGGATGCAGATGACCCTTCGTTGGGCCTTCTACTAGGCTTGTAGTAGGGGCCCTTTCCTATGCGGTGCTCGGTCCGCTGTGTTAATTAAAATATAGTTAGTTTCAATTAGTGATAGGAAGTATGTAGTAACATAAAAAATTGAAAGAAGGTTGATCACAAAAACATCATCACACAGAGTTATTATTGCTTCATTACCTTCTCCTTGCATGGTTCCTTGTCGGCCCTATTGGCCGCATGGCACTTGTCCCTGCGAGCCCTCACCATCTGATTGTCGGCGCAATCCCAAAGTCCACCAAGCTCATGGTCGCGGGCCATGGCGTCGTTGCTCAGGATATACTTGGCCAAAGCACTATGCTCTGGCCCAGAGATCCCCTCGCCTCTGAGAGACTTCCCATTCGTGTGCTGCAGCAACTCGCAAAGACTCCATGATGGCACTTTCTTGCCACGGCAAAAAGGACACACAAAGGTGCCCTCGCCACAACCACGAAACCTAACGCCTCCATTGGAGAGACCGAGTAGGACCTCACTCTCCTCTTCGAATTCAGTCTCATTTGAATATGAATTTTTGATCTCGGAGTCAGTGTGGCCTGCCATGCTTGCAGAGAAAGTTGAAGAAAGAAAGAGAAAGATGAACTACAAAATTTTACAAGTTCAGTGTGGAGAAAGCATCACATCGTACCCCTTCTTATATGAAGCAATGGCGACGATTCGCATGGCAACGTCGACTTCCCTAGGCGCATATTTCTCGTCGATTTTCCTCGCTATGTACCCAACGTGTCCATTCAATGGCAACCATTCACTTGGAAGTATCGAGCTCCCAAGGCGCGTATTTCATGTCGCTTGGCCTGGCAGCGTACCCAAAGTGTTAAAAAACATTGGAAACACAACTGCCACAATGGTCGCCAACTGTGAAGTTGTGGGCTACACCATCGAGATCGCTTCCAATGTCCAAGATCAAGTGGCACAGTGCACTGCGTGGCCAAACGATACTCTTTAAATAACTAGAAAACAAGTTCATCACAATAACTCCTCCTCAATCAATCAAATTAAATTCCACAAAAAACTCCTTCTCAGTCAATGTACGTCACGTTGTTGTGCCTCTCTAGCCCTTCGGCTCGCCGCCGTCTACATGCCATACCTCCATCCACGCCAGCAATCATGGCGGTGAGGTGGCACCCCACATCGCTGACGGTGCTCCCTATCAAGGTGCAAATTGAGATCACCGGCCACCTTGCTGCAACCTCGGAGCGGCCCATGGATGACCTCCGCAGCCTACAGGTGATGTTCTTGTCCATGTGCGGCATCTGCGATGACCCCGCCGTCGATCGGTGCATGGCAGTGGATCAGTGCAGACGCGGGGTGAGGTCGTCGAACAACCTTGTCAACTACTTCGCCCTTCTTGCTAGGCTGACCCAAGTCGACAACCTAGAGGCTTGCTTGCTCATTGGGATACAAACCATATTCATGGAAAACCACAGCCCCCAACCATGCCTCGACTATCTCACCCATGCCACCGTTGGCGGGCACAATGTGACGGCCTATCTGGTCACCATATTCCTTTATAGGCACAATGGTGATGCCGGCGACAACAACACTGCAAGGCGGTACATAAGACGGGTCAAGGGCAAGGAAGAATCGTGGGTGGTGGTGGCGACCAACAAGTAGGCAGCTAAGCAACAAGGGGTGTCAGCTGTGCCACGAGGAGGCCACAAAAGTTATCCACGAAATGACATGGTGGCACAACAAGTGGCCGCCTTCGCTGCTGGCACAGGTATGCGGCGAGCTTCCGTGCGTAGGCGGCGACTGCGGCGTTCCAAAAGGATGGGAAGAAAGGACTCTGTTTTTGCAGCGAGGACTGTAGGCTTTGTCGTGAAATTATTTTGTTTGAAAAGGCAATTGGAATAGGAAACTAATTCACTCTTTACATGTGAGAGTGAATTAGTTAGGTTTTGATTTTCTGTTGCGAGAGTGAATTGGAAACTACTCCGTAATTCAATATAAGTGTTCTACTATAGTACTCTTCGCGCTACTAACATTGAATCACCGTATGAAATGGCAATGAGAATTGATGTCTAATTCTAGATTCATCACATAACAGAGTTCATCCGATCAAGTCCCGCGTTACATTTTTTGTGAGGAATTAAATTAAAAGCCTAGCAGAAGACAGTACACATGACCATGTCCCTGTACTAAAAGCCAAGCAGATAAGCCATTGGTGTTGAAATGTTATTGTAACACCTCCGTAATGCATGTGTGCACCAAATATATAATTCAATTTGTAAACAAAACAAAGATGACACACTAGTTTAGCTCAAATAATGATAACATCCGTCATTGTCCATAGACAAGCAAACAACATTGGTCTATTTAAAATACATGACAGAGAGATACATCAAGTATAGTTTATTTACTGCTCTGCTAATGAATCCAAGAACAAGAAAACATAAGGAAATAGTATGGTCTACAGATGAACTCTTTTAACGGTATGAATACCATACCGAAAGACCCGGGTAGGGATGACATAAACTTTTATGCGGTCCATGTCATATGCGATGATTGTTCTGTTCTCCCCAGCAAAGAAAATCAAATTCTATTCTAGATGAACTGTAACCATTGTGTAGTCATCAACACAATCCACGAAACTAAATTTAATATTAATCCTTTCAAACAGGATCACGTGCTGACCATATGCTTTAATGTCCAATTATTAGTACCATAGTCTTCAAGGATCTAGATTGAAAGCTTGGAATCATTGGGACCACCAACAGTACATACACACAAGTGACTCTAAGCTTGATGCATGGAGTGTTGAAGACCACTGGACCTATCAATTTTTCTCCACGTGTTTCCCTCCATATCCATAGCAAGTATCTTAGAGTACCCCCAGAGTCCCCCATAATGTGCAGACAACTGTTGAGAAACACATTTGTTAATCTTGAAAATGTCACATCAGTCTCCTCGTCCCATTCAGATTCCTTATATATCCATGCTACAGTCAGATGAGTAGATCTCCACATCTGTGCACAAATCGTCGACATCCACATATTCAGTCACATGGAAGTGAGAGGAGGCTATCGGATCGAACCCCAAGCAAGCCTCATCAAAAGAATGGATAACATCATGAGTGCTATGCGGCAGTATATTAAACTTCTGGCTCATTGGATTGTATATGACATAGCAATATCTAGCAGCCCCAAGGCACCAGCGTAGGATGAGGCCATTGCAGCAATCTGAGATAGCTACATTGTCCTTGAGGAAGGGCAAGAAGGACAAGTCGGGGAGCGTTCACCGGTGATGCTAGTGAAGTTTTGCTTGCCATTCTCGGTGTCATAGAAGAAGCCGGCCACAGTCTGGGGCAGCACCTGACGGTTGTCGGAGATGAGGCACTTCCAGGAGCGATAAACACATTTGTTGGAGCACAAGGAGCAAGGCAGGAGGTGGTAGAGAATATCGAGAAGGAGATCATCTGTGAGGCTTGCCACTGTGTTCTTCTGGTTGGGGGCCGCCTCCATTTCAAAGAGCCTGCGATAAAGATCCATTCCTTACTAACAAGGTCTAAAGAGGAAAATAATCGGACAAAGATCCATCAGTGAAGTGTGAAAGCATACCCTTGCCTTTGGATCTGGCGGCAGTGCGGCGCGAGGCGTGCAATCGTTCACACAAATTGCGAGAGGAACAATGCGTCGGTCGTACGGGAGGTGGCGGCGGTGCGGCGCGAGGCATGCAATTGTTCACATAAATAGGGAGAGATGAACAATGTGCCAACCTTGAAGATGAAAAAGTGGTAGTAACAGTGATGCAATTGTATTGTGGGTAGTTAGAAAATAGGGAAATAACTCATGCTGAATTTACTACCGCCGATAAACCAAACGGTCATGTAGGGCCGGCAGCCAGAATGCCTATCCCAGTCGAGTTGGCTTTCTATGCAGGGGAGAAAATACCACTGCCGCATCTATTGTTAACCTGTGGTTGGTAGAAGTTTCAACGTTCGGTTTCCTTCCCTGCGAGGCCTCCCTGTCGGTTCAACCGGCGGTGGAAGTATCACATCATCGCTTCTATCGCTACGGTAGTGAAAGTGGCGACAGTGAAAAATCAATCTGTAGTAGTGATTGATTAAAATAATTCATAACTTTTTCGTATGAACTCGGATGAAGACAAACTTTATATCAAAATTATTGAGATCTACAACTTTATAGTTTAAAAGTTTTTGAATTGAAACTGTTTAGGGTCCCAAAATATTGTTGTAAGTGCATATATTTTGAAATTTTAAATTTAAAATTATCAAATGATCTCGGATGTTGACATAGTCTATACAAAAGTTATAGTTCTCAATAGAGTCTACAACTTTGTAGTTGAAAAGTTTTTAATTTGAAGATGTGTTTAGAGTTCCAAATATATGTTCAAAGTTATAAATTTTGAAATTTAAAATTTAGAATTCCTAAACGATCTCAAATATTCACATAGTTTACCAAAGTTCTAGTGGTCGACTTGATCTATATGTTTGATATTGACAAGTTTTTGATTTAAAGTCGTTTAGAGTCTCAAATATGTGTTTAAAATTCACATGTTTTGAGACTCAATTTTTTGAATTTTTCAAACTATCTCTGATGGAGATACATCCTATACCAAAGTTATAGTACTTGACAAGATTTAAAACTTTAAAGTTAAAAGTTTTTTCATTTGAGTTCATTTAGTAGCCAAAATATCCAATATAAGATTATAAAATATTGATATAAAAAGATAACATATTATATATAGACATGAATTAGCGTGCGGTGCAGTGGTAGAGACACGCTGTAATGTTGAGCAGTAGGTTGTGGGTTCGACTCTCCAAAGTTGAAAGTCTTTTGATTTCTTGGGGTTTTAGGTGAACATTAACGGAGACATGCATGTTAAGACGTCTGCCTCGGTTAATGTGATTAACAGAGGTGGACGTGTAGGTCACCATTAACATTAACTTTTGATTATAGACAGTTGCAATGGCCGCCTCCATTAATAAAAAACACCCGCCTCCATTAAATTTTATATAGTTGTGATTACGTATTAAAATTTGAATTTTCAAATGAGCTCAGGTGGACAAACAATCAAAATGAAAGTTATAGATATCAAAAGTTGTATAACTTTGTAGTTGACAACGTTCTCATTTGAAATAATCTATCCAAGAAAAATTACGTTTGAATTTTTCACATTTGAAATTCAAAATTTTCGAATAACCTCAGATAGAGAAATGATTAAAATGAAAGTTGCAGATCTTGAAAAGTTGTATAACTTTGTAGTTGACAACTTTAAAATTTGCAATCATCTATCTAAGGAAAGTTGCATTTGAATTTCCTCACATTTGAATTTCAAATTTTTTCAATTGTCCTCGGACGGAGAAACGATCAAAACAAAAGTTGTAGATCACAGAAAGTTATAAAACTTTATAGTTGAAATTTTTTTCATTTGAAATCATCTATTTATGAAAAATTACGTTTGAATTTGGTACGTTTGAAATTTAAATTTTTAAATAACCTCGGATGAAAAAATGATCAAAATCAAAGTTGTAGATCTCAAAAAGTTATAAACCTTTACATTTTTCATTTAAATTTGTTTAGAGTCCCAAATACTAATTTTAAAATCGGATGAAGATAAAATTAGGTGGACGAATATCCCAAAAGAACACATATATTTAATGGGTGGAGTGGACAGGGGAAGGGCATGTGAAGGCTGAGGTTCTACGGTCAAGCCCCGCAGCCACATGCTGTGTGTTTTTCATGCGCATGTGCGGCTAGCTTGGTGGCCTCCCCGTATTCAATTTTTTAACTTAGATTTGTGATTTCTGAAAAACTATTTATAAGGATGGTTCGTTTTTCAGCCGCTCCTACAAATCAATTTATAGGGGCAGCTGGCCCAACCACCCCTACACAGGGTTTGTAGCCGCCCCTAAAGCTGCTATGTGCAGTAACCGAAGCCCTTATGAACTTGTCTAACACCCCCCGCAATCGCCAGTCGGAGCGTCATCAGCCCCGAAGACGAACGGTCAAACGGGAAAACTATGTGAACACAGAAGATGGAAGACCCTCTTTGTGAAGATGTCACCAGCATACTGAAATGACGTAGGCATGTGAAGGACACGAACTGCCCCGGCAGTGACTTGTCACGGACAATGTGTAACAATCCTGATGCACTTCATGCATTGATGCTTCACAGGATTACTCGAGAGGTAAACTGCACTGATGTTGTCACAATAACCCAAGGTGGCTCGACGAACGAGACTAATTTAGATAAAGCCTCAACACCTAAATGGCCAAAGGCGACGATGCCAAAGGTATATAGGGGTGGCGACGGCGACAAGGGCATGCATGTTGGTGGCACATGGTCACATGGAAGAAGTAAAGGCGCCCCAAGCTATTACATTGTCACGTGCTTCACCGAAACACCAAACGGATCAAATTCAAAAGAACAAGAATTATCAATGGTGATTTGTTGAACAGAAACAAGGTTTTTAATTATATGTCGTGGGTATTTGCCTCCTTGGATCCGTGGGACCATTTGGCCTCTGATTGTGTAATTTCGCCGCTGATTTTTTTCTTTGCTTTGTTTGATTTTCTCATATTTGAGAAGGCTGCCAGACTTTTGTACTAGCTCCATCGCAAACAGAATGAAAAGTCTATTTATATGAGTTAAATAGTTTTAAATTTGTTTAAGCAATTTTTTTTGAAAAAATAGCACCTATAACAATCAATAATCAAACAGGTGCAAAGAAAAGGAGAAAAGTGGATGTTGAAACAGGTACGCGACATTAATCAAACACGCGGCTTCCATATTCCATTCCATAACTGAACTGATAGTAGGTAAGGCGTGTTGCATTGATACGTACACACAATTAATAATTAATATAATAATACATTTGGAACCAACCATATATATTTTGTTCATACTACTGATTGAGCGAGCGAGCGAGATTATTTGTTAAGCAGGCAGTAGTACTAACTGGAGTAGTAGGCAAATTAGGTAGTACTCCGTACTGGCTAATTATTAAGCTGAAACCGCGCGGGCGCGGCGACGGCGGCGACTTGTGTTCACCACTTCAACGGAACCCGAGCCAGAGGAGAAATGCGCAGGTGAAGACGAGCAGCAGCAGCAGCAGGTAGCAGCCGAAGCCGATGAAGTCCGCCATCTCCTCCACCTCCTCCTCCTCCGCTACCTGGTTGCTGCGAGCGCGAGCCACGGCCGCCGCGGCCTCCGCCTGTTTGCTGCGAGCGCGAGCCTCGGCCGCGTCGTCGTTGTTCATCCAAGCCACCGCCGCGGCCTTCCACGCCACCGCCGCGTCCTCCCAGGCCACGGCGGCGTCACACCAATCCGCGGCCCCGTAGTCGTCGTCGTCGCCTCCTCCTTGCAGTTCCTGATCTTCTTCTTCTTCTTCAGCCGTTGGAATAGCCACAACGATCTATTCCAATTCCAACATTCAGATACAGCGAAGCAAGCAAATCAAGCCCACACCGGACACACACAGGACGACACACCGTACGTACCTCCTGTTGCTGTTTCTCCTCCACAGCGACGGCGGCGACGACGACGTTGACGTGCTCCTCGCCGTCGGCGGTGTGCCTAGCCCCGTGCTGCTGCTGCCTCTCTTCCTCCATTGCCGGCCGTCAGCTTAGCTAGCTCTCTCCTCTCTTTTCAGGCCGGGTCGGTAGTTGCTGTTGCTGCTCGCTTGTCGATTTATTTGTTGGTTTGGAAGCGAGGAGGAGAAGAGCTGGGAGGATTTTGGCTAGTAGGGTATGTAAGTACTAAGTAGTAGCAGCTCAGCTGTATGCAGATGACCAGATCCACGCGAAGCAATGCAATTACGCAAAGCAGGTTGAGGTACGTACGTAGTGCAGCTAGCAGTGGCCTACTGTAGCAGCATTATTTGAAAGACGACGAGACTGGACGACGCATGGCATGGATCGGAGCAAGGAAATGGAAATTAGGTGAGCTTGGTGCGCAGCGCAGGGATAAGCTTCGCCATTCTCAGCTAAGCTCATCACGCATCCACCGCCTCCATCTAATCTATCTACTGAGAGTCAGAAAGCGATCGTCATCGTCGACGGGTATGCATGCAATGCATGAGTCACCACTCAGGCACTCACGAGAGGCACAGCACAGGCGTGGCCGTGGCCGGGCCCACGCCACATGCTGACATGCATGTGGATCCATCCATCTCGATCGATCCATGGGGGCTAGCTACTGACTCTTGGTCGCGTTCGATCCATGGATCCGATCACATACATGATCGAGAAAGTTTAGTGCAATGCAATGTCCGTCATAGCTAGCGCGGTACGTACATATATCCAGCATGACGTGCAATTAGTTGTCAAGACGATCAAGACACTGACTGACAACGCGGAATGCATGCATATGTGCATCATCTCTCGGAGAGGCCACAACAGCCTGCGTGATGCGTTGGCGACGCTCGAGTTTTCGACTGTACGCTTGGTAGCTTCGGCCGCGGACTGTCTTTCCTATTCCTCCGCGGTTCCCTACGTCCGTCGTTTGGTTTCCCCGACTCGAATCCACGCACGACGCGACAGCTGCGGCACACCGGCAGGTGGCCCGCGGCGCAATTGCTGCTGGGCGCAGCGCAGCACGGCCGCACGGGACGGCAGCAGGCTACCTAGCAGTTCGCCCGCCTCCCTCCCAGTGACCCTGTTCTGTGTTATCTACAGTACTTCTCTTACGTTCATCCGACCGTGAGACAAAGTAAGGGCCTGTTTGTTTGAAGTCGTTAAAGTTTAACTCCCATCATATCAATATTTTCTTAAATGTATGGAGTACTAAATGTAAACTAATTGCATGCATGTCGGCACATATTATGAGTAATTTACGAGACGAATCTATTAAGCCTAATTAGTCCCAAATTGAAAATTTTTTGTCAAATAAGGCGAAAGTGCTACAGTGTTTGTTAAACTTTAACTCTTCAAACCAAACACTCCCTAAGTACTTCTCTTCTGTTATTAATTCTTTTTTCAGTTCCGTCATTTTAATCAGGTTCTTGTCGCTGTCCTCTTGTAATCAGTAGTCTGGTTAGTTTGTACATATTTTAGGCCTTTAGGGTTAGGCTTTTTTATTCTTTCTATAACAATTTATTTATAATTGATACAAAGTAACTAAAATTTAAATATTCTTGTGGATGCTAGAAAAGACATGAAAAGGTTTTACAAAAGAAAAGTACCGGACAGCGGTAGTGCAAGACTGCAAGGGATCTTAAGGGAAGAGGAGATCAAATATGACCCATGCTTAATTAAGAAAGGAAATCGATTCTTACCATCCTAATTAGAGGGAGAGGGTGAGAAGGAAATATTTCGAGAATGGGCTATTCCAAACTCGCACGTGCAATTTTCCCACTACACATATTAGGGAAAAAAATAATAGAAGAAGGTTTCAACCGGCATGGTTCGATGAGTTTGGCGGTTGCCTTGAATACAATGAATAATTTGTCGTTATATAATTTGTGCTGGTCAAATGTTTTTATATTTGACTTGATTCATAGAAAATGTTGGCATTGTGTATATATCTAAATAAATTTATTGTAAAATTATATCCAATGATTAATCTAATGATATCAAGTATGCACTATAAATATTAATGCTTTCTTATATATATTTGATCATAGTTTAAAAGTTTTGACTTTTCAGGAAGCGAGAATGGTACTCTTTATGAGACGTGAGAGTATACATTGTTTTAGACAAATTTTAAACTCTTAGATTATGGTCTTTTTGGGACAAAGAGAGCTCGAGCATATGTGTACTATAAGGACGGACTGTTCAGATCGGCTTCATGTGTCTTTGTTTATGGGCAAATTAGATGGTCAATAATGGGTTGGGGATCACCAAGACGCCAACGTGGAACCCTGTGCTCTGATTGGTGCGTGACTCGTACATTGAGATCCGTACATCCAGTCGCGTGACTGAGTGTTATTGTTGCTGGTGTGAGTTTGAGCGCTGTCGTAGGCCTGTAGCGGAAAAAAACACCCTGTTTGGCTAGGTTCCTCTGCTAGATTATTACATAAATTAGAGCTAGAGAAATTTAAAAAAATATGTTTTTCTAGCTCCACGTTCATTTCGTGAGGAGAGAAAAATAGCTCTCATAAACAATGTTGCTATAATTATTGGTGTAGAAGGAGTCACAACCACAAGAAACCATGTCAAATAGGCTCTAAATTTATCGGGGGCCTGTTTTTTTAATGAAAAAATGTAGTACTATGACCATATGCATGTGCGTCGATCTTATTATACCCTGCTTTTCCAAGTGTTTGTCAGCAAATACAATATAAGAGATGCCTGCAGTAGCTTCCTTAAAATGTACAGTACTTTCAAAGAACATTCAGTATGTATGCATCAAAGTACATCTAAGTCCCTAAATGGGTTTTGGCGTATTGATGACAATATAATTAAGAAACTAATGAAAATTTTCAAGTTTGGATAGGTAACAAATATGCAGGGTTAAAAGATAACACGTGAGCCCCCCCTCCCCCCTCCCCGGTCCCCGCGTGCAATTCTTTCAACGAGGCATTTGGCTCAATCAAGGCATTTTATAATTTTGAATTTGAGTAAACGAAGCGCCGTACTATAAAGAGGGACAGAAAATGCAAGCTTCTAGGGAATCATATGCTCTCATCTCAAGATTAAAACCCCTAAAGCCAAAAGAATGGCAGCATCACTCCTATCCTATCTTTTCTGGCCTGCACAGAAGTTCTGCGTCTGACCACAGAACTTCTGTGGTTGAGCATGGAAGTTCTGCGTCCTGTTGCGGAAGTTCCATGACCTATCTGTACCATTGGTGTCGAGTGAGAGAGAGTATTTATACTTCCCTCTCTTCTTCCCCAACAACCGCTTGCACATTTCAGACACCTCCCATCTCGTGAACATCTCTCTCTCTCCTCCATTGTTGGCCATCCAACCTCTCCCTTTTGTTCTTGGTGATTTCCCCCCTTGAGAGATTAGATTGGGAGAAGATTTGAGAGCCCTTGAGCAAGAGCAAACAACTGAGAGTCCTGGTTCTCCCTCTAGCTTGCACTTTGTGTTCGTTACTCTTGGAGCTTAGGTTCCTAGACATCTAGAGGTTGCCCGAGAGCTCCCAATTGGCTGTGGTTAAGCACTGCGAAGTATGTATTGCCCTAGTAAAGCTTAGTGGAAACCTCAAGCTCAACCTTTGTAATTAGCTTGAGAAGATGAAAGGTCCTAATGGCTAGAGGGGGTGAATAGCCTATTAAAAATTTTACAACAACACTTAATGTTTCTTGCTTTGCCTTGCCCTTGGAGGATGATGAAGCCTCCAATGCCACACCCTTCTTCTTCTCATCTTTCTTGTCATTCTTCTTCTCTTCCTTGTCATCATCATCTCTATATGTGTTATCGGTCATCGCATCTCCCAACACTTGGTTTGTTGTCATGGTGTCCAAACCACTCGCTAGAATAGTGACCAATGTGCCAAATCTTGATGGTAAGCATCTCAAGAACATGTGGAAGAAGTCCTTGTCCTTCACCTCTTCTCCAAGTGCTTTGAGATCATTGACAAGCACTTGAAGCTAATGAAACATCTCCGACACACTCTCATCATCCTTTATCTTGAAGCTTGCAAACTTTTCCTTGAGAATGTATGCCTTGGCACCTTTCACCGCTTGAGTGCCCTCAAATGATTCCTCCAACTTCTTCCATGCTTCATGAGCTATCTCAATGTTCTCGATTTGCTCAAAAGTTCTCTCATTCAATGCATCATGAATGGCACTAAGAGCAATGTCATTATTTTGGAGCAACACTTCTTCGGCCGCAGTGGGATTCTCCGGATAGGCTACCTCAAACTTGGTCTCCACCACCTTCCACACCTTTCTATTGATTGACTTGTTATAGGTGGTCATCTTTGCCTTCCAATATGGATAATTTGAGCCATCAAATTGGGATGACTTCTTGGTGTTGTTGATTTGAGCTATTTTCACACCGTAGGTTGTTAAGCCTCAAATCACGGTGACCACGGCACTGATACCACTTGAAAGGTCCTAATGTTGAGAGGGGCCCGAATAGCCTATTAAAAATTCTACAACAACACTTAAGCCAAGTGGTCAGTCGATTAAACGGCGAAGCGAGTGTTGCGCTAGCCTACTAAAAATGCAAGCCACCAAACCACAACTCTAGTTGCTATAGTCTCTATTTTACACACAAAGTATAAGTCACTACCACTAAGTTAGTGAGCTCTCAAAGACTAACTAAAGATCCTCACAAACCACTAGACAAGACACAAGCTAGCTCTTAAAACTAGTTACACTAAAGAGCTTAGCTACACTAGGAAAGTAAATACAAGGGAGGTAGTGAGGTGTATACCACCGTGGCAAAAGACAATCATCAATCAGAAGAGAAACCCGGAGACAATGATGGCACAATGATTTATCCCCGAGGTTCACTTGCTTGCCGGTAAGCTACATTCTCGTTGTAGAGATTCACCCACTTAGAGGTTCATGTGTTAATAGGCATCACAAGCCTAACCCACAATCGGGTGCCGCACAACCAACATAAGATGAAGATCCACAAGCTACAAGCAATGCACTATAGTACCTTTTGGCTCTCCACCAGGGAAAGGTCAAGAACCCCTCACAATCACCATGATCGGAGCCAACGACAGGCACCTTCCTCCGCTCGACGATCCTCATGCACCAAGCGTCTAGGTGGCGACAACCACCAAGAGAGTAACAAGCGAATCCCGCAGTGAAATACAATCACCAAGTGTCTCTAGATGCAATCTCTCAAAGCAATGCACTTGGATGCTCTCCAATCTCACTAGATGATAATCCAATCAAGCATGGTGAGTTAGAGAATGTTGGCTATGCTCACTAGGGTGTATACTCAATACAAATGGACAAGAGAGTGAGCAAGAGACGGCCATGGGGCTTAAATAGAAGCCCCCACAAAATAGAGCTGTTGGGCTCAACACTGAGCCCGCTGCGCGTCGACCGGACGTGCCGATTGGGTTGACCGGACGCACCACGCCTAGCGTTCGATCGTGCAATGTCTGCCACGTGTCACTACGGTTCAATCGTGTTAATCAATTTCCAATGGTCAACTAGCTCTGCGCCAGCACTTAAGTCGAGACCGGACGCACTAGCGCTAGACCGAACACTGCACCACCACGTCCGCTCACGCCCTCACCCGTGCGACCAAAACACCGACCTAACGCGCTAAGAAGATGACCAGATGCGCCACCACGTTGAGTCCAATCGACTCTAGAAAGGCACTAGAGAGGTATTTTGATGACCAGACGCGTTCGTTCATGCCCGACTGGACGTGGCCTCGAGTCTGATCCACTTTGGCCCTACGCACCAACTCTAGGACTACCTATGTCAGCATACGCCAACACTGACTAGACGCACCCCCTGCGCGTCTAGTCCCAAACCCCTCCAAAGTCCGGTCACAAGACCTAAGCATGCTGCCTTTGCACCACTGACCGGATGCACAGGTCCAGCGTCTGGTCCAGCGTCTGATCGTAGGAAACAGCGCCTCCTCAACCCCAACTTCATCACCCTTGATCAAATGTGCTAACCACCAAGTGTATAACCTTGTGCATGTGTGTTAGCATATTTTCACAAATATTTTCAAGGGTGTTAGCACTCACTAGAATCTAAATGCATATGCAATGAATTAGAACATCTAGTGGCACTTTGATAACTACATTTTACGATGAGTTTCACCCCTCTTAATAGTACGGCTATCTATCCTAAATGTGATCACACTCATTGTCTTGATCACCAAAACACAAAAGCTCCTACCAAATATACCTTTGCCTTGAGTTTTTTGTTTTTCTCTTTCTTCTTTTCCAAGCCCGAGCACTTAATCATTACCATGGGCATCACCACCAGCATGATCTTCACCATTTGCTCCATCACTTGGAATGTGCTACCCTATCTCATCACTTAGAGCAATGGGTTAGCACTTAGGGTTTTATCAATTCACCAAAACCAAACTAGAGCTTTCAATCTTCCTATTTTTGGTAATTGATGATAACTCTTTCACAAAGATATGAATTGAAATTATTTTGAATTCATGTTACTTGCCCAAGCATTTTTACCATGTGTAAAGGATTTGGACAAGTTTCATGAACCCAAATTGGTATAATTAGCTCCCTCCTACATATATGCTAAGAGTTTAAAAAGAAGCTTGCACATATGCATAGATTGAAGTTGTGGGAGAGTAATGTCTACCAAATGATGCTATGATGTAAGAGATGGACCTTTGAAGCATGATACCAATCGGAGTGCACCATTAATGCCATCCTTAGCACCATGGTCAGCTAGATACCACTTGGAATTACTTTCAAAACACAAACACTAGATACCCCGTGAGATCAACATTATAAGCAAGGTTATAGTACCAACTTGTGAAAGCAAATGTAAGGTATATCTAGCTATCATCCTATGCATGCTAGTATATCAAACTTGTGAAACCTATAACTAGCATACACCACACAAGCAAGTATATCGAATTTAAAATTTATAAATGCAAGCAAACATATGTGAATGCACATTCAAATGCATTAACCAAGTCCATGAGCTTGCTCCCCCTACTTGTGTGCTCAAATTTTAATTGATCCCTTTACTTTTATATTTCTTCCCCTATGTCAAGGTTCTCCCCTTTGTCATCTTTTCCTTATCTGTGTGCACTAATTTCTCCCCCTTTGTCATCAATGACCATAAAGGTTCAATTTTAGATAGGTTAAGATTATCAATGTCAATCAATGGGGTGAGAATCATTTTCCCAAATTTAGTTCAATCTAGAACACATGCCAAAGATATTTAACTCGGTTTGATCCAAGGATAAGCTTCTTCACACCTCATTTCAAGGGTTATCTTGACCATATTGAGTTAAACACTTATAGCCCATTTTCTAGACTAAACACTAGGTTCACAAGCCCACAAAACATGTCATATGCTACCGCTAGATCAAGTCAAGCATAGGAGGAATAGTGGTACCATACAAGCATCAAATTCATTTGATTTTCATGAATGAGCCTATTAAATGTGAGGAATGACTAGATGTACTAAACAAGTCCTTAGCAATGGATGTATATCATGTCAATCAACTTTTACTTTGAATTGCTCGAAGGAGAGGCATGTCATATAAGTGGGGGGTGCATCAACACATATTTGAGAAATATAATATGTTCAACTCATTCCTTAGCTTGCAAAATCTCTTCTCATCAAGTGGCTTGATGAATATCGGTAAGTTGATCTTTGGTGCTCACACTCTCAATGCAAATATCCCCTTTTTATTGGTGATCTCTTATGAAATGGTGACGGACATCAATGTGCTTTGTTCTTGCATGTTGAACCAGATTGTTGGTTAGCTTGATTGCACTCTTGTTGTCACATAGTAATGGCACTTATTTGAACTTGATTTCAAAGTCATTTAAGGTGGCCTTCATCCAAAGAATTTATGCACAACAACTACCGGCTGATATGTATTTGGCTTCGGTGATTAATAATGCAACACTGTTTTACTTCTTTGATGACCAAGATACTAGTGATCTTCCTAATAGTTGACAAGTGCTCGAAGTGCTTTTCCTTTTAACCTTACATCCCGCATAATCCAAGTCAGAGTAACCAACTAGCTCAAACTTTGCTCCTTTGGGATACCACAAACCAACATTTTGTGTATGCAACAAGTATCTCAATATTCTCTTTGTAGCCTTCAAATGACTTTCTCTTGATGAGGCTTGAAATCTTGCATATATGCACACACTAAACATGACATCCGGCCTTGATGCAGTCACATATAGTAGACTTACAATTATAGAGCGATACAACTTTTGATCCACCATATTTCCACTTGCATCACTATCCAAATTGTCATTTGTTCCCATGGGTGTACTAATTGGTTTTGCTTCATTCATACAAACTTCTTAAGCATGTCTTTGATGTACTTCTCTTGACTCACAAATGTACCATTCTTCATTTGCTTGATTTAAAGACCAAGTAATTCAACTCTCCAATCATGGATATCTCAAACTCATTAGTCATCATCTTCCCAAACTCTTTACAAAAGTCTTGATTGGTTGATCCAAAGATAATGTCATCCACATAGGTTTGCAACACAAACAAGTCCTTACCAATCTTCTTGGTGAAAAAAGTGGTGTCAACCTTTTCCATAATGAACCCTTTAGAGAGGAGAAAGTCCCTCAACCTCTCATACCATGCTCTAGGTCCTTGCTTCAAGCCATACAATGTCTTCTTCAACTTGTACACATGGTTTGGCTTCTTGTCATCTTTAAAACTGGAAGGTTGCTCAACATAAACTTCTTTATTGATGTAGCTATTGAGAAATGCACTCTTAACATCCATTTGATAGAGCTTGATGTTGTGGGCACAAACATAGTCTAACAAGATCCTAATTGCTTCTAATCTTGTAATGGGGGCACATGTTTCACCAAAATTAAGACTCTCTATTTGAGTGTAACCTTGTGCTACCAATCTTGCTTTGTTCCTTACTACTATCCCATCTTGATCTTGCTTGTTGCGAAAGACTTATTTGGTTCCAATCACATTGTGTTCCTTTGGTCTCTCAACTAATTCTCATACTTAATTTCTAGTGAAGTTGTTCAATTCTTCATGCATAGCATTCACCCAATAAACATCCTTCAACATTTTTATCTATCTTCTTTGGTTCAAAGGATGACATAAATGAAAAGTGCTCACAAAATAAAGCCAATTTTGATCTTGTTTGTATGCCTCTAGAAATATCTCTAATTATAGTGTCTAATGGACGATCTCTTGCAATATTAGTTGGTTAGAATATTAGAACTTGATTGCTTGCACTTGCTTGATCATTTGGTTGAGATGATGAGCTAGCCGCTTTATTTTGCACATTGTCATGAGAGCTACTAGTACTTGCTTGATTTGTATCATCTTGCACATTTGAGTTAGAGAACACTTGCACTTGATTATCTTCTTCATCTATCACTTGTCTAGGCCTTAACTCACCAACATCCATGTTATTCGTGGTATTTGAAAGTTGAATGCCTCTAACATCATCAAGATTTTCGTTCTCATCTTGAGAACCCTTGGTTTCATCAAATTCAACACCATGTACCTCCTCAAGAGTACCACTTGCCAGATTCCAAACTCTATATGTTTTGCTAGTGGTTGAGTATCCAAGCAAGAATCCTTCATCACATTTCTTGTCAAACTTATTTAATCTAGTGCCTATCTTTGATATATAGCATTTGCAACCAAATACCTGAAAATATGTAATGTTGGGCTTTCTACCATTAAAGAGCTCATAAGGTGTCTTCTCTTTTAATGGGTGACAATAGAGCCGGTTGCTATAATAGCAAGCCATGTTGATTGCTTTGGTCCAAAAGGATTGACTCACATTGTACTCACTAAGCATAGACCTTGCCATGTCAATAAGTGTTCTATTCTTCCTCTCAATAAGGTTATTTAATTGTGGAGTGTACTTGACCAAGAATTGATGTCTAATTCTAAAATCATCACATAACTCATCAATTCTAGTGTTCTTGAATTCACTACCATTGTCACTTCTAACTCTTTTGATGGTTGTTTCAAACTCATTGTGAATGCCCTTGACAAATGACTTGAAAGTTGCAAACATATCACTTTTGTCCACTAGAGAGAATGCCCAAGCTTTTCTAGTGGAGTCATCCACTATCACAAAGCCATATTTGTTTCCACCGATGCTAGTGTATTGTGTTGGCCCAAACAAGTCCATATGCAACAACTCAAATTGCTTTACTAGTGCTCATCATGCTTTTCTTAGGATGGGTGTTTCTAACTTATTTTCCGGCTTGACAAGAGCTACAAAGCTTATCCTTCTCAAACACCACATCTTTCAAACCTCTAACTAGATCATGCTTAACCAATCTATTCAATTGTTTTATTCTAACATGACCAAGCCTTCTATGTCATAACCAACCCATGCTAAACTTAGTGAACAAGCATGTTGATAATTGAGTTTCACTAGCATTGAAATCAACCAAGTATAGATTCTCATATCTAAAGCCTTTGAAGGTCAAATTAGATCCATCTACACGTTTGATCTCTCTACATCATCTACTCCAAATATGCACTTAAATCCAAGATCACACAATTGAGCCACGGATAGCAAATTGAAGTTTAAGCTCTCAACTAGCAACACATTAGATATGCTTAAGTCATTTGATATTGCAATCTACCAAGCCCTTTGCCATTGCCACCAAATGTGATACTATCGTAACCATCATTGTTATTGGAATTGATTGAGTTGAACTTTCTTGCATCACTAGTCATGTGCTGAGTGCACCCACTATCAAGAACCCAGTACCTTCCTCTGGCTTTTTAATTGACCTACAAAAGAAGATCAATTCTTTTTAGGTACACAAACTTGCTTGGATCATTGAAGGTTAGTCACTAAACTCTTTGGTACCCAAATGGCCTTCTTCTTTGGGCCCAACATGGATGTACCAACAAACTTAGCCTTCACACCGTTGGCACCCTTAGTAAGCAAATAACAAGAATCAAACTTGACTGTGGATACAATAGCATTCTTATTCTTGTTCTTATAATCATGCTCTTTATGACCAACTTGCTTGTAACTAGTGCAAAACTAACCATTGTTCTTCATAAAATTAGTCTTGTGAGCAGCAAAGGTCGTATTGCCTTTCTTGGGGGTATAGCCTAATCCCTCTTTGTAGAGAGAAGCTCTTTGACTATCCAAGCACATAAGCAAGCGGTCCTCACCACCATAGGCCTTGCCTAGGGCACAAGTGAGCCCATTGACCTTCTTTTTGAGGGTCTCATTCTCAACCATTAGTGAGACATCATAAGTGAAATCATTACTACTAGATGAGCTAGAAGTGGAAGTGCTACAAGAAGGGTTAGTTGAACCAATAATGATAGGCTTATAGAATGATTCTTTAATTATGTCACATGGTAAGCCCACTTCACATTTTACAACAAGTTTCTTCTCATTTTGCTCATTGAGTAGAGAGGAATGAGCTTTTTTAAGCTTTTGTGAGCCTTGCCAAGCTCCTCATGGTCTTTCTTTAGACTCTCATGAGATGTATTGAGCTTATCAAAGGCTTTCTTAAGGGCTTTAGTTCCTTATGCAAGCTTTTGCATTCCCTTTTCTTAATGTCAAAATGTTCTTTAGCATCTTATAACATGTCAAATAGTTCATCTTTAGTTGGTTCATCATCTTTATTTTTACTTTTAATTTTATCATGTTCCTCATCACACTCATAATCAGATTATATCTTAGTGGCCTTAGCCATGAAGCATATTGATGGAGTGTCAAAGAGAGAAGGCTTCTCCTTGATAGCAATTTTTGCAAGAGCCTTCTTCTTGGTGGTCTTGTCATCATCACTATCATCAACATCACTTGAAGAAGCATAACTATCCTAAGTGACCACATATGAGCCACCCTTCTTCTTCTTGAGGGTCATCTTGTCCGCCTTCTCTTTCTTTTTCTTCTTGTCCTTCTTCATGTTCTTCTTGTTATCATCATCATTGTCACCATTGTATGGACATTCCACAACAAGATGATCCTTGTTATTGCACTTGAAGCACCTTCTTACTTCATCTTTGTTCTTGGACGATGACTTCTTCTTCCTTGCATGATAACCCTTCTTCACAATGAATTTGTCAAATCTCTTCACAAAGAGAGCTATCTTCCCATCATCAAGTTCATCAAAGCTTAAGCATTCATCTTCACTTGATGTTTCTTACTTTGCCCTTGGAGGATGATGAAGCCTTGAATGCCACACTCTTCTTCTCATCTTTCTTGTCATTCTTCTTCTCTTCCTTCTCATCATCATCTCTATATGTGTCATTAGTCATCATGTCTCCCAACACTTGGTTTGGTGTCATGGTGTCCAAACCACTCCTCACTAGAATAGTGACCAATGTGCCAAATCTTGATGGTAAGCATCTCAAGAACTTGTGGGAGAAGTCCTTGTCCTTTACCTCTTCTCCAAGTGCTTTGAGATCATTGACAAGCACTTGAAGCTAATGAAACATCTCCGACACACTCTCATCATCCTTTATCTTGAAGCTTGCAAACTTTTCCTTGAGAATGTATGCCTTGGCACCTTGGAGGTTCAGTGTTGAGCCAAATGACTCTATTTCATGGGGGTTTCTATTTAAGCCTCATGGCTGGTTCTTGCTCACTCTCTTGGCCATTTGTATTGAGTATACATCCTAGTAAGCACAACCAACACTCTCTAACTCACCTTGCTTGATTGGATCATCATGTAGTGAGATTGGAGAGCATCCAAGTGCATTGCTTTGAGAGATTGCATCTAGAGGCACTTGGTGATTGTGTTTCACTGTGGGATTTGCTTGTTACTCTTAGTGGTTGCCGCCACCTAGATGGCTTGGTGTAGTGAGGATCGTCAAGCGGAGGAAGGTGCTTGTCTCCGGCTCCAATCGTGGTGATTGTGAGGGGTTCTTAACCTTTCTCTAGCAGAGAACCAAAAGGTACTCTTGTGGATTGCTCGTAGCTTGCGGATCTCCGTCTTGTGTTGGTTGTGTGGCACCCAATTGCGGGTTAGGCTTGTGATGCCTATTAGTGCATGAACCTCCAAGTGGGTGAATCGCTAAAACGAGAACGTAGCTTGCCAGCAAGCAAGTGAACCTCAGGGATAAATCATTGTGCCATCAAGTGGTATCAAAGCCGTGGTCACTGTGATTTGAGGCTTAACAACCTATTTGGAGGTTCAAGTGGCAAGCTACGTTCTCGTTTTAGCGATTCACCCACTTGGAGGTTCATGCACTAATAGGCATCACAAGCCTAACCCGCAATTGGGTGCCACACAACCAACACAAGACGGAGATCCGCAAGCTACGAGCAATCCACAAGAGTACCTTTTGGTTCTCTGCTAGAGAAAGGTTAAGAACCCCTCACAATCACCACGATTGGAGCCGGAGACAAGCACCTTCCTCCGCTTGACGATCCTCACTACACCAAGCCATCTAGGTGGCGGCAACCACTAAGAGTAACAAGCAAATCCCACAGTGAAACACAATCACCAAGTGCCTCTAGATGCAATCTCTCAAAGCAATGCACTTGGATGCTCTCCAATCTCACTACATGATGATCCAATCAAGCAAGGTGAGTTAGAGAGTGTTGGTTGTGCTTACTAGGATGTATACTCAATACAAATGGCCAAGAGAGTGAGCAAGAACCAGCCATGAGGCTTAAATAGAAACCCCCATGAAATAGAGTCATTTGGCTCAACACTGAGCCCTCTGCGCGTCGATCGGATGCGCCGATCATGTTGACCGGACACACCACGCCTAGCGTCCGGTAACGCGATGTCTGCCATGTGTCACTGTGGTTCAACCGTATTTGTCGATTTCCAACAGTCAACTAGCTCCGCGCTAGGGCTTAAGTCAAGACCGGACGCACCAGTGCCAGACCGAACACTGCACCACCACGACCGCTCATGCCCTCGCTCGTGCGACCAAAACACCGACCTGACACACTGAGAAGATGACTAGACACGCCACCACGCTGAGTCCGATCGACTCTAGAAAGGCATCAGAGAGGTATTTTGACGATCGGACGCGTCCGTTCACGCCGATTGGATGCGGCCTCGAGTTCGGTCCTCTCCACCCCTACGCGCTAACTCCAGCACCGCCTGCGTCAGCGTACGTCAGCACTGACCGGACGCACCCCCTGCGCATTTGATCCCAGACCCCTCCAGAGTCCGGTCACAAGACCTAAGCCATGCTGCCTCTGCACCACTGACCAGACGCATGGGTCCAGCGTCCAGTCCTGCGTCCGATCACAGGAAACAGCGCTTTCTCAACTCCAACTTCATAACCCTTGCTCGAATGTGCTAACCACTAAGTGTATCACCTTGTGCATGTATGTTAGCATATTTTCACAAATATTTTCAAGGGTGTTAGCACTCACTAGAATATAAATTCATATACAATGAATTAGAACATCTATTGGCACTTTAATAACCGCATTTCACAATGAGTTTCACCCCTCTTAATAGTATGACTATCTATCCTAAATGTGATCATACTCATTAAGTGTCTCGATCACCAAAACACAAAAGCTCCTATCAAATATACCTTTGTCTTGAGTTTTTTGGTTTTCTCTTTCTTCTTTTCCAAGCCCGAGCACTTGATCATTACCATGGCCATCATCACCATCATGATCTTCATCATTTGCTCCATCACTTGGAATGTGCTATACTATCTCATGATCACTTAGAACAATGGGTTAGCACTTAGGGTTTCATCAATTCACCAAAACCAAACTAGAGCTTTCAGAAGAGATAGGAGTTAGAAGAGACTTTGAGACTTTGTGGCTCCCTCGACGACAGGGACGTAGGCCAGCCTTTATGGCTAGTTGAATCTCGGTTTAAATTTCTTGTCTCGCCTCTTGTTGTTGAGTTTGTGCCTCTCTTGTTTGAATTACATTTCTAGGGTTTTCACCTGATCTACTCGTATAGGTTGTTTCAACTGCAGGGGCTTGGCACAAAAGGAAGCTGCAACCATAAGGAAGCTGGAAAATTTACTTGATCTGGTTTTCTTCTCTGATCTCTAGTTGTTTGTAAGATTCAGCCATCTACGTGAAACTTCCATGGATTTGCACAGAACTTCAACAGCCACGCTTAAAAGTTCTGCGGGAATCCACAGAAGTTTTGCAGTCTGCTGACCACTGTTTTTTGAGATAAATTTTTGTAGGCCTATTCACCCCCTCTAGGCCGTGCAACGATCCTTTCAATGCATAAATTCACCACTCTACTTCCTAAATTATTCTTCTTTTATTCTATTTTTTACTTCCCAAATTACATTTGCACCATCCATGTTCCCTATATGACCCCCTCATGTCAAATGAGTTAGAACAATCCGTGTCCTGCTCGCACTCTTCACGCATTTGCAGATGCCGATTGGGCCGGTGATCCTAATGATCGAACTTCCACTTCAGCTTATGTTGTTTTCCTTGGAGCCAATCCTATCTCTTGGAGTTATAAAAAGCAAAAGACAGTTGGATCCTCCACCGAAGCCGAATATCGGGCCATTGCCTCCACTACCGCTGAAGTCAATTGGATCATGAATCTTCTTCAAGAGCCGAAAGTTCAAATCTCACTGTAACACCTCTGGGTGTTAAGCATGCATTCATATCCCAAATCATGAGAATTTCATTTCATACATGTTCATCATCGCATGCAATTTAAATTTGCATTAATTAAAATTGTGAAAAATATGTTTGAACTCTGAATTCGTAAAAATTCTAGCTAAGAGTGGTAACAATTTATTGAGCTATAACTCTAAATTACTTAGAAATAATTAACATGATTTTTGGAGCAATTTTTGTATTCAAAATCTCCCCAAATTTTGCTTTTAAAAATATTTCAGAAAAATGAGTTATCAATTAAAATTTTGACTTTAAATCATTAATTCAAAATCTATTTAGAATTTTGAAAAGTGCCCTAAATAAAAGTTGTAGAGAATTAAATTTTGAACAACTTTTGTTTTGGGGGCAACTTGTGAAAATGTCTTTTTCATCTTCAAAGTTTGAATTTGAATCAAATTGTAAAATCTGGAATTGTATTTAGAAAAGAAAAATGAATTTCTTGCCTTAACGGGCCGCCGCCCCACTTCCGGCCCAACGGCCGAAGCCGGCCCGCGCCCGCGCCTGCGTCCGCGCCTGCCTCCGCCACCGCGCGCCATCGCCGGCGCTACCGTTCCGGCCACCGCAGCGTACCATCGACGCCTCCATCTTGACCCGAGCTCCGCTTTTCCATCACGCAGCCAGTGCTCGCATCAGTTGCTCGTGGTAAGCCTCCTCTCCACGTGAATTGCTCGCCGGAGCAGAGCCGAGCTCGCCGGAGCTTTCCGCTCCGTGGACCGTTCCTTTCTGCCCCACCTTTTTCTCTTCTAGCACACGCATCTCGTTCGCCATGACTCACCGGTGCTCGAGCACCCTTCCATCGCCATTCCATGGTCGGAGGTGGCCGGCCGGCGGTCACCCGTGCCACCGTTCCGCCATGAACGGCGGTGACCAGCCCTCCGAGCTCCATTGGCCACTGCGTGTGTACCGTTGAGTTCGCAAGCACGATGTGGTTCGCATAGTGCCGTTGGCCTAGCCGGAGACTTCGCCGCCGGCGAGCTGTGGACGCCGGTGTCTTCCTCCCTCTCTCTGTGACTGACATGCGGGGTCACGGGCCCACCTGTCAGTCTCGTGTTTGTTCTCTGTGTTCAGTTCGTGGGTGCACGTAGCGCCGAGCGGTCGGATTTCAAAAAAATTTAAATAAAATGTTTTCCAGAAATTGTTAAAAGGGTTTTTAAAATCCATAACTTGCTCATTTTAGCTCCAAAAATTGTGAAACCAATTTTGTAGTGTTTCTCTTGAGTAGATATATAGTTTAAAAATATTGCATGTCAAGTTTGAAATACTTTTCTGTAGAGTTTTTATTTAATCAATGAAATTGCTATTTTCTTGTTAAATATGTAATAAATCATAGAAAGTTCAGAAAAATATGGTTCCACTTGCAATAATTTTCTTTTGTGATGTAATTTCTAGCAAAAATATGCGCCATGCATGTTCTGTAGAAAAATCTTGATGTGTAGTACAAGTGTTTAATATTGTTAATAATTGTTATTTTTGCTAGAGAGAAAAAGATGAATAGAACATGCATGTAATAATTTTTATATGGTGATTATTTATTGTGTAGAATGTAGGAAAAATGTTAAATCTGTTGTTTGATACTTTTCATAGTATAAAGTATTTTTATGCCCATTTTTAGTCCCTAGTTTGTTATTTTTGTGTAGGCAGTTTTAGTAATCCAAATGCAATGAAATTTTTGTGGTATGCTAGACTTGATAATAGTAGGCTACTGTAATTTTCTCAGATTTTTCTGTGCTACCAAAATAGGTGTTGCTGTTCAAACATAGTTGCAATTAGGGTTTAATTAACCTTGTCAATGTATAATTAGTTAATAAGGTTTTCTTTGGTGTATCTTTGAAGCATTTAATAAGATGTGTTGACTTAGCATAGTAGTAGTAGAAGAGAATGCAGTAGATGACATGTGCTTGTAGTATATGTTCTTGGATGATGTTGACTACCTTGTAGAAGAAATGTATTTCTACTTTATAAAATAAAGTAAACCTATTTATCTACATTTCATTCATGATGACCATTACATATCATTTCTGTGATGCACCTAGGCATAAGTACTTATACGGTTGCATCATACAGGATTGCAGGAAGTAACTCAGGTAGCGGTTCTCGAGGAGCCGGAAGAGCAGCCCGAGGAGCAGGAGGTGCCCGAAGCCGACGAGGAGGTCGGTGAGGATCTTCCAGAGTGCCCAGACCACCGTCCGAGCTCTTTCGAGAGAGGCAAGCCTCGGAGCATTTTTATCCCCCGGTTTGCAAATAATTTTATTAAGGCTTTACTTTAATTGCTGCATTATGTTTAGGAGTTGTTTGCAACCGTTGCTGCATTATACCTTGTTTACTCTGTTCTACCCTATCCTTGTCACCTTGTTATTCGCAGTCAAGTAATTGCTTAGCTTGCTTAGACCGGTAGAAGTCGGGTGATTTCCTGTCACCTGCGAGCTATAGGTGGTTACCTGGATCTGCTTGAGAAAGTATGTCATCTGAAAATAGCTAAGTGTTAATGTGAAATTGAGACCGGACAGAAACTTGCAGGGTTTTGGACTGTGGTGTTTTTCGTCTGTGTCGATTAAGGACCGACCATTGTTGGGCCTCGAGTCATGTTGAACGCATGCCTTACATTTAGCTGGCCGAATAATGTACCTTTCGACCGCGAAGCTGGGAGATTATTTGGGCCGAGTGGATTGCCCACAACGCACTGTACCGGAGTAGTAGTGGCAGGATACGGGGGCGCGATGATAAGGCCAAAGAGCAGTCGGGCGGCCCTCGGGTACATGTGGTTCCTGGCAAGCTCGCGACTTTACCTGAATGGTTGACTCGGTGACCAACACCTCACTTTAGCGGGTGAGTGAGGTTTGTGTGAGGAATAAATTACCAGCTGGTTAATAATCGATTCGAATCACCATCGTTCACTGGATAGTGAACACTTGACTTGAGTGACTTCATCGTAGTAATTCTGATGGAACACTTGGATCGTTATATGGAATATGACATGATTAAAGTGGTTAATGATCATTGGTTATCCTTACCTATTTAATCACATGTTACTCTAGTACAGGTGCAAATGTAGTTGACAGGTTAATAAAGACTTTGACTTGATGCAAAGCTTTTGGAAAGATTCTTTAAATACTAAAAATGCTTTTTGCAAATGAGTCAGCTACCCCACCAGAAAGTCTGTCATGATTCCTTGGAGTCTTTTATTTTTGGTTCTGTCGGGTAAGTCTAGCTGAGTACCTTCTCGTACTCAGGGCTTTGTTCCCACTTGTTGTAGATGGGTAGATGTATTACGGCTACTGTATCAACTGCCTTTATCCTGCGATGGGAGAAGCTTAGGACCATGGATAATGGTCATTCACTACATCTCATCTGATGCTTTTGTTGGAATATGATCCTGACCTGGCACTGTATTATGAACTCTGTGTGAGTGTGTAATTTGAACTAAATGCTTCCGCTTTTTTTTATTTGAAACTGGTTTGTAATAACTATGTTTAAACTCCGATGTATTTGCGATGCGAAGTTTTATGTAACTTGTGATGGTGACCGCTGAACTTATTACGATCTTGGCTGGTATGTAAGTTGGTTTGAAATCCATCGTGATTTCATGGACTACCGGGTTATACGGGCTTAAGTTTACTAAATCGTCTGCGCGGTGGAAGATTTTCTTACTTAATCTAGTATAATTGGTTGGTTCTGTTACAGCTGGCATCAGAGCATGGTTTAGCGTGTTTACTGTTCACAAGTGTATTTAAAACAAAAATGTGTTTGAAAAACGTGATTTACAAACTAAGAGTGTGCCAGTGGTCATATCCTTTATGCCTAGTAAGGACTCTAGGTGGCTTATTTGAGTACTAACTTGGGGTTCTTGCACCATATTTCTCTTTCATTGCTCATACGACGTGCTATTGTATGAGTGCCACTTAATTGAGTGGTAATGTATGGATCAGTTGCCTCTACGCCTCGGTAAGTGTGAGATGTGAGAGCATGATCGGATACACCGCCGATCTAGGGAGAGTGCTTATATGATGCTGGAGAACTTACATGTTCTACTCATGTTTTTAAAAAAGTGTCGCATGTGTGGTTGTTCCGTCCGTTGAGGTGATGCCGTCAATAGGACGATGTTTTGGGTAGTTACTACCGTTGTATGCATATCTGGGGATTCATGTAGAGCGTGTAAATAGATTTACTGCTTTCATGCATTCATGGGGAATTGGGCTGAAATGAATTTTCTGCAGGTATATAACAACGTTTCTCGCGTAGAACGTATTAGTTACGAATATGAGAGATCGCCTGTATGCCACCGAATTCATCGATAGATATCATTTATTTCTTAAGTTTGTGAAAACATACGAAACGTACATGCATCATGTTGCTTGTGCATTTCATTCATGTCATGCATTCCTCCCCTTATAAATTGATTATCCCCTTTTGATAAAAATTATACCAACTTAAAATGTGTTCTCACCGGGTAATCAAAACTTTTGGTACAGATGGCCCGCACGAAGCAGACTGCCTGTAAGTCCACAAGCGGAAGAGCACCCCGACAGTAGTTGGCCCCGCAGGAGCGCCGCAGCACGGACACCTTTCTGAGCGAGTTTGGCATGCCAACTTTGCTTTGGAGAGTGCTCCATGATGTGGGATACCCGGAGGGTCAGGAGCCGGTGTACTCTTGGAATGAGAGCCAGTTAGCTGAGGATGGACTGGAAGTAGTAGAGATCACCGTCTAATATGACCACGTCAACCAACAACATGTTACAACCTCCAAGTCGAGTTACACCAACACCAGTCCAAGTCTTTGATGGACCAATTACACGTAATCGAGCCAAGAAGCTACAACAAGAGGTGCACGCGCTACTTTCTGAAAATCATTTTAATGTTAATGAGAATTATATACTGCCTAAGTCGTGCACGTTGCTATTGCTTAGGTGCACCACGGAGGATGACAAGAAGACACCAAGGGTGAACCAAAGAGGAGGATCACGTTCGAGCCAGTCCCGTATGACAGAACCATCAGAAAGAATCAGTCACAACTTTTTGCTCGCAAAAGCTATGAAGGCCCATGAGGACTTGTTGGAAAGCTTATCAAGTCTAGTTTCAAGCCCAAGTTCTCTCACTTGATTTGGATTCTCCAATGTTGAAATTCGACTGATTTAGTATAGCCTGGTCAGCTAGTCAGCAGTCAGCCTGATGTCCAAGTTCCCATGCAAAACTATACCAATCTACAATATTTCGTGGTACATGCTGCACATGGTGTGAAAGGTTATCAAGTTAACTTTCCATCCCAACAAACCGCATGTCATTTGGAGTTTCTAAGATAGAGTTATTGCCAAAACACTGAAGACTGCGCTGACGACCAGCAGCCACGCGAAAACTCTCCAGGAAGGCATCTCGAGGAGGCCCGTTCACATAGTGCGTCTTATATTTTTCTTTTCGAGTTTCCACCTATCTAGCAAGGCTGTTGCTAGTATAAATACCTCCTAGACTCATTGCAATCTCAGACTTTTGATAATGGAATACAAACCCCCCTTTTGTTCAGCTGTGTGCTAACAAATATTGAGAGAGATCTCTACCCCTTTGCTCTTGTGATTTCCTTTGCGGGATTTACAGAAGCGGCTGCTTTATCCGCCCTCAATTGGTGCTCCTACTCCCTTCGAGGTTTCCTCGATTGATTGTAGGCTGTGTTGGTTGGTTCTTTGAGAGTGTGGTTGGGCGAATCCTCGATTCAGGTTGCCGGTTAAAGATGGTGGTTGGCTTTGAGTTTTATTTGCCAGGTTGCACTAGTTATCGCTGCCTGCAGCAAGTTATCCGGCTGTTCTTCAGCTAGTTATCGGTGATCATCCTACGTCGTGTAGATCGGGACCCCCTGAGCGTATCATCTGGTATCAAAGCTTTCGTTACCATGGTAGGACTTTTTCCTCTTAGCTACTTATATTTTTTGTTTCGTCCTATCCACCAAAAAGCCTAAAAAATACATTGCTTTAGCCCTTTGTTTCAATCTGTTATTTTAGTGAGTTTTGTCAAGTTTCAGTTCATTAGAGTCTTTGTTTTAGTTGCTGATCATTATCTTTTGCGTGTCCTTTGAGCCTCTTTATATATCTGAAAATCCCTACCAAAAAAACTAAAAACGCATATCATGTCCTTCGCGTAAACTTTGATCCTATTATAGCTACCGATTGTGTTTTGTTCTTATCTTAATTGTGCAAGTGTCTTAATCTGGTCTCTGTGTTTAGTTATAAAAAAAAGTGTGTCAAAAAAAAGAATAGAGAAAAACTGAGAAAGAAAGGTTAAAAGATCAGTAGGTTTATGTGCACAAGTGCTGAAAGTTTTCATATCAAGTAGTGTAACCAGTGTGCTATCCTTGTTTGGTGCAAAATTTTGGTTGGGTCTGATCGCAGCACTTGCATCCCAATCATACTCCTTGTTTGCATCAAATCTGAAATTTCCTTGCGTGTGTGTGTGATCGATTTACATCTCATTCAAATTATGTGATCAGCACTAGGCAGAGAACTTCTAGTTTGGATTGTTACTTAATATTACAATAACTAGAATTTAGATTGCATTCCTTGTATTATTCCCCACCAAGCTCCACATAAAAACCACCGTAATCGGTACTCTCTAGTCTTGTATTCGCCTCGCCATCACTTTCAGTTACCACCACACATTTGTTTCTTTGTAATCCGCAGCAGGGAATTCATAAGAGCTTTGGTTGGTAAGAGAGGTGAGGTTGTGAGAGTTCTACATATTTTCCTATACCACATATAAGCTTGCTATTTTGCATATGCAATAACCATGACAGGGCAAAGATATACCAATCTTCCATTCTATGGAAGTAATGATCCGGAGGAATTTCTCGTTTGGGCGGAAGAAATGGAGATTGAACTTGAGGTTCAAGATTTTTCAGAAGCCAAGGAGATATCACGAGTTGTGCTTGAATTTGAAGATTATGCTCATGATTGGTGGAAACAATATCCACATAAGCATCTCATCAAGAATTGGGAAGATTTGAAGAAGGCCATGAGAAAAGAATTTGTTCCAAGGGAATATTGGCTGATTTTGCTTCGTCGTTTGCAGCATGTGAAGCAAGGTAGTAAATCTGTCCAAGCATATTATGATAAGCTGAATTCTTCCTTGCATCGTGCAAATGTTGTTGATGACATGAATGCAATGGAATATTTCGAGAGAGGTCTTAATGGTAACATTGTTGCTGCACTTGAGGGCAAATATTTTAGAAGTATGCAAGATCTTCTAAGTTGTGCAATTAGAGAGGAAAAGAAAGTTATGAAGGTGCAGCAAGGCAAGGTCACCCAGAACATTAGTTTGTGCCAAGATAAAAGTGCTAAGTTGCAGCCCAATATGTCCTCCATTGTTGGAAAGAAGCAATCATCAAGTCCATGCAAGAAGAGAGGACATATTGTCCCAAAAGTTTCTTTAGTTGATTCTAGTACCAAGAGAAGTGAACATCAACAATTCAACTCCAAGAAGAACTTTGTTGTGCAGCAAGAAGAAGGCTCTATGTCCCAAATTGATATGGAAAATGGTAAGGTGTGTGACATTACAATGGATCATAGTGTTACACCATCTCTTGATGTTGTTGCTATCCCAAAGTGCCATTTACAATCTGAGGTTGATGAGAATCAAGTTGCAAATGTTCCCATCAATGTTTGTCTCAGTTTTGAGCAAGATCAAGAAGAAAATTCTGCTGCACATGACACACAAAGTGAGGTAGCAGAAGCCACTATGCAAGTTGTGGAAGATCATCAGTTGAGTTGTGAAACTAGAGAAGATACTTCTCTGATCGAGGCTGATCCTTTGTGTGTTGAGTTGTGGGAACATGCTACAGTTCCACGCCATGGAAATCTAAAAAATTTTCATCAAGAAGCACTGCCACTATGTCTGAACATAAGTGCTGCAGATCTTAGAAGTTCTGAGCCTTATTCTAGTGCTAAAAGTGGAGAAGTTATATACTCCAAATCTGTCCAGAAATTTTCTATGTCATCTGATGAAAAATCAGTACCCAATTATGACCAAGAGGTTGACAACACTCTGATTTTTGAAGGTGAATCTAATCTGAATTTGAAGGCCAATCATTGTTTCAGTTTGAGAGCTGAATGTGAGCACAAAGATGATGCTATTGTGTCGTCTATTGCTAGTAATAAATCTGTCCAAGATGAAGTTCATCATGATCTAATGGATCTGAAGTTTCGAACCTACATGGTTCCAAGCACAAATGTGGTGTCAAGATGTGTTGTACCATCAGCTGCATTATGTGATGAATTATTGGACAGTGGTGCTGAAATTTTGTGCTCCCCCATGTCACAGAGTGTTGAGATTATTGAAGGAAAGATTAGTGCACATGATTCCACTTATACTAATGCTAGTCCAACATCTTTGGAGGAGGTCAAAGATGATTATTTGGTTGCATCTATTGCTGTTCCAATGCCACAGAAAGTTCAGATTGAAGGCAATATTAGTGAGGATGAATCCACATCAGCAATTGAGAGATCATCATTGTTTGAAGAGGATAGACCTGATGGTGTTGCTGCCACCATTACTGCCCCAATGGCAATCGATTACATCATGAATGATGGAAGATATTCATATGTTGCTCTAGAAGACATTGAAGATATTATGCATCAAATCCCTTGTGAGAATGAGTGCCACATAGACAAATTGAGTGAGAGTGAAAACAAAAGTGAGTTGTGTGATTCCACCAAATGTGAGATTGAGAGTATCCACAATATGAGTGTGAGAGATACACCACACAAAAAGAGAGAGCTTTATTGCAAGGCATGCACGGATGATTTTAACACTAACCCACTAATGTCTACTCTTAGTGTTGTTTCTCCCAACATGCAGGTCTATAAAGAAGATTCAGTGGAGATGGCTGCTCAAAAGACCCCCAAACTTGGCCAGAGAAATGCGAGGGTTGCCACTATTGAGAACCAACTCTATGTTGTGCAAAACCTGAACCATGACAAGGAAAAAGGTAAAAGTTCAGAGATACAATGCATCATTCATGCACCATCACAAAATCTGAAAGGTAATGCAAATAATTTAGAACTGAATCTGCAACATATATTGACCAGTAATTGTGATGACAAATTTGCTTCAACTAAAATTGAGTATACACGAAATCTTTGTGTTGATTTGATTGATCCACATGTTGATACAAGTGCTGAAATTTTGAAAGTTGACAAACATTGTTCAATCATGCATGACCATTGCTATACTTTGACTGAAATATATGATAATTTACATGTCGATAATGTGGGCCATGTGAAATTGATTAGTCATGCTGAATTCTTTAGAAGAATATCTCCTGCTAAATGTATGTTCTATGTCAAGCTTGATGAATTTGTTGATATTAATAAAATGGTTGAAAGTGTTCTTGATATATCATCTATGAAATCTTTGAATAGTGCCTACTGCTGCAAGTTTACATTTAACATCATCGGACACTACATTATACATAAATTTTATGTTTGTGCTCTTTGCATAACATGTCACAACATTGCTGAATTGAAGTTGAATAAAATGAGTTGTACATCTTGTGAACCATACTTTTCTTTATTTGAGATAAAAAGGTTGTTTAGAGCTTGCTGTTCAGAACAATCAATGTTATTTTCTTGTTCATATTCTTCACTGAAACAAAGAAATCTTGTGCAAATGTGTTTGGTTCATTCACCCAAAGTCTTTCCATATACATGTGGAACCATTGAGTATGAAAGGTACATTACTAAACCTTTGCATGAGTTGAGCATCAAGAATTATTGGAATATCAAACATGCTTCGTTCACATCTGTTGAAATGTTTGATTTTGCAAAGATAAAACTTGATAACCTGAATCAAATGAGTGGTTTAAAAGAAATTTTTGTGCTTCCATTTTCAAAGTTAATTTCAGGTTCACAAAATCTGAGAAACTATTCATCTCATCGAAAAGGAAATAATGTGCATATGAATTATAAAGAAGATAATGAACAAACTTCAACAAGTAATCATAGCAATTGGCATATGCATCCACTCTATTTTCTTTAGACTATTTTTAGGAGAGCAACAGCAGAGGACAAGTTTTTTTGGAAGAGAGGAAGGATGATAGGATCATACAAAGGACATCAACATTCACTCTTAATTCTAAGGATCCATTCAAGATGAAAGCTAAACTTGATTCTAAATCCTTTTGGTTTCCACCTATAAGACTGCTACTTGGTTTATATGATTACAGATTCAAACACATTGCTGTGATGGAAGAAGAAGATTGCAACAGAAACATAGCATCTACCCCTGTTGGCCTAGCACAATTTTTGGACTTCGACGGATTAGAGTCGAGGACGACTCTTTGTCAAGGGGGGGAGGATGATATGACCACGTCAACCAACAACATGTTACAACCTCCAAGTCAAGTTACACCAACACCAGTCCAAGTCTTTGATGGACCAATTACACGTAGTCGAGCCAAGAAGCTACAACAAGAGGTGCACGCGCTACTTTCTGAAAATCATTTTAATATTAATGAGAATTATATATTGCCTAAGTCGTGCACGTTGCTATTGCTTAAGTGCACCACGGAGGATGACAAGAAGACACCAAGGGTGAACCAAAGAGGAGGATCACGTTCGAGCCAGTCCCGTGTGACAGAACCATAGAAAGAATCAGTCACAACTTTTTGCTCGCAAAAGCTATGAAGGCCCATGAGGACTTGTTGGAAAGATTATCAAGTCTAGTTTCAAGCCCAAGTTTTCTCACTTGATTTGGATTCTCCAATGTTGAAATTCGACTGATTTAGTACAGACTGGTCAGCTAGTCAGCAGTCAGCCGGATGTCCAAGTTCCCATGCAAAACTATACCAATCTACAATATTTCGTGGTACATGTTGCACATGGTTTGAAAGGTTATCAAGTTAACTTTCCAACCCAACAAACCATATGTCATTTGGAGTTTCTAAGATAGAGTTATTGCCAAAACACTGAAGACTGCGCTGACGACCAGCAGCCACGCGAAAACTCTCCAGGAAGGCATCTCGAGGAGGCCCGTTCACATAGTGCGTCTTACATTTTTTTTCGAGTTTCCACCTATCTAGCAGGGCTGTTGCTAGTATAAATACCTCCTAGACTCATTGTAATCTTAGACTTTTGATAATGGAATACAAACCCCCCTTTTGTTCAGCTGTGTGCTAACAAATATTGAGAGAGATCTCTACCCCTTTGCTCTTGTGATTTCCTTTGCGGGATTTATAGAAGTGGCGGCTTCATCCGCTCCCAATTGGTGCTCTTACTCCCTTCGAGGTTTCCTCGATTGATTGTAGGCTGTGTTGGTTGGTTCTTTGAGAGTGTGGTTAGGCGAATCCTCGATTCAGCTTGCCGGTTAAAGACGGTGGTTGGCTTCGAGTTTTATTTGCCAGGTTGCACTAGTTATCGCTACCTGCAGCAAGTTATTCGGCTGTTCTTCAGCTAGTTATCGGTGATCATCCTACGTCGTGAAGATCGGGACCCCCTGAGCGTATCACAGTCTCTGCTCTTGGTGATGCTCCAGAGTGGGATGATTGGCACTTGGAGTTTGAGGGACGTACTCCGGTTGAGGGTGCAGAGGGAGCAGCTTTTCATGTCATCCGAGACATAATGAGCAGATTTCCCAATGAGCTGGCAGCAGTCTTGGCTGGTACTTTTCCCAGAGATGATCCTCGCGATGCCATTTGGGTGCAGCCACAAGGAAGTGCTTTAGTCAGAGGCCCAAACGAGGGACATGCTAGCGACAACCACACTATGAGTGTGATGTATGCAGCTATCAGAGCATACCAGGGTCTTGAGTGCACTTATTGGACTTTGACTGGTTTGCGTGGTGATGATTGGCTCAAAGCAAGAAAACAGAAGAAGAAGCAGGCGTGTGCTATAGATAGTTTGCAGGAGCAGTTGGCTGACATGAGCTTACAGCGAGACCAGGCTTTAGAGAGAGGTGATAGTGCTCTACAGCGGGTGCATACGTTGACTCAGGGCAACAATAATACAGACCGCATGATTGGACAGTTGGTTCAGGAGAGGAATGAAGCCTGGAACGAGAGAAACCTTCTAAGGCAGAGGGTCGAGGAGCTAGAGAGTACAACGTCAACCTACATGAGGAGTTTCATGCGCTCTACAATGGGATTGGCCCGTATGCTCCTCCAGACGCCGCCGGTATGGACGTCGATGACGACGAGGACGAGCCTGCAGCCGCACCTGCCGATGACGACGACGTTGCTACGGTTAGTAGTGATGGTGACGTCTCCGACCCTGATGATGGCCCTGAGGAGTAGGCTAGTTGCTTAGCGTTAGTTACTAGGCCCTATCACGATGACCTTTCTTTTGGCTTCATGTATCTTGATGTATCTCGTTTGAACCTTGAGACTTGGTAGAATGTTGGATCTTGGTTGTTCATGCGATACCTGAGCGCATAAAGTCTAGTGTGTGTATGCGGGCAACGTGGTTGTATTGGACGCGATGTTTGCATTTGAAGTAATTTAATTAGTGGTGTTGTTTTAATTGGAATGCGATTATTATGCCTCTGTTTTATTGTATGACTTTGTTCTCTCCAATGAATTCAGTACGTCATGATTTTTCATTCACTCACAATTACTACAGCTTCGCTTAATCATTACTTGTTGCTGAAATATGCAGATGGCAAACACTCGCCACGCCACGTATGAGGCTGCTGAAACTGGTGGAAATGGTGTTGGGGCAGGTGGGAGTGGTGAAAACAACGTCCACCATAATGAGCCACACCCGGAACCACATTTGCCACCTCTTCAACTGCTCACTACAGAGGTATTCTTTGCACAGTTTCTTGGAAGTCAGCGCAATGCCGAACAGTCACAAAAGAACATGGAAGATTTTTTGCGTACCATTAGCAATAATGTGCAACGTGGTCACAACCAAGGTGGTGGCAATGGGGTGAATCAGTATAACAACTTCAAGGATTTCATGGACACTAGGCCACCAATTTTCAAGGAAGCAACCGAGCCACTTGACGCTGAAGAATGGATCAACACTATGGAAGATAAGTTCCGTGTGTTAAGGCTGACGGAAGTACTGAAGACAGAGTATGCTGCACATCAGTTACAAGGACCAGCAGGGATGTGGTGGAAACATCATCACACCACCTTCCCTCCAAATGCTCAGATCTCGTGGAGAGAGTTCACTGAAGCCTTCCGTAGAGTTTATATTCCATCAGGGCTGGTTGAGATGAAGTTGGGAGAGTTCTTGGCGTTAAATCAGGGCACCAAAATCGTGACGCAGTATTTGCATGCCTTCAACAACTTGTGTCGTTATGCTCCTGACATGGTTGACACAGATGCCAAGAGAATTGCTAGTTTCAAGAGAGGGTTAGGTCCAAAGATGATGAAGCATGTGGGTACCAATACCCGCGCCAGATTCAATGACTTCATCAGTGATTGTCTGAAACAAGATGTAACACCCCAGGTGTTTACCACCAATTAGGCAGTGGGTTTGAGCTCAAACACGACAAATTAGGTGGAGATGACAATGTCAAGGTCAACCTATGGAGATGAGCCTAACCTAAAGTGGATGTTGCATCATTGCTTTACATATAGGTCCCTTTTCAAAGATATATGTTTGGAGGGTGTTATTGCCATATCTTCATGTGTCTCACATCACATTCTATCTATATTGATCCCTGGAAAAGTTTCATGAAGTTTGGAATCAAAAAGTCACATGAAATGATGAGTTATATGCTTGTTTGGATTATAACTAAAACCTACACTTTTGTGCAACCTATGCATGGTGTGTATGTTTGGACTCTACAACACCTTAACTACACTTAGGACACTTAATGGAACAATGTTCATGTTGATCATTTTGCCTAAATGTGCTTCTAAGTAATGGTTGACCATGTATGGACCCTAGAACCCTTTTGTTTGACCATTTCAAAAGTGTGACCTAGAAGCTTTGCATGACTGTGCACCCTTTGACAAAGTTGTAGAGAATTTTATAAGGAACAAACTTTGTTTAAGAGTCAAGTCATGAAAATGTGTGTAACATGCTCAAACAGGGCCCACAAGTCAGTTTTAGGGCTGATTTCAGCACTTAGCCATTTTAATCCCTGATTTCGGTGTCGTCGACATTGGCATTCCACGTTCTCCGAAATTCGTTAAGCAACTTGAGTTGGTCCAAAAATGAAAGTTGGAAACAATTTGTTGGAGAACAACATGTAAAATGTTGGGATCAATTTGACCAAGTTTGGTATTGCAAAATCCCAAAAACCGAGCCCCAGCTCAACCTATTGACACTGGAAAATTTAGGGCTGATTATCACCTAATCTATTGCCCTAATGACCATGACCCTTAAATAGAAAACATAGAGCGTGGTATGGGCTACAACTTTGCTTTTTGGCCCATGGCCCAGTTCGTCCCAGAAGTGGCCTAAATCAGTGTCCGAAACAGGCCAAGTCGCCGCTCACCACGTGCTCGTCGAAATGCTTCAGCGGGCGGCGCGTGTCCAGTGCGTGGCAGCCATGCCCGAGCGGCGCTCCCACCTCCTTGCCGCGTGCCCCGTCGCCCCTGTGCCGATGAGGAGGCGTCCAGGCTCGCCCTCTACCTCTCCCATTCATTCTCTGCCTCCCTCGCTCGCTCTGGCTGCCGTTCGCCCTACAGCGACATCAAGCTCCGCCATTGTCGAGCCGCTCGAGCTCCATGGGAGCGACATTCTTCGCTACTACGCCTCTTCAGCCCTAGCCATCAGCTCCAGTGGCCTCACCGTCTCACGACGCCCCTGACACGCCCTCCCTGGCCTCGCCTCACCGTCGTAGCGCGCGGCCACCAGTGCCGTGACAGCCGCGGACGCCGGTGTGTGTGGCCAGGAGGCCATGAGCCGTCTCCGGTCGAGCTGCAGCCACCTTCGAGTTCGCACGGACCCCTTGGTGCTCCCCCACTGCACCACCACCGCCGACGAGCCCTCCCGCCGCCGCAGTCCGCCTCCGCCGGAGCACCAGTCACCGTCCCCGCCCGTTCCCATGGCCAGCCGGCCTTGGGTCACCTCGCACGGAGCCGAGTGGCTCCTCAGAGGCGCCTGGACCCACCGGAGTTCGAGCCGCCCTTCTCCATCGCCAGCGTGCCTCCTCCAGACGACACCGGCCGTCTTCCCCCTCCGCCCTCTGTTCTCTGCCTCGAGAGGAAGAAGAGGAAGGCCGGCACCTCCTCTCTGTTTTCTTGTGTGGGTGACAAGTGGGCCCGATGGTACAGCGGGTCCCACATGTCGGTTAAATGGTGGCAGCTCTGGGTGCGCGACCGGGTGGGTGTAGCAAATTAGGTTAGGGTCGAGTACTTCTGATTTTGAATCTCAAATTGTGTTAAATCTTCAGAAATTAATATCTCATGCTAGGTAATTCCAAAAATAATAAATGAGGACTTTTTGGAAACATTGAGAAGAGATCTATGCAGTGGAGTCATAATATGTTACATGTTTGTAGATGTTTTCTGGTGTCTTTATTTAAGCCTTAAAAATACTCTAGAAATGCTTATAAACTTGACCAGAGCCATATCTTGAGTTTTAGACATCCAAAAAATGATGATTCTTGTTTTGTTAATTTTGTGATGACATTTAATTGCTAGGAAAAATATTAAACACACTAATTTTTCACTGTTTTCTTAGGGTTTTGATTGGACCTTGATAGATAAGGAAATCTATATTATTTTTCTTGTTATTTTATATCTTGATTTGTGATGCTCAAAATGATGTGAAATTTTTATGGTAGTCTTGTCATGATATGTATGTACTGTGGTATAAATTTCTTGGTCACTACTTATTGTATGATCTAATTATTGATTTAACTTGTTTATGGCTTGTTAAATAGCTTGTAAATAAAATATAATTGATAAAATGGAAAATGTTGTTCCATTACCTTAGTATGATGTTTCTCTATCATATTGATTCATAATATGGCCTTGGGTTCACAGAAAATATTGAGTTTTAGGTTTAATTTGCTTTTACATGATTTATTGCAATAGCTATTTGTCTTTTTCATAGAGGTTGCTATACTTGTCCAAATGACTTGAAATTTGGACAGTAGACTTTTGGTAGTATTTGTAGACCCCTGTAATTTTGGTAGAATTTATTGAGCATCTTTATGATGTGGTCATAATTCCACCTACTTATCTAAATAAATTAAGAAAATGTATTAAAAGAAATTATTTAGTATTGGGCACTATGTTTTCTGGTGTTCATTAGTCATATATGAAATGTTGATAAAGTTGGTTTTGCCCAATTATATGTTTGCAACATAAGTTAATAATTATTTCTTGCAAAATGAGGTTTCTGAACAGATTTGAGGATATTGTTAATTACCCTATGTAAATGATGTTTTCATGTCTTGTGTGCTATACAAAAGTTATAGATAATTCATGTATCTAGCTGCTGTTAAAATTTGGTGGCATTTGGCCATATGGTTTAGAAACTACAGCTGTTTAAAGTTAGGTTACAGAATTGCTTGCTCTCTGTCTTGTTAGACCAGTTTCTGTGTTTGTGTAAATTCGACATATTAAACTTTGGAATCATGCTGTGATGTTTATAAATGAAATTTAGATAATTTCATAAGCTTTTCATAATGTCTTCTTGCAAGTCATTTGGAGTTGTAGATCTCCAGTTATGATTAAATTACTCAGCTGTTGGTCTGATGTCCAGAAGGTAGCAATTTCTAGTTCTAGTACTTTGATTAACTTTGTCATGCTTGGGTATTGAAATGTGACTCATATCTTTGATGATACTTGAGTGGTACCCTGTAATCTTGTGAGACTTGTTTCTTGATTGATGTGCTTGCCCTCTTCTATGTTATGCCCTAATGAGGATTAAGTTAATTAGCTCTAGGGTTTTTGTGAACTTTGGTATTCTTGTTTGATTACTTTGTTTATTGCATTTCTATGCATTCATACATATGCATTGTTGCACCTCATTTAGGTACGTTAGCTAAAGCACGGGAAGGACCTGATGTGGAGCCAAACCCGAAGACGGTGTTTGGTGGATCCATCCCGAAGATAGAAGGATCGGACAAGTGCTAGATGGGAGGATGCTCGCCAAGTGAATTCATCTGACATACTCTAACTTGAGTCGGATCCCAGGCAAGCCCCGGAGCATTATAAGCCTCCTATCTTTAAAGCAATTAATTCTATATATGTTATAAGTATTGTTGCATTAAGTGATAGGAGTTGGTTGGAAACCCTTGCTGCATTATATCATTCCTTGTCCAGATATATGAATCCCTGAATCCTACATAGACTAGGATCGAGTAGATGCTTATCCCTGCTTTAAGCGGTAGAAGTCAGGTGATTTCCTGTCACCTGCGAGATGTAGGGATATTCATATATGGCACGGTTGGCTATATTTGCTATCGTGGAATGGAACCATGTGTTAATAAAATGAAATGAGACCGGGCGGGATGACGATAGTGAAGCAACAAGGCATGGAGGTCTTGGGTGTGAATCTATCCCCGCCTGAGTCGTTTAAGGACCGATTCGCTGTACGTCCTTGAGTCATGTTGAACGCAGTCTAACACTTAGTTGGCCGGATAAGTCGTTCCGACCGCGAAGCCGAGTAATGTGATTCAGGCCGGGAATCGAATGGTAGGTTGCTTCTTGGAGGAGAGAAAGGATGTGCTTGGGGACATTGGCGTGAGACCAAGGGGGGGTTAGAGTCCCTATCACCTGGCAGAGTGTCGCCCTTGGGGTCGCGACATTATTCGGACCCGCGATTCCTGAATCATATGAAAAGGTGGCTTGTGCGACCCTGGCAGGGGCCTGCGCGGTGAGTGTTAGAAATACCCCTCCAGCTGGATAGGAATTCGATTCGAATCGCCGTCGCTCCCGGTTAGTGAGCACTTGACTTGAGCAGCGGCAACGTAGATTCCATTAAATTGAACGGATGGTTAATTGGATCACGATGGAAAGGTTGCCTCAATCTATACCTGCTATGGTTAATATTGTTTGCTCCTAATAAAGTGAGTGCTCTAGTACAGGTTCTAATATAGATGATAGGTTAATGATAATTAACTTGATGCTTAAGCATTAATGATTGATCATCTATATTAAGCTTTTATGCAAAATGTTGTCAAGCTAGCCCCACTTTATATCAGCCTTGCATGATCCTTGGTGTCACCTTATTTCTGGTTTCTGATGGGTAAGTCTAGCTGAGTACCCTCTCGTACTCAGGGTTTTATCCCCACTTGTTGCAGGTTATGATGTATCATGGCGGCTGCAAGAGTTGGTTGACTCCTGCCGTAGTGGCGGAGTGTGATCACGGGCATGATCCTTGTTATTTACCTTATCTCAAATGCTTTTGTTGGAAGTCGACCGTGGTACTGGCATGTATTTGAAATAAGATCAATGTTAGTTTCAAATTACTTTGCTTCCGCTACTTTTCAATGTAAGTTTTAATAACTATGTTGAACTCCGATGTATATTGAATTACTTGTGAAATGATTGTAACATGTGACTTGTTATGTTGAATCACTACGATCTTGGCTTGTATGTTGGTTGGTTTGAAATCCCTCGTGATTTCATTGGACTACCGGAGTTATATGGGCTCAAGTGCGAGAATTTGATCATTTCGGTGATTGTTTTTTGTACTTGTGCTCTTATAATTTGGACGGTTCCGTGACAGCTGGTATCGGAGCAAGATTCAACATTTAACATGTCATATGTGTATTTAAAACAAAGGTTTTGTTTTCTAAAACCAGTTTTATCAACTTATAGTTATATATAGGTTTGTGAAATCTAAATTTTAAACCTAAGTATGCCAGTGGTCAATTTCCTTATGCCCATATAAGGATTATTAGGTGGCTTATATAAGTACTAACTTGGGGGTTTTTCATTTATGCATCTACGCCCAGGCCAAGGTATGTATGTGTGATGACTCTCCCACACTATGCTACCCGGTGTGTCAGATTAGAGGTAGCCTTCATATATGAAATAGCCATATATGTTGCTAGTTTACCTTTATGCAACATCGCACCTACGCTCAGGTAAGTGTGAGTTGTGAGCGCATGACCGTACAAACTGCGGTCTAGGGGAGAGCTAGTTTTGGTTACTGGATTATTTACATGTTACACACATGTATATATGAAGGTACTTAATTGTGGGTGGTTGATTATTCGGGTAGTTTTGGTGCTACATGTATATATACGGGGGTATATGTACATGGGAGTACTTAGAATTTTACTACTCTGTTTTCATTGTGTGCTATATTGGGAAATGTTGGGCTGCAATGAAAAATTTCTGCAGGTACGTTAACCACGAATGCGTAAGTCAAATGTAGCTGACGACTAGCCATATATCGAGAGAGTGCGTGTTATGCCACCGACATAGAACGTGATCGCCACCTTATATTGGCAATCTTGTGAGGACGAATAGGACGAAGCATGCATCTTCATGATTGTTGCTTTATGCATGGCTATACTCTCCTCACCCTTGTTCTATATAGTGTGTAACTTGTGATCAATGTGTTACACTATCTTTCTTGAGTGAAGTAAAACAAAAATGTCTTGTTCCATGTTGCTTGAGAAAAATATGTGCTTAGCCTTACTAGAAATAAGTGTGGCTACATGCTTGAACTTAGAGATATCCTCTAGCTTAGCCAAGTGGTGGATATGTTGTTCACCCAAGCGTTTGCCAATGCTTTAGACCTCATTTAAATAATTATGGATTCTCATAAATGAATTAAATTGGTGTTGGTCTAAGGTAATAATGTTTAGAGCTGCTAGAATAATATGTTTGTGTGCTCTCTTGTTAAGTAGAACAAAGGCAAGCTTTGTTTTGCTTATTAAACATTGGCTGCTAGAACTGTTTCTGTTGTAGTGATGCTTTTATGATCATAATGGTGTTTTCTATAGTTATAGAGAATACCAAAGTTGTAGCTAACTTAATTATATAGCTTGTCCTAAAATTTCAAGACCCTAGGCCTTATGGTTTGGGAGTTATAAATTTTAGAAGTTGTTGTCAAAATCTGCTCATGTTCAGAACAGATCTGTATGTTTGGTTTGTTTGACCTATGTGCATAAGGAATCATGTCTTGGAGATAATAGAAGAAGTGTAGTACTTTTTCTAAGCTTTCCAGAATGTCCTATAGCACTAATTTTGGTGGTCTAAATCTCTAGTTATAAGCTTATAAAGTGGAATGACAGAATCTGTCTAAATCTGGGCAGAGATGCCTTCTTTGTCTTGTTTGGCCTTGTTAGCTATAGAATCATCTTAATATGATAATAAGAAAGTTATAGACAACTTAATAATCTTTACATAAAGTTAAGGCTCAGCCTTGTTGGACCCCTAGAACTCCAGTTATGCAATTTTGAAGTTCTTGTCAGTTTTCTGTCCATATTAGTACAGATCTGAAACTTCAGCATGTTTGACCATGCTAACCTATGATTTAGCTTTTGGTATGAATAACTAATGTGTAGCCATCTTTCTAATCTTTCTAGAAAGTCTAGGATCACCTTTATGGGATGTCTACAACCTCAGTTATGGTTGAAACAAGTAACTACTGTGCTGCTGTCCAGATTCTGGGCACATGCTAAGTTGGTCTCTTTAACTAACGTTTGTTTGGACTAAACTTGTAGTGAGTTCATGCTTGAGATAAATGCTTATTTTGGGTGAGCCTTGTGCTTTATATTGGTTGCTTAAGCCCATTGTTTAAATTTTCTCAAATAATTGCTTGATTGTGATGTTGTATGTATGCTTGTTATCTTGGTAGTGCCCTAGTTGTCACCTCGTTTGTCCTCGGTGAGCATACGAGGGTCACATAGCTTTATCCTAGAACAACATTCACGTATGTAATTGTATGGTTGTTGTCTTCCATTAGGTTCTCTATCTTAGGAGCCTGAGCCGGTAGACATGGTTGCTTGCCTTGAGTGCTTGTATCCATGCCTTTGCTTGACCGAAAGACCAAAGTTTAGTTCTCCTGTATGTTTGCATGAGCCGTGGGTGTTTTCCAACCCTTTTTGTGAAGACCTTTATTGACTGACCAACCAAGTTAACTTTCATCAACGCTAGCCTTTGACCATGGTTCGTACATTGCCAGTTGTGGAGACCGTACCCAAATCCAGGTTGGACCTTCTGGTTACCTCTCCCAAAGGTTAGCTAGTGTGACGCAACGTCTCTCTGCTAGGGCCTCTAAATCGTGTGCTTGCAAATTCATTCATCTACCTTGACAACCCAATCTATGTCATTTGAAATTCCTCATCGGGTGCATGTTCAGTAATGGTGTTGTGAGTAGCAACTAATGGTGCCGCGACGAAACCGAGAGCCTCCTGTGGGTGCACACACAAGGTTGTACTGCTCGGCACGCGCTGGTATCATGGTTTCTAATCATAATCCATTGCAGAACAACACTGATGTGATTTTCACGTGACCTCCTTCCTTGATTGTTTTTCCATATCTTATCGAAAGACCCTTATATTGAACCAAAAGTAGTAAAACTTCCTCCTGAAGTTGCTAAGAGGATAACCTTTGAAGAACCGGTCACCGACATAAACATTAACAGACTGCAATAGGTGGTAGACAAGTGACTTTGCTTAGTTGTCCCTATATTGACAACCACCATCTAGTGAGTAAAGTATCTCATCTCTGTTGGATAAAAAGGACACACAACATTTAATGTTGGACAAGTCACCTGTTGGATAAGAACCGATTGTTACATTACGCAAGTCTTAACCTTTGTATGCCTAATAACCTTACCGTTGAGATCAGCCATCTCTAGTGTAACTCATTATCTACTGACTTTGATGGCAACCATCTGTTCTGTATAAACCACAATTATTGTGATCAAGAATGAAAAGTTGGAACTTTTTAGTGTTGAGAGACAACTAATTAGTTACCAATAGGAAGGTTAATCTCCAGCTAGGTAACGACTCTTTGGTAACTACAAAGGCTGTATCTTACAGAGCAATAACCAATAAGAAGTTAATCAACTAGCCAACAACTTGAGAGATACTCTATCTTCTAGAGCCATTGTGAACAAGTCAATTCCATCTTGGACAATCGCACAGATAGTGCAAGGTGTTCTATCCAATAAAGTGAAGAATTAGAGAAAGCCTACCTAGTTTCAATTAGCATCCTTGTGCCCTTAGGTGCCACAAATGGTTTTGTTCAGAACTCTATTGGACGAAGTGTTGAGGGATATTTGGAAAAGGTTCATTATTTTTGTAGGAATGTCCTCCAGGTGGAGTATGCGTTTTGCCTTGCAAAAGTAACCGCACGTTCAAAGAGTGTGCATCATCGGATTGGTATGAAAATTAATGGTCGAGATCTGCTGTGGATGGCCCTTTTGAGGTCCCACGGATACTTGTTTACACTCTTTCGTTGCTTTTGTGTTCTCATATCAACAATGTACGAGTAGCCTTGGTTTCTGCAAATCAATGTATACCATCGTGAATCAAAAGCAATTTGAAAAGTGTCAAACAACAGATTTCCCATCTTAGAGTTACTATTTGATTCAAAAGGAGAAAGCCTAAGGTGAAAGTTGGCCTGACAAAGTTGTTATGCTGCAAGTCAACTCAACTTACAGTACAACTAAGTCACCAAGGAAAATTTTATTCAATCGCTTGGTGGTAGACTACTCCCCGCGGTTAATTGAATAATTACAACTCTTGTTAACCTTAAGGCCTCGTTACATCTTCTTAGGGAATTATTTTCCAATGATGACATACTTTGGTACCTTATACATGTTTTTACCAAGAGGTTGCATCTGATTCAACCCAGATAACTGTTGTCTTTGGATAAAAGAATCTTATTAGGTAGCTGTTGGCAGGAATACGAAGCCGACAGAGTCAGCTATCACATTCATTGACCCCTCGACAGATTCAGATAATACAGTGTTGTCATCAGAAAAAGAGAACTGCACACATGGAATCATAAGTAGTTTTCCATTAGTTGGTGCCTAAATGAATGAACATTTACGACCAACATAGACCTTGTCTATTGGTTAGTCAGTATCCTATAGCCTCAGAGAATGTTGTCATCTATGATCTCACCCTTTTGGAAGGTTGTACTCAAGCCATTTTGGTAGAGAACTGCTTTTCAAAACCGTGTGGATATAGAGTCATTTCAACGAGTATACTTCTGAATATTTTGGTCTAGAGTCCAGTTCATATGGCCTATGTTGTGGTCATTAGAAAGTCAGATACTTGTGAGTGGTTCACTCATGGACCAAGCGATCTCCGTACTTTGAGAATGCAGTACTGTGCTATCTTGGATTCCTCCCAAAGTAACAATGCTTCATCAAAGTCAATGAAGGAAATTCTTTCGACAAATTTTACCACGAAGAGTGCGTATCAGAAAGTTCCTTTGGTCAAATTATTCACCGATGTTGAAGATTTATAGCTGAATGCTATAGCAGATGTTGGGAACTAGATAACGTGTCTCTCTTCCTTAAAAGATCTCCCATTCCGAATCTCGGGACGTGATTCTTTTAAGGGGGGAGGGCTGTAACACCCCAGGTGTTTACCACCAATTAGGCAGTGGGTTTGAGCTCAAACACGACAAATTAGGTGGAGATGACAATGTCAAGGTCAACCTATGGAGATGAGCCTAACCTAAAGTGGATGTTGCATCATTGCTTTACATATAGGTCCCTTTTCAAAGATATATGTTTGGAGGGCGTTATTGCCATATCTTCATGTGTCTCACATCACATTCTATCTATATTGATCCCTGGAAAAGTTTCATGAAGTTTGGAATCAAAAAGTCACATGAAATGATGAGTTATATGCTTGTTTGGATTATAACTAAAACCTACACTTTTGTGCAAACTATGCACGGTGTGTATGTTTGGACTCTACAACACCTTAACTACACTTAGGACACTTAATGGAACAATGTTCAGGTTGATCATTTTGCCTAAATGTGCTTCTAAGTAATGGTTGACCATGTATGGACCCTAGAACCCTTTTGTTTGACCATTTCAAAAGTGTGACCTAGAAGCTTTGCATGACTGTGCACCCTTTGACAAAGTTGTAGAGAATTTTATAAGGAACAAACTTTGTTTAAGAGTCAAGTCATGCAAATGTGTGTAACATGCTCAAACATGGCCCACAAGTCAGTTTTAGGGCTGATTTCAGCACTTAGCCATTTTAATCCCTGATTTCGGTGTCGTCGACATTGGCATTCCACGTTCTCCGAAATTCGTTAAGCAACTTGAGTTGGTCCAAAAATGAAAGTTGGAAACAATTTGTTGGAGAACAACATGTAAAATGTTGGGATCAATTTGACCAAGTTTGGTATTGCAAAATCCCAAAACCGAGCCCCAGCTCAACCTATTGACACTGGAAAATTTAGGGCTGATTATCTCCTAATCTATTGCCCTAATGACCATGACCCTTAAATAGAAAACATAGAGCGTGGTATGGGCTACAACTTTGCTTTTTGGCCCATGGCCCAGTTCGTCCCAGAAGTGGCCTAAATCAGCGTCCGAAACAGGCCAAGTCGCCGCTCACCACGTGCTCGTCGAAATGCTTCAGCGGGCGGCGCGTGTCCAGTGCGTGGCAGCCATGCCCGAGCGGCGCTCCCACCTCCTTGCCGCGTGCCCCGTCGCCCCTGTGCCGATGAGGAGGCGTCCAGGCTCGCCCTCTACCTCTCCCATTCATTCTCTGCCTCCCTCGCTCGCTCTGGCTGCCGTTCGCCCTACAGCGACATCAAGCTCCGCCATTGCCGAGCCGCTCGAGCTCCATGGGAGCGACATTCTTCGCTACTACGCCTCTTCAGCCCTAGCCATCAGCTCCAGTGGCCTCACCGTCTCACGACGCCCCTGACACGCCCCTCCCTGGCCTCGCCTCACCGTCGTAGCGCGCGGCCACCAGTGCCGTGACAGCCGCGGACGCCGGTGTGTGTGGCCAGGAGGCCATGAGCCATCTCCGGTCGAGCTGCAGCCACCTTCGAGTTCGCACGGACCCCTTGGTGCTCCCCCACTGCACCACCGCCGACGAGCCCTCCCGCCGCCGCAGTCCGCCTCCGCCGGAGCACCAGTCACCGTCCCCGCCCGTTCCCATGGCCAGCCGGCCTTGGGTCACCTCGCACGGAGCCGAGTGGCTCCTCAGAGGCGCCTGGACCCACCGGAGTTCGAGCCGCCCTTCTCCATCGCCAGCGTGCCTCCTCCAGACGACACCGGCCGTCTTCCCCCTCCGCCCTCTGTTCTTCTCCTCGAGAGGAAGAAGAGGAAGGCCGGCACCTCCTCTCTGTTTTCTTGTGTGGGTGACAAGTGGGCCCGATGGTACAGCGGGTCCCACATGTCGGTTAAATGGTGGCAGCTCTGGGTGCGCGACCGGGTGGGTGTAGCAAATTAGGTTAGGGTCGAGTACTTCTGATTTTGAATCTCAAATTGTGTTAAATCTTCAGAAATTAATATCTCATGCTAGGTAATTCCAAAAATAATAAATGAGGACTTTTTGGAAACATTGAGAAGAGATCTATGCAGTGGAGTCATAATATGTTACATGTTTGTAGATGTTTTCTGGTGTCTTTATTTAAGCCTTAAAAATACTCTAGAAATGCTTATAAACTTGACCAGAGCCATATCTTGAGTTTTAGACATCCAAAAAATGATGATTCTTGTTTTGTTAATTTTGTGATGACATTTAATTGCTAGGAAAAATATTAAACACACTAATTTTTCACTGTTTTCTTAGGGTTTTGATTGGACCTTGATAGATAAGGAAATCTATATTATTTTTCTTGTCATTTTATATCTTGATTTGTGATGCTCAAAATGATGTGAAATTTTTATGGTAGTCTTGTCATGATATGTATGTACTGTGGTATAAATTTCTTGGTCACTACTTATTGTATGATCTAATTATTGATTTAACTTGTTTATGGCTTGTTAAATAGCTTGTAAATAAAATATAATTGATAAAATGGAAAATGTTGTTCCATTACCTTAGTATGATGTTTCTCTATCATATTGATTCATAATATGGCCTTGGGTTCACAGAAAATATTGAGTTTTAGGTTTAATTTGCTTTTACATGATTTATTGCAATAGCTATTTGTCTTTTTCATAGAGGTTGCTATACTTGTCCAAATGACTTGAAATTTGGACAGTAGACTTTTGGTAGTATTTGTAGACCCCTGTAATTTTGGTAGAATTTATTGAGCATCTTTATGATGTGGTCATAATTCCACCTACTTATCTAAATAAATTAAGAAAATGTATTAAAAGAAATTATTTAGTATTGGGCACTATGTTTTCTGGTGTTCATTAGTCATATATGAAATGTTGATAAAGTTGGTTTTGCCCAATTATATGTTTGCAACATAAGTTAATAATTATTTCTTGCAAAATGAGGTTTCTGAACAGATTTGAGGATATTGTTAATTACCCTATGTAAATGATGTTTTCATGTCTTGTGTGCTATACAAAAGTTATAGATAATTCATGTATCTAGCTGCTGTTAAAATTTGGTGGCATTTGGCCATATGGTTTAGAAACTACAGCTGTTTAAAGTTAGGTTACAGAATTGCTTGCTCTCTGTCTTGTTAGACCAGTTTCTGTGTTTGTGTAAATTCGACATATTAAACTTTGGAATCATGCTGTGATGTTTATAAATGAAATTTAGATAATTTCATAAGCTTTTCATAATGTCTTCTTGCAAGTCATTTGGAGTTGTAGATCTCCAGTTATGATTAAATTACTCAGCTGTTGGTCTGATGTCCAGAAGGTAGCAATTTCTAGTTCTAGTACTTTGATTAACTTTGTCATGCTTGGGTATTGAAATGTGACTCATATCTTTGATGATACTTGAGTGGTACCCTGTAATCTTGTGAGACTTGTTTCTTGATTGATGTGCTTGCCCTCTTCTATGTTATGCCCTAATGAGGATTAAGTTAATTAGCTCTAGGGTTTTTGTGAACTTTGGTATTCTTGTTTGATTACTTTGTTTATTGCATTTCTATGCATTCATACATATGCATTGTTGCACCTCATTTAGGTACGTTAGCTAAAGCACGGGAAGGACCTGATGTGGAGCCAAACCCGAAGACGGTGTTTGGTGGATCCATCCCGAAGATAGAAGGATCGGACAAGTGCTAGATGGGAGGATGCTCGCCAAGTGAATTCATCTGACATACTCTAACTTGAGTCGGATCCCAGGCAAGCCCCGGAGCATTATAAGCCTCCTATCTTTAAAGCAATTAATTCTATATATGTTATAAGTATTGTTGCATTAAGTGATAGGAGTTGGTTGGAAACCCTTGCTGCATTATATCATTCCTTGTCCAGATATATGAATCCCTGAATCCTACATAGACTAGGATCGAGTAGATGCTTATCCCTGCTTTAAGCGGTAGAAGTCAGGTGATTTCCTGTCACCTGCGAGATGTAGGGATATTCATATATGGCACGGTTGGCTATATTTGCTATCGTGGAATGGAACCATGTGTTAATAAAATGAAATGAGACCGGGCGGGATGACGATAGTGAAGCAACAAGGCATGGAGGTCTTGGGTGTGAATCTATCCCCGCCTGAGTCGTTTAAGGACCGATTCGCTGTACGTCCTTGAGTCATGTTGAACGCAGTCTAACACTTAGTTGGCCGGATAAGTCGTTCCGACCGCGAAGCCGAGTAATGTGATTCAGGCCGGGAATCGAATGGTAGGTTGCTTCTTGGAGGAGAGAAAGGATGTGCTTGGGGACATTGGCGTGAGACCAAGGGGGGGTTAGAGTCCCTATCACCTGGCAGAGTGTCGCCCTTGGGGTCGCGACATTATTCGGACCCGCGATTCCTGAATCATATGAAAAGGTGGCTTGTGCGACCCTGGCAGGGGCCTGCGCGGTGAGTGTTAGAAATACCCCTCCAGCTGGATAGGAATTCGATTCGAATCGCCGTCGCTCCCGGTTAGTGAGCACTTGACTTGAGCAGCGGCAACGTAGATTCCATTAAATTGAACGGATGGTTAATTGGATCACGATGGAAAGGTTGCCTCAATCTATACCTGCTATGGTTAATATTGTTTGCTCCTAATAAAGTGAGTGCTCTAGTACAGGTTCTAATATAGATGATAGGTTAATGATAATTAACTTGATGCTTAAGCATTAATGATTGATCATCTATATTAAGCTTTTATGCAAAATGTTGTCAAGCTAGCCCCACTTTATATCAGCCTTGCATGATCCTTGGTGTCACCTTATTTCTGGTTTCTGACGGGTAAGTCTAGCTGAGTACCCTCTCGTACTCAGGGTTTTATCCCCACTTGTTGCAGGTTATGATGTATCATGGCGGCTGCAAGAGTTGGTTGACTCCTGCCGTAGTGGCGGAGTGTGATCACGGGCATGATCCTTGTTATTTACCTTATCTCAAATGCTTTTGTTGGAAGTCGACCGTGGTACTGGCATGTATTTGAAATAAGATCAATGTTAGTTTCAAATTACTTTGCTTCCGCTACTTTTCAATGTAAGTTTTAATAACTATGTTGAACTCCGATGTATATTGAATTACTTGTGAAATGATTGTAACATGTGACTTGTTATGTTGAATCACTACGATCTTGGCTTGTATGTTGGTTGGTTTGAAATCCCTCGTGATTTCATTGGACTACCGGAGTTATATGGGCTCAAGTGCGAGAATTTGATCATTTCGGTGATTGTTTTTTGTACTTGTGCTCTTATAATTTGGACGGTTCCGTGACACAAGAGAAGAACAACAACACGTACACTGCATCCAAGACTCGCAAGAGAGCCTTTGAGTCAGGACCGTCACAGCCAAGAGTTGTCACTACTAATCGTTCGACCTATCATTCGTCTGTACTAGGTGCAAGGTTTAGGCCACCGCAGCATAAAACCAAGAACTACAAGAGACCGCAGAAGCCGTACAAGATGGTCGTGCCGCCAGCAAGGACAGCCGCAACTGTGGGACAAGGTAACTCAAAGGGAGCTATCGGATCTGCTGGTACAGTAAAGGGGCCCTATTATAATTGTGATCAGCCAGGCCACTTTTCCAAGTTTTGTCCTTATCCGCCTAGAAAGAAGCAACAGACCTATAATGCTCGAGTACACCACACCACGGTGGACGAGATTCCTGAGGGAGAGCCCGTAACTACTGGTAAGTTTCCTGTTAACCAAAACCCTGCAGTTATTCTATTTGATTCTGGATCATCGTATTCTTTCATGAGTCAAGCATTTGCACGGAAATATGAACAACTATGCACAAACTTAAGTTATGGTTACCGTATAAGTTCAGCAGGGGCTGATGTTTTAACCAATCAGATGGTTAGAGGGGCAACCCTTGAGTTAGATAGTCGAAAGTTTCGAGTAAACCTGATAGTTATGCCTGGACTAGTTCTGGATGTCATCATAGGGATGAATTGGATGAAGGAATGGGGAGCAGTTATAGATACAGGAAGTCGAGTCCTTACCCTTAAGGATCCCCAGGGAGAGGGTATTTTTCAGGTACCATTGCCCAAAAGAACAGACCTTGTGAGTGTGACATGTGCTATGGAAGTCATTCCGATTCATCAGATTTCGGTTGTGTGTGAGTTTCCGGATGTGTTTCCAGATGAGTTACCTGGTCTTCCGCCAGATAGAGATGTTGAGTTTGGAATTGAGTTGATCCCCAGGACAGCTCCAATTTCAAGGAGTCCTTATAGGGTGCCTTCGGATGAGTTAGCTGAGTTAAAGAAGCAACTAGAGGAGTTGTTGAACAAGGGGTTTATCCAGCCAAGTAAGTCTGAATGGGGATGTCCTGCCTTGTTTGTGAAGAAAAAGAAAGAGGGTACTTTGAGAATATGTGTGGATTATAGGCCTCTTAATGTTGTAACTATCAAGAATAAGTATCCCTTACCTCATATTGATGTTTTGTTCGATCAGTTAGCCAAAGCCAAAGTGTTCTCCAAGATAGATTTAAGATCAGGTTACCATCAGATAAAGATTAGACCACAAGATATACTGAAAATCGCCTTTTCTACTAGATACGGGTTGATGAGTATCTTGTTATGTCCTTTGGCTTAACAAACGCTCCTACATACTTTATGTATCTGATGAATATGGTTTTCATGCCAGAGTTGGACAAGTTTGTGGTTGTGTTCATTGATGATATTCTAGTATACTCTGAGAATGAGAAAGATCATGAAGAGCATCTGAGAATTGTCTTAACCAGACTTAGAGATCATAAGTTGTATGCTAAGTTTAGCAAGTGTGAATTTTGGTTGAAGAAAGTTCCTTTTCTTGGTCACATTCTGTCAGAGAATGGAGTCTCAGTAGATCCGAGTAAGGTGCAAGAGGTTATGGATTGGAAGACACCAATCACAGTTTCAGAAGTTAGAAGTTTCTTGGGTTTAGCTAGTTACTATCGTCGTTTTATACCAGATTTCTCGAAGATTGCCAAGCCAATGACAAGTCTACTACAGAAAGATCGCAAGTTTGTGTGGACAGAGGAGTGTGAGACAGCTTTCCACACTTTGCAAAAACTGTTGACCACTACTCCAGTTCTAGCGCAACCAGACATTGAGAAACCTTTTGATGTGTTTTGCGATGCATCAAAAACATGATTAGGTTGTGTTCTTATGCAAGAAGGAAGAGTCATTGCTTATGCCTCCCTTCAGTTGAGAAAGCATGAGATCAACTATCCGACACATGATCTTGAACTTGCTGCTGTAGTGTATGCATTAAAAATTTGGAGACATTACTTACTTGGTAATGTGTGCAATATTTTCACCGATCACAAGAGTCTCAAGTACATCTTCACCTAACCTGAATTGAACATGAGACAGCGAAGATGGTTAGAATTGATCAAAGATTACAACTTGAATGTGCAATATCATCCTGGAAAGGCCAATGTAGTGGCAGATGCTTTGAGTAGAAAGTCTCATTGCCTGAATGCACAACCTTTGCTCGAAGATGGTTTTGATCTAATGCATCCTGCCGTGTTACACAATATTCAGATTAGTTGTTCTTTGGAGAGTAAGATAATAGAAGGCCAGAAAACCGACAAAGGGATATTCCATATCAAAGAAAAGATTAAAGAAGAACCATCCAAGCATTTCAGATTGGATGAACAAGACGTGTTATGGTTTGACGACCGTCTTGTTGTTCCCAAGGATCGAGATCTTAAGAATAAACTTATGGATGAGGCTCACCTTTCAAAGTTATCTATCCATCCCGGAAGTAGCAAGATGTACTAAGAACTAAGACCTCGTTTTTGGTGGACAAAAATGAAGAAAGAGATTGCAGCATATGTAGCCAGATGTGACACATGTTGTAGGGTAAAGGCTATTCATATGAGACCTGCCGGATTGTTGTAACCTTTATCCGTACCTAGTTGGAAGTGGGATGATATAAGCATGGATTTCATCACAGGTTTGCCCACTACTCAGAAAGGACATTATTCGATTTGGGTAATTGTGGATCGTCTTACGAAGACAGCTCACTTTTTACCTGTCAAGACCGGTTATCGACCACCTCAATATGCAGAGAAGTATATTTTAGAGATTGTGAGATTGCATGGCATACCGAAGACTATAGTGTCTGACAGAGGGTCACAATTCACTGCTCACTTTTGGGAGCACTTGCATAAAGGTTTAGGAACGAGTTTGATTCGTAGCACTGCTTATCATCCTCAAACATATGGTCAGACCGAAAGAGTTAATGCTATTTTGGAGGATATGTTGAGAGCTTGTGTGTTATCTTCCAGAGGTTCATGGGAGTCATGGTTACCTTTAGCGGAGTTCGCTTACAATAATAGTTATCAAGAAAGTATCAAGATGGCACTATTCGAAGCTTTGTATGGCAGAAAGTGCAGAACACCACTTAACTGGATCAAGCCAGGAGAAAGAAGATATTATGGTATTGACTTTGTGGAAGAAGCCGAAAAGAAAGTTCATATCATTCAGCAAAATATGAAAGTCGCTCAATCATGTCAGAAAAGCTATGCGGACAGAAGAAGGAGACCGCTTGTGTTCGAAGTTGGTGACTATGTTTATCTGAAAGTCACGCCAATGAAGAAGAAACGGTTTGGAGTACGCAGAAAGCTTGCAGCCAGATTTGTGGGACCATATAAGATCTTGGAAAGAAAAGGTCCAGTAGCTTATAAGTTAGAGTTACCTGAGACAATGGGTGCTATATTCCTAGTTTTTCATGTATCGCATCTCAAGAAATGTTTGCGTGTTCTAGAGGAAAGAATTGAACCTCGAGGCATAAAGCTCAAGTCAGATTTGGTATATCGTGAGCAACCGGTTCGAGTGTTGGACTCTAAAGAAAGGGTTACTCGAAACAGTGTGGTAAAAACATATAAGATACAGTGGAGTCATCATGATGAAGGAGATGCAACTTGGGAAACGGGTGAATATCTACAAAAAGCTTATGAGGATTTTCATAACGAATGGTTCGTAACCCAAATCTTGGGACAAGATTCTTATAAGGGGGAGGGCTGTAACACCTCTGGGTGTTAAGCATGCATTCATATCCCAAATCATGAGCATTTCATTTCATACATGTTCATCATCGCATGCAATTTAAATTTGCATTAATTAAAATTGTGAAAAACATGTTTGAACTCTGAATTCGTAAAAATTCTAGCTAAGAGTGGTAACAATTTGTTGAGCTATAACTCGAAATGACTTAGAAATAATTAACATGATTTTTGGAGCAATTTTTGTATTCAAAATCTCCCCAAATTTTGCTTTTAAAAATATTTCAGAAAAATAAGTTATCAATTAAAATTTTGACTTTAAATCATTAATTCAAAATCTATTTAGAATTTTGAAAAGTGCCCTAAATGAAAGTTGTAGAGAATTAAATTTTGAACAACTTTTGTTTTGGGGGCAACTTGTGAAAATGTCTTTTTCATCTTCAAAATTTGAATTTGAATCAAATTGTAAAATCTAGAATTGTATTTAGAAAAGAAAAATGAATTTCTTGCCTTAACGGGCCGCCGCCCCACTTCCAGCCCAACGGCCAAAGCCGGCCCGCGCCCGCCCCCGCGCCCGCGCTCGCGTCCACGCCTGCCTCTGCCACTGCGTGCCATCGCCAGCGCTGCCGTTCCGGCCACCGCAGCGCACCATCGACGCCTCCATCTTGACCCGAGCTCCGCTTTTCCATCACGCAGCCAGTGCTCACATCAGTTGCTCGTAGTAAGCCTCCTCTCCACGTGAATTGCTCGCCGGAGCTTTCCGCTCCGTGGACCGTTCCTTTCCGCCCCACTTTTTCCCTTCTAGCACGCGCATCTCGTTCGCCATGACTCACCAGTGCTCGAGCACCCTTCCATCGCCCATTCCATGGTCGGACATGGCCGGCCGGCGGTCACCCGCGCCACCGTTCCGCGATGAACGGCGGTGACCGGCCCTCCGAGCTCCATTGGCCACCGCGTGTGTACCGTTGAGTTCGCAAGCACGATGTGGTTCGCATAGTGCCGTTGGCCTGGCCGGAGACCTCGCCGCCGGCGAGCTATGGACGCCGGTGTCTTCCTCCCTCTCTCTGTGACTGACATGCGGGGTCACGGGCCCACCTGTCAGTCTCGTGTTTGTTCTCTGTGTTCAGTTCGTGGGTGCACGTAGCGCCGAGCGGTCGAATTTCAAAAAGATTTAAATAAAATGTTTTCTAGAAATTGTTAAAAGGGTTTTTAAAATCCATAACTTGCTCATTTTAGCTCCAAAAATTATGAAACCAATTTTGTAGTGTTTCTCTTGAGTAGATATACAGTTTAAAAATATTGCATGTCAAGTTTGAAATACTTTTCTGTAGAGTTTTTATTTAATCAATGAAATTGTTGTTTTCTTGTTAAATATGTAATAAATCATAGAAAGTTTAGAAAAATATGGTTGCACTTGCAATAATTTTCTTTTGTGATGTAATTTCTAGGAAAAATATGTGCCATGCATGTTCTGTAGAAAAATCTTGATGTGTAGTACAAGTGTTTAATATTGTTAATAATTGTTATTTTTGCTAGAGAGAAAAAGATGAATAGAACATGCATGTAATAATTTTTCTATGGTGATTATTTATTGTGTAGAATGTAGGAAAATGTTAAATCTGTTGTTTGATACTTTTCATAGTATAAAGTATTTTTATGCCCATTTTTAGTCCCTAGTTTGTTATTTTTGTGTAGGCAGTTTTAGTAATCCAAATGCAATGAAATTTTTGTGGTATGCTAGACTTGATAATAGTAGGCTACTGTAATTTTCTCAGATTTTTCTGTGCTACCAAAATAGGTGTTGCTGTTCAAACATAGTTGCAATCAGGGTTTAATTAACCTTGTCAGTGTATAATTAGTTAATAAGGTTTTCTTTGGTGTATCTTTGAAGCATTTAATAAGATGTGTTGACTTAGCATAATAGTAGTAGAAGAGAATGCAGTAGATGACATGTGCTTGTAGTATATGTTCTTAGATGATGTTGACTACTTGGTAGAAGAAATGTATTCCTACTTTATGAAATAAAGTAAACCTATTTATCTATATTTCATTCATCATGACCATTACATATCATTTCTGCGATGCACCTAGGCATAAGCACTTATACGGTTGCATCATACAGGATCGCAGGAAGTAACTCAGGTAGCAGTTCCCGAGGAGCCGGAAGAGCAGCCCGAGGAGCAGGTGGTTCCCAAAGCCGACGAGGAGGTCGGTGAGGATCTTCCAGAGTGCCCAGACCACCGTTCAAGCTCTTTCGAGAGAGGCAAGCCCCGGAGCATTTTTCTCCCCCGGTTTGCGAATAATTTTATTAAGGCTTTACTTTAACTGCTGCATTATGTTTAGGAGTTGTTTGCAACCGTTGCTGCATTATACATTGTTTACTCGGTTCTACCCTATCCTTGTCACCTTGTTATTCGCAATCAAGTAATTGCTTAGCTTGCTTAGACCGGTAGAAGTTGGGTGATTTCCTATCACCTGCGAGCTATAGGCGGTTACCTGGATCTGCTCGAGAAAGTATGTCATCTGAAAATAGCTAAGTGTTAATGTGAAATTGAGAACGAACGGAAACTTGCAGGGTTTCGGACTGTAGTGTTTTCCGTCTGTGTCGATTAAGGACCGACCGTTGTTGGGCCTCGAGTCATGTTGAACGCATGCCTTACATTTAGCTGGCCGAATAATGTACCTTTCGACCGCGAAGCTGGGAGATTATTCGGGCCGAGTGGATTACCCGTAACGCACTGTACCGGAGCAGTAGTGGCAGGATACGGGGGCGCGATGATAAGACCAAAGAGCCTCGGGCGGCCCCCGGGTACATGTGGTTCCTGGCAAGCTCGTGACTTTACCTGAATGGTTGACTCGATGACCAACACCTCACTTTAGCGGATGAGTGAGGTTTGTGTGAGGAATAAATTATCAGCTGGTTAATAATCGATTCGAATCGCCATCGTTCACTGGATAGTGAACACTTGACTTGAGTGACTTCATCGTAGTAATTCTGATGGAACACTTGGATCGTTATATGAAATATGACATGATTAAAGTGATTAATGATCATTGGTTATCCTTACCTGTTTAATCACATGTTACTCTAGTACAGGTGCAAATGTAGTTGACAGGTTAATAAAGACTTTAACTTGATGCAAAGCTTTTTTAAAGATTCTTTAAATACTAAAAATATCTTTTTGCAAATGAGTCAGCTACCCCACTAGAAAGTCTGTCATAATTCCTCAGTGTCTTTTATTTTTGGTCCTGTCGGGTAAGTCTAGCTGAGTACCTTCTCGTACTCAGGGCTTTGTTCCCACTTGTTGCAGATGGGCAGATGTATTACGGCTACTGTATCAACTGCCTTTATCCTGCGATGGGAGAAGCTTAGGACCATAGGCAATGGTCATTCACTACATCTCATCTGATGCTTTTGTTGGAATATGATCCTGAGCTGGCACTGTATTATGAACTCTGTGTGAGTGTGTAATTTGAACTAAATGCTTCCGCTACTTTTATTTGAAACTAGTTTGTAATAACTATGTTTAAACTCCGATGTATTTGCGATGTGAAGTTTTATGTAACTTGTGATGGTGACCGCTGAACTTATTACGATCTTGGCTGATATGTAAGTTGGTTTGAAATCCGTCGTGATTTCACGGACTACCGGGTTATACGGGCTTAAGTTTGCTAAATCGTCTGTGTGGTGGATGATTTTCTTACTTAATCTCGTATAATTGGTCGGTTCGGTTACACTCACCCACTCTAGTCATCTATTGTGACAATGTAAGTGCCACTTATGTTTGCGCCAACCCCGTGTTCCATTCTCGTATGAAGCGCATTGCCATTGACTTCCATTTGGTTCGAGATCAAGTTGCTACTGGTAAATTGCATATTTCTAATGTTCATACTTCTGACCAACAGAGTTTGCTTCAACACGTATTAGGTATCGGGCACATAAGTTATTAAAGACAAAGATGTATACTTTGGATTTGATATTTTAAGTGTTTTACAAAATATGTATGTATGAGAAAATGAAAAGTATGGCATAATGCATACTCACATATAGTTCAAACAGTATATTGACGAATTGGTTATTAATTTCCAACATATTCTATTGCATATTTATTGTTGAACGATCACATATTCAACGTTGATGCTGTGACATATCTAATCAAACAAATAAGTTCCCAATCAAGGGTCAAATTCAAAGTCTCAGTTGAAAACAATGGAGGGAGATAAAAATTAATGAATTTTAAAATTTATTAGTCATCCATAGCAATGCACGACATATTTCCTGGTATATATAAAAGAGAAAAATGCTGCAGAAATTGAGAAGTGGGTCATCAGTGGCTGAGAGCAACTCCAAGAGCTTAGCCAAAAGGAGTAACCAAATTTAATGATTTAGCTATTCTTTAAAATGAATTTTACGGAAAAAAAACTAGACTACTCTGATAGACTATCGAAATTGAGACTCTTCATATCCAAATTAGACTACGGCTGTGTTTAGATCCCTGAAAAGTGGTAAAAAAAGTACTGTAGCACGTTTTGGTTTTATTTGGCAAATAGTGTCCAACCGTTGACTAATTAGGTTCAAAACGTTCGTCTCGCAAAGTACAACCAAGCTGTACAATTAGTTTTTGATTTCATCTACATTTAATACTCCATACATGTATCGTAAATTTGATGTGACGGAAAATCTTTTTTCGCATAGTATTTTTTTTCGAGGAACTGAACACAGCCTACTCACGTTAGCAGCAGCCAGCAGGGCCCTGCCCGCTCAAGTGCAGTTGTCTGCTCCTTCTGGCTTTGCAGTCCAGGAAGGAGATCAAAACCAGGGAGATTCAGGACCAATCTTCAGGTTCCACTCTCTACACCCCCTGTCCAGACTACACTTCAGCTTCGACCCAACGAAGAACAGCAGACAGTGATCTCAAATGAATACCCAGCTCCAGTTCTCAGACTGTCAAACAACCTCCCAGTTAGTGTCAGCTGCTTCAATCAACACAAGCATATCGGTTTCAATTGAAATTGTATGGACTTGTGGACGACCAAGGATTACACAAGCAATAGCAGCCGATGGACATGGACCAAAATCAACATCATCAGCAGTAGCAGCAGCAGCCGGTCTGAGAAGAGATAGGGGTTGTTTAGGCCCGTTTGGTTTCGTTCTGTTAAAGTTTAACACCCATCACATCAATGTTCCCTCAAATGCATGAAGTACTAAATGTAGACTAATTGCATGCATGTCGGCACAGATTAGGAGTAATTTACGAGACGAATCTATTAAGCCTAATTAATCCAAAATTGGAAACTTTTTGTCAAATAAGACGAAAGTGCTACAGTGTTTGTTAAACTTTAACACCCAAACCAAACACCCCCTTAGTTGGTGAAAAAGTTTGGGTTCGGCTACTGTAGCACTTTTCGTTTTATTTGGCAATTTATGTCCAATCATGAACTAATTAGGCTCAAAAGATTTGTCTCGTGATTTACAACTAAACTGTGTAATTAGTTTTTTTCTTTCGTCTACATTTAGTACTTCATGCATGTGCCGCAAGATTTGATGTGACAGATACTGTAGCACTTTTTGGGTTCACTTTTTGTGAACTAAACAGGCTCATATTTGATCATTTGCACAGGTGTAAGTTCAGAACAACATGCATGATTGAAAGGAATGACATCTCCCATTCACAGGGCTGCAATACATCATTCATACTTTCAGGCATACATATATTTCATTCACAGCGATGCAATACATCATCCACACTTTCTGGTATACATTTCACTCACAGGGACTATAAATAAATATATTAAAATGTGGCAATCTAAGAGCAAGTACTTGAAATAAATATTAAAATGTGCCTGTCCCAATCTGAGAACATCTTTGAGCCTGTTTAGCTGGCATGGGTACCCAAAAAAGGAAACCCAAAAAGTGCTACAGTACCTGTCACATCAAATCTTGCGGCACATGTATGGAGTACTAAATGTAGATGAAAGAAAAAACTAATTACGCAGTTTAGTTGTAAATCACGAGACAAATCTTTTGAGCCTAATTAGTCCATGATTGGACATAAATTGCCAAATAAAACGAAAAGTGCTACAGTAGCCAAACCCAAACTTTTTCACCAACTAAACAACCCCTTTGGCAATATGTAGAACAGACACCATTAGTTCAGACTTGTTGTGACAATCAGACACTACAACTAAGACTTCAGGACTTGCAGTGACACTACAAGAGTCTTGCTGTGACAATCAGACTTGACATGCATACCCATGGCCTCAAGTGATCTCAGCCTCTCCTATAAAATGCAGGAAAAAAATTCAAGAGCATGACAGAACTGCTAAAAATTACATAACTCTTTCAAGCAAAGGTTAATCATTTGGTTTTTAAAATCAATACTATGCATTCACTGTGGAGCAAATACCACAGCTGCGTAGCAATGCATTGCTATCAGGAACATGCAACAGCTGTAAAGCAGCAAGAATATTGTTTAAAAAAGGTGTAATTTCCCATTGCCTTGCATCAATGTTGCACGAACAATAATCCTATTATTCTTCAGATATGCATGTATTATTGAACAAGAAAGGCCTGTACCACTCAGAAGGGGAAAAACTAAGGAAGAGGAACAACCAAGTGTGCAAGCCACCGCTGCCTCTGCTTGTGAGCGTATGGTGGCGTGAGGCGTGAGCCGGAGGCGGAGGGGCAACCACCATCCCCCTTCCTCCGTCCTCCGTCCTCCATCCAGCCGGCCGGTTGAGTCTCCCTCACGCCACTGCGACTGCGACTGCGACTGCGACTGCGACCCTCCCACACTCCACTCCTCGCCTTCCTCCTCCTCTCCTATTATAAATCGATCCCCGTCGTCTCCCTCCTCCCTCCCCCCTCCTCCCCCTCAACTACGCACGCAAGTGAAAAGCTCCCCTCGATTGTGCGTCAAGTAACCACCCACCAGTCGTCCACCACCAACCCCGAGCCGTCAACCGTCCCCCTGCAAAGATCGCGCCTTTTGTGCTTGTCCTGTCCACGCGCACGGCGGCGTTAGTTGTCGTCAAGGAGCAGAGCCAGAGGAGGGGGAAAAAAACTAGTTGCTGATCGATTTGACCCAGGCGTGTGGTCTACTGCTACTGGTATTTGCTTCATTCGCTTCCGATGGAGGTGAAGGATGCTGCGAAGCCGAGGCTGCCGCCGGGATTCAGGTTCCGGCCCACGGACGAGGAGCTGATCGTTCACTACCTCCGGCGCCGCGCGCTGGCCTCCCCGCTGCCGCCCGCCGTCGACATCCCGGACGTCCGCATCCTGGCGCACGACCCTTCCGACCTGCTGCCCCCAGGTGAGTGAGCCTTACGGCCACTCGACGGCATGTTTCAATCTCGGATTGGGGCTTCCGTTCCAACTTCCACGGGGCTGATTTTGTTGCTGGATACTGGATTGAATGGTGGCTGGCAGGGTTCAGCGAGCAGGAGCGCTACTTCTTCACATGCAAGGAGGCCAAGTACGTGAAGGGCCGGCGCGCGAACCGCGCCACGGGGGGCGGGTACTGGAAGGCCACGGGCAAGGAGAAGCCGGTGGCCGTGGCTATCCCGGCGGCGGCTCGGGGCGGCCAGGGCCAGGCCGTGCTTGTGGGCATGAAGCGGTCGCTGGTGTTCTACCGGGGAAAGCCCCCGACGGGGAGCAAGACGGACTGGGTGATGCACGAGTACCGGCTCGCGGGCGCCGGGCTCGCCCCGTGCCGCCGCGCGGCAGCGCAGGACGGCGACGCCGACGCGGCGGTGTCGCGGCCCGCCGAGGGCTGGGTGCTGTGCCGCGTGTTCCGGAAGAAGAAGGGCTCCGCCGCGTCCGCCGCCGCGAGTCCGGGCGAAGACCGGAGCGACGGCGAGGAGGCCAGGGAGAGCGAGAGCGCAGGCGGGCCGGGGTTCATCGACTTCTTCGCGCGAGCGGACGCGGCGGGGCGGCGGCGTCGCGCGGCGTCGCCCGTGGTGTCGAGCAGCTGCCTGACGGACGCGTCGCCCGAGCGGCAGCAGGGGCGGGAGCAGGAGACCACCAGCAGAGGCGCGTGACAAGACAAGCGTCGGCTGGCGTGAAGCATGGCAGGCAGGCAGCCAGGCAAGCAAGCAAGCTACAGAAAGAGGGAAGCCTTGTTGTAAGCTGCATCAGCAAGCAGACGGCCACAACTGTTGCAGTGCCTAATCTGGGTGTCAGTAGGAGTAAGTAAGTAATTAGCAACGCGAGAGCAGCAGTGAGAGGAGAGAGAGGCTTGAGAGTCAGTCGGTCAATCAGTCCAGTTTCAGTTGAGTCTTGAGCGTAGTAGATGCTGAAACTAATGTAGCAGTTCAGTTGTACCCCGTAGTAATGTATACCTACCGCCACCCTGATCAATCAAAGTTCTCCGTCCATGTCGTGCGAGAGTGCTGCAAATCTCAACTGGCTCATCGTCAGTGGCATGCTCATCGTGGCACGAAGCTCGCCCTGATCAATCAAAGGAATGGAAGGAAGCCTATGCGCACGAGAGCCACAATGACACTTGCAAATGGGGTTGGGTTGTGTGGTAATGTCAATGTTCCCGCGCCTGTTGAAGAAGCAAGCAATCAACGTCGCAAGTGGCGGGCAGCAGACGCAAAATGCCAGTGTCTGGTACTGATAGCCATGCGTAATCTATTGCCCGGACTTTCGTTTCTTTCTCAAGGGAATTAATCGATGCCGTATACGTATAGAATATTAATATGGCTTATAGAATATTAATATGGCTTGGACTTGCAATCGATCTGACTTGAAGTGCCCCTTCCCGCAGGGCAGGGCAGCCGCAGCGATTAACAAAACGGCGAGCCGCCAACCGCGGTGACGGCTGGAGGGAGCGGGTTGGGATGCCGGGCAAGAAACCATGAATCAACCAGTCCCCGGGTAGACGAAACGCAAGCGGATGGTGGCATCATGGTGCGTGCGCGCGGGGTTAGCGTTAGCTTGCTTGGGCGAGCCGGAGACTCCCACCCTCCAGTCCTCCACTGGGGCACTGCCCCTGCCCGAGTTGGGTTTCGTGCAGAAGTCAGCCGGCGGATGGCGGTCAAACGTCATGGGCCCGACCGGGGGGTAGGGGGCCTTCTCCCTCCTCTTCCTCTCGTCGACCGCTGGCGTGCCGTGGGCGAGCGACGGGACGGCCGGGACCCGGACGGGCTCGCTCGTCCCGGTCAAGAATATTTTGTGCAGATCTCGTGTTGACCGAGGGGCCAAAGCAACCACATGCGGCACGGAACCGGGCGCGGGGCCTACTACTGCCGCTGTGCCGTGTGCAGGCAGCAGCAGGCAGGATCGGGTCGGATGGACGCCATCATGCCGAGGCGGGCCGGGACGGGACGGGGACGTGGGTTCGCCCCCCACCCCCTCGCTCGCTCATTGGCTGGCCGGATGCCCGGATCGCTCGGTGCCCAACTCAAGCACGCACGCACGCCAGTACGCCACCTGCTGATGTGCTGAACGACTAAACTAGCGGCGGTTGCGTGGGCGTTTGGTGCACGAGCCGCAATTGCCAATTGCGTTGCGCGGCCTAGGAGTGTGCGAGGATGATTTGAGATAGGAGCCGTCCGAATTTTGCGGATTTTTTCTGCCCCTCTCTTGGCTGGCGCGTAGTAGTAGTAGAGCGCAATCCCATCGGCGGCCGCTTTTCTAATCTTTTTTTTTTTGCCACAACATTACTAGGGCCGCGTTCACTTCCCCCTCCCAACCCAAAATATTTCCTCTTACACACATCACATCAAATCTTTCGACGCATGCATGGAGCATTAAACGTAGGTAAAAAAGATAACTAATTGCATAGTTTGTCTGTAAAGTTCGAAACGAATCTTTTGAGTCTAATTAATCCATAGTTGGACAAATTTTACCAAATAACAATGAAAAGTGCTACAGTAACTTTTCAGCTACTTTTCGCGAAGTGAACACACCCTAGCTCTGTACGCTGCCAACTCGCAGGCGTGGTCTCCTGCAAACCAGCACGGTCAGTGCAACAAACCCCGCCGCCGTTAACGGTTAGGGCCGGTTTAGTTCCGAAAAATTTGGTAAAATGACACTGTAGCGCTTTTCGTTGTTATTTGGTAAATATTGTCCAATCATGCTCTAATTAGGCTTAAAAGATTCGTCTCGTCCATTTCGTCTAAACTGTGTAATTAGTTTTATTTTTATCTATATTTAATGCTTCATGCATGTGTCCAAAGATTTGATGTGACGGGGAATTTGAAAAATTTTGCAAAATTTTTTGGGAACTAAACTGGGCCTTAGTCTACTTTGATTCTAGGGCGGATCCATTGCGCTTGTCTCTCTCCCTGACCATCATTTTGGGCACAATAATTCATTGTCCATCGTACTACAGCGCAAACGTTCATCCAACAAAATTAAGCAATGAATAGAGCATGATATAAAACACTCGTAGAATTTACTGCAACATTCTAGAAGAAAACAACAAAAATGTTTGAACATGTCTTTGTTTATGTCATTATAGAAAACTTAATTTAATGTTTAACTTACAAGACGTTTGTTGCTTTCGCGTTCTCTGATGATGTGTTCTTTGTGAGGATGTAGTGTCGTAATACTCCAAAAGTAGTTGTTTTTGTTTTCTTCTGAAGTGTTACGTTCACTCACCCATGCTTAGATTTTTATAACACTTAATGCTAAATAAAATCAAGCTTGAAGGTTGAATTCTCCCTTGGATATACTCCATTACTAAGTGATCTACAATTTTTTAAGTTGGGCCAACCTTATTGTTTAACCCTTTGTTCTATTTGTTTTCAACCTGAAACGGTTGGCGACAAAACAGGTTCAACCATTATATCCTTAAACTCATTTGTAATAAAGACATTTTATTTGGTAGAAAAAAGAAAGACACCTTTTATGATGATTGAAACAAAAGAAACTTTATTGGATTGAAAACAGTGAGATTATGAATTATATTCCGACAATGCTTTGTTTAAAGTCATAAGCTCGACATTTACAATTTTAGCAGCAAAATTTGTGCCAAACCACCACTATATAATGATGAGCATTACGCAGGGCTGGATCCATATAGGCCATCGAGGGTACAGCCTCACCCAGGCCAAAATGCAAATTCATGCCCTAATTTTTGAAACCACCCCCCTCCCAGCCTAGCAAAGCCAATAGAGGAGTCCTCATAGCTGCTCTACAACTCCCACCATGAGCCCAATGTTAAGATTTAGGAGCACTGCAACTCTCTAAGACGTCGACTCTTCATATACGTCTAAACATCGATGGAGGCTCCAGACCGCCGCCTTCTATCGCCTCCCACGGCCCACACCCCTTCATTTTCTCTCGTTTGGCCCTTCCATGTCCCTTCTTTCTCTCCCCTTGAGTCCTTGACGCGAAGCCGCAAAATTCGCTGTCCTGTGGCCGCTAGCCATGCAGACAACCACTAGCACTTAGGTGCTGGGCACAAACAACTCTGTGCAGTGCATTTGTAGCCCGACTCTTCTGTGTGTTCATCCATGATCAAGGCAAAGCAAGCAACTTCAAAGATTCCCTTTTGTCATTCAGTTTCCATCAATCTAATCATCCAAACTGGTTTCAATTTTATGGTACTTGTGTTCTTTGTTGTTTGTCTAGATTCTAGGGTTAGGCTCTTTGATCTTGTTAGGATTCTTTGCTTAAAATTGAATGCTTTGTTCTTTTCTCCTTAGGTCAACGAGGATCTTATGGTTGAAGGGTTGCATTTTGCTAATACTGACAATCTTTTTGTTTCTAATTTTGGCATTCTCTAACTATATTTTGGTAAATGATAAGCATTATTATCGCAACTTCATTGTTAATGTCCATCATTATGCTTGTGTTCAATTATTGATGCTAAAAATCTTGTCCATGGTGTTATTATGTTATACTATTGCGTGAACTTCATACTCCCTCCTTTTTAATTCATAGGTCGTTTTGGAATTTTAAGGTACACAACTTTTATTATATATCTAAACATATCATACACTACTACAGAGTTGGCCTTTTGTCCCGGGCCTAAACAGTCTTTCGTCCCGGCTCCGGAGCCGGGACTAAGGGTTCGAGACTAAATGTCCCACCTTTATTCCCGGCTCCGCGGCCCGGGACTAAAGGGCCAGTTGGTATTACCAACCGGGACTAAAAGGCTCGCCAGTCTGGGCCACGACGCAGGCCTTTTAGTCCCGGTTAGTATTACCAACCGGGACTAAAGGTTATTTTTTTTGTTTTTTGTTTCCAATTCAAATCATTATTGATTTTGGTTTTTCAATTACAATAGGTTTTCAAATGTATTCTTCGCTGCTAATATATGTATACGCTAGACCTATAATTTAGTTTCGAGCGTTATTACACATAAATATACTACGAAACTATATATATATTATAGAGCTATACTTATGTATAATATATGTATATGCACATAAAATTTACAACATTGTATAGTTAAGTGTTCGTCCGCCACTTAAAGGTCATACATGCATGTTTTTCCGCCACTTAACTAATGTCATATAAGCTTTCGTCCTGGTTTGGTCTCAATGGCGACGTAGGGTTGTAGTAGAACTCGGCGCCTTTCGGGAGGACGTGGTCGTTGATGAATCTGACGATTGTCTCTTGGATTCCTTTGAGCAGGACCATCTCCAACACCTGCTTATTCACATAATTCTCCTTCAATTTGCATTAATTAAAGGAAAAAGGTATTAATATATATAAGATTTATTTAGTAGTAACAAATAAACAAGATATGGATTTATTATATATACATGCATGTTACTTACTTTCTTCGTCTCTTTACGAGTTCTTTTGAGGTACACCATCATGTATTTGCAAACATAGTATCCACATAAATTGGTACCTTTTGGCTACACGGCCACCCACTGTAAGATATAAAAAGATTAGTCTTGTCTCATGCTACGTGTGAGCTGAATCATGATAAGTTAAAGATGCGGGGAGCTTAGTACAACTTACCCTCAGTAAAATAGGATCAGGAAGTGGCGCTTTCAGATTCGGACGATGTTTTTCGACCAACCAAGCCCAAGCCCTGCCCAATAATTGGATCATTAATTAGCTATTGCAGAGTAAAAGAGCAAACATCAATATTTAAAAGATCAAATTGAAGTATTTACCTCTGGATCATGTCTATCATATCTTGGTAATCTGTTCGCGGTTTTCTCAACGAGTCCCAGACATATAGATGTTGACTATCAAGTTCAATGACAATTAGTATCCAGTGACCCCTGCATTTGTTTATAGATCAGTCAATATATATATATCTTTATGCTGGATTGACTAAGTAAAATAAAATGTGCACACGATAATAACACTTTACCTCATGTTATAGGGGAAGAGTATTGATCCTCTGTCTCTTTGGTTATACAAGAACCGTCGGAGGTTCCTTTCCATTTCAGCCGGCCTCTGATTGTTAGGATCAGGGGTCACTGTGTCCTTGTATACGACATACGGATCAATAAAACCAATCCGCTTGTCGTTTCTGTCTCTGAGGTCTCGCATCATGATTCTGCATATGTATAGACACGCTAGCTAGTGTGAGCATAATTATTACTTATACATATACATATGCTAGAGTGAGATTTTTAAAAGAAAGAATCACTTACAGACAGTAGCAGCTCAAGAGAGATTTGTCTAGACTGTCCATGTGGCATAGCTAGTGTAACTCATTAAACTGGATCCACATGACGTCACTGCCATGGAAGTAGTGATGGTTTCTTACTTTGACGCCAATCCAGTCATGTTCTCCTCCAGCACACGCGTCCCCTATACCACTCGTGTAACTTGTACATTTGCATACCAAGTTCATATAGCTTTGCAGGGTTGTATAGACTCTTGCCATATTTATATTCCTTCTTTCACTCATCAACTTCCTCTAAAGATGGCACATTTCTGATGCCGAGCACTTCATCCTAGGATAGACCACTCTCATGAATGAATGTTTCGAACTGAACCATTTGCGCATCGTCGGGTATTTGATCTAGCATGCTCATGTTTGAACCATATTGATTCCCAACCAGCAGTGGTGGCACTGATTGCTGTGCTTGTTCCCTGAGCTGTGCAACACCCATCCGTGCCATCTTCTCTTTCTTCTTCTCTGCCTGAATTGATTTAGAGATCGTACGGTCATAGTCTGATAGTGGCGAATGCTTCTTACGATCAGCACGTTGCTTTGTCTGGTGAGCGTCTATCGTTCGCCTTAGCTTCTCTGGAGGGATGCATAAGTGTGGCTTCTCCGGGTTTCGCTTCGCTCGACTTGTAGCCCGGCAATGAGAGAAGAATTTGTCCACATCCATTTTCACAGAAGCATCCAGTTCCTCCGCAGTCTTCTCATATGAAAGCTTCATCATCTGCGGGATAGCTGGTGTCCTCGTAGAGCCTTTCTTCTTCGGCGGAGGTGGGGCCGACCCCTTTGTTTGTGGGGCGGTCCTCTTCCTTCCTGGTGGGCCGGCCGGTGCCGATGAGACAGCCGGTGTCGGCATTGGAGGCTGCGGCGGTGGCGCTGGAGCCGATTGTGGAGGAGACTTGGCCGGTGGCGGTGTTGGAGGCTGCGGTGGCGGTGCTGGAGCCGGTTGTAGAGAAGATTGAGCCGGTGGGGATGCAGCCGTGTCTTCCACTGCATTGTCATCGTCCGCAGCCGGTTGTTGAGGGGGAGGAGTTGACGCCCCAGGAATAATGATGTAGCGTTTGAACCAACATATGAATGCCTTCTCCGCTTCTCCTAAGGTCTTCTCTCCTTCACCACCTTCAATGTCAAGAGGCACATTGCTATAGCCTTTGACAACTCTATCCACCAAGACGCTAGCATATCCAAGTGGTATTACTATCATGTGGATTCTTGGTGTCTTCATAGGGTCGATAGGAGATACAACACCGGTAGCCACCATGACTATCGCATTCCCCTCCCGAATATGCAGCTCACATGTCGTGAAAGGAGCAGTGATGTCATCCACCGGAAAGCGCAGCCCTGCATCATCTTGAGGTACTGGCACCTCCGTGGAAGCGCAACTACTTTTCAACTGACCAGAGGGGCTGATGTTGACTGCGGCCGGCTCTGATAATGACCTTTGGAGGGAACTTTCTGCTATCTGCACTTGCCTTTTGATTTCCTCATTCATTCTGGCTTCAAGTGCTTTTTCTCGCTCTTTTGCCTGACGAACCTCTTCACGTTGCTGAAGAACTTGCTCCTCCAGACTGCGCAGCTGCTCTGCCTCCTCTTCCTTCTTTCTCTGTCGGCTTCTATAAATGTCTCTATCTAGAGGGAAGGCATGCTCCCACGAAAACTCCCCATAGCCTCTCGTTCGCCCACCGTGTTTAGGATTCTCCAGGGCGAATGTTAGCTCATCCTTATCTCTCTTCGGCTGCCATTGTCCACTTTGGGCAGTGGATCGAGCGTAAGCAAATCTTTCTACTGCTCTTTGGAGTTTTTGCCCAAACACTATCTTTCCGGTCTCTAGGTCCAGGGTGCCCCCATGATCGAAAAACCAATACTTGGCGCGCTCAGGCCAGTCGATTCATTCTGGTTCCATCCCCTTGTCGACTATCTCCTGTTCCAATCTTTCCCACTTAGGAATGGCACTAGGGTAGCCACCTGATCCCAAGCGATGGTGATATTTCTTGTGTTGGGCATTCTCTTGGTTCCTTCTCACTCGTTCCTCACCCTCTTCCGATGTCTTGAACTATAGAAACTCACCCCAAAACGACCGCAACTTGACATAGGCCTGAGTGCTGAAATCTGGAGTGAGGTTCCTCTTGATAAACTTGTTATATAGATTTTTTCTTCCAGCACTGGAATTGTGTGGCCATCTTCTTCATAGACCAGTCCCGAACTCTCTTCTTCAACTCTTCATCATTTGTGTCGAGCCCGAAATGCAGCAACATATCACGCCAGACTAGGTCCTTGTCACGATCAGAGACAAAACTAATATGAGGAGCCCCTTTCTTTTCCTTCCATTCACGAGCATTGATCGGGATCCTGTCTCTTACAAGGTACCCTAAGTGGGCCACAAACTTCCTTGCATGTGGTCCAAGTGGCTTGCATGTATTCTCCTCGAAATCTGAGATAAGGAACCGACCATCCAATGGCTTCTTCGGGCCTCGTACATTTCTGCTCTTCCTCGTGGTTGTCGTCGAGCCAGAGGGCTACATATGTACAAACACAAATATTTAAATAAATCTACTTATACAGAAAAGGAAATCATTTTGAATTCCATGTATATATACATAAGAGATTGTATATATACCTCGCCAGCATTGTCTTGCACGATATTTTCTTCCTCTTCATACAAGTCAGGGTTAAGGTACTGACTACCGTCATCGATGCCGTCAGGGTTCTCATCGGCTCCGTCATATTGTACTTCATTGCCATCGTTGATTATGTCCATCATGGCATCGTCCATGTTGTCATCTCTCGGGTCAGCCATTTCTGCAAATATATGTGTAGGACATTAGAACAAATTATTTTAGGATAATTATTTTAACCTATGAAAATCATGGAAGGTCCATTTATTAATTCAAAGATGTAATTTTTAGACCTAGCAAAAGTACTGATTTTGGCAAACTCATATTTTTTCATGATTAAGAATAAGATAACAAGCTTACACAAAAGTTTTCATAATTTTATCAGCCTTAATTATTTAGTTGTGAATTAATCAAGATTCAGCATTATTTAGCATTTTCAGAAAAACAAAAAAGGGTTAAACCCTTTCCTCACCCGACTCCTCTCTACCCTCTCTCACCGACAGCAGGTCCGACGTCATGCGCGTGCTGACCACGACGCGCATGGCCGTCCACCGATTGGAGCTCGTCGGCATGGTGACACTCTGGCCAAAATTGACCCTAATCAATACTGGGTATATCCTTACCCTTCTGCGATGCTCGGAGATGCACGGCAAAATCAGTACTGGAGCGCAGCAGCAGCGGAGATGATGCACGACAGCATCCTGGAGCACGGCGGAGATGGTGGCCGGGCTACCGGCAAATGTGGGCTCGATGGCAGAGGAGGCCGGTGGCGTCGGGGCGCGGGGAGCCGACCGTGAGCCAGCGGGGTGACGGCGCGTGCGGGGTCACCGACGACATCGATCGGGGTGGCGCGGAGATGGCGGCCGCGGTGTGCTCGAGGGCATGGAGTGAGAGAGATCAGAGGAGGAAGAAGGGAAAAGGGCAGCAGTTATATGTCGGGCCACCTTTAGTCCCGGGTGGCTCTACGGCCCGGGACTAAAAGTCCCAGGACTAAAGGTGGCCCGATCACATCATGTTTTTGGCAGGCCGCGAAAATGCAGCCCACCTTTAGTCCCGGTGTTAGCCACAGACCGGGACTAAATGGTGGGCTGCACTTTCACTTCCCGCGTGTTTGCCCCCACCTTTTTTTTGTTTTCCTTTTATAAAAAAGCTAAGTCTTGTGAAATTCACAGTAAATTGAATATTTGTGATAATGTTTTTTTGAAAAAATATGGCTTTTCTTTTTGCTTTATCGTACACATGGAAAATATGTAACCTAAATTATTTTGTTTTTTCTTTATAAATATTGAACGTAATGTAACTAATAATCAATATTTTATTAATGTAAAAATATAGTGTTCAATTAATTTCACTAAAACTATTGGTTTTCGACAGGAAATTTGTTTTCACATCATTTTAATGTAAATCTTTTGGTGATCCATCAGTCATTTGTCCAAATTCGCGACAAAGAAATCCGCCATCAAATAGAAATTTAATTTGAACTTACAAAATATGAAAACAACAAATATTATGTAGATAATTGTACATCTTGATGAGCTCTAGCACCTTTGTGTCGGTATCTACAAACTAGGGGTACCCACAATCAACGATTAAGAAAAATAAAACACTATCCACAAATGGAACAAAACCAAAGATAGCGCACGAGACACCTCGACTGCGTTCTGACTCGCACGAGGTCAGCTCGATGGGACGCCTCGACTATGTTCCGACTCGTACGAGGTAGCCTCGACGGGACACCTCGACCACGTCCCGACTCGTACGAAGCTCGTTCGACAAGGCATCTCGACTATCGGCAATCTCTGACGCGCACGACCCTAGGTCGGAACACTCGACCCATTCTATCCACCTACTCTGAGATAAAAGTCAGAGTATTTAATACGACTACCTACTATCTCCTACCATCATGGCTACAGCCATGACCGACGTGGAAGCAATGCCGATGTCAAGTCTCACTTTTTACTACCCATCCCGGGATGGGAGGTGAAAACCTGTCACTATACACACCATACCACACACTATTTTGCCACTGGCCACCCTCGAGGGAGGATACGACAAGGTCCGTACCCCACGATCTCGGGGATTCGGCCTTATCCGCCCGTCCTCGACCCGTCCTCGACTCGGCCTGGACTCAGCCTCGACCCACCGCCGATCAGCAGGGAGGAAAGACCGACGTGGCATAGGACTCAGGGTCTTTTCACCGTCTCATCCCCTACGTCACCACGGTGTCCAGGGATGGCCGACCATTCCTGGGAACACATCGCTACAGCCACCTCCACAGGGATCGACAAAACTTCACCTCAATGCACCCCGGCGTCCCGGCCTCCTCTTACCCTATAAAAGGGCAGGCTAGGGCTCTATAAGAGAAGGGGGGGCGACAAACGAACGGACAAGGCAAGACGCAAGCTAGAAGCCACGCTCAAACGAGCAAAGGCACACCACCCAAAGATCAACATCTTAAGCAATCTCCTTGTACTCTCACTTTCCCTTTGAGACCTAGGCTCAGTTCCCTCTCTCACAGCTTGTAACCCCTACGCAAGTACTTCGGTGCAAGGAAATACAATACTCCCCCCTTCCCGCTGGACGTAGGGCCTTCTCTTGCCCGAACCAGGATAAATCCCCGTGTATTCTCCTTGCATCACCATCCATATTAGGGACACGCAGCACTCGCTCGTTGGCTTAGGACCCCTGCGGGACCGAACGCCGACAGTTGGCGCGCCAGGTAGGGGACGCTACGTGCCAACATCGTTTTCCCGCCATTTTTCTGGATGGCTGACCCCGAACGTCCGCTCCCGTTGGCCACGGTGATCTGGTTTGGGAGCTTGGAGTTCATGTCGCTTGGCCACGGCTACGACATGGTCCTCCTCCCACCCAGGCACCCGACCGACAGGGACCATGAGCTCTCTCAACCTGGGAGAGCCCTGCGCCGGTATCGTCGCTCTCGTCAGGCACGCGCCGCTAGGCGACGGTGAGCCTAGCACAACCGCCGTCATCGCCTCGTGGAGAATGGTGGGATTCCCCGATCCAGCGCCTCTCAGCCGGACGCCAACACGGATTTCCTCCCTGAGGATCTGTGTAGGATGAGCTTGGCTGAGGGTAAGATGCCGACAGGGAGTTCCACCGCTCTACCGCCCGGTGTGACGCCACCACCACCCGGTCCGACTACACCAGCACAAGGAACGACGCCTTCATCAGCATTCCCGTTTGGGCTAGACTCGGTTGCCCGGGCATACGCTTCCTCTATAAGCACCAGCATGAGTGCTTACGAGGAACTCCCCGGACACCATCTACGCTCCACTCTCGACCTTGTTGCATCCACGCCGGCTTCCGAGTACCTAGACTCTACGGAGACCCCAGAAACGAAGCCCTGTGCAACTGCTTCTCGACGTTACGAGCCCAGAGATAGACGACCTCACATACACCCATCATACTACTACTTCGGCGCTCCAGACTCCGACTCTGCCGATGACACCTATGACCCGACCCGCGAGTGCTTCAACATCGATGGAGTTAGCACGTCAGATTCGGAGGATGAGGCACCCATTGAAGGAAGGAACACGCCACCTCAGGTCGAGCTCCCTACCGAGGGGATGAAGCCCAATTCCTTGTGGATCAAGGAATGCAGCTCGAGCAAATCTGCGAGTAGCAGGATATGCTCGACGAGGAACGAGAAAACCTGCGTCTACTACAGCGAACCCTCGAGCAAGAGCGCGCGGCACGCGCACATGGCGGAGGAGCTCGAGAAAGAGCTCGCGACGTTAATCATCGCATCGTCGAGGACCAGGCAGTTGACCCCCTCGGTTTTCGGTCGAGCCAGCCAGAACGTGGTCGTCGCCGCCATGCTCCTTCGTAACATGCCCGAGCCATCGAACCCTGACGCTCATCGAGCCCGAGATCAAATCCGAGGACTCCTCAAGACTGCTGCCATGCAATAGGCCGAGAGTTCTGCCTCGAGGAAACGCAGGCCTGCCTCGGAGCAGCCTGCCGAGCCCTCTCGATAGGAGAGAGAGGCCTCGGTTCATCCCGAGCACGCCCAACGGAACAGGGCGGCCCCTGTCCGTAAGTGCATCGTCGACAACCGTGAACCTCGAGATGCCCGTGACAACATCGTCGAGCGCCAGAGACGCAAACACGGTGACGGTGTAGCTTGAGGCTACCACGAGCACAGGGCGGGCGCTACGACAGCTCAGAGGATCGAAGCCCTTCACCCGAGCCACCGGGTCTCGGGTCTTTAGCAAGGCCATTCACGAAACGATACTCCTGGCTCGATTCCGCCCCCCACGACTCTTACCAAGTACAACGGTGAGACCAAATCCGAACTTTGGCTCACTGACTTTCGCTTGGCATGTCAGTTGGGTGGGGCCACCGACGACCGGGTCATCATCCGGCAACTCCCCCTGTTCCTGTCAGACACCGCTCGAGCCTGGCTCGAGGACCTCCCACCTCAACAAATCCACGACTGGGACGACCTTGTGAGAGTGTTCGAGGGGAACTTCAAGGGAACCTACATGCGCCCCGGCAACTCGTGGGATCTCTGAAGCTGCAAGCAGAAGGCGGGTGAATCCCTCTGGGATTACATCTGGCATTTCTCCAAGCAACGCACTGAGCTCCCCAACATCACCGACTCTGACGTTATCATGGCCTTCCTCTCTGGCACCACCTGCAAAGAGTTGGTCCGAGAGCTAGGCCGCAACACCCCCATCACTGCCAATGGTTTGATGAACATCATCACCAACTTCGCCGCCGGTGAGGAGGCGGTTGGTGCCATCTTTGGTGGTGATCAGGACAAGGGGAAGCACAAGGTGGATGATCCCGCGAGCTCTAGCTGGGGCTCAAAGAGGAACAACAGGAAGAAGAAGAAGAACCAGCAGGGCAAGCTCGAGGGCTGGCCGATGACCTTGTTGCTACTGCTGATCGCAAGAAACCTCGAGGGCCCCCCGACGGGGGTATTTTCAACAAAATACTCAAAGAGCCATGTCCCTACCATAAGGGGCCCATGAACCACAACCTCTAGGACTACCACATGCTCCGAAGATATTTTGAAGCCATAGGCGTCAAGAAGGATGACAAGAAGGAAGATCCTAAGGGAGACGACAAGGAAGAGGGGTTCCCTGAGATCCACGACTGCTTTATGATATACGGAGGACCCTTGATGCGCCTCTCGACGTGCCAGCGCAAGCGAGAGCGTCGAGAGGTTTTCCGTGCAGCCGACAACCCCCTCTTTCTTGACTGGTCCGAGGTGGCCATCACTTTCGATCGTGATGATCACCCAGACTATGTCCCCAATCCCGGGGTCTACCCGCTTGTTGTCGATCCCATTATCGCTAATACACGCCTCACTAAGGTGCTCATGGATGGCGGCAGCAGCCTTAACATCATCTATGCCCAGACCCTCGACCTCCTAGGGATCGAGAGGACGCGCCTCCAACCCAGCGTCGGGGGCTTCCATGGAGTCATGCCAGGAAAGCGAGCAGAGTCCGTCGGCCGGGTCGACCTGCCTGTCTGTTTTGGCACTCCCACCAACTTTAGAAAAGAGACTCTCACTTTCGAAGTGGTCGGGTTCTGTGGAACATATCACGCCATCCTTGGGCGCCCGTGCTATGCCAGGTTCATGGCGGTCCCAAACTACACCTACCTCAAGCTCAAGATGCCAGGCCCCAATGGTGTCATAACTGTTGGGCCCTCATACGAGCACGCCTACGAGTGCGACATCGAGTGCGTCGAGCACGGAGAAGCCGTCTTGGAGTCAGCAACCTTGGCGGTGGACCTCAATGGTCTGGCCAACGAGATCCCCAACCCTAAGCGCCACGCCGGCAGCTTCGAGCCCGCAGAAGACGTCAAGCTTGTGCCCATCGACCCCGCCGATCCAAAGGGAAAGGCGTTGAGCATCAGCGCCACCCTCGATCCCAAATAGGAAACAGTGCTCGTCGACATTCTCCACGCAAACATCGACATCTTTGTGTGGAGTCCCTCGGATATGCCGGGCATACCCAGGGAAGTCGCCGAGCATGCCTTGGAAATCGGAGCCGGCTCCAAATCGGTGAAGCAACGCTTGCGCCACTTCGATGAGGTGAAGCGCAAGGTCATCGGTGAGGAGATACACAAACTGTTGGAGGCCAGATTCATCAAGGAGGTTCATCATCCCGAGTGGCTAGCTAATCCTATATTAGTTAAGAAAAAGAGTAGGAAGTGGAGGATGTGTGTATACTATAATAGTTTAAATAAAGCATGTCCAAAAGTTCCTTTTCCTTTGCCACGCATTGATCAAATTGTTGATTCCACTGCAGGATGTGAAACTCTTTCGTTCTTAGATGCATATTCCGGCTACCACCAGATCAAAAATGAAGGAGTCTGACTAGCTCATGACTTCGTTCATCACCCCGTTTGGCATGTATTGCTACGTTACTATGCCCTTCGGTCTCCGGAACACAGGGGCTACGTACCAGCGATGCATACAACATGTTTTTGGGAAACACACCGGACCAACCGTCGAGGCTTATGTCGATGATATCGTTGTCAAAACCAAAAAGGCTGATCATTTGATAAACGACCTTGACGTTGCGTTCAAGTGCCTCCGGGCAAAGAACATTAAGCTCAACCCCGAGAAATGCGTTTTCGGCGTTCCTCGAGGCATGCTTCTAGGGTTCATCATTTCTGAGCATGGCATCGAGGCCAACCCGGAAAAGATCACTGCGATAACCAAGATGGGCCCTATCCGTGATCTGAAGGGCGTGTAGAGGGTCACGGGCTACCTAGCAGCCCTCAGTCGCTTCATTTCGCGCCTCGGTGAGAAAGCGCTCCCACTGTATCATCTCCTGAAGAAATCAGAACACTTCTCGTGGACCCTCGAGGCCGAGGAAGCTCTTGCAAAGCTCAAAGCTACACTTTCTAACTCACCAATCCTTGTCCCTCTGACCCTAGGAGAACCCCTCCTACTTTATGTTGCCGCAACGACACAAGTAGTCAGTGCGGTCTTGGTTGTCGAGAGGGCAGAGGAAGGACACACCTTGCTCATCTAGAGACCGGTCTACTTCATCAGCGAGGTGCTCTCGGAAACCAAGGTTCGCTACCCCGCAGATCCAAAAGATGTTGTACACCATCATCTTAACGCGGCACAAACTCCGTCACTATTTCGAGGGCCACCCAGTGACTGTGGTTTCTTCTTTCCCTCTGAGAGAGATAGCCCAGAACCGGGAAGCCTCGGGTAGGATAGCTAAGTGGGTGGTCGAGCTCATGGGTGAGACCCTCTCTTATGCGCCACGCAAAGCCATTAAATCCCAAGTACTAGCAAATTTCCTGGCGGAGTGGACCAACACTCAACTTCCTCCGGTTCAGCTCCAGACTGAGCTTTGGACCATGTACTTTGATGGGTCGCTGATGAAAACAGGGGCAGGCACGGGTTGGCTATTCATCTCACCCCTCGGAGCTCACATGCGCTATATCATCCGGCTTCATTTTCCTGCCTCCAACAAGATCGCTGAATACGAGGCGCTCGTCACGGGCTTGTGAATTGCTGTCGAACTAGGGGTCTAACACCTCGATGTTCGAGGTGACTCTCAGCTTGTAATCGACCAGGTCATGAAGAGCTCGAGCTGCCTGATCCCAAGATGGAGGCCTACTATGGAGAAGTACGGTGCCTTGAGGACAAGTTTCACGGCCTCGAGCTCAACCACATCGCACGCAGGTATAATGAGACTGCTGATGAACTCGCAAAAATCGTGTCTAGTCAGACTACGGTTCCACCAGACGTTTTCGTGAAAGATCTCCACCAACCATCCGTCAACATCGGGGCAGACGGAGGGGTCGACGGGCCATCACTCGACCCTCCACCTGAGGCGAAAGCCCCCTCGACCGGGGCTAAAGCCATGTAGGTAGAAGGCTCGGCCCCACCAGCCAACCCTGAGCCTGACTGGCGTTTTTCGTACCTCGACCATCTCACTCGAGGGGACCTCCCCTCGGATAAGATCGAGGCTCAACGGATTGCTCGCCGGGCCAAATCCTTTATGATATTTGGCGACAATATGGAGCTGTATCGCCGCAGCCCTACTGGCGTCCTCCAATGCTGTATCAGAAATGAGGAAGGCAGATACCTACTCAATGACCTAATTTCAGGGGCTTGTGGTCATCACGCAGCGCCTCAAACCCTCATCAGAAACACTTTTCGACAATGTTTCTATTGGCCGACCGTAGTCTCTGACGCTATCAAGCTAGTAGGCTCCTGTGAAGGCCACCAATACTATGCAAGACAGACCCATCTCCTGGCTCATGCCCTATAAACTATTCCCATTACGTGGTTGGTTGCTGTTTGGGGGTTCGACCTTGTCAGACCCTTGAAAAGGACAATTGGGGGCTTCACCCACTTGCTCGTCGCCATTGACAAATTTTCCAAGTGGATCGAGGCCTGTCCTATCACCAGCATCAGGTCTGAGCAAGCTGTGCTCTTTTTTACCGACATCGTCCACCGCTTTGGAGTTCCCAACTGCATTATCACAGACAATGGCACCCAATTCACTGGTAAAAAGTTTCTAGATTTCTGCGACAACCACCACATCCATGTGCTCTGGTTGGCCGTAGCTCATCCAAAAACAAATGGCAAAGTAGAATGTGCCAACGGCATGGTCCTACAAGGCCTAAAACCCAGAATTTTTAACAAGCTAAACAAACACAGCAAGAAATGGGCTGCCGAGCTTCCCTCGGTCCTGTGGAGCCTAAGAACAACGCCGAGTCAAGCCACGGGGTTCACTCGATTCTTCTTAGTCTACGGATCTGAGGCTATGCTCCCAACTGATGTAGAATACGGATCCCCGAGGTTGAAGGCCTACAACAAGAAAAATAACAACGCCACAAGAGAGGACGCCCTCGACCAGCTCGAGGAAGCCCGCGACGTGGCTCTGTTGCATTCTGCCAGGTATCAGCAGAGTCTCCGACGCTACCACGACAGACACGTCCGTAGGCGTGACCTCAATGTTGGTGACCTGGTGCTACGGCAAAGCCAGAACACCAAGGGACGACACAAGCTCACACCACCGTGGGAAGGGCCATACATCATCACAGAAGTGTTGAAGCCCGACACCTACAGGCTATCGAACGAGAAGGGCGAAATCTTCAACAACACTTGGAACATTGAACAGCTACGTCGCTTTTTCCCTTAAAAGGCCTCGAGGCTCTATAAATTCTTTTCAATCTCATCAATAAAGAATACCGCGGTGTTCAAAGCTTTGTTTTCATAACAACCAGGAAGGATTGACTTTGTTTTCTCATAATCGACCCTTCCTCGGGGGCTGCAAGGGGGGAACCCCCTGTCCTCGAAAAAACTCGTACTCTTTTTCAAAAAAGAGAGCTGTCACTTAAGTCGACAATGTCGTGGGAGTACCCTAAGGCTCAAAGGGTCGTCGAGCCGTGAGATCACTTACGCCTCCGAGGCTACGGTACATCCACTCACCCCTCACGCCTAGGGGTGCGACCATGCACTAAGTAGACCTAGTAACAGTTCATAACTTTGAAAAAGATTACACCCCTGTTCGCTTTAAATCAAGTTCTTACACGATCTGCAAGGCCGCAAGCGCACCTTGAAGCTCGAGGGCAGTCAAGCCGTGAGATCACTTACGCCTCCGAGGCTATGGTACCTCCACTCGCTCCCCTACGCCAAGGGGTGCGACCGCGCGCTAAGTAAATCATGCAAGAACGTGATTCAAGAGATAAAGGGAAGAGAAAACTCGAACAAAACTTAATGATCAGTACAAGTTTACATTCGAGCGTTTCAAGGCCTCTGAGGCCACCACGACCAAAGTTACAAACACTAACTTATTACATGGGCCTTCATGCCCAGGTTTGGCTCACAGGCCCTCATCGTCGGCAGGCAGAACCACTTCGACCTCGAAGAGCTTGGCCAGGCGACTACCAGGCTCCTCAGCGGCTTCGATTAGGCCTAGGCAGGCGGTTTCATTCTCCTCGTCCGTCCGATCTGGATCTGTGATGAAGCCATCAGCAACGAGGTCCATGTCGTACACGAATCTGGACCGAACGACCGCCAGAGCCCTCTTCACGCCGTGATGCAGGCCGCCTCGTATCCTCTCGTGAACGAGGCGGCCCAGCGCCACCATCCGACGGACGAAGGAGTTCCTCGGGGCGTCCTCCTCAGTGTTGGCGTCGGGCTCGACCTCCAGGCCATCACATACGGAGGTGATGGTGCCCTGAAGCAACTGAGTTTGCTAGGTCTCGGCCTCGAAGAGGTTCTGGAATGAGGTGGCCGTCGCCTGAGCCGCCTGCTGCTCCTTCTCCAACTCTGGAACACAAGCATCAAGTTAGCGCAAGCCTGGGACTTCGACACCAAGGCCACTGTACAATAAAAGCATACCCTCAGAATGGGTCTGCCAGCCCATGACCTCGTCGCGTAGCTCCCCGCACGTCTTCTTAGATGCTCGAAGAGCCTCGTCCCGGTCGTGGAGCGCCGCCCTCAGCGCCTCAACCTCCCGGTCGGTGCCCGAGAGAGCCTTGTCCCTCTCTCGGACCGTCCCTGACAACGTCACAACCTCGCTTTCCAAGGTTCTGACGTGGGCGGACGCCATCCCGATCTGGATGTTGAGGGCATCACGCTGGCCACCGACCAAGGTGATGTCCTCCTCGAGCTCCTTCACATGCGCCAGCAGTGGCGTGAGGTCCTCACGGGCTTTGGCAGCCTCCTCCCGGGTCCTTGCCGCATCTTCACGCGCCGCGGCCTCAGCCTCTTGGGCCTGCGCTACCTCCTCCTTGACCGCCGCGTAGGCGACGCGAAGCTCGGCCGTCTCGGCACTCTGCTAGGAGAGCCGCCTATTGGCTTCCTTGACCAAGGCCCATTGACAGGCGAGCGCTGCCCACACGCCACTCTCATGACGAATGAAGAGTGACTTGCGGTGGGAACACTCCTTGAGCTCCTGACCACGGTTAAAATCTAACAGTCAGAACCAAGGAAAAGGGAGGGATAAAGCACAAGAAAAAACTAACGAATTCGGCTTACCTCAAAAGCCTCCGACATGCCCCATGCTAGGGTGTCTGAAACCACACGCAGGGACTGCATCGTGTGCTTCTAGAGTCCATCGAGGTACTCCCAGTGGTGCACCTTGTCCTTGTCGTCAAGCACGAAGAAGGGCTTGGCGCTAGGGTTGGACACGTCCCTAAATTCGAGGGTTGACCTCCCCCAGCGCGGAAGCTCCTCCTCCACCCCCACGAGTGCCAACCCGGCAAAGTCCGGCCACCCGACCGACGCCTCAGCCTGGTCACCTTCCAATGCCGCAGAGGTACCGGCCCGATCTACGGCCTCGGCCGCCTCGACGTCTGCCACCTGCTTACCCTTGTCGGCAGGGGAGTCGTCGAGGGTGAGCTCGATCAGGGCCGGGGTCGACCCTTGCGGCGGGGTTGGCACCTCGACTACCGGCACCTCCGCCTGGACGATGGGCGGTGGTGCGACCGCCCCCCACTCCACCACGACCGCCGGCTCCGCCGGCTGGTCCTGCTGCGGTTGTGGCTCCTCCGGCCGCGTCGCCTCCTGCCCCGCCTCCGGCGGGCCTCCACCACCTCCTGTTCTTCTCCAACATCCGCCCGCCCCGTGTCGCGGACGGATGTTTCGGCCTCGGCGGCCTTGACGGATGCCTGGGTGGTCGCTGTCAACCCTGGCTCCGGCCCACCAGAGTCGGGCGCCTCGAGCCCGGCACCGCTGGGGACCACCGTTTCTGTCGGCCCCAACCCCTGCGCGGCGGGGTCAGGGCCGGTGACCTCTTGGGCGCCCACCCCCGCCTGGGTAGCTGCCTCCCGCTGCTTTAGCCGCTCTGTTGTAGCCTGGAGTCTCATGACCCAGGCGGCGTCATCGGTCGCCGTCCGCATTATTACGGCGGCGCCCGACCGGAGCGCCTTCACAGGGGTCGGACCTGCAAGCTCCGCCTTGCGCTTGTGCCTAAGGAACAAATAAACGCGTTAGAATAAAAAATGGGATCACTGATCACAAAAAAAATAGGGCAGAAAAGGCTTACCCAGATATGGGAACTAGGGGCCTAGGCCCTGGCGGGCTAGAGCCACCCGACGGCGCCTGTGACGGCCCTACCGTTGAGCCTCCTGCTGGCCGGGCGCTCCTCGGAGCCCTAGCTGGCGAAGCGTCCAGGGTCCTCTGCGCCTCCGAGGCTAGCTAGCCTCGGGTCCTCACGCCCGTCGACGGTGCCCCAGACGCTGACGCCGACGCTGTTGCCCCGGCCGCCATCTGAGCCCAAGGTGCTTGGACTCGTGGGGGCGGTGCCATTGACCCTTCTTGCGGGGCCCCAGATGAGGCGGCCCCTCCCGCTGAGGGACCCGCTCCGGCCTCCTTCTCTCCTGGCTCCTCCTCCCCCTCAACGGGCGCCGAGGCCACCCTCGACGCCTGGGAGGTCAACCCCCCAATGGGCTCCAAAAAGGGGCACACATCGGGGAGGTCCGCCAGACAAGTCGCGGTGTCGTACCGCCACAAGGCATCATCGTCATCACCGTCACCATCATTCTCCCCCGAGACCATCTCGGAGGGAGACTCCTCGAGCGGGAGCCCGTCGAGGCTCTATTGACGTCGACGCTTCTTCAGCGCCTCATGCTCCTAGGCCTTGCGGACTTGACGCTTCTTGGCGGTGTCTTTCTCCTCTTTCTTCTGGGCCGCCAAGAGGCGTCAAGCCTCCCGAGCGACCCGATCTTCCAGAAGCGGTGGCCACGTTTCCTTAACCGCCGACAGATCCTGTACACGGACCTCGACCAAGTTAGTGGAAGGAATCCGGAAGCAAAAGATCTCAAGAACGCAAGGATGACACTTATCAGGGGCTCGAATCCCTAGGTGGGGCGCATCGGAACCTGGTCGATATCCTCCTACTAGAAGCTCCCCACCATCCGTCGCGCACGTCGAGTGACCTCATCGAGGGGGAGGGACTCGTGCGACATCCTGCTCCCCTCCAATGGCGCCTCCGACGTCATCTGGTCAAGCCAGAGCCGACGCTGCGTCAGCGACATCACCCTCCGGTGATGAAACGCCGCAGCCACCAGCCCCGCCATTAGTCCACGCTGACGGAGCCTCCACAGCGCATTGAGCAGTGGCTCTAGCTTTGGCTTCTCGTCTTCAACGACGCCGTACCCCCGGTTCTCCTCTCGAGTGACCAGCACCCGGCCGGAATACCTCGGCAGCTGGTCGCTGTCATTGCAGAGGTAGAACCAGCCGTCGTGTCAGCCGTTGTTCGAGGAGATCAACTATGCCGGGATGTACTGGTCGTCTCGACCAGACCGGACTTGGAGGACGTAGCTCCCCGCGTGCACTGCACGCCGCGCCCCTCGCTCTCCCGCCTTCTTGGCAAAAAGCTCCGCCCTAAAGAGGTGGAGCCACAGATTCCACTATGGCTCCATCCCCAGGTATCCCTCGTAGACCACCGCGAAAATGGTGGCCTGCGAGATGGCGTTGGGGGCGAGGTGGTGCAGCTCCACCTTGTAGTAGTGGAGAAGCGCCCGCATGAAGGGGCTGGCCGGCACGCCGAATCCCCTCCCGTGGAAGCATATGAAGCTCACCACGTAGCCTTCTGGGGGCACCGATTCCCGGTGGTCAGACGGCGACGCTCTCCACTCCGACTGGGTCCGACTCGTCTTCGACAGCAAAAGCCTATCGCGGACCAGCTCTTCCAGCCTCCTCTCCGTTACCGAGGAGTTGGCCCAAGCGTCGAAGGGGAGGAGCTGGCTCTTGCCTGCCATTGTTGTCGGAAGACTACGCAGGCAAGAAAAAGCGACAGCGGCGCTAGACGGCGGCTGAAGGGCGCAAGGCGATGGAGAAGGCGAAGTAGGGCAGGGAAGGCGAGAATGCAAAAAGGGCCTGTAGGGGAAAATGGAACCCCGGGTCTTGCTCTTATACCCCGATGAAAGTCCAGTGGTTGGGCAAAAAGGTAGGAGTAGTTTTTGCATTCAATGATCTTACCTTACCGCTCCCTCGAAACCCGCAGATATAGGCACGTGGCCGCTATACGCGGCGTAACCGTCGCACCACGCCAATCTCGCTTCCCCTCCTGAAAAGACGCGCCCGAGACAGGTAGGAGAAGGATCCACAGACGGATATTCCCAGACGCATTGGTAACGGGCTCCAAGCCTAATATGAATCTTGAGGGATCAAAAGCTGGCCCTCGACTAGGGTTCGATAGTTGCCCTTAAGTAACAGAGTCAGGGACGACTAGGGATGCGCCCATACAAGGCCAAGGCTCGAGCCGCGCTCTTGAGGCACCCCAAGATGTATTCGAGCCTAAAAGAGAAGGTCGACGGAGGAATCCCCTCAGAGGGAGGCATCGAGCCCTCAAATCCCATCGCAAGGAATCGAGATCCACACGACTACTCTTTGGCATTCTTGAGAGCGCCTCCGTGGCTGCTAGCTGACTCCTACCGAATGGAGCACGGGCTCACACTCGAATTCCCCGTTAATAGCTCACCGGAGGCCATCAGAACTCGCCCAAACGAGGGTAGTATGACGTTCCCCACCCTCCTCTTTTTTCTAAAAAGGGAGCGTGAGGGTCGAACGATAAAAGACGGTCAAGACTCTGATCGACCTCGCGCGCATGAGGCTTGGGGGCTCGACCGCAAAAAACCAAACCTCGAATGAAAAAATACAGAACACGCCACGATACGAGACCGTTCCTCAATAGAGCATGTAAAAGACCTCGGAGGAGTCCAAATACTCCACCGAGGCCTCGAGGGCTACACCCGACGGGTGTGCTCACGTGCCCCCACCGGAAAAAGTTACAACGATACGACTCCAGTTCATGAACCACTGAGCCTCTAAGAGAGTGACCCACACTCACCCAAAGGCTCGGGGGCTACTATCGGTACCTACAAACTAGGGTACCCACAATCAACGATTAAGAAAAACAAAACACTATCCACAAACAGAACAAAGCCAAAGATAGCGCATGAGACACCTCGACTGCGTTCTGACTCGCACGAGGCTAGCTCGACGGGACGCCTTGACTACGTTCCAACTCATACGAGGCACCCTCGACGGGACACCTCGACCGTGTCCTGACTCATACGAAGCTCGTTCGACAAGGCATCTCGACTATCGGCAATCTCCGACTCGCACGACCCCGGGTCGGAACACTCGACCCATTCTATCCACCTACTCTGAGACAAAAGTCAGAGTATTTAATACGACTACCTACTACCTCCTACCGTCATGGCTACAGCCATGACCGATGTGGAAGCAATGTCGGTGTCATTTCTCACTTTTTACCACCCATCCTGGGATGGGAGGTGAAAACCTGTCACTATACACACCATACTGCACACTATTTTGCCACCGGTCACCCTCGAGGGAGGATACGACAAGGTCCGTACCCCACGATCTCGGGGATTTGGCCTTATCCGCCCGTCCTCGACCCGTCCTCGACCCACCACCAGTCAGCAGGGAGGAAAGGCCGACGTGTCACAGGACTCAGGGTCTTTTCACCGTCTCATCCCCTACATCACCATGGTGTCCAGGGATGGCCGACCATTCCTAGGAACACATCGCTATAGCCACCTCTACAGGGATCGACAAAACTTCACCTCAAGGCACCCCAGTGTCCTAGCCTCCTCTTACCCTATAAAAGGGCAGGCCAGGGCTCTACAAGAGAAGGGGGGCGACAAATGAACGGACAAGGCAAGATGCAAGCCAGAAGCCACGCTCAAACGAGCAAAGGCACACCACCCACAGATCAACATCTCAAGCAATCTCCTTGTACTCTCACTTTCCCTTTGAGACCTGGGCTCGATTCCCTCTCTCACAGCTTGTAACCCCTACGCAAGCACTTCGGTGCAAGGAAATACAATACTCCCCCCTTCCTGCTGGACGTAGGGCCTTATCTTGCCCGAACCAGGATAAATCCCCGTGTATTCTCCTTGCATCACCATCTAGATTAGGGACACGCAGCACTCACTCGTTGGCTTAGGACCCCCGCGGGACCGAACGCCGAAACTTTGTATTCAAAAGTTTTTCATCGGAGGTCATTTAGTGTCTCATTTGACAAAGTTTGATCAAGTCAAATTTTGAATTTTCAAAAAATGACACCTTCACACTAGTTTTTGGAACTCTAAATGGTTTCAAATAGAAAAGTCATGAATACCAAGTTTGTTAAAATCATCAAGAAAGTTTGAATGATCCAAACCAGTTTTCGAAACCCTTGATGGTCTCAACTAGAAAAGTCATGAATACCAAGTTTGATCAACTCATCAAGATCTACATTTTTTATATAGGTCATTTTTGCATTTGAGGACTAGACATGCTTCACAGAGGTATGATAAAAACAAGAACATGATCGAAACATCTGAAGTTACAATTATATTACATAAAATGTCTAATACATCACTAGTTATATCAAGCAGGCACAGTGGTGAACTTCTTGACGTACGCCCCTTGGTTATGATCATGCCATAACCATGGAGTGTCCTCAGCATTGAGCAGGATGCTTGGGTCTGTGGTCACACTAAAGGGTGGGATTCGTTCATCCTTTTCATAATCTTCTGACATGTCTGACTTGTCCTCAATTCCCATGATATTTCTTTTTCCTATAAGAACTATGTGGCGCTTTGGCTCGTTGGTTTATTTGTCATCATTTTTCCCTCTCTTGGGTTTTGTAGACATGTCTTTCACATAGAACACCTAATTCACCTCAGCAGCAAGGACGAATGGATCGTCTTTGTACCCAGTATTGTTGAGGTCCACTGTTGTCATTCCATACTCCTTGTCGACTTTTACCCCGCCTCCAGTCCCCTTCACCCACTAGCACCGGAACAAAGGGACTTTAAAATTAGGGTCTATGGCATAGTCTAGTTCCCATATCTCCTCTATGCGGCCATAATATGTATGCTTATTCCCATTAGGGTCTGTGGCATCTAAGCTGACACCACTGTTTTGGTTGGTGCTCCTTTTATCTTGGGCTACGGTGTAAAATGTATTTTCATTTATCTCATACCCTTTGTACATGAGGATGTGCCACGATGGTTGCCTAGCCAACAAATACAATTGTTCATCAATATTTTGGTCACGCTGACATTCTTTTTGCAACCAACCGCCGAATGTTTCCATGTGCTGACGCGTAATCCAAGCCTCATTCTTCCCTAGATTCTAGGATCGTAGGAACTCCTTGTGTACCTCGATATATGGCTCCACCACAGAGGAAGAAGAAAGAACTATGTAGTGCGCTTTATTGAAAGAATCGTCCCTCGTGCCGATATATGTTTTCTTCCCTAGTGTTCCCTTTCCACCAAGTCTCCCCTCGTGCCGTGATTCGGCAACACCAATCAGGTCAAGGTTAGGAATGAAGTCAACACAGAACTCAATGACCTCCTCTGTCCCATATCCCTTGGCGATGCTTCCTTTTAGCCGAGCACGCTGGTGAACATATTTCTTCAGGACTCCCATGAACCTCTCAAAGGAGAACATGTTGTGTAGGAACACAGGACCGAGAATATTAATCTCCTTGACCAGGTGAACTAGGAGGTGTGTCATGATATCAAAGAAGGATGGAGGGAACACCAACTCAAAGCTGACAAGACATTGAACCACATCATTCTGTAGAGTAGCTATATCGAAAGGATTGATTGCCTTTTGAGAAATTGCATTGAGGAATGCGCATAGCTTCATGGTGGCCAAACATACATGTGGAGGTAGAATTCCTCTTAAGGCAACCGGAAGCAGTTAAGTCATAATCACGTGGCAGTCATGCGACTTTAAGTTTATGAATTTCATCTCTGGCACATTTATTATACCCTTTATATTGGAGAAGAATCCAGATGGGACCTTAATGCTGCTTAGGCATTCAAACATGGTTTCCTTCTCCTCATTGCTAAGAGTGTAGCTAGCAGGTCTTAAATAATGGCGTCCATCATCTATCTTCTCTGGATGTAGGTTGTCTCGTTCTTTCATGCGCTGCAAGTCCTGTCGTGCCTCAAGTGAATCCTTAGGCTTCTTATACACACCCATGAATCCTAGGAGGTTGACACAAAGATTCTTTGTCAGGTGCATCATGTCGATCGAGTTGCGGACCTCTAGGTCTTTCCAATAGGGTAGCTCCCAAAATATTGACTTCTTCTTCTACAATGGTGCATAGCCCGAAGCGTCTTTCGGAACAGGTTCACTGCCATGTCCCTTTCCAAAGACGACTTTCACATCCTTGACCATCTCAAATACATCCTCCCTAGTTCGGTTGTCAGGCTTGGATCGGTGTTCTGCCTGACCTTTAAAATGCTTGCCTTTCTTTCTTACCTGGTGATTCCTAGGAAGAAATTGACGATAGCCAAGGTACATGACCTTTCGACATTTTTTCAAATAGACACCCTCAAGATCACCAAAACAGTGCGTGCATGCATTATATCCCTTGTTTATCTGTCCTGAAAGATTACTTAGAGCAGGCCAATCATTGATTGTTATGAACAACAATGCTCGCAGGTTGAAGTGTTCCTGTTTGTACTCATCCCACACACGCACACCTGGTTTGCTCCATAGAAGCAGGAGTTCCTCAACTAATGGCCTCAGGTAGACATCGATGTCGTTGCCAGGTTGCCTCGGGCCTGGGATGAGCACTGGCATCATAATGAACTTCCGCTTCATGCATAACCATGGAGGAAGGTTGTAGATACATAGAGTAATAGGCCAAGTGCTATGACTAGTGCTCTGGTCCCCAAAAGGATTCATACCATCCGTACTTAAAAGCAAACCTTAGGTTTCTTGCGTCTTTTGCAAAGTTTGGGAATTCTCTGTCTATTGCTCTCCACTGGGACCCATCAGTAGGGTGTCTCAACATGTTGTCTACCTTACGGTCTTCTTTGTGCCATCGCAACAACTTTGCATGGTCCCTGTTTCTGAACAGACGTTTCAGGCGTGGTATTATAGGAGCATACCACATAATCTTGGCAGGGATTTTCTTTCTGGGACATTCTTTGCCCTCAACATCGCTAGGGTCATCTCGCCTGATCTTATACCACGACGCTTTACATACGGGGCATGCATCTAAATTCTTGTAGTCCTTGCCACGGTACATGATGCAGTCATTAGGACATGCATGTATCTTCTGGATTTCTAATCCCAAAGGGCAGACGACCTGTTTTGCTTCGTACATAGTGGCGGGCAATTCATTTTCCCTCGGAAGCATCTTTTTATTTATCTTCAGTAATTGCCCAAATGCCTTGTCAGATATACCATTCCGTGCCTTCCACTGTAGCAATTCCAGTGTTGTACCCAACTTTTTCTGCCCATCTTTGGCGGACGGGTACAGTAATTTCTTGTGATCCTCTAGCATGCGGTCAAATTTAGCCTTCTCCTTGTCACTTTCGCAATCTCTTTGTGCATTACGAATGACATCACCAAGAGCATCATCATCTTCAGCGAGTGTGTGTTCTGCACCTGCCTCTTCTTCAGCTTCCCCCATTGCAGTATCAGGGAAGTCACAGTATTGAGCAAGAATGTCATTAGGGTCCAATTGTTCTTCTTCTTCGTCTTCTTCCATTATAACACCGCTTTCTTCGTGCTTGGTCTAATAAATATAGTTTGGCATGAAACCCGACCTATACAGGTGTGAGTGAATAATCCTTGAGCTAGCATATTCCCTCGAATTCTTACATTCAGCACATGGACAACGCATGAAACCGTCTCGCTTGTTTGCTGTAACACTCCGGTGTTAAGCAATGCATTTTTGCCTGGCAATCATATTGCATAGCATTCATGTCATCATAATCATGTGTGATAATGTTACAATTTAAATCAAATAAAAGCTTGAAAATGATATAGGTGATGAAATATATTAATATGATAATCACATTTGTACCAAAACCTCGCAACTATAGATTCTACATCACTTGGAACCCTAGTTCAAATTTTGGAGCTCAAAAATTTGTCAAAACTTGCTTAAAAATAATTATGAAAAATATTCAAAATTTTCCCTATTCTAGTTTTTATTCTGTCATTCAAAATCTATCAAAAATTTTGAGTTGGCCCCTTAATCAAAGTTGTAGAGAATTTAATTTTGAGCAACTTTTATTTTTGGGCCAATTCCAGAAAATGTCTTCTTCTTGTTCAAATTTTGGTTTGAAGTTTGAAATCCATTTGAATTAATTTTTGAAAATTTGAAAAACAAGTTTCGTCTTAGCAGGCCTCGTCCTCACTTCCCGGCCCGCTCGCGAAGCCGCCCGGCCCAGCCAGCCTCGCGCGCGCCCGCGCGACGCAGTCGGCCCGGCCCGCGACCCCGGCCTCCTTCCTCCTCCCGCGCGCGCCCACGCAACGCTGGCCGCCGCGGCAGAGCGCGTTCGCCGCGTGTCGGCCATGCGCTGCCGCCGCTCGCCGCGCGTCGTCCTCGCCCTGATCTCCCGCCAGCGCGAGCGCACTCAAAACGACTGCCCGAGCCTCCTCGCTCCCTCACTTCCCCTCCCTCACTCGCCAGCTACCCCTCCTCTCCCCACCGCGCGGTCGGACGGCTCGCCGCCGCGAGCTCCGGTTTCGCCTCCCCGTTCCGGCATCGTCAGGCCACCACTATCAAATTCACCTTGCACCGAGCTCCGCCCCGTTCTTCCCTCCTCCGAACGAGCCTCTCCGCTCCCTCGCTACCCGTGGTAGGGCTCCTTTCCTCCTCGCCTCGCCGCGCCACCGCAACGGTGCCGACGAGCCGCGCCTCTCCACCGCCTCAACCGCCACCTCTTTGCTCTCCCGCACTGACGTCTCGTGTTGGCCACTTCTTGGCGACCCTATTGCGCGTCTTGGTGGGTCGTTGGCTGGCCGGAACCGGCCGATTGGCCGTGACCGCCGCCGCGACGTCGGCGTCGGGAACGCCGGCGACGCGCTCGGGTCTCTCTCTCCCCCCCCCTTCCTCGCTCGGTGGGCTGAGCCGTGCCTGCGGGCCGCGCCCGAGCAAGCCGGCTCGGTCTCCTCCCCCGCGCGAGCGAGATGGGCCGCGACCGCCGTGGGCCGATCATTTCCCTCGGGCCGGCCCAGCGACATTTAAATAAATCCGTTTTCATTTCTCTTTTTATTATTTTGATGAAAAACACTTGGGAAAATGAATTCTTGGTCATTTTAGCTCCAAAATTTGTGAAATAAATTTTTATATACTCATTTGAATTAGATCTACAATATAAAAATGTTGCATGTCAATATTTCATTACTTTTCTGTAGTGTTTTATTTAATCCTTGAAATTGGTGTTTTCTTGAAAAATTGATAAGAAAATGTAGAAAAATCAGAAAAATGTGGTTCCAAGTTTATTAATCCTGTTATGCCATGTACTTGCTAGGGTAATTTTATTTCATGGTTGTTATGTAGAAAAAAAATGTATAGTTGCAGTTCAAATGCTTTCTATTACCAATATTTGTTATTTTTGTTATTTAAATAAATTTGAATAAAACATGCAAGTGATAATTTTTCCATAGTGTTTGTTTAGGTAGTAGATAGTAGAAAAATTCCTAAATCTGTTGTTTGATACTTTTCATAATGTAAAGTATTTTAAATATCTATTTGAGGCCATGTTTTGTTATTTTTGTATAGTAAGTTCTAATTATCCAAATGCAGTAAAAATTTTATGTCAAGCTATTCTTGATATTAGTAATCCACTGTAATTTTATGAGATTTTTCTGAGCTACTAAAATATGTGTTGCTGTTCAACCATAGGACTAATTAGGGTTTCTATTTATTCTTAATGCAAAGTTAGTTAGAAAAATATACTTTGGTGTATCTTTGAAGCATCTTAATTGTTTAATACTCTCGCATGGTAGAAACTAGTGTTGGTAGTTTCCGAGTACATGTTCTTGGATGATGTTGACTACCTTGTAGAAGAGTCATAAGTTCCACATAATCCGATGACATAATACATTCGTTACATCGCATGCATTCCGCATCATCATCATCTCATGTCACCTCTGCAATGCACCGATGCATATTGCACTCATACTTCTGCATCATACAGGATCGCAGGAAGTGGTTCCGGCAGTAGTTCCCGAGGACGCAGAGGAGCAGCCCGAGGGGCCGGAGCCAACAGAAGTAGAAGAGGAGTCCGGTGAAGAGCTTCCGGAGTGCCCCGACCATCGTCCCAGTACCTTCGAGCGAGGCAAGCCCCGGAGCATTTCTCCCCCGGTTTGCAAATAATTAATTATTAATTTTACTTAATCTGATGCATTAAGTTTAGGAGTTGTTTGCAAACGTTGCTGCATTATACCTTGTTCCACCTTGTTTTACCGATCCTTGTCACCCTGGTGTCCACGGTCAATACTTACTTAGCTTGCTTAGACCGGTAGAAGTCGGGTGATTGCCTGTCATCCGCGAGCTATAGGGGATTACCTAGTTTTGTGAAAGAGATGTCATGTGAGAATAACTCAGTGTGGAAATGAATATGAGACCGGGCGGAAGCTAGCAGGGTTCTGGACTGTAGTGTCTTCCGTCTGTGTCGATTAAGGACCGTCCGATGTCGGGCCTCGGGTCATGTTGAACGCATGCCTCACATTTAGCTGGCCGGATAAAGTACCTTTCGACCGCGAAGCCGGGAGGTTATTCGGGCCGAGTGGATTGCCCGCAACGCACTGTACCGGAGCAGTAGTGGCAGGAAACGGGGGCGCGATGATAAGGCCAAAGAGCAGTCGGGCGGCCCCCGGGTACATGTGGTTCCTGGCAAGCTCGCGACTTTACCTGAATGGTTGACTCGGTGACCAATACCTCACTTTAGCGGGTGAGTGAGGTTTGTGTGAGGAATAAATTACCAGCTGGTTAATAATCGATTCGAATCGCCATCGTTCACTGGATAGTGAGCACTTGACTTGAGTTACTTCATCGTAGTAATATGGATACAACACTTGGATAGTTATGAGGAAATGACATGGTAACTATTGTTAATTATCAATGGTAATCCTTGCTTGCTTAATTACATGGTTACTTTAGCATAAAGTGCAAATATAGTTGACAGGAGAATAAAGATTTAGAAGATGACATGCTTTTGTAAATGATTTGGTAAGCTAAAAATGCTTTTCTTGCAAATGAGTCAGCTACCCCACCAAAATGCCTATCATGATCCTTGGAGTCTTTTTGTTTTGGTTCTGTCGGGTAAGTCTAGCTGAGTACCTTCTCGTACTCAGGGCTTTGTTCCCACTTGTTGCAGATGGACAGATGTACTATGGGTATTGTATCAACTGTCTCTACCCTGCGATGGGCGAAGCCTAGGACCATGGGCAATGGTCACTCACTACTCCTCGCCTGATGCTTTTGTGGGAGATGATCGCGAGCTGGCACTGTATTTTGGAAAAGATGTGTGTGTGTGTGTGTGCTTTGAACTAATGCTTCCGCTACTTTATTTGAAACTGGTTTGTAATAACTATGTTTAAACTCCGATGTATTTTGTGCCGCAAACTGCTGTGTAACTTATGAAGGTAATCGCTGAACTTATTACGATCTTGGCTGTGATGTGAAATGGTTTGAAATCCGTCGAGATTTCACGGACTACCGGGTTATACGGGCTTAAGTTTGGTAAATTGTCCATCCGTTGGATGATTTTCTTACTTAATCTTGTATAATTGGGCGGTTCTGTTACAGCTGGTATCGGAGCATGGTTTAGCGTAATTACTGTTCATAAGTGTATTTAAACCAAAACCCTGTTTAAAAAGTGTGATTTTAAAACTAAAAAGTGTGCCAGTGGTCATATCCTGTATGCCCAGTTAAGGACTCTAGGTGGCTATTTAAGTACTAACTTGGGGTTCTGCACCATATTTCTTTTTCGTTGCTCATACGGCGTGCTATTGTATGAGTGCCACTTAATTGAGTGGTAATGTATGGATCAGTTACCTCTACGCTTCAGTAAGTGTGAGTTGTGAGAGCATGATCGGATACACCGCCGATCTAGGGAAAGTGCTTATATGATACTTGGATAATTACATGTTTTACACATGTTTTTATAAAAGTGTCGCATGTGTGGGTGTTCCATCCGTTGAGGCGATGCCGTCAATAGGACGATGTGTTTGGGTAGTCACTACCGTTGTACACGCATCTGGGGATTCGTGTAAAGCGTGTAGGTAGGTTTACTGCTTTCATGCATTCATGGGGAATGGGCTGAAATGAGTTTTCTGCAGGTACATAACAGCGTATCGTGTAGACCGAATTAGTTACGTATATGAGAGATCGTTGTATGCCACCGAATTCACCGTTAGATGTTTTTTTTTCCTAAGTTTGTGAGAACGTAAGACTCGTGCATGCATCATATTGTTTGTGCATTCCATTCATGGCATGCATTCCTCCCCTTATAAAAGGATTATCCCATTTCGATAAAAGTGACCTCAACTAAAATATGTTCTCACCGGGTAATTTAAAACTTGTGCTACAGATGGCCCGCACGAAGCAGACTGCCCGCAAGTCCACTGGAGGAAGAGCACCCCGTCGTCAGCTAGCCCCGCGGGAGCACCGCAACACGGACACTTTTCTAAGCGAGTTTGGCATGCCCACCTTGCTTTGGAGAGTGCTCCATGATGTGGGGTACCCGGAGGGACAAGAGCCAGTTTACTCTTGGAGCGAGAGCCAGCTAGCTGAAGATGGACTTGCTGTGGTAGAGATCACCGTCCCTGCTCTTGGTGATGCGCCAGAATGGGATGGTTGGCATTTGGAGTTCGAAGGACGCACTCCAGTCGAGGGTGCAGAGGGCGCAGCTTTTCGCGTCATCCGAGACATCATGAGCAGATTTCCCAATGAGTTAGCAGCAGCTTTGGCCGGTACCTTCCCGAGAGATGATCCTCGCGACGCCATTTGGGTACAGCCGCAAGGAAGTGCCCTGGTTAGAGGCCCCAGTGAAGGACTGGCTAGCGACAATCACACCATGAGTGCCATGTATGCAGCCATCAGAGCATACCAAGGTCTGGAGAATACCTATTGGACCTTGACTGGCCTGCGTGGTGATGATCGGCTTGAAGCAAGGAAGCAGAAGAAAAAGCAAGCGCGTGCCATAGCTAGCTTGCAGGAGCAGTTGGCTGATATGAGCTTGCAGCGGGACCGAGCTCTCGAGAGAGGCGAGAGTTCCATGCAGCAAGTACAGAGGCTGACTCAGGCCAACAGGAATGCAGATCGCTTGTTGGAGCAGCTAGTACAGGAAAGGAATGAAGCCTGGAACGAGAGAGACCTTCTGAGGCAGAGGGTCGAGGAGCTAGAAGAGTACAATGCCAACTTGCATGAAGAGTTCCATGCCCTCTACAACGGGATGGGCCCGTATGCTCCTCCGAACGCCGCTCAGATGGACATCGACGACGACGCTGCAGCTGAGGGTAGCGATGGCGACGCCTCCGACATCGACGATGGCCCCGAGGAGTAGGATAGTGTCATGCGTTAGTAGCTAGGCGTGACGCGATGGCCTTCTTTTGGGTTCCATGTATCATGATGTATCCTGTTCGACCTTGAGACTGATGATCTTTGGAGTTTGGTTGTGTATGCGATACCCGAACGCATAAAAGTCCAGTGTATGTATGCTGGCAACGTGGTTGTATGGAACGCGATGTTGCTTTTGAAGTAGCTTAATTGGTGCTGTTGTTTAATTGGAATGAATTATTGCGCCTCTGTTTTCTTGTATGACTTGTTCTCTCCAATGAATTCAGTATGGCATGATTGTTCCTTCGGACACAATTTTACAACTTCACTCAATGGTGCTTGTTGCTGAAATATGCAGATGGCCAACACTCGTCGTGCTACGTACGAAGCCGCTGAGACTGGTGGCAACGGTGCAGGAGCTGGTGGAAGTGGTGCCAACAATGTCAACCACCAGGAACCACGTCCAGAACCACATTTGCCCCCTCCTCCGCCGCTTACCGCAGAAATGTTCTTCACACAGTTTCTTGGAAGTCAACGCAGTACTGAACAATCACAGAGGAATATGGAAGACTTTCTGCGTACCATCGCGGAAAATGTTCAAAGAGGAAATAACCAAGGTGGTGGCCATGGAGTGAACCAGTACAGCAGTTTCAAGGATTTCATGGATACTAGGCCACCTATTTTCAAAGAAGCAGCAGAGCCACTTGATGCCGAAGAATGGATTAACACTATGGAAGATAAGTTCCGTGTGTTAAGGATGACAGAAGTTCTGAAAGTAGAGTATGCTGCACATCAGTTACAAGGACCAGCAGGAATGTGGTGGAAGCATCACCGCAGTACTTTTCCTCCTAATGCCCAGATCTCTTGGAGGGATTTCACTGAAGCTTTTAAGGGAGTTTATATTCCCCCAGGGTTGGTTGAGATGAAGCTTGGAGAGTTTTTAGCCTTGAATCAGGGTACTAAGACGGTGACACAGTATCTGCATGCCTTTAATAACTTGTGCCGCTATGCCCCAGACATGGTTGACACAGATGCAAAGAAGATTGCTAGTTTCAAGAGAGGGTTGAGTCCGAAGATGATGAAGCATGTGGGTACCAATACCCGCAACAGATTCAACGACTTTATCAGTGACTGTTTGAAGCAAGAGAAGAACAATAATGCTTACACCGCATCCAAGAACCGCAAGAGAGTGTTCGAGTCAGGACCATCCCAGTCCAGAGTTGTCCCTGCCAACCGTTCATCTTATCGTCCGTCCGCACCTGGTGCGAGGTTCAGGCCGCCGCAGCATAAAACCCAGAATTACAAGGGGCCACAGAAACCGTACAAGATCGCAGTGCCGCCAACAAAGACCAGCGCAGCTGCAGAACAGAGCAACTCCAAGGGAGCTATAGGGTCTGCTGGTACAGTGAAAGGGCCCTGCTACAACTGTGGTCAGCCAGGCCACTTTTCCAAGTTCTGCCCTTATCCGCCTAAAAAGAAGCAACAGACTTACAATGCTCGTGTACACCACACCGCCATTGATGAAGTTCCTGAGGGAGAGCCCGTAACTGCTGGTAAGTTTCTTGTGAACCATCACCCTGCAGTTGTTCTTTTTGATTCTGGATCTTCGCATTCTTTCATGAGTCAAGCATTTGCACGGAAGCATGAACAACTATGCACAGAATTGAGTTATGGTTATCGCATAAGTTCAGCAGGAGCTGATGTGTTAACCAATAAGATGGTTAGAGGGGCAACCCTTGAGTTAGGTAGTCGGAAGTTCCGAGTGAACCTGGTAGTTATGCCTGGACTAGTTTTGGATGTAATAATAGGAATGAACTGGATGAAAGACTGGGAAGCAGTCATAGATACAAGCAGTAGGATGCTTACCCTTAAAGATCCCCAGGCAGAGGGTACTTTTCAGGTACCATTGCCTAAAAGAACAGATCTTGTGAGTGTGACCTGTGCCATGGAAGTTGCTCCTATCCATCAGATCCCAGTAGTATGTGAGTTCCCGGATGTGTTTCCAGACGAGTTGCCTGGCCTTCCTCCAGACAGAGATGTTGAGTTTGGAATCGAGTTGATCCCCGGGACAGCTCCAATTTCGAGGAGACCTTATCGGATGCCTCCGGATGAGTTAGCTGAGTTGAAGAAACAGTTGGAAGAGTTGTTAAAAAAGGGGTTTATTCGCCCAAGTAAGTCTGAATGGGGATGCCCTGCCTTGTTTGTAAAGAAAAAGAAAGAGGGTACTCTCAGGATGTGTGTGGATTATCGACCTCTTAACGCTGTAACTATCAAGAATAAATATCCACTGCCTCATATTGATGTTCTGTTTGATCAGTTAGCTAAAGCCAGAGTGTTCTCCAAGATAGACTTAAGGTCTGGGTATCATCAGATAAAGATTAGACCTCAAGATGTTCCGAAAACCGCCTTTTCTACCAGATACGGGTTGTACGAGTATCTTGTTATGTCATTTGGACTAACAAATGCTCCTGCATATTTTATGTATCTGATGAATACGGTTTTCATGCCGGAGTTAGATAAGTTTGTAGTTGTCTTCATTGATGACATTCTAGTATACTCTGAAAACGAGAAAGGTCATGAAGAGCATCTGAGAATTGTCTTGACCAGGTTGAGAGATCATAAGTTATATGCTAAGTTCAGCAAATGTGAATTTTGGTTGAAGAAAGTTCCTTTCCTCGGTCATATCCTATCTGAGAATGGAGTTTCTGTAGATCCGAGTAAAGTGCAAGAGGTTATGGATTGGAAGACTCCAACCACAGTGTCAGAAGTCAGAAGTTTCCTAGGGTTAGCGGGTTACTATCGCCGTTTTATCCCAGACTTCTCGAAGATTGCCAAGCCTATGACAAGTCTGTTACAGAAAGATCACAAGTTTGTGTGGACAGAGGAGTGTGAGACAGCTTTCCATACCTTGCGGAAACTGTTGACCACTGCTCCAGTTCTTGCACAGCCCGACATCGAAAAACCTTTTGATGTGTTCTATGACGCATCAAAAACAGGATTAGGGTGTGTGCTAATGCAAGAAGGAAGAGTCATTGCTTATGCCTCCCGGCAGTTGAGAAAACATGAAATCAATTATCCGACCCACGATCTTGAGCTTGCCGCTGTGGTGCATGCCTTAAAGATTTGGAGACACTATCTGCTGGGTAATGTGTGCAATATTTTCACCGATCATAAGAGTCTCAAGTACATTTTCACCCAACCCGAATTGAACATGAGACAGCGAAGATGGTTAGAACTGATCAAAGACTACAACTTGAATGTACAGTATCACCCTGGGAAAGCCAATGTGGTAGCTGATGCTTTAAGCAGAAAATCACATTGTCTGAATGTGCAACCCTTACTTGAAGATGGTTTCGATCTAATGCACCCTGCCGTGCTACAAAGTATTCAGGTCAGTTGTTCCTTGGAGAGTAAGATTATAGAAGGTCAGAAAACAGACAAGGGGATATTCCACATCAAAAAGAAGATTCAAGAAGAACCCTCGAAACACTTCAGGGTGGATGAGCAGGATGTGTTGTGGTTCGACAACCGTCTTGTTGTTCCAAAGGATAGAGAGCTTAAGAATAAAATTTTGGATGAAGCTCATCTCTCTAAGTTGTCTATTCATCCTGGCAGCAGTAAAATATATCAAGAACTAAGACCTCGTTATTGGTGGACCAAGATGAAGAAGGAAATTGCAGCGTATGTAGCCAGATGTGACACATGTTGTAGAGTAAAAGCAATTCACATGAAGCCTGCCGGAATGCTACAACCTTTGTCAGTACCGAGTTGGAAGTGGGATGACATAAGTATGGATTTTATCACGGGTCTACCCACTACTCAAAAAGGTCACGATTCCATTTGGGTAATTGTGGATCGTCTTACTAAGACAGCCCACTTTCTGCCTGTCAAAACGGAATATAGACCACCTCAATATGCTGAGAAGTATATTGCGGAGATTGTGAGGTTGCATGGCATACCAAAGACTATAGTGTCTGACAGAGGGTCGCAGTTCACTGCTCACTTTTGGGAGCACTTGCACAAAGGTTTGGGGACTAGTCTGATTCGTAGCACTGCCTATCATCCTCAAACAGATGGTCAAACTGAGAGAGTTAATGCTGTTCTAGAAGATATGTTAAGAGCCTGTGTGTTGTCTTCCAGAGGTTCATGGGAGTCATGGTTACCATTAGCAGAGTTCTCATACAATAACAGCTATCAAGAGAGTATCAAGATGGCACCTTTTGAGGCTCTGTATGGCCGAAAATGTAGAACACCGTTAAACTGGATTGAGCCCGGAGAAAGAAGGTATTATGGTATTGACTTCGTAGAAGAAGCCGAAAGGAAAGTTCATATCATCCAGCAGAATATGAGAGCAGCCCAGTCACGTCAGAAAAGTTATGCAGATAAGAGAAGGAGACCACTTGTGTTCGAAGTTGGTGACTATGTCTATCTAAAAGTTACGCCAATGAAAAAGAAAAGATTTGGTGTGCGCAGAAAGCTGGCCGCCAGATTTGTGGGACCTTATAAAATCCTGGAACGGAAGGGTCCTGTGGCTTACAAATTGGATTTACCAGAGTCAATGGGTGCTATATTCCCAGTTTTTCATGTATCACATCTCAAGAAATGTTTGCGCGTTCCAGCGGAAAGGATTGAACCTCGAGGCATAAAACTAAAGTCAGATTTGGTGTATCGTGAGCAACCAGTTCGAGTATTGGATACCAAGGAAAGGGCTACTCGAAACAGTGTGGTGAAAACGTATAAGATACAATGGAGTCATCACGATGAAGGGGATGCATCTTGGGAAACGGGTGAATACTTAAAGAACGCCTATGAAGATTTTTATAATAAATGGTTCGTAACCCAAATCTCGGGACGAGATTTTTATAAGGGGGGAGGGCTGTAACACTCCGGTGTTAAGCAATGCATTTTTGCCTGGCAATCATATTGCATAGCATTCATGTCATCATAATCATGTGTGATAATGTTACAATTTAAATCAAATAAAAGCTTGAAAATGATATAGGTGATGAAATATATTAATATGATAATCACATTTGTACCAAAACCTCGCAACTATAGATTCTACATCACTTGGAACCCTAGTTCAAATTTTGGAGCTCAAAAATTTGTCAAAACTTGCTTAAAAATAATTATGAAAAATATTCAAAATTTTCCCTATTCTAGTTTTTATTCTGTCATTCAAAATCTATCAAAAATTTTGAGTTGGCCCCTTAATCAAAGTTGTAGAGAATTTAATTTTGAGCAACTTTTATTTTTGGGCCAATTCCAGAAAATGTCTTCTTCTTGTTCAAATTTTGGTTTGAAGTTTGAAATCCATTTGAATTAATTTTTGAAAATTTGAAAAACAAGTTTCGTCTTAGCAGGCCTCGTCCTCACTTCCCGGCCCGCTCGTGAAGCCGCCCGGCCCAGCCAGCCTCGCGCGCGCCCGCGCGACGCAGTCGGCCCGGCCCGCGACCCCGGCCTCCTTCCTCCTCCCGCGCGCGCCCACGCAACGCTGGCCGCCGCGGCAGAGCGCGTTCGCCGCGTGTCGGCCATGCGCTGCCGCCGCTCGCCGCGCGTCGTCCTCGCCCTGATCTCCCGCCAGCGCGAGCGCACTCAAAACGACTGCCCGAGCCTCCTCGCTCCCTCACTTCCCCTCCCTCACTCGCCAGCTACCCCTCCTCTCCCCACCGCGCGGTCGGACGGCTCGCCGCCGCGAGCTCCGGTTTCGCCTCCCCGTTCCGGCATCGTCAGGCCACCACCATCAAATTCACCTTGCACCGAGCTCCGCCCCGTTCTTCCCTCCTCCGAACGAGCCTCTCCGCTCCCTCGCTACCCGTGGTAGGGCTCCTTTCCTCCTCGCCTCGCCGCGCCACCGCAACGGTGCCGACGAGCCGCGCCTCTCCACCGCCTCAACCGCCACCTCTTTGCTCTCCCGCACTGACGTCTCGTGTTGGCCACTTCTTGGCGACCCTATTGCGCGTCTTGGTGGGTCGTTGGCTGGCCGGAACCGGCCGATTGGCCGTGACCGCCGCCGCGACGTCGGCGTCGGGAACGCCGGCGACGCGCTCGGGTCTCTCTCTCCCCCCCCTTCCTCGCTCGGTGGGCTGAGCCGTGCCTGCGGGCCGCGCCCGAGCAAGCCGGCTCGGTCTCCTCCCCCGCGCGAGCGAGATGGGCCGCGACCGCCGTGGGCCGATCATTTCCCTCGGGCCGGCCCAGCGACATTTAAATAAATCCGTTTTCATTTCTCTTTTTATTATTTTGATGAAAAACACTTGGGAAAATGAATTCTTGGTCATTTTAGCTCCAAAATTTGTGAAATAAATTTTTATATACTCATTTGAATTAGATCTACAATATAAAAATGTTGCATGTCAATATTTCATTACTTTTCTGTAGTGTTTTATTTAATCCTTGAAATTGGTGTTTTCTTGAAAAATTGATAAGAAAATGTAGAAAAATCAGAAAAATGTGGTTCCAAGTTTATTAATCCTGTTATGCCATGTACTTGCTAGGGTAATTTTATTTCATGGTTGTTATGTAGAAAAAAAATGTATAGTTGCAGTTCAAATGCTTTCTATTACCAATATTTGTTATTTTTGTTATTTAAATAAATTTGAATAAAACATGCAAGTGATAATTTTTCCATAGTGTTTGTTTAGGTAGTAGATAGTAGAAAAATTCCTAAATCTGTTGTTTGATACTTTTCATAATGTAAAGTATTTTAAATATCTATTTGAGGCCATGTTTTGTTATTTTTGTATAGTAAGTTCTAATTATCCAAATGCAGTAAAAATTTTATGTCAAGCTATTCTTGATATTAGTAATCCACTGTAATTTTATGAGATTTTTCTGAGCTACTAAAATATGTGTTGCTGTTCAACCATAGGACTAATTAGGGTTTCTATTTATTCTTAATGCAAAGTTAGTTAGAAAAATATACTTTGGTGTATCTTTGAAGCATCTTAATTGTTTAATACTCTCGCATGGTAGAAACTAGTGTTGGTAGTTTCCGAGTACATGTTCTTGGATGATGTTGACTACCTTGTAGAAGAGTCATAAGTTCCACATAATCCGATGACATAATACATTCGTTACATCGCATGCATTCCGCATCATCATCATCTCATGTCACCTCTGCAATGCACCGATGCATATTGCACTCATACTTCTGCATCATACAGGATCGCAGGAAGTGGTTTCGGCAGTAGTTCCCGAGGACGCAGAGGAGCAGCCCGAGGGGCCGGAGCCAACAGAAGTAGAAGAGGAGTCCGGTGAAGAGCTTCCGGAGTGCCCCGACCATCGTCCCAGTACCTTCGAGCGAGGCAAGCCCCGGAGCATTTCTCCCCCGGTTTGCAAATAATTAATTATTAATTTTACTTAATCTGATGCATTAAGTTTAGGAGTTGTTTGCAAACGTTGCTGCATTATACCTTGTTCCACCTTGTTTTACCGATCCTTGTCACCCTGGTGTCCACGGTCAATACTTACTTAGCTTGCTTAGACCGGTAGAAGTCGGGTGATTGCCTGTCATCCGCGAGCTATAGGGGATTACCTGGTTTTGTGAAAGAGATGTCATGTGAGAATAACTCAGTGTGGAAATGAATATGAGACCGGGCGGAAGCTTGCAGGGTTCTGGACTGTAGTGTCTTCCGTCTGTGTCGATTAAGGACCGTCCGATGTCGGGCCTCGGGTCATGTTGAACGCATGCCTCACATTTAGCTGGCCGGATAAAGTACCTTTCGACCGCGAAGCCGGGAGGTTATTCGGGCCGAGTGGATTGCCCGCAACGCACTGTACCGGAGCAGTAGTGGCAGGAAACGGGGGCGCGATGATAAGGCCAAAGAGCAGTCGGGCGGCCCCCGGGTACATGTGGTTCCTGGCAAGCTCGCGACTTTACCTGAATGGTTGACTCGGTGACCAATACCTCACTTTAGCGGGTGAGTGAGGTTTGTGTGAGGAATAAATTACCAGCTGGTTAATAATCGATTCGAATCGCCATCGTTCACTGGATAGTGAGCACTTGACTTGAGTTACTTCATCGTAGTAATATGGATACAACACTTGGATAGTTATGAGGAAATGACATGGTAACTATTGTTAATTATCAATGGTAATCCTTGCTTGCTTAATTACATGGTTACTTTAGCATAAAGTGCAAATATAGTTGACAGGAGAATAAAGATTTAGAAGATGACATGCTTTTGTAAATGATTTGGTAAGCTAAAAATGCTTTTCTTGCAAATGAGTCAGCTACCCCACCAAAATGCCTATCATGATCCTTGGAGTCTTTTTGTTTTGGTTCTGTCGGGTAAGTCTAGCTGAGTACCTTCTCGTACTCAGGGCTTTGTTCCCACTTGTTGCAGATGGACAGATGTACTATGGGTATTGTATCAACTGTCTCTACCCTGCGATGGGCGAAGCCTAGGACCATGGGCAATGGTCACTCACTACTCCTCGCCTGATGCTTTTGTGGGAGATGATCGCGAGCTGGCACTGTATTTTGGAAAAGATGTGTGTGTGTGTGTGCTTTGAACTAATGCTTCCGCTACTTTATTTGAAACTGGTTTGTAATAACTATGTTTAAACTCCGATGTATTTTGTGCCGCAAACTGCTGTGTAACTTATGAAGGTAATCGCTGAACTTATTACGATCTTGGCTGTGATGTGAAATGGTTTGAAATCCGTCGAGATTTCACGGACTACCGGGTTATACGGGCTTAAGTTTGGTAAATTGTCCATCCGTTGGATGATTTTCTTACTTAATCTTGTATAATTGGGCGGTTCTGTTACATTTGCCTCGTCCACACTAAGGAAATAATGCACGCCATCAATGGAACTCTTGGGAGCGGCGATCGGCGTTGGACATCCAATGTCGTTTCATCTGCATTACAAGACATACCATATATATATGAAAATCTTGAACTTATTTAGTTAACTACACAAGTACAACTCGCATGACACCACTACTCAACCGATTAATTTAAGGAAGTCTCATTAGAATGTAGAGAGTCCCAACTAGCACTAAAAAAAGTAACACTAAAATGTACTTTAGCAGCACAACGACTTCACGACCAATCCCAACTAAAACAGACATATCATTCGTGATGTGTCCAATATCGACGGGCTTCGGCTCCCTCACTGCCTCATCTGCCGCCGCTGCCACCTTTGCAAGAGATATTTGCACGTGTTCCTCATACTCTTCCTCCTAGTACCAGCCTTCACATCCAGTGCCATCCCACTGAAATTAGAACAAAAAAATAGAACTTTAATTACAAAAAATTGGTGCAAACTAACCATAGCCATCAAATATATGCGACAAAATAACTCACATTGCGATCCGGACACTTGAAGAAGATACGCCCCTTGTTGGGACACTCCTTCTTCACCCGGTACTCCTGCACAATCTTCCCACACTCGCCACACCCAATGAGAGGGAGGTCTAGCCTATGTCGCTTTGGAGCCCGATGAGAGGCCGAGGACCCGGAAACAGTTGTCATCTACTCTATAAATATATACTCATTTTTGCAAACTACTGTAAATTCATCTTTTTTCTAGAAAATTTGAAACTAAAAAAACTAAAATTCTATATATTTATAAACCACGAAATGTGGTAGGCATACTAGGAATGAAAGGTATATATACTAATTTTGATGAACTAATTGTCCCGGCCACACAATTTTATAAATTGAAGTATTACAAATTTATAATTTTCATAAGCAAATTGAAAGAAGTTAATAAAATACCCTAAATTCTCTATTTCTCTAACTAAACCATGAAATGTGGTAGACATACTAGCAATGAAAGGTGTATACTAGTTTTCATTCACTAATTTTAGCTTCCTTCATCAAAATATTCAAACTATCAAGAGATTAGATCTTAAATTGGTCTAGAAATCATAAAATAAAAAACCACATATATATACACCACGAAATGACAAGTGCTCTTGCTAAAACATGAAAGGATGAAGCTAATAACCTTTAAAGAAGTCGCCGATGGAGTAAAAGCCTTGAGATGGATCAATGGCCGGAGATGAAAGCAAGAACATAACAAAGAAGAAGCAGAGAAGTGAGCTCTCGGGCTTGGGTTAGGGAGGAAGAAGAGTTGAAATAGATGGGAGGCACTTTTAGTCCCGATTTCTATAACAGCCCGGGACTAAAGGCCAACCTTTAGTCCCGGTTTGTGCCACGGCCCGGGACAAAATATTTAGTCCCGGATGGTAACACCAACCGGGACTAAAGGTTAGCCTTTAGTCCCAGTTTGTAACACCACCCGGGACTAAAAGTCTCCCCTGACATGGCCTGGTGCCAGAGCCGTTGGGCGGGGGACTTTTAGTCCCGGTTGGTGTTACCAACCTGGACTAAAGTCGTTTTTGGTTCCGGATACAAATTTTGTCGGGACTAATGCCCATTTTAAACATCGACGAAAGGTCTGTTCTCTAGTAGTGATAGGTCTAGATGTATAGTAAAAACTATGTACCTAAACGACCTATCATTTAGGACAGAGAGTGGGATATAATTGGTATACAAAGGAAGCTCGTATGGTCGCAACCCCCCTCCATATACTCATTTTGCTCTTCGTATGGGCTTGGATCCCAAACTATTACGAAACCTTCTAAAGACGTTTTTGAAGTGTCGTAGGAGTCACCACTTACCACGCAAAGAGAGGAAACGGCTGTCAAGCAAAATCAAACAGCCAAGGGGCTGAAAAAAGCAGAAAAGTCAGGGCCGGTTTAGATGCAAAATATTTTGCAAAATGACACTGTAGCAAATTTCATTGTTATTTGGCAATTAGTGTCCAATCATGGTCTAACTAGGCTTAAAAGATTCGTCTCGTCCATTTCGTCTAAACTGTGTAATTAGTTTTATTTTTTATCTATATTTAATGCTTCATGCATGCATTCAAAGATTCAATGTGATGAAAAATATTAAAAAATTTTGCAAAATTTCTGGCAACTAAACAGGGCCTCAGACACCCGAGGGCTTCACTGCAAAGACTACTGCAAATCCTTAGGAGTCACCACTCACCACGCAGACGCAGCTCTGCGTTGTTCCCAAACAGCCGTGATCTTTCAGGAGAGCTCAGCGCCCTTCTCAGCTCGACAAAATCAAAGAAACGACGCCGTCTGCCGTGCAACCCAGGTAATCAATCAATCGCCAGGCCATATATCTTCTTATCTCCCATAATAATAAGAAGAGTCGGCTATTGGTTGGGCGGCCATATACTCTCGGCGCGGACACTAGTACGCCTCCTGCAGAATCATCATCAGGTGGACCCTCCCGTTAATTAATAAAAATATAAGTTCCGAAAAATGATCATAGCACACCATTAATATAAGTACGTACACCGTAGATGCTAACTCGCATCGCATGGTCAAACCAGAAAGCAACGCCAAGTAGGCAAAACCTTTTTCAGAAGGGGTGCTCCTCCTATATACTACTACTGTTCTGGACTTCTGGCCTCGACGCCGTGTGATTACACGTTTGCCACTCCAGTGCATTGTTTACATCTCGACGACCGCGCCGATATGGCTGGTGATATGTCATGGATCATCATCGATCAGAAAAAAAAGAACCCCGTACTGTACAGGGTGGTGCGGCGGCAGAGCATCCAGAAGAGCAGTGATCATTCCCATCAAGTCATCGACCAGACCTGCAGTGACCAGGGACCTGCATGCATGAATTTCCAACACGGGACCTGCATGCATAAATTTCACTATAATTCGGGGTGCCCCAAAATCCGGTATCTAAACCAGGCCACGGTCGCTTGCGGTTTCTTCTTGCACCACCGTTTCTTTCTCGAAGTCGAAGCGGCCTGGCGCTGGCCGCGCGCGGCCAGCCGTCAGCGTAACAGTGAAGCAGGAGCCCACACCCCACACCCTGCATCGACGTGTACGTCATGCAAAGCTTCATGCGGAAACTAGCGGCTGGCTGGCGGGATTTTGTTTTTGTCAAAGCGCCCGCGGCACACGCAACGTCGAAAATTAGAAAGGGTGAGGAGGGCTGAGCGAGACCGGGGTGTACGTGGTCGATGGCGACTCGTCGCTTTGCCACATCGTTGACGACGAACGGGGTGACAAGGCTAAAGTGGAAAATTAAAGGGGAGCGATTAATATAAAGTGCCTTTTACTATTTGTTTCAAGTAAAGAAACGAGCCTTTTGGTATTTGATTTGATTGATTATATATGTATACATATGCTGATGATGACCAACACGTTTGCTCGTGTCGCGTAATGTTTGGTCCTGCCCTATTTTCATCATCATTAACAAACAGAGGTTCGATCGGAGACCATTAGACCAAACCAACAACCCGGATCGGTGACACTGGTGAGGTTATTACTACCGAATTGTTTGTTGGGTACCGGGCCACTGGCGGTGACTCGCGAATAAGCGGCCGAGGCCTTAAGCAAAAAGGAAATCTAGCCAGTTTATTAGCTCGCGTTTTCCATATATTTCCTTCCTAATGATGATGGGAACCAATGCAATGATTGTTGCATGTACATACCGATCGAGAGGGGATGTGTTACATGTGTAGTATGTATGCATGCCTTAGCTTGTACGGCCGTGCTTTGTCTTTAGTTTGGCCGAGCTCCTACGCTTCAAGTGGTCTCTGCTCTAGGAGTCGTCGTCAGCTTCGTGAACCGCATCGGGCTGGCTCCATGTAGGAGTACTATGTAGCCAATCCAAAAAAGGACGAACCACCACCCCTGGTGGCAAGTGGTGGCAAAACCCTCGTGAATCACACATTCCAAATAGAGAAGGGCTAATAAGCTACGATGGCCAGGCAGAGCCGGCGGAAGAGCACTACTAAATTATAGTAACTACGACAGGGGCGCCGTGCTAATAGCTAATTGGCTTAGGCCTGTTTGGTTAGAGGTGTTAAAGTTTAATAAACATTGTAGCACTTTTATCTTATTTGACAAAAAGTTTCTAATTTTGGACTAATTAGGCTTAATAGATTCGTCTCGTAAATTACTCTTAATCTGTACCGATATACATACAATTAGTATACATTTAGTACTCTATGCATTTGCCGTAACATTGATGTGATGAGAGTTAAACATTAACGTTCATGAACCAAACCGGGCCTTAGCAACCTGCAGACGCACCATGCATCCAGGCGGGGCAAAAACATCGGTAGGCCAGGCTGGCTGCGAGCGAAAGCTACGGTTACTTGCAGCGCAGGGCAAGCGGCCGCGGCCACACACGAAAAATTCTCGCGCTTGCATGCGTGCGCACGGCGCGGACGGAGAGCGCGGCCGACCAGGTCGGCCGGCCGGCAGGTTGCTTGCGTGCGGCCATGGGCTCGTCGTCGGCCGCATATATCTGCGCGCGCTGATGGTGGCACGGTCGCCGTCGTCGCCGACGGGGACGAGCGACTGTGATTTGAATGCACGAATAAAACCTGCCTGTCCGGCCAGCGCGGGGCCGGGCCGGGGCGCTGGCGGATGGATTGCTTCGAGGGGCAGCGCACTGCGCACGGCACGACACTGCCGCAAGAGCGGCACGCAACGTCTCTGGGATCGGTGGACGGACGTCGACTGGACCGCTTCAAAGGTTTCAACGATAGCGAACCAGTCTGTCGTCTCCCCTTCTCGCCCCGTTTTGACCGGCCGGCCGGGCGCAACGCCTGTGGTTTCCATTCCGTCTCTCTGTGGCTGTGGTTGTGTTCGAACATAGGGTGGACGTCCTTTTCCGTTTCGGAACCGGAGTCCGGAGGGAACGAAACAGGGGAAGCAAAAGCAGGAACCGCCGTCAGCAATACCTGCTGTAGCTAGCTAGCGACGGCGTCAGGCGTCCGGGCGTGTGTTAATTGAACGGCCCGGACTGCTGGACTCATTGAATTCGAGTCCCCAGAGCATATATGTTATCACCATTTTTGTGCCGCAAAAACGTCTTTCCCTCTTTCGTTGATTAGATTACTGCAGGACTGCAGCTTATAATTTGGATTAGTTAGTACGCTAACTAACTGTTTACAACATATACGATGAAAACCAGTCATCTCAAACGTTTTCATTTTAGAAACAGATTTGAAGCCTCTTTTGAAATGGTAATCCACCGATTTGAAGGAATGACCATAACCCTTGTCCAGTTTACATGGGTACATATAGCATGCTGTAATAGAACCGACTAAATTATAAGAATTTAAGTATAAAAATAATCACCGGAGTGATCAAATTTCTGTACTTAGACTCCCATAATCCCGGTAGTCCGGAAATCTCGAAGGATTTCAAACAACTTTCAACATACAAGCCAAGACCGTAGTGATTCAACACGACACGTCATTCGTTACAATAGTTCACAAATAGCATACAGATTACATCATCAGAGTTCAAAATAAAATATTACAAACCGACTTTGTTTCGCGAAAGCAACATAGTTCAGCACATAACTTCATAAGTTTAAAAACATTACCAGATATGAGTCATGTCCAACAAAAGCATCTCAGGTAAGATAACTAGCAGAGAGTATTTGCAGCACCCAGAATAGAACATGTCATCTGCAACAAGTGGGGAATAAACCCTGAGTACGAGAAGGTACTCAGCTAGACTTACCCGTCAAAAATCAGAAATAAAGGATACCAAGGTTCATGCAAGGCTGAAATAAATGGGCTAGCTTGACAACATTTTGCATAGAAGCTTAGTATAGGTAAGTAATCATTAATACTGAAGCGTCAAGTTAATATTCATTAACCTGTCAGCTATATTAGCATATGTACTAGAGCACTCACTTATTAGGAGCCAACAATATTAACCATAATAGGTATAATAAGGCCATCAACATCGCATCATCATTTCTGAACCATAATTATTATTTCGTGCATCTACTATAGAGATACTCCCGTCAAGTTCTCACTAACCGGTGAGAAACGGTGACTCGAATCGAATTACAACTTAGCTGAGAGGGTATTCCTAACTCTCACCCTAGCATACCTTGCAAGAGTAGCCGTGGGTCACCTTTGGTACAACTCAAGAACCAAATTCGCGGGTTCGGTCAGCGCCAGCACTCTTAGGGATTACCCTTCTGCTAGGACAATCAGGACTTTTAAATCACCTGCCCTTAGACTCACGCCTACGGCTCTCTTCCGAGGAGAACTTTATACTTACCGGAGCCTGGCCTAAGTTGAGCTACTCGGATTCACGGTCAAGCACTCGAGCCTGGTTAGCTAAGAGAGAGGCATGCGTTCAAAATGAACAGGAAAGACTCTAAGAATCGGTACTTAATCGACACAGACGGAGTCACTGCAAGCCGGCAAGCCTCCACCCGGTCTTTTTGCAAATTAAACCAGGTTCCTTCCCACGATAGCAAATATAGCCAACCATGCCATATGTATCTTCCTATAGCTCGCAGGTGACAGGAAATTACCTAATTTCTACCGCATTAAAGCCGGGTTAAGCAACTACTCGAACCTGAGTTATATAGGATTCATGGTGATTATATTTGGACAATGATTGGATATCAATGCAACAAGTGTTTTCAACCAACACCAACCACTTAATGCAATAATTTATATAACATAATACTTAATTGCATTTCAGAAATTAGGAGACTTATAATGCTCCGGGGCTTGCCTTTAACAAAATTGCACGGTTTGTGATCCGAGCACTCAACCACCACGTCTCCTGGCTCCTCGACTGCGAGCTGAACGTCCTGAGCTTCGGATTCGGGCTGCTGCACCTCCGGAGCTTCCTGGCTCGTCCCGTCGAACTCCAGCAAAGTCACGCTACACCTATTGCATGCATATGCAGAAGATGAATACAATGAATGCATAAGAGTGACATGATGCTTATGATGGATGAATGACAGCAAGTAACAAAATATCACGAGACATTCATTGACCGAGTAGGTGCAACGCTCTATTTAAATCACTTTAAAACATGTCTCGAGTCTTTCTTCTAAAGAGCAAGATTACTCACATAACTTGCACAACCTAAGATAAATGTGTTCATCTTCAGTTAAAGGCCTAATACCTGCACCTAAACTCCCTTAATCAATTTAAGCATCTAGTATTACCACTAACATTGCTTAAAAATAATAGAGGCACACTTAACAGAAAGCTTCAGGTTAAATATAGAAAAAGAGCAGTTCATTCAATCAATCACAACAGGAGTTCCACAAATCTAATTGGCTTGCAAGAGAACATTATGGAAAGCTTATGAAATTATCTACAATTCATTTATAAACATTACAGTATGATTCCAAAGTTTACTAGGTCGAATTACAGCAAACACATAATCTGTTCTGCGCAAACAGAGAGCAACCAAAACTGAAAGCCAACTTTAAACAGCTATAACTCCTAAACTATATAGCTAAATGCCACCAAAATTTAACAACAATTAGATCATGAAATTCACAACAACTTTGTTATATACCACAAGTCATGAAACCACATTTAACATAGAGTATTTAACAATATCTTGAAATCTGTTCAGAATTGACAGATTCACTAAATTAAATATTTAGCGATGTATTAAAAATACAATTGAGCTAAACCAAGTTTACCAACTTATTACACATATCAAAAGAACACCAAAAAGTGTGGTGCCAACATCCAAATAATTTCTTTAATTCCCTTTATTAATTTATTTAGATAATTAGGTGAATAAAGGAACCTATATCCAAACTCCTCAATTAATTCTATAAACATTACAGTGGCTACCACATACATCTAGGAGGATATCATAAAATTTTCATAGCAATTGAGTAAGTATATTTTTCTATACAAAAAATAACAGACATAAAGGCTGATTTTGGCATAAATAAGAAACTCTATTGAAAAGTATCAAATAACAGATTTCATATTTTTTTGGGTTCTTACTTACATGAGAATAACACTCATCAAATTTCACCTTTATTGGATTTACAGATAATTCATGAAAATTCACACAAGATCCATCCAAGCAAACAAGATAAATATATAACTCCACCATACACTATCCAAAATTGATAAAATTTAAACTACAAGCTATTCAAGGCATAAAAAGCACCCCATAGAAATTTCAAGTCATTTGGAGCTGTACAACAGCAGATACAAATTCCTCCTATTTTCTAATGAATAAAAGAGATAATTTATAGCTTCAATTTTCATAACAGAACATAGCATATTTTATATTTTTAATAAAACTAGACTTCACTAGGAACACCACAAAATTAGAATCACATTATTTGGATCTACAAATCTTGAGATATGGATTTTTAAATCTAGCATTCCAATCTGTGAAAAGAATAAAAACAAAAACCAAAATCCTAAACCTAACTCTACCCGGCTACTAGGTTGGCCCGCTTAAGTCGCGCAGCCTGCGGCTGCTCCCGCCCGCACGCGCTGACAACGGGGGCCCATGCATCAGTGAGACAGCAACAGGGGAGGGGGAAGCAGCGGTGAGAGATCGCCGCCGACGAGTCGGCTAGCCAAGCCGAGGCCACTCTCGTACTCTCCACATGATTCTGCACCGAGTGAGGTACTTTGGGGTTCCTAGGGTGAGTCGAGAGGACACGCCGCTGGCAATGGCTGGTGCGGCGGCGCTGTGCGGTGTGCGCCGGCCAACTCCGGCCATGGCAGCGCGACCTACTGCTGGTGTGAGCATCTAGGTTGCCTAGGCACCTTGCTATGCACCTAAGAAGAGGGAGATGGAGGTGCTAGAGAGGTTGGCCACAACGAGCCCGCACATGGCGGAGCTCCGGCGAGCCTCCCGCGGCGGTAGCGTCGGAATGCAGCCTTACCAAGGCTCGACTTGATGCACGAAGAGTGCGAGGAGGTAGAGGAGCTCAGAGCGGAGCTATTGGCGGAATTTGGTAGGTGGTGGTGCGGTGGCGAGTGCGCGCGACCATGGCGGAGCTCGCGGTGGTGCGGCTCATCGGAGAAGAAGGAGAGGGCGAATGGAGAGGAAATGGAAAGTGTCTCCCAGGGCTCGGTTTTCTTCTCTCTCACGCTCAGAGGCGGACGTCGTGGCACACCACGCGCGCGCGAGCGAGCCACGCGGCGGCCAGAGTCTGGCATCGGTCGGCCATGACCGATTTCAAACTCTGAACCCGACTGAATCGAAGCCCGGTGTGACCGACTGATAGACGAACTTTGACGCCCTAGAACTCCCAATCTAGGCCGATTTGGTGTAAACCATAATTAGCAAAGTTGTAGAGTGAAATGGGATCTACAAGATTGTCAATTGGAGCTCGAGCTGGTTCGGCCTGGTTTGGAAGATACAGTGCTCCAAAGTAGGGTACATGAAACTGTGAACTGCATTTGGACTTAGGAAAATTTGCTAAGTGTTGGAACAGTACTTCAAACTGACTTGTGGGCCCTGTTTGAGCATGTTCCAGCCATTGTCATGAGATGACCCTAAAACAACTTTTGTTCCTTAACAAATTTGCTACAACTTTGTTTAAGGGTGCACCACCATGCATAGCCTCTAGGTTGGACTTTTTAACCAGTCAAACAAAAGTACTCTGTAGGTCATCATATGGTCAAACTTCACTTAGAGGGCAAATTAGTCAATTTGGTTAGCATGAACAGTGCTCCACTAATTATCCTAAGTGTAGTTAATGTGTATTAGGACATAATTAAGCACTCTGCATATTTGTTACACCAACTTCTAAGTATCACATATGTTGAAATAAGCAAAACAAGTAAAATAACTCATTTGTTTCAATACCATGTTTCCTATGTTTCAAACCTTTGTTGCAACAATTAAGCTTGTCGTGCTATACTAACAATATTGCCATGTTTCAATGTATGAGAAACTCATGTTGCATCTACATGTTGCACCAACCACATTTCATAAGCAATCAATTATGAAACAAGCACCTTTGAGTATGTTGCATACTCATGTTTCAAGCCAAACAATGCATAAATGATATGAATGATGCTCATGCTTATGAAATACAAGTGCAAATGTGGAAGCCAAACACCTAGGGTGTTACACATGGCAAGAGGACTGGCGCGATTTTAATCAAGGAATGGCCCAAAACAGTTAAACACAACTTTTATAGCATATATATTTTTTCTGTGGTTGTGCCTAATCACACATTTTACTATGGGCTAGAAGATCGAACGGAAGGGCAGAGCAGAAGACAAGAGGGGAAGGATGGTGGCCGCTAGGGCAAACGGGGCTCACCAACAAAAGGGCGTCATGCAGGACAGTAGGAGGATGGGGTGGCTGGCTAGCATCCGAAAGACATTTGCTATCGGTCATGTGGCAATTCCCCGTTTACAACATATTGTGATACACTGGTAATCCATACACAATCTGTTATACTACCTAAAAAATACCGACGGCTTTCGTCCAGGCTACCATCGTGCGCGCGCCTCCGAACTCCAAACAGATACGGTACAAGAATACGAATACGACTCAGGCTCGTTGTGCAATCAATTATTATGTACTACATAAATTGCCTGCCCATCCGGCCGTCTAGACTCGAGTGGGTGAAACAAAAAGGAGAAAAGAAAACAAGAAAAATGGTATTTATGTATTTTAGTTATAAATAACATAGATTTAACAAGCATAAACCTAAATAAATCTATAACTAAGTTATGCATGATCCAATAAGTATGAAATTTTTACTACAGTTCAAGCATACAATAATTCGCCCACCATAAAATTTTTACCATAATTGGACCATAGAAGGTGCAGCTATGAATTATTCTAATTAATTATAGAAAATCATAGATCTAAAGTTACGGCAAAAACTTTATACTAAAGCATACCATATTATATGCTCACTGTGTAGATCTACTCATGTTGAGTCCAACAAAATTGGATTTTCCTTTTTATGTTTTTTTTGTGATTTACTGTGATTTTTCAAAGATTCAACAAAAATAAATAAAAAAGAAAAAGATAAAACCACCATCACTGTAACAAAACCACCGTTCAAAACCGCTTAGGGGGTTATTTGACCGGTTTTGAAAAGTTTAGGAGGCAAAAAATCTAGTTTTATAGTTTGAGGGTGAAATAATCCACCCTGAATAGTTGGGTGGGTTACGTAGACTTTTTCTTAATTGCCTAGGACAGTAGTAGCAACACTCTTGCTTGTCTGCCGTTGCTTCGATAAGATCTTTTCAAAACAACTTAAACTTATAAAATACATAATAATAAATCACAAATGTATCAAAAAAAGGAAGCCAATTTTATTTGGTTTTTACAAACTAGAAATCCATACGATACATGTGATAAAAATTATGAAACGGGCTTCATATTTTTATGTAATTAGATTTGTAGATTTCATAGTATGTATGTCTAAGCCACGAACCCACGTGGGTCACCATAGACATGAATAAAAATAGTGACAACCGTGCAATGCACGGGCACACATCTAGTAAATAAAAAAAAACCATTCGAATTCGGTCTCATCCTTATGGATACTTGATCATCTCATATTAGGAAACGAGACGACTCTATTATTATATTTCAAAAGAAAAAAAACATGACGATCTTGTTATTTATTTGTGGCTCTTCTTCTTTTTGATTTCCTTGGTACTCATTCCGTTATAAATTGTAAGTCATTCTATCTTTTCTAACTATAATAGCATTTGGTACTTATTTAAATAGAACGATCTCTAATTTTTGAGATGGAGAGAGTATGACTATACTCCCTCCGTCCCTAAAAGAGAGTCGTTTTAGACTCTGGCGCGCATACCCAGGATAGAGTTAAAAGATGAAAATGCCCCTACAAAGGACTCCGCACCGGCCACTTTGGAAGACACGGGATCCGCTCGAGGCTCGACGACAGCCCTCTCCGCCGCCGCACCTGGCCTAGTCCACTTCTGCCTTCACGCTGGCGGCCCTCTCTATCTCAATGCAGAAGATGTGGGCAAGGCCGGAGAGGATGGGCGCTCGTCGCAGCTCTGCTTCGACGTCGGTCGCTCGATCCGCCTCTACCTCGTGACCGGTTAAGGACGATGAGGTCAGGAAGGCGTTGAGAGGGCCGCGTGGCGAGGTGGAGGCGCCTTCGTGACCGCATCCCACCGCATGGCCGAGACGCAGAGGTGCTCTGGAGGGGATGCAGGAGTTGAGAAGATCGGAGGGAGCGAGCTGTGAGCAGATGAAAGCTCTCAGACTCTTAGAGAGAGCAGCAACAAACGCAAAGGTTGCAATGGTACAATAGCTGGGCCCCTTCACTACAACGACATTTAATTTGGGACATGATGCAAAGGCTAAAACGACCTCTTCTGAGGACAGAGTGAGTATATATCGTTAAAAGTCCTAGTTGGCAGCCTTTAGAGACCGGCGAGGTACACATGGACTTGGCCACTTGGACCGAGCCGAGCAGGCGGGCATGGAGCACTACAGTGTAAAAATGCTGAGGCACCTGACCAAAACGCGCGTCGGCAGTCGGCACAGCAGGCACGCAAACGAGGAACACGCACACGGCACACCTGGTCACCTGCCATCATTCAGAGTCAGCAGAGACGACTCGTAAAACCAATCAGACCTGAACGGCTGAACCGTTGAACGTAACCTCGCCAGGCCAGTGACGTACTCCGCCCATTCGCCTCTCGCGTACGGAGTATGCTGCTCGCAGCGCGGACGACACACGCAGTGGCGGAGCCAGGAATTGGCGACTAGGCATGCCAAATGCATAAAATTTCGAAGCAAATAAGCAATACAATGGACGATAATTTATAATGGTCATAACATTTAGCAAATCCATAATAATAACCAAAGTAGAAGTTTGAAACATAAATATTAAGAAATATTACAAAACAGTAACGACTGCTACAATATAACTATACGATCCCCTTGTTGGAAGAGATTGATGATATCATCATCTTTCACTTGATTGGAGAATTCCTTCTCATTAAATGTAACCAAGCAATTATTCAAATATTCATCACTCATTTTGTTCCTTTGCTTGTTCTTCACATAATTCATTGTGGAAAACACTCTTTCAACACTAGCCGTGGCTACGGGAAGAATTAGCACCAACTTAAGAAGCTTGTAAACAACATAATATTGTTCATCTTTTTGTGTGTCCACAAGCTTAACTGAAAGCTCACATAGGTTCTTTAAATTTTTAAACCTTTCATCTCTACGAACATGAGAAATATACATATTAAGCTGCCATGGAAGTTTCCCTAATTCCTCAGTTGTGAAATCCTTAGGATAAAACTTTGTAGCAAGTGTAACCAACTTGGTTTGATCATAAGCAACAAATGAATCAAGTGGGCTAAATGCTGCCATGCAAGAAAGTAGTTCTGTGTTTACCTCATCAAATCTGTCATTTAGTTCTCGAAGTTGCCTATCAATGACGCTCACAAACATGTCAACATGGAAGCGATGATAGTTCATTGCGCCATTATAGAACCCTCTTTTAGGTCTCCCAACAGGATAATAAGGACCCTCCATGTCAACAACTTTAATATTGTACTTCACACAAAAAGAAGTGACCCTCTGAAGAAAATCATTCCATCCTTCCTCTTCCCGCAAGCACTGCAAATGAAACTTTGTAAGATCAACAAGAACCATGGCATTCACAATATCTTGATCTTTCTTTTGCAAAGCCCTACTCAAGTCCTCTGTATAACCAAATTTTTCTTGCATCAAGTGTGCCATGAATACAAACTCAAATGACCGAAATGATGCCAACATAGTCATAGCTGATTGGGCCTCCGCTGTAGTATACTCTTTTTCAATCTTCACCAGAACACGCCTGATTGCAGGATACATAAGGATAACATGCATCACAGTTTTGTAGTGAGAGCCCCATCGAGTATCACATGGCCTTCCCAAACCCATTTCTTGATTCAAACCCCTTCCGGTATCTACTTCCTCCAACTCTAATGCATCAATTAGTTCCTCAGCCTGAGCCATTCGAAGCATTCTCATCTTTTTACAAGAATTGCAAAGAACATTTAACAAGATAGCAAGCTGCCCAAAAAACCATGTGCAATCCCCACTCTCCTTAGCAACAGCAACAAGAGTTAATTGTAGCTGATGAGCAAAGCAATGAAAATAATAAGCATATGGAGACTCGTCCATAATTAGTTTCTTCAGCCCATTAGCATTACCTTTCATATTGCTAGCTCCATCATATCCTTGCCCACGAACCATTGCAAAAGTCAAATTATACTTCATAAGCATATGCTCCACTGCAGCCTTAAGTGTCATAGCACTAGTATCTTCAACATGTGCAATACCAAGAAATCTTTCAACTGTCCTTCCTTTCTTATCAACGTAACGCAAGAGGAGCCTCTGTCCGATTGGGGAGCTTCATCATTTGCTTCAACAGCGGACTGTGTCACTGCCAGTGCTTCAACAGCGAACTGTGCCACTGCCAGTACAATTGGAGTTGGGGAGCCTCTGTCCTGACATTGATGCTCAAGTGCTACCTGCAGATTGTTCTCAGTCTGAACAAGAGGAGGATTTGGTGTAGATGTGGGTTCTGTTTTTTTTTGCCTTCGCAGCTTTCTCCCATAATGCAAATATGCTGCTGCTACTACCCTTCTTCTTCATCTTGACTACATTTTACAAAGAACTGAATGTTAGAAAATTACTAAACAAAGTAGCACTCAGCATAGCACTAGCAAGAACAAATAAATTAGAGGAGAAAATGAAATCTTTACCTAGCTGCCTGCTGCAATTGTGGTGACGAACTGACGATGCGCTGCTGCTTGCTGCAGCTTGTCACTGCCTCACCAGCCGCCCGTGGCGCAGAGGAAGCAGATCGAGATGTGCTGCGCGGCTGCCCACTGCAATTGCGGTGACGCTGTGCTGCTGCCTGCTGCTACTGGTCACTGCCTCACCGGCCGCCCGCCACCGCAGAGGAAGTAGATCGAGATATGTGGATGTGCCGCCGGCCGCCCGCTGCCGCAGCAGTCAGCAGATCGAGATGCGCCGCCGCCGCTTGGGACGAGAGTTGTTGCGAAGAACGGGACTACGGGAGTCGCGACTTGTGAACGGGATGCCGACGGGACTACGGGAGGGATTCTGGCCGCTTGGGCTTTGGCCAAATTGGCCTGCTCGCTGCTACTTTGTTTGTGGGCTTTCGGTCCATTAGAAAATAGAATATATATGTATAATTATACATGTATTTATTTTTTGTACTAAAATCTTGGGTATTCCAAGGAATACCCAGGCATACCCTTAACGCCGCCAGTGCACACACGACGGTCGACGGCACAGCCGCCAGCCGGGGCGGAAGCGGAACTGCGGAACGGGACGTATCCATCCAGGCCGTGCCGGCCGTTATTGTTGGCGTGGCTGTCGTGGTCCGTGGCCGTGCTAGACGATCTGAGAGAGGCGGGGCGCGTGCGTGGCCCCGGCTGGCTCCTGACTGATTGATCTGCTTTTGTCGCTTTCCCCTTGTCCCTTGGACCGTACGAGAATCCTGAGATGGAAATAGGATCCCGCATGGCCCGGAAGCGGGGAGCCGCGTGCATGATCACCGATTTCAGATTAATATCCCTCCAAAAAAGAAAAATGCACTGGCCGCTTCTCCTAATTTGGGTGTATACGGAGTATTGTACTAGTACTTACTAAGGCATTAGCAGATTTCAGATTTCGATGATTCGCCATGGCCACTTGCTTGTTTTAAAATTGTAACAGCATCTCCAACAGGCTACCTAAACAGACCATCTATTCTATATTTGGGCAGTGAATGTCAAAAAAACACACACACTCCAACAGGCTACCTATGACTACCTACTTTTGTTGGTCCAACAAATTTCTCCTCCCACTACCTACATCTGTTGAGCCAATAAATCATGCTACCTATTTTTCTCCCTCACGCGCTTCTCTCTCCTCCGCTCGAACGGCGTCTGCAGCGGCGATTCCATCCCTGGTGGCCCTCCCCAGCGACGTTTCCCTCCCCGGCGGCCCTTCCCGGCAGCGCTCCACCCCAGATCCGGCCGCTCCCAGCACGGTAGGTCTCCCGGCGTGGCCGCGAATCACCGGTTCGGTCGTGGAGGACCTCACCGGCAGCCATGGAGGACCTCACCGGCGCGGTCGTGGAGTCCTTCCCCTAGCGCGTGCTCCCGCGGGCGGAGCTTGCCGACGCGGCTGAAGGGTTAAGATGTCGGACTAGAGGGGGTGAATAGTCATTTCTAAAACTTAATTGTGTTGGCTAACCGAAACAAGTGCAGAATTAAATCTATTGGTCTAGCCAAGACTACACTTCTTTATCTAAATTCTCTAGCACCTTGCAAAGATCCTAATTAAGCAACTAAGGTGTCAAGCTTAGCAATAGCTCACCTAATCAAATCTAGAGCAAGGTCACACAAACCTATGCACTAGTACTTTGCCAACCAAGAGAGCTCCTACACAATTAGTGAAGCAAAAGCATAAAGCTCCTAGGCTCACTAGCAATGTTCAATGACAAGGCAACCAATGCCAAATTAGATAGCGCAAATTACTTAGCTATACAAACTAAGCAATGTGACTAACAAGGTTACACAAACCAAATTAGCCACGCAAAGACCATAATTCTAGCTACATAAGCAAGAAGATATCTAGCTAGCTACAAGCACAACTAGATACAAGAGCAACTACACAAGCAAGATATATAGGAATGTAAATACAAGCTTGTGTATCGAAGAGCAAACCACCAAGAAGATGTACACAATGTTGACACGACGATTTTTCACCGAGGTTCACTTGGTTGCCACCCAGCTAGTCCCCATTGTGTTGACCAACACTTCGTGGTTCGCGCGGCTAATCGGTATCCACAACCAAGCTCTCCCAAAGAACGTCGCAAGAACCCACCATCAAGTGCGGTAGCTCAATGACACGCTCTACTAGAGTTGCTCTTCGCGATCCCTGTGGGGTGAGCACAATCCCCCTCACAAAGCTTCTCTAGAGTCTCGCACAATCTTCTTGCAAGCTTCGACGGAGCCACTAAGCCGTCTAGGAGGTGGCAACCTCCAAGAGTAACAAGCACCACTGGCTTGCAACTTGAACACCTAGTGCCACTCGATGCAATCTCACGATACAACGCACTAGAATCGCTTTCTCACTCGATCCGATGAACACTATCAAGCATGAGTGAGTTAAAAGGGCTTCCAAGCACACCTACATAGGCTACCAAGGCTCAAGGGTGCTCAGCTAACCGCCCAAGGCCGACCACCACTTCTATTTATAGCCCCACAAACGAATATAGCCGTTAGCCCCTTCACTGGGCATTTTTTGGGGGCACTAGACGCGTCTGTCGCCAGGGCAACAGACACGGCTCCCCGTGTCCAATGCACCATGGACTGCCACGTGTCCAACAGCTCCAAAGTTCCAACGGTCGGCTCCTAGTCATTAGATGTGTCCAACGCTCACATCACCAGCGTCTGTCGGAGCACCAGACGCACTCTAGAGATGATTGCGAATGCCCGAATGAGCTACAGACGCGTCTGTCGGAGGGCCAACAGATGCGCTCCGCGTGTGATGCTGCATGGCCTCTGAATGCTACTGAAACAGCCATCACCGGACGTTGACGTCACACGTCTGTCGCTCTACCGTCGGTGCATCTAGTGCAGGGCCGTCAGCGCTCGTGAGTTAGGGTACGCCAGGCTAGCGTCTGACTCTGCCGAACGCCGTGTCTGTCGCGTGCTTCTTAGCACAAAACACTCCCACGACTTCACCACTTCTTCTCGCAACCGGCGCTAAGCAAAATAGTCATTTTATTTCCAAGAAAAGCGCTGAATCTCGCCTCGCAAGCTCGGCGGGAGGGAGAGAGAAATCCAAACCTCTCTCAACCGCTCAAACTCCATCTCCTTTGTAAATGTGCCAACATCAACAAGTATTCACCAACTTGTGCTCATATGTTAGCATTTTCATAAATCATTTTCTTCAAAGGAGTTAGCCACTCAACTTGCCACGCCACTCGATTCTATCAACAATGCAAAGTTAGATCACTCGAGTGGCACTAGATGACCGATATGCAAACAAGTTTGCCCCTCTTAATAGGACGACCATCTATCCTAAATCTGGTCATCAACTTTTCTACACACCTATGATCGGTGAAATGGAAATGCCATAGGATTATACATTTGCCTTGCGCATTCCATTCTAACTCCTCTAATTGTTGATGCAACACATGCACCAACCATATCACAAATGATATGATCTACTTCATATCATCATGTGACCTTGTTGGTTTATCGATCTTGACTTCACTTGCTCTTCACTATTACGTCGGTCCATCGGCGCCAAGTCTTCCTCAAGCTTCACAGTTATACGCGGTCCCTCGCTTCAAAACCTTCGACTTGCCCTTCACACTTGCAACTGGTCTGTCAAGCCAAGTCATGTCTTGATCTTCTCCACCTTGATCACATGACTCAATGTCATGTCTCATATGCAATGAGCTCCTTCATGACACCTTCACCTGTGGACTAATCCTCTATGTATCTCATATTAAACACAATTAGTCCACCTAGGTCGTCACTCAATTACCAAAACCAAACAAGGACCTCCACTCGTCGTGTAGGCTGCGCACTGGAGAGCTCGCGCTAGGCAACGGCCGAGGGTGAGCCGACCTCCACGATGGGCGACGGCGAGCTGTACCTCCACGCGCGGCCGCGGGATGCCCCCTCCTCTCCAACCAGCGACCTGCTTCTACAGGTGGCGCGACCTGCATCTCCCGGCGGCGATGCCCTGGCTCTACTCTGTTGTGTCCATAGAAAGAAGAAGCTGATACAGTATGATATGTGGGACCCATTTGTCATTCTCTATTGGGATGGATTTGGGTATCCTGGTTTAGGTAGCACTATTGGAGTTGAGAGCAAAATATAGGCAGTAGAAAAATAGGTGGCTACCCAAATAGACATTTAGGTAGTCTGATTTAGGTAGTATTGTTGAAGATGCTCTAAGAAGACAATTTTTACCATCTACAGTACTATCTAGGGTCTGATTTTATCCATTAAACTTTCAGAAATACATTTTAGAGTGAAATACAGTAGCGGCCCTTTAACTTGTGGCCCTGTGTCACTTTGGTCCATGAACTTGCAAACTCGAAAAAGAGGCCCTTTAACTTGTGGCCTTGTGCTACTTTGGTCCATGAACTTGTAAACTCGAAAAAAGGCCCTTTAACTTGTGGCCTTATGCCACTTTAGTACATGAACATGCAAATTCGAAAAAGAGGTCCTTTGACTTGCGGCCTTATGCCACTTTGGTCCATAAACTTTTCAAAACCGGTCAAATTACTCCCCAGGCGGTTTTGAAACGACGGATTTACTACAGTAACCGCGGGTTTGCTACAGTGCTGGTTGTTTTGCCTTTCTATTTTTTATTTATTTTGGCTGAATCTTTGAAAAATCATAATAAATCATAGAAAAATCATAAAATGGAAAATCCAATTTTGTTGGACTCCATATAAGTAGATCTACACAGTGAACATATAATATGTTATGCTTTAGTACAAGAAAATTAGAGTCTAAATTATAGGAAAAAATAGATCAAAATATATAGCAAAAAATTTGTACTAAAGCATACCATATTATATGTTCACTGTGTAGATCTACTCATGTGGAGTCCAACAAAATTGGATTTTCTATTTTATGATTTTTCTGTGATTTACTATGATTTTTCAAAGGCTCAGCCGAAATAAATAAAGAAGAAAAAGGCAAAACAACTGCCACTGTAGCAACCCGCGGTTACTGTAGCAAATGCGTCGTTTCAAATTCGCCTAAGGGTAATTTGACCGGTTTTGAAATGTTCATGGACCAAAGTGGCACAAGGCCATAAGTTAAATGACCTCTTTTTCGAGTTTGCAAGTTTATGGACCAAAGTGACACAAATGCCCAAGTTAAAGGCCCTTTTTTTTAAGTTGGCAAGTTCATGGACCAAAGTGGCACAAGGCCACAAGTTAAAGGGTCTTTTTTCGAGTTTGTAAGTTCATGGACCAAAGTGGCATAGGGCCACAAGTTAAAGGACCGCTAATGTATTTCACTCTACTTTTTACATGGCGTCCGTTCATGACTCTATGTCCAGACGTGTCTCCCAGGAGTGAGCCCCAAACAAAAAACGAATCCCTATTCCCACAGTAACTCCTTCGTGCTTATTCGCTCAGCCCCAAAGCAGCGTGGCTGCTCATCCGTCTGCCCCCTTCTACAGCACGTGCTTATCGGGTTGCCACACCATTTCCTTCCCCAGTCATCGGCCGAGCCATGCGCCCTCGCTCCCGACGCCGCTCAACTGCATGGTAGCCACTTTGCGTCGCTCGACGTGGCTGCTCATCCGTCCGCCCCTTCCCCAACGTGTGCTCGTCGGGCTATCGTGTCGTGTCCATCCCAATCGCTAGCCGCGCTGCGCACCCTCGCTCCTGGGTGACAGTCACCTGCGTCGCTCGCTCCCTTGCCATTCGTTCGTCACCCAACGCCATTGGGCACGTCGCTGACCTTGCCATGGCCGCTGGGCCACACGTGCCGTGGTGGCTCAGGTCTTCCCCGGCCATGTCAAGGGCACCAACGAGCGTGGCCAGTGTTGGTAGTGCTCACGCGCCGTGGCTCACGGTTGGCGCCCACCTCGATGATCGGAATTGACTAGCCGAACCTTCTCTCCCCTATGTTATATATGTATGTTTCAAGTATTTCAGATGTTTCAGATGTATGTTGCAATCATTTCATCTTGATATTACAAAAGTAGATCAGGGGATGTTGCATATGTTGCAAGTGTTTTAGAGGCATATTGCAAGCATTTGTTCAAACTGTTTCATCTGTTTCCAGATGTATGTTGCAAGTGTTTTGATCTGGATGTTACATATGTTTTCACACATATGTTGCAATTATATGCTCCAAAATGTTTCATCTATTTTAGTTTTCTGTTGTGACAAGTGTTTTTATGTTGCAAGTTGTAAGTGTATGTTCTAAATGTTTAACCTGTTTGTGATATTCGTAAAACTAGCCAGTGACTGTGCTAGCGCTCCTGCACCGTCGCGCCTCCATCGCTTCGGCTGCCGCTGGCCACTATGCCTGCCCATGGTGACGTCGCACTGTAACACCCCTGGGTGTTAAGCATGCATTAACATCCCAAAGCATGAGCATTAGCATCACATTCATTTTCATCATCACATGTAAAATAAATTGAAGTTAAATTGAAATGTGAAAAACATATGTTTGAAACCTAATTATTGCATTTGCTTGCTAAGAGTTGTAAAACTTATTTAGTTATAACTTTAAATAACTTAGAATTAATTAGCATGATTTTTGGAGCAACTTTTGTATTCAAAATCTCCCCAAATTTTGCTTTTAAAAATATTCTAGAAAAATAAGTTTTTATTTAAAAATTGGACTTTAAATCATTAATTCAAAATCTATTTAGAATTTTGAAAAGTGCCCTAAATGAAAGTTGTAGAGAATTAAAGTGCCCGGCCGCAGCACCATTGCCGCGGCAGCCTAACCTCGCCACCGCGGTTCCTTCGTCCAATTCCGCCTGCACTAGCCTTCCTTTCCCTCTGACTGACCTCGCAAAGCCATTGGAGGCTCACCTCGGCAAGGTAAGCAGCTGATTTAGCCATCTCCATCCCCACCGGTGAGCCCGCCGTCGTGGCTCCCGTCGGTCACCCCTTCCCACCATCGCATTCTTCTCCTCCCTGTGCGCACCACGATCGCCTCCGCTCACTAGAACTCGTGCGCCTCTCCGTGGCCCTTGCCATGGCCTGCTCCGGTTTGGCGTCGGCGAGCCGCGCCACCGCCTCCGCCATGGCCGCCTTTGTGCTTGCTCCGCTCTGCCTCTTGCCCCGCTAACTACCTCCTTGAGCTCGCGTGGTTACGGGGAGTCGACTGGTGTTGACCTCGTCGCCGGCGACCTCGCCGACGGCGAGATTCCACCGGTCAAACGCTCCCCCTGCTCGGGTTCGGCTGACCGGTGGGGTCAGTTGACCTGTGGGCCTCGGCTGTCTGTCTCTCTGTGTGCTTCGGGGGTGATCCCGTGGGGTGTACTTAGCATTTTCAGTGACGAATTTTTAAAAAGGATTTTCCAGAAATTGTGAAAAAGCTTCTAAAATTAATATCTCAAGATTTATAGCTCCAAAAATTGTGAAACAAATTTTTTAGTGTTTCTCATAAGTAGATCTATGACTTAAAAATGTGGCATGTTAATTTTGTGATACTTTTCTATGTAGATTTATTTAATTATTATAAGTGCTGATATCTTAGAAAATGTCTAGTAAATAGAATATTGATTAGAAAAATGTGGTTCCTATTTCATTAGTCTTCTTTAGTGATGTACTTTCTAGGAAAAATGTTTATGAGGCATGTTCTATGTAAAATTATTGAAGTATAGTTCAAATGCCTTTAATTGAGGATTTTTATTATTTTTGGTAGAGAGCAAAAATTGTATAACACATGCATGTGATAATTTTTGTGATGTGCTTGTTTACTGTGTACAACATAGGAAAAATATGAAATCTGTTGTTTGATACTTTTCCTAGTATAAAGTATTTTCATGCTCATTATTATGCTATAGCTTGTTTATTTTTGTACAGATTATTTTACTTATCCAAATCCCATAAAATTTCTGTAGTATGCTATTTGGAGTAGGACTATGCTACTGTAATTTTTGTGGATTTTTATATGCAATAGAAATAGGTGTTAATGTGTAACCCTAGTTTAAATGGGAAATAAAAGGTTATTCTTTATTAATAATTAAAAGTAAGAAAAAGTGTTTGGTGTATCTTTGATGCCCAAACTACCTTGCTGGTGTTACTTGATAGGTTAGGGTATTAGGGTTTGGCAAAGTGTAGCAACACTTGTGTGAGAATTATATGCTAACTAGTATAAGAGTAGATGACATGTTTTATGGTACATGTTCTTGGATGATGTGGACTACCTTGTAGAAGATTTTGTCTTTAATCTATACTATCAGATTCAATGTGCCCATATGCATATCATGTCATCATGGCATTCCACCGCATCCAATGCACCGTCTGCATGTTTACTTATGCAATTGCATCATACAGGATCGCAGGAGGTGTAACACCCCTGGGTGTTAAGCATGCATTAGCATCCAAAGCATTAGTCATAATCATCTCATACATGGTTATCATTGCATGCAATATAGACCCTTTTAAATTTAAAGTTGAAAAACAATTACTCAAAACCCAAATTCTACATTTATGTGCTAAAGAGTGGTGAAATTTTGTGTAGCTACAATTTTAAATAATCTAGAGTAAATAAACATGATTTTTCGAGCAACTCTTGAATTCAAATTCCTTCAAATTTTGCTTTTAAAAATATTCTAGAAAAATGAATTTTTACTTAAAATTTTAGCTTTAAATCCCAAATTCAAAATCTTTGTGGAATTTTGAAAAGTGCCCTACATGAAAGTTGTAGAGAATTAAATTTTGAACAACTTTTATTTTGGACAAAAGTTCTGAAAACCTCTTTTTTATCTTCAAATTCGAATTTGAAATAATTAGAAAGATTTTGCAAATTATTTAGAAAAAGAAAAATGCTTTTCCTTCCTTAACGGGCCGCGGCTTCCCTTTCGGCCCACGAGCCAAAGCCGGCCTGGCCCGCCTCGCGCGTCCGCTCGCGCCAGCACGCGCGCCCCGCGCCAGCGCACGCCCGTGCTCAGGCCGCGGCCGCCGCGTGGCCGCCGCTCGCCGCCTCCGGCGTACGGGTGGCGAGCCGTGGGCTCCACCGGCCGCGCCACGCGTCTTGAACCCGCGCCCGCTCCTCCATCCTCGGCACGCCCTCCATTTCGCCCTTCTCGGCCTCACGCGAGCAGCAGCAGCCGCCGCTCCCGCCTCCTCGCGCCACCGTCGCTCCGCCCGAGACGAACACCGCCGTTCCCGCTCAACGGCCGCGCCACCTCCCGATTCGTCTCGCCACCGGCTCCGCCACCTTCTCCTCTTCTCCGAACAGGACTCGGTATCCCCGGTTCGATGATGGTGAGGCTCAATTTCTCTTTTTCCCGCGCGCCACCGTCGCCGGCCGCCGGGCTCGAGCTCCGCCATCGGCGCCCTCGCTCCCTCCTTCTTCCCTTGTTTGGCACTGACGTGCTCGCCATCATTTCGCGAAAACCATGCGCGCTCGAGGTAGCCGCTCAGAGCCGGGGGTCGGCCATTGGCCGACGGCGACCACCGCTTCGCCCCGCGACGTCGGGACACCGGACACCATGGCCGCGCCCCGCGCTTCGCCCCCCCTTCTGCTCTCTGGGCCAAGCGGCCTTGGGCCGAACCAACGAGCCGGGCCGCCTTTCGTTTTTCCCGCGCGGCGCACCGGTTGAAAAACGGCCGTGGGCCGGCGATTTCAAGTGGGCTGGCCCGTTAAGCAATTTCAGAATTTGTTTTTGATTTTCTTTAAGGATTGGGAAAAGAAAAGGCTTTAGAAAATGGTTGTGTACCTTTTATAGCTCCAAAAATCATGAAACAAAGTTTGAAATGTTCCTCTTGAATAGATCTACAGTTTAAAAATATCTCATATTATTTTTGTAACATTTTACTGTGCAAATTTATTTAATTGCTATAAATGCTGATATCTTAGAAAATATATAGTAAATAAAATAATGAAGGGAAAAATGTGATTCTTGTTGCTTTAATCTTTCTTAGTGATGTACTTTCTAGGAAAAATATTAGTGAAGCATGTTCTGTGAGAAATTTTTGAAGTGTAGTTCAAATGCCTTTAATTGATAATCTTTGTTATTTTTAGTAGAAGACTAAATTTGTATAGAACATACCGGTGATAATTTTTGTAGTATGTTAGTTTACTGTAAGTAACCTAGGAAAAATGTGAAATCTGTTGTTTGATACTTTTCCTAGTACAAAATAATTTCATGCTCATTATTATGCTATAACTTGTTTATTTTGTACAGATAGTTTTACTTATTCAATTCTCATGAAAATTTAGTAGTGGGTTAGTTAGGGTAAGAGTAATCTACCGTAATTTTTGTAGATTTTTATCTACACCAAAAATAGGTGTTGGTGTGTAACCCTAGTTAAATAGGGAATAAAATATTATTCTTTATGAGAAATTAAGAGAAATAAAATATGTTTGGTGTATCTTTGAAGCATCAACAGGTCTTGCTGTTGTTGTTGGATGAGTTAGGTTGGTAAGCTTTGGTAGCTTAGGTTCACTTGTATGTGTAAATAATAGGTTAGCTAATAGAAGATTAAGATGCATGTTTTAGGGTACATGTTCTTGGATGACGTTGACTACCTTGTAGAAGAAATAGTTATACTCAAACTGCTCATTCCATGTGCTCATCTGCATCTCATGTCATCAAAGCACTCCACCACGTTCTGATGCATCATTCGCATGGTTGCTTATGCCCTTGCATCATACAGGATCGCAGGAGGAGTCGCAGGTAGCAGTGCCGGAGGAACAAGCTTGGACCGACCAGCAGGAGCCCCAGGCACAGGAGGTGCCCGAGGAGGAAGAGTCAGGCGAGGAGCTGCCAAAGTGCGTCGACCACCATCCTAGTTCGTTCGAAAGAGGCAAGCCCCGGAGCATTTTAAGTCTCCTATTTTATAAAAGTTGTTCCTTACTATATGAACTATAGTTATATATATTGTTGCATTAAGTTATAGGAGTTGAGTGAAACCGTTGTTGCATGATTACCTTGGCCACCGAATCATCTTTTACCCTGTTAGGTCAGGATCGAGTAAATTGCTTAGCCATGCTTAGTCCGGTAGAAGTCGGGTGATTTCCTGTCACCTGCGAGTTATAGGGGGATACCGGGTTATGGTTAGCTGAAAATGTGAGCATCAAAAGTAACCAAGTGTTGATGGATAAACGAAGACCGGGCGGAGTCTTATAGGGTTTTGGACTATAGTGATTCCGTCTGTGTCGATTAAGGACCGATCGTTGCTCGTCCCTCTTGTCATGTTGAACGCATGCCTCACATTTAGCTGGCCGAATAAAGTACCTTTCGACCGCGAAGCTAGTGACACTTTTCGAGCCGGGATAAACTCGGGTTGGCAGACTGGTGTTGAAGTGGGTGTAACGGGGACGCGAACAGTGAGCCCAAGGTGTGTCCTGGCAGTCGGGCGGTCTCTGGGTAGTGCGATCCATGATTGTTATCCCGCGGCTTCTTGGAAAGTGTCATTGGTGATCTATGCGACCCTGACGTGGGAAACAGGGTTTGTGTGAGGAATAAATCTCCAGCTGGATAGGAATTCGATTCGAATCGCCGTCGCTCCCGGTTAGTGAGCACTTGACTCGAGCTATGGCATCGTAGTAACATTAAAGGAACACTGATGGTTAAGTGAATGATGTTGGAAATGCTAAACCTGATATGGTAATCTAGATTGCTAATGATAAATCAAGTGATTGTTCTAGCAATAGCTGCTTACCTAGTTTGAATAGGTTATACTAAAAGTGATGCAAAAAGTACTGGTTTAGTTTTTCGTAACAACTTATGCTTTTCGCAAATAAGTCAAGCCAGTCCAATCTATAAAGCCTTGCATGATCCTTGGTGTCCTTTATTTCTGGTTTATGACGGGTAAGTCTAGCTGAGTACATTCCCGTACTCAGGGCGTTGTTCCCATTGTTGTTGCAGATGGTCAGATGTACTATGGGTACTGCGCCAACTGTCTGTATCCGGCGATGGGCGACAACTAGTACCTTGGGCAAGGGTCACTCTGTTTGTCTTATCTACTGCTTTTGTGGACCATGACTATCTACTGGCACTGTATTTGAACTAAGTGTGTGTGTAAAACTACTTGCTTCCGCTATGTTATTTTGAACTATGTTGTAATAACTTTTATTCAGAACTCCGATGTACTCCACTTTTATTGTGAACTCTATGTATCATGTGAACTGTGGCTGCTAAATCAGTACGATCTTGGTTGTATGTTGGTTGGTTTGAAATCCCGCGTGATTTCACGGAATCTCGGGTTATACGGGTTTTAAGCATGATAAAGTAACCGCCTCGGTGAAAGATTTTCGTACTTAATCTCATATAATTACGTTGATCCGTTACAGCTGGCATCGGAGCAGGTTTAGCATGTTACTATTCACATGGGTATTTAAAAACAAAACGGTGTTTTCAACTAAGCTTTTAAGTTTAAGAGTGTGCCAGTGGTCATATCCTTTATGCCCAATAAGGACTCTAGGTGGCTTAATTAAGTACTAACTTGGGGGTTTGCATCATATTTGAAATTTCGTCGCTCATACGGCGTGCTATTGTATGAGTGCCATTCAATTGAGTGGTAATGTATGGATCAGTTTCCTCTACGCCTTGGTAAGTGAGAGTTGTGAGAGCATGGTCGGATACACTGCCGATCTAGGGGAGTGCTTATGTGATACCGAAATACTTACGTGCCAGGCGCATGTTCGTATAAGGGTATTCAAATGATGGGGACTTCCGTCATGCGGTGACAATGCCGTCAATAGGATGATGATTCGGGTAGTTGTTACCGTTATACTCGTATCTGGGGATGCGTGTAGAGCGAGTAACTTACTTTACTGCTTTCTTGCATATTTTCATACTATGAGGTTTGGGCTGAAGTGACTTTCTGCAGGTACATAACAACGCTTTCGAGTAGTACGTATTAGTTACGTTACAAGAGATCGTTGTATGCCACCGTTTATTCCGTTAGTAGTTAATTGTTTTCTAAGTTTGTGAGGACGTACAGAACATGCATGTATCATGTTGTGCATTTCATTCATGGCATTGTTCCTCCCCTTATAAGTTGATTATCTCATTTCGATAAAAATGCCAACTTAAAAAAATATATGTTCTCACCACGGTAATAAATTTTTTGCTACAGATGGCACGTACCAAGCAAACAGCTCGCAAGTGCACCGGCAGAGCCCCCCGTCATCAGCTAGCTCCACGCACTCGTCAGCGCCACACTTTTCTTGGAGAGTTTGGGATGCCTACGCTCTTGTGGAGAGTACTCAGCTATGTAGGCTATCCTGATGGGATGGAGCCCCGCTACTTTTGTTCGAATGAGCGGTTGGGGGAAAGACTTTTGGTGACTGTGGAAGCAGTAGTTCATCCTCGAGGTGATGGTTCTGAGTGGACCGGTTGGTATTTTGAGTCAACTGGCAGGACCCCTGAAGAAGCCGCTGAGAGGGCAGCCTTTGGGATCCTGAGGGATATCATGGATCGCTTTCCTCAGGAGTTGGCAGCAGCTATAGTTGGAGTCTTTCCGAGGGGCAACCCCTCCACTGACTCGTGGTAGCAGACAAGAGGAAGATCTCTGGAGATTAGCGCTGCAGAAGCACAGAACAGTGACAACCCCGCTATGAGTGCCATGTTCGCAGTGATGAGGGCCTTTGATGGAGTGGAAGGTAGCCTGAGACGTGTGTCTAGTGCTCTTGGTCAGGCTCGTGATGACCGCCGTCAGCTTCAGAGAGATCACGACGCCGAGATTGAGAGGCTCAACACAGAGATGGCTCAGTTAACTCGCCAGAGAGATCAGGCTACCCAGAGGACTGTGGTTTTCGAAGGAGATGTACGTGCCCTGAGAGAGCAGGTTGGGCGACTGACCACCGCCAACGGGAACGCTGAGCGCAGGTTGACTCATGTGCTCCATCAGAGGAATGAAGCCTGGTCTATAGAGAATGTGTTGAGGGCTAGACAGTTTGAGCTAGAGCAACAGCTGGCATATGCAGAGGAATATAATGACAATCTGCATGAGGAGGTTCATCGGCTGAACAATCAACTCAACCCCTATGTTCCTCCTGGTGCGGTAGAGATGGATTTGAACGAAGACGAAGATCCTGAAGAGCCCGAAGCACCAGTTGGGGAGCACCACGACGCTGCTAATGGCGACGAAGCCAATGTCTCGGACTTAGACAGCCATCACAATGAGTAGGCTAGTAGTTGTTACGCTAGCTACTAGGTTTCATCTACATGGTCTTTTGCTTTGTTGGCACGTTGGGCATGTAATAATGAGTAGAAAGACTAAGGCTTTGATGTAATGTCGGGCGGTCCTTGGGTAGTGCGATCCATGATTGTTATCCCGCGGCTTCTTGGAAAGTGTCATTGGTGATCTATGCGACCCTGACAGGGGAAACAGGGTTTGTGTGAGGAATAAATCTCCAGCTGGATAGGAATTCGATTCGAATCGCCGTCGCTCTCGGTTAGTGAGCACTTGACTCGAGCTATGGCATCGTAGTAACATTAAAGGAACACTAATGGTTAAGTGAATGATGTTGGAAATGCTAAACCTGATATGGTAATCTAGATTGCTAATGATAAATCAAGTGATTGTTCTAGCAATAGCTGCTTACCTAGTTTGAATAGGTTATACTAAAAGTGATGCAAAAAGTACTGGTTTAGTTTTTCGTAATAACTTATGCTTTTCGCAAATAAGTCAAGCCAGTCCAATCTATAAAGCCTTGCATGATCCTTGGTGTCCTTTATTTCTAGTTTATGACGGGTAAGTCTAGCTGAGTACATTCCCGTACTCAGGGCATTGTTCCCATTATTGTTGCAGATGGTCAGATGTACTATGGGTACTGCGCCAACTGTCTGTATCCGACGATGGGCGACAACTAGGACCTTGGGCAAGGGTCACTCTGTTTGTCTTATCTACTGCTTTTGTGGACCATGACTATCTACTGGCACTGTATTTGAACTAAGTGTGTGTGTAAAACTACTTGCTTCCGCTATGTTATTTTGAACTATGTTGTAATAACTTTTATTCAGAACTCCGATGTACTCCACTTTTATTGTGAACTCTATGTATCATGTGAACTGTGGCTGCTAAATCAGTACGATCTTGGTTGTATGTTGGTTGGTTTGAAATCCCGCGTGATTTCACGGAATCTCGGGTTATACGGGTTTTAAGCATGATAAAGTAACCGCCTCGGTGAAAGATTTTCATACTTAATCTCGTATAATTACGTTGATCCGTTACAGGAGGAGTCGCCGGTAGCAGTGCCGAAAGATCATACTTGGACCGATCAGCAAGAGCTCTAGGCACAGGAGGTGCCCGAGGAAGAGGAACAAGGAGAGGAGTTGCCCGAGTGCGTAGATCACCATCCTAGTTCGTTTGAAAGAGCCAAGCCCCGGAGCATTCTAAGTCTCCTACTTTATGAAAGCAATTCTTTATATATGAGTTATATATATTGTTGCATTAAGTTATAGGAGTTGAGTGAAACCGTTATTGCATTTATTACTATCCTTGCCCACCTGCTTACCTTTTTACCCTATTAGGTCAGGATCGAATAATTACTTAGCCATGCTTAGACCGGTAGAAGTCGGGTGATTTTCTGTCACCTATGAGTTATAGGTGGATACCGGGTTATGGTTAGCTATAATTGTTATCATGGGAAGTAACCAAGTGTTGATGTTTAAACGGAGACAGGGCGGAGTATTATAGGGTTTTGGACTATAGTGATTCCGTCTGTGTCGATTAAGGACAGATCGTTGCTCGTCCCTCTTGTCATGTTGAACGTATGCCTCATATTTAGCTGGCCGAAAAAGTACCTTTCGACCGCGAAGCTAGTGACACTATTTTGAGCCGGGATAAACTCGGATTGACAGACTGGTACTGAAGGGGGTATGACGGGGACGCGAAGAGTGAGCCCAAGGTGCGTCCTGGCAGTCGGGCGGTCCCTGGGTAGTGCGGTCCATGATTGTTATCCCGCGGCTACTTGGAAAGTGTATTGGTGATCTAAGCGACCCTGACAGAGGAAGCGTGGTTTGTGTGAGGAATAAATCACTAGCTGGTTAGGAATCGATTCGAATCGCCATCGCTCCTGAATAGTGAGCACTTGACTCGAGCTACAGCATCGTAGTAAAAATGATGGAACACGGATGGTTATGTGAATGATGTTGGAAAAGCTAAACTTGATATGGTAACTTTTGATGTTAATGGTTAATCAAGTGATTGCTCTAGCATAGGTGCTTACTTAGATTAATCAGGTATAATTAAGTGGATGCTTATATTTAAATGGTTCATAGATGATAACTTATGCTTTTCTGCAAAACCAGTCAAGCCAGTCCACTGTATAAAAGCCTTGCATACTCCTTAGTGTCATTTATTTCTGGTTTATGACGGGTAAGTCTAGCTGAGTACCTTCTCATACTCAGGGCGTTGTTCCCATTGTTGTTGCAGATGGTCAGATGTACTATGGGTATTGCGTCAACTGTCTGTACCCCATGACGGGCGACAACTAGGACCAATGGCAATGGTCACTCCATCCATCTTATCCCATGCTTTTGTGTACTATGACTACCTGCTAGCACTGTATCTGAACTATGTGTGTGTGTGGTTTTAAAACTACTTGCTTCCGCTATGTTAATTTGAACTTGTGTTGTAATAACTTTTTTATTCTAAACTCCGATGTATTCAACTCTCGTTGCAAACTTTATGTACCATGTGACTATGGCTGCTAAATTAGTACGATCTTTGTTGGAATGTTGGTTGGTTGGAAATCTTTCGTGATTTCATGGAATCTCGGGTTGTACGGGCTTAACTTTGGTAAATTATCTGCTTCGATGGAAGATTTTCTTACTTAATCTCATATAATCATGTTGATCCGTTACACGCACCATGCTCCTCGTGAGTCATTGAGCTAGGAAGAGCCCACAAGAAGAAGCTGCCCTTGAGCCCCGTGCGACCCGGCAGGTCAGGACCGCTCGACCGCACCTTCGTCGACTGGCCGCCGGTGCCGCCTCGTCTTCGGCCACCCACATAAACGTCTGGTGGACCTCCTACTATCCTCCGCATCAGCGTCGTCTTGCTGCACGAGCCCTCCACACTTGTGAAAAGCCCAAGTTTGGTTTTGGTAATTAATGACACCAAGTTGCTAATGCCATCGTGTTAAGTATTTTGAGTTAGGCATAAGCAACACATGTGATGAAGGTGTATGTGGCAAGGAGTGGTGGCCACAAGATCACAAAGAGATGGTGCATGGACATGAAATGATGATCATGGTGATAAAGCATGAGGAGATGGACATGGAACAAAGTGATCAAGGCAAAGATATAATCATAGGGTTTGCTTTTGCCGGTCTAAGATGAGTAGAGAAGTGATTAATCGGGTTTAGGATTGATAGCCGACTATCAAGAGGGGCAATCACGGTTAGCTCATGAATCAAGTGCTGCTAGGTCATCATCTTGAGCATATGCATTATGATCTAGTAGAGAGCTAACGTAATGCCTTGAAAAATGATTGTGAAAATGCTAACACATCTGCACATGGTGATATACACATGATGGTGTTAGCACATTTGCGAAGGTGGTGGAGTTCGGCGCTTTTGTGGAAATGAAACACCTATTTTCCACTGCACCGGAGGTGAAGAAACGGAGGCGAAAGGAGACCACTGGGGTGACCGGACGCTGGACCAGACGCGGTCTCGGCACGACCGGCGTGTCCGGTCAGTGGCAGCAGCTGTGCATGGCGGGGGCACTAGGGTTTGAACCCGGCGTGTCCGGTACCTCGCGGAACCGGAGCATCCAGTCACGCATCCAGAGAATAGCGCGAGTCTCAGAGCCGATCGAACATGATGGTGCGTCCGATCACGTGTGACCGGACGCATCCGGTCGACAAAGTCGCTCTCTGGAACCTCTCTAGATAGCGACCGGACGTTGGCACTGTCGCGTCCGGTCGTGGCGTGAAGCGCGTCCGGTCACACTTTACCTGAGGGTGTAATGTTTCATGACCGTTGAAAATCTAACGAGCGAGATTCAAAAAGGGACACGTGGCGAGCATCGACGAAGTCACGCTGATGTGACCGGACGCTGTCCGCGTCCGGTCGATCAGACCAGCGCGTTCGGTCAACGCGTGCAGAGCGGCATCTCGAGCCTAACGGCTCTATTCTTTGGGGATGCTTATAAATAGGTGTTTGGCTGGTTTGGGAAGCTCTCTCTTGACTCTTTGAACACTTGAGACACACTTTGAGCTAGAGAACACTCCCTCCACTCATCTCCTTGCTTGGTTGCATAATCCTAGTGAGATTGAGTGAGATTCAAGTGCATTGCATTGAGAGTTGCATCTAGTGGCACTTGATTCATCGAGTTGGCTATGATTTCTTGTTACTATTGGGTGTTTCTCGACACCCTAGACGACTTAGAGCTGCGGTGGTGTTGAGCTCATGATTGAAGATTGTTTTGAGCCTCACCAAGTGATTGTGAGGGGTTCTTGAGCCTTCCTCGCGGGAGTTCACGAATTAGTTACTCTAGTGGAGCTCGTGGCTTGGAGGATCCTCATCTTGTGAGTGGATGTGCGGCACCCGCTGAGGGTTTGACTCTTGATAGTCAATTAGCTCATGATCCATCAAGTGGGTGCATCGCCACAACGAGGAGTAGCTTGCCGGGAAGCAAGTGAATCTTGGTAAAAAAAATCTTGTGTCATCTCTTGCTAAGGATTCTCATTGTGATTGTGTGTGATTGATTCTTTGGATACATCTTATCTCTACACCATCGGTATAAAGAATCAATTCACTTCCCTTTTACATTCATGCACTATATTTTTTCTAGTGTGCTTAGAGTAGTTTGTATCACCTAGGGGTAATTAGTTTAGAGACTTAGCTTTGTTGGTGTGAACTAGAGATCATAGCCTTGCACTAGAATTGAATTTGTGGCTTGCATAAAAGTACTTGAGCTAGTGCTAGAATTAGCTTCGCCATCTTATATACTAACTTTGTTGTTTAGTGAAGCTTGTAGAAAATTTAAATAGGCTATTCACCCCCTCTAGCCATTTGGACCTTACAACTTATAGATCTAAAAGGATCAAGATCCACCGCGGCATCTGTGCTGCCGCCACCACGGTCCACCTCCACGCCGACCCTCAGCCACCGAGCGTCTCGCCTCCTATCCAGGCCATATGAGTGCCTTCCTCCACCGGATCCACACTTCCTGACCTTGCCACAGCTACTTCATGTAGGGTCGTGGTGAGTCTGGATTTGGCTGCTGCCGCCACTGGCGACAGCTGGCCTCTCCATCATCACCAGGAATCTCGCCTTCAGTAGCCACCAGAGCACCACCTTGGGCTGCCCGATTGCTAGATCAGCCCCGCCTCCACGAAGCAGCTGTTGCTGTGCAGATCTGGTCTGCACGCCTGCAGATCAGCATTCTTTGTGAGCTGGGCTACACCAACGCCTTGCCCTCCAGTTGCCATCTCAAGCTTCGTCGATAGTCATTGCCTTAAGCTTCGTCGACTCCATGTGAGCAAGAGGCAAGATACTCAGGGCCGTTGTTTGTGTTTGCCATTCGAGGGCAGACGGCACTAGGCTGCCTCTGTTACTACTGCCGCTGACATTGCCATTGTTTCTGTGCTTTCGCCCCACCGAGTGCATCTACTACTCTAGTGCTTTGCTGCTCAAGTTGCTTCTCTTGTTGCTCCAAAGAAGAGAATTGAAGCCCCTATGGTGCTTTCGAGTACCACCATCTGATGTCCTCCATGCCATCCTCCTCGCTACCACGCTCTAGCCCCTCTGGTACCAGGGTGGAGGGTCGCCCATCACAACAGTCTTCTTTGTGTCGCGGCGTGCATCAGTCAACAACCACACACCATACGGACCAGCCCTCATGGCCGCCATACATGTCGAAGTCAGAGCACAGTTTGGCTTTCAAGAAGTGGGCTTGGGGTAGGTGCTTCTGTTGCATTGGGCGTGACCACCAAGTCAACTCCTACCGAGACTCCTTCCGTTGCATTCATTGTAGTCATCCTGGCCATCAGGAGCGGCAGTGTCGCCTTCGATCACCATCTCCATCCCCTCAAGCTTGCTCCTCTTTCATGCAGTCTCAATCCTAATGCTTGCAATATGAATGGAGTTGGGCTGACATTGTGGCCATGCCTCCATCCAACACTATGGATGGGCCTCAATCGCAAGGACATTGCATCACGCCATTGTCTTTGCGGCCACGACCAATTGACAGTTGTGAGAAGGACACGATTCCTGTTTGTCATAGCTTGTTGTGCTCCTGCTTCGACGTCCTTGAACCTCCAGTCCTTGATCAGACCGTTCGTGGAATCTTTGCGATCAGAGCTCCAACTTTTGTTTGCAACTCAGTTGGAGGAAGTGTTACGCCCTCTTAGAGAGGAGGTTTCTACCATCAAGTTGTGGATAGCACGTGTCGCCAACCATTTAGAGGGGGTGGATCCATGTGGAGAGCATGCTTCTATTTTCAACATTGCTGAGCTCTTCGGGCCTTGTTCTCCAGTTCGCCGCTCACTGACAACGTCAGTCCTCACTTCTCTTGCGGCGACCTGCACGCCTGCCGACTCTTTTGTGCGCGAGGCCACATCTGCTAACACTACAGACTTCATTGATGATGTGCCCAAAAAGATCCCTGATATAGAGATTTATAGAGAGATGGGCCCTGTCACTAATGAAATGACCAAAAGGATGTTTGACAACGCAAAGAGCTCCACTGCTCAGACAGAGCAAGCGATAGCAGAAGTCGTCTCTTCTGCTGAGGATGTTGTTCTCGTGGAGGATGCATCTGCTGATGAGGATGTCTCAGATGCGCAAGTGAAAGTTGAGAACCCCATCTTGCTTATCACCATCGAAGATGGCTCTACCCATTCTATGATTGAGGCTAGGGTGGAAGAGCCACGACTAATGGAGGATCCACCAGTTGCATTCTCTCCGGCGGCAATAGTTGCAAAGGCTCCATGCACTCCTATACATCCCTCCTCGCCACCAATTACGACAGCAATACGTCAGTGCAAGGTCTATGACAGATCTTCATTTCATCGAAGTGTTCATCTTGCACAGCGGGGTGTGTTAAAAGATTTAGTCATTGTTGGAAATGATGGTAAATTCAACAAGAATGCAATTCAAGAGTATGCAGAATGCTTGCAATAGTTGTTGCCACCAGAACTCCTAACACCACTGATGAGTTTAAAAGGTCATGCCTTTTGGGACACACTGACGGAGGTTTCTTTGCATCTGAGTTAGTTGTTTGTCCTCCTTGTGGTTAGTGACAACGATGTGTTGACTTGGAAGTTTCGTCATCCGGTGATAGTGTGTGGCTGGTTGCAAAGTGACATCGCTTGTGCCTTCTCCCCGATGCAGTGGTTTGGTTTTGGTAGTGCTTCATTGTTGTGCCAGTTGCGTTGATGTCTCAATTCAGTGGCCTGTTGCAATCTTTGTTGGTATTCTTAGTTGTTAGCTCTTAGTTGCTTTTGCTGCGAGGCATGTTGCTTTGTTGTATTTCTGTTGTATTACCCAATCTGGGTTCATCTCCTTTTTAATATAATCGGCAGCTCTCCTGCCTAGTTTGTTTCAAAAAAAATGTTTCACCTGTTTCAGACGTATGTTGCAAGTGTTTTATCTAAATATTGGATATGTTGCAGTGGTTATACACATATGTTACAAACATATGTTTTAATTGTTTCACTTTGTTTCAGTACATTTCAACAAGAGCTGCTCCCCATGTGCTCTGACTCGCGGGCAAGCACGCGCTGCACCAGGCACCCTGCACCACCAGGCATGACCCCCTACAGTGGAACATGTAGTCAGCTCAACACATGTGCATGCACGTTGTGCTCCCTCCCTCCCTCTCGCGCGCATTAGGACACGCGTGCTGTGATCCCTATCTGTCTCTCATGCAGCAGCTAGACGCGCAGGAGGATGCGAGGGGGCGCATCAACAGCAGGAGGTGGGCGCAACAGGAGGAGGAGGAGCGTGTTTCTGAAAAAATAAAACAAGAGGAAACGCGAGGCGACGTAGCAGCATGTGCAGGCATCCGGATCGTCTGGCTGCTAGCTTAACTTTTATAAAATCAGACATAAGATCATCGAACTTTTGAAACTGAATTTACTGGCTGCTTTTCCTTGTGGGTATTTTGCACTTACTAATACTAACGAAACATTCACGGATCCCAGAGCTTGATGGCTCCAGAGATATGGCCACTTTGCATGTTTAATTAAATTAGGTAATTCGGTCACTTTTCCACCACAGCCTTACGTGTAAAGGCTACCAGCCAAGAGGGAGCAAGGCCTCTCTGGACTCTGGTAGGACTTGAGTCTTTAAACGATGAAGCCACATAAAGTCGCATTTTAGTAGTTTTTTTGGTTTCCGGCCAAAAAACAGTTTTGACTTCACTAGCTTTTAGCTTGATTTTGCCTTGAGAAACCATTCTCGTGCGTGCTCCTTTGGTAGTATCTTGGTGGTTGAGTCTCAATAGAAAGCTTTGCCGAAAGTCCCAAGGCTCCAAAATGTACCTTACCATACTTGTGCAAATGCATTGTTTGATTATTTTTGCACTTCGTAATCATCCTAGAACTATGGTTGTTCCGCATGTTCTACAGGAGTAAAGCATGTTTAGTTGGTGCGTAACTTTGTAGCAGCTAATGTTAGGCAAAAGTGTTGTTGACACCAAAAGTTTGACGAGGTCACCACATTTTTCGCAAATTTTGACAAGAAAAAGGTCAAATGACGTAGGACGCATGGCTAAGAATATGCATCTTAAAACATTGCGAGGATGCACCTAAGAAATTGGGATGCTTTAAAGGTGCAGCATAGCAACGTTTGGCATGCAATTAGCACTGCAATTTTAACCTTCTCTCCATTTACCATTGAGCCCCAGGCTTAAAATACAGCTCATTTGAATTCATACTAGAAAGAATTTTCCTACGTTCCATAATCGGCATATAATAAAACCACCCTTCAATCTGAATAAAGTGCTACTTCCTCAGTCCCTAAACAGATTAACTAAGTTAATTTAAGTCAAACTTTTTAAAATTTAACCAAGTTTATATAAAACATATAAAACATCACTAACATGATTTCAATAAAATATAGTATGAAGATATATTTCATATCATATCTACTTATACTATTTTTGTTTCAATAAATTCAGTCTCTGAAGATAAAAAAAATTAATCCAGAACAACTCCAAAAGTTAATTTACTCAGCCGAAAAGAGTACCAATCAGTGAATGGCACGATGTACTGTATTTAGATTGATATAACATCATGAGGAAAGTAAAATATCATGCCGCATCTTGTCTCGGTTCTCAATCTACCGCCGTCCAACGCATTCGTCAACCCACAGCTTGCAAACGGCACACGCAGCCTGACATTTCGTTGCGTGCTTCCTTGTACCATCACCATATATTGTTAATGCAGCACATCAGCACATGCTGAGAGTATGCAACACATAGCACACCACATGGGACAACATCTGTCCTTTGATGGCACCAGATTCTTTCAACATGTCTTAACCAAACTTGCAAGCTTCGAAAAATGGTGGCAAGCTGATGTCAACGACAGCCACGGGTGCAATGCATTACGTTACCGCAGACAATACAGCATGCATATGCAGAATAGTAGTTAGAGTGACCTAGGCATGATGCAGAATAGATGAAAGCAAAACAAGCTCAAAAAGTAGTTTTTTCCAGAAGTAACATGGAAACAGCGAAATCGAAAACGATGGAATTCAGGAAGGGACAAAGATGCTAGGAACTGATGTAAGCAGGAGGGGCAAGGTTGCATGTGGTAGCAAGCAATGATGTCCTCTGAAAGAAGAAAGTAAGATTTACACACGCACTTGGCTTTCAATCTGAGGACAGCAAACTCAAAATACTGGGGGAAATAGTTCAGGCTTCAGCTTATCATGCGAAGGTCATAGGACCTGCTCCAGTTGTGTATTCAGCTCCAAGCTACTGTTGTTTCTCAGCCGCGGAAGCCGTGTTTGACCCTGACTTGGATTCTGATTCACCACAAGCCCTTATAACCGCCTCATTCTGTGATAAAACATTGCAAAATATTACTTGCTTGTCGGTATGAAGTGCTGGATCCTAGCAACAATGAAAAGACAGTTCTGCAAGAAACTACTGAACCAAAACGTACAAATCAAACTTGCAAGCAGGAAACCCTGCTGTTCACTATTGCATGTTATTCATCAATGTTTCAGACCTAAAGGTAAAGTATTTGTAACCTCAACTTCTGAGTAGGAAGACACCTATATGAGATCCAAGAATTTAGCATTGTTCAACTCTAATTCGATAAAAGGAACAGACCTAAAGGTTAGGAAACAATATTTGCTCCTAACTTTAGGGGGTGTTTGGATTCAGTGACTAAAGTTTAGGAGGTGTCATATGGGGGTATTGTATGGGGTGTTCGGATACTAATAAAAAAACAAATTACAGAATCCGTCGGTAATCCGCGAAACGAATTTATTAAGCCTAATTAATCCGTCATTAGCACATGTTTACTGTAGCACCACATTGTCAAATCATGGACTAATTAGGCTTAAAAAAATCGTCTTGCAAAACAGTCTCAATCTGTGCATTTAGTTTCGTAAATAGTCTATATTTAATACTCCATGCATGTGTCCAAATATCCGATGGGACAGCGACTAAAGTTTAGGAGGTGGAACCAAACACCCCCTTAGTATAGGAAGGTATTTAGGTATTGACATGAGATCCATCCATTGAGCATTTTTGAACATCAGATAAAAGTAATGTTATCAACTTGTCTAGCCGACCCTAGTTGCAATGGAACCAACCAGCTGACTAGTCGCGATTAGTCATTGACCAGGCCCTCGGTCCTAGTCGTTCTGTATATTTCAAAACCGATATACTATACGGTATAAAGCAAACAACAAGAATATAAAAGCACTAGAGCAGCAAATTCTTGTGATATTTGATGTCCAGTTGGTCAATTACTTGTGAAAGAAGTGTCATGTACTCCTGTACACACATGTTTATGTATCATGTAAGCACAAAGCAGAGATCCATGAGGCAAGAGCACAAGCCCAAGTGGGTACAGGGAAACCCTTTTGGAGTGAAAAAAAAAGAAAGCCCAAGTGGTCCAGCTGCAGCCCAGTATGCTGTCTGAACTCTGAAGTCTCCAGGCTAGTCGTCCACCACCTAATCATCAGATTAATCGTGATTAGTCGATGACTAATCAGACGAATTGATTTCTGGTCAGTTAAACCAAGTCATAGAGCCTAATCAAGGTCAAGGGACCGATTACCGACTCAATTAGCGGGACAACTTGATAGTACTGGATAAAGGAAGAGTTGGGTGCAAAAAATGAACAATTACTGCCTCAGGAGTGAGCAACCTAAATAATGAAATCAGTATCTCTGCATGTATGGACTTTACCACAAGGATTCTGAATCATGATGCGGCATACATACAATTCTGTTTCCAAAATTATCTAAAGCCAGTTAGTAAGATGCATGGTATCAGCTTAGAGAAGCAAGATAACACACTTGTACTATGTCTTTTACTCTTTTATCATCGGTTTGTTACAGAAATGTAAGGAACATCTAATGGAAGTAACTTGAATAATTGTGCATTATGCTCCATATATCTAAATCTAAATAAAAGAAAGGATCAAGAGAAAACAAGTGACCAGAACGGCCATTCAATACTCTTGTGCAGCAAAACTGCACCAGCTCAGAGGTAGCGTGTTCAAGGGAAAGAAACACAAGATCTATAAAATGCAATAGAACAGAAGGATCAAAACTTGACGAAAGCATACTTTTGATTTGTGAGCAAGTAACAAAACTAAGCTTGGCAGATGGTGATTTTCTTAAAGATCAGTTAAATGGACCTAAATCTAGGTTTTCCAAACATACGATCTTCAGTGACGCTATGCATCTATCAAACCAAACAAGTGGCCATTAACACTGATCCCACCAAAAAAGGACTCTGCACTTGTGGCTGCACAGTATCATAGGAAAATATTCAGTGCAAACCACATCTTCAATGGAATTGTGAAAATCCCCTAGAAAAATATACTTAGGAGTTTAAGATAAATTTGAAACAATGCACATCCATAGGGCATTCTATAGATGTACATTGCCACAAAATTTGAGATTCAAACTCTACATAAAAATTCATACGAAAATAACAAATTTGAGGGGCATATGCCCTAGAAGACAAAATTCCGCATGAAATTTGTTATTTTCGTATGAATTTTTACAAAATGAGTTTGAATCTCAAATTTTGTGGCAATGTACATCTATAGATGCAGTATGGATGAGCATCATTTTGATTTTTTTTGAAAGCTCCTAAGCATGTTTATCTAGGGGGTTTTCAAGATTCCACTGAAGATGTGGGTTGTACTGAACATTGTCCCCTGTATCATTTATGTCACATTTGGGCATGTATAATGGAAGAGGTTTTGCCAACATTTCTAGACAGTAGACACTCTGATCTGCAACAAGCTAGACTCATCAATCACACAAGTTTCAATTAAAAAAAATCAAGGGATTAACAGGGAAACTTAGGAGCAACTATTGTTGCTTGCAGAAATAAGATTCAGGCACGAGCGAGAGAAATCCAGTATTAATGCAGAAAACAAAGAGTATAGCAGAGCAGTGAACTGAGGATGCTATTGGTAGTGAATGATTCTGACTGCCTGCAGCACCAAGCTTCATGAACATGTATGAAATGTTGTAATTTTGTGAACAAATGTCAACCAAAATACTATCTTATTAGTGAGCTTGGTATCGATGTGATGTACTCCATGGCAATCTGTTGCCTATGTGATCATGATGCAAGCACATAGCAATTCACAGGCACAAGCCTAGTTGCCAGAGAAGACAAACAGCAATCCAGCAATTAACTCCATGTGCAAAACAACACAGAAATACAGCAACACCCTGACTGCCATTAAAGATTCGCTAAGTAATGTTTGATGCTAGATGCTGGTTAATCTTTCATCAAAATAGAGATTTTCTTTTCACCGTAATTAGACCCGAGCTCTGCCAGCCTAGAGGCTAAGTTTAACACGAAGGCAACTCAACTGCCCATATACTTCAAAGATTTACACTAGTCCACGACATTTGAGACCAATGGACAGAATGCTTCAGTAAATGACTGAATGAAAAAAAAAGATATTTGTGGGATTAGATCCCTCCTATTAGTTGACAAATGCAATTATCGCACAGACGTGCCCATGATTATAAGAAAATCTCATATACAAGAAAAAAAAGCTGCCAATTTTGGTGGCAAGTTCCAGGAATAACATGTGCAAATCATCAGTTGTAGCCTTTTATGCAACTCCTGAATGACACAAGTCGACTTTAATAATCCAATCTAGAAGCATTAACCATTTCTTGCAACCTCTTGCACCTGATTCGTGGTAACCAGCAAGTTTTCCAGTTTTACCCTGGAGGTAGCTTATCAGCTTCCCTAATATTGATGGCCAAGCAGCAGGAAGAACAAACCAACAAGGTGCAAAATCAAGTTCTAATTTTAACAAAGCAAAAATACAAACGAGTTCCTGACAGGGTACACAGAATCCCCACATCGATTCGGTAAGGCTAAGATAAATATTTTCAGTCTTTTGTGTAAACTTCGTCATCGTCGTCCCCTCCCAGAAGACAAGAACCCCTTAAGCTCTCCCCACAACGCTAAGTCCATTGGAAAATCAAGCCGAAGATTCAGCAAGCAACAATCAAACTAACATGAACCACGAATGGGTCGAAGAGACGGCGAAGAGCCCATTAGCTCTTCCCACAACGCTGCACGGATAGCACCGTAGGGGGAACGTAATAGAGAAGGTAGCCGACCTGCCAGAGCCGCTTGAGGCGCTTCTTGGCGTTGTTCTTGCGGGTGGTGGTGAGCTTGATGCGCTTCCAAAGCAGGCCCGGGGAATCGTTCCGCTTGACCACCTCCAGCGCCCGCGTCGCCCAGAAAGCGCCCCCCAGCAGGCCCCCGCCCGCCATCGCTGCTGGATCGGTTGGCCTCTTCTTCCTCTGGTTTCTCGCGCGTCGGCAGTGGCGTTGGCGGCGGTGGCGCTCGGAGACGGTAGCGAGCAGGACGGGACAAGGGTTTTGGCAAGGTTTGGGCTTGGGCCTTCGTGGGCCTACGGATTACAAGTTACGGACTAAGAGTCTGTATGGTTTCCACTCGTTAAAATTTAACTCTCATCACATCAATGTTCCCTCAAATGTATAGAGTACTAAATATAGACTAATTACATGCATGTCGGCACAGATTAGGAGTAATTTACAAGACGAATTTATTAAGCCTAATTAGTCCAAGATTGAAAACTTTTTGTCAAATAAGACGAAAGTACTACAGTATTTGTTAAAATTTAACTCCTCAAACCAAACACCCCTAACAGTATTGTCTCGAGTCAGTGACACCCCTCTCGCCTCTCCTTTTATTTTTTATTTTTACTAGCAAACATGCCGTGCGTTACAACAGGATTTATATCATATGTCATCTGTTCTAATATATTTGAAATCAGACTTGTATCGTAGTTGGGACATGCGCTATCTAACTCGCATTAGTACAGTTGATGAGTTTATGTCATGGGACACTAATGTAATCAAGTCTCTAATTTCTAATTCGTCACATACTACTACTACTCTTAATAAACCTGGCTAGAACTCTTATGCTACGAAAAGTGAAGGGACACACAAACAAGCAAAGAGTGTGTGATGGACCAAAATTTGGAGGAAGAAATTTCCGTTGTTCGATATTATAGATGGTTGTGCATTTTGACAGGAGAAAAAAACTATCGGATGTTAGTACTATTTAACTGTTTGATTAGTTGGATCAACAGGTAATCTAAATTTTATAATATGGATAAGTTTTGTTTCTAATGACTTACATCAATGAGAATCTTTGTTTTTTTCTAACTGCTTAAAGACCCATAACATTGTATTTATTATTTGTTTTTAACGTTTGTGAGAAAAAACAAAAGTCATAGTGAGATGTACTTGTAGAAGAAACAAATCCGGAACCGACTGTACCTGTGCTAAACAAATCACCAAGTTCATGGACTAAACACGGACGCGGACAGACTGTATACTGAGCTGATGAGAGGACGGATGAAGCGAAAACCACAGAAAAGAGTCGGAACGATGTCGAGAAAAACAGAGATAAAAAAGAAGGGTCAAACGAAGGGACATAGGGAAAACAGAAACGTACGTACGTTTTATATTAGGAGGATTCGTATTCAGGTATTTAGGATCCGAAGAATCTATTTAGATTAGAATTAGGATTCCTATAATATTTGGAGGATTCCTTTTCAGATACTTATGATTCAAAGAATCTATTTAGATGACGATGACGGTGGTAGTTAAATCGTTAGATTTTTTATTTTTGGCAAAAATATCGTTAGATTCCCTTGTTAACATAACCAATAGCTGAACAAGGCCCAACAACCCAACTAATCTTCCACCAGCCCAACTGACATGTAGGTGTCACCATCGTGCACCGGCTCTGGTTCGCGACTGTTTCGTCAGACTCCCGTTCGCCAAATGCGAAGGCTACGGCGCGTGGTGCGGTCTGCGATGGTGCCGGTCTCTTGTCTCCAGCAACTGGCGGGCGCGCCGCAGCACAATCTGTGGTGCTGCCGGTCTCTTTTCTGTCTACCGGCGGGTGTGCCGCAGCGTGGTTAGCGGCGAGACGGCACGGTTTCGATGGTGTCGGTCTCCTTATGTCTCCGTCGACCGGTGGGCAGCGGTAGCTGGCTGCGGCGGGTGCGCTGTTAGTAGCGAGATGGTGAACGTGGGCAGGGGGCTGGCGGCGAAGACGGGTAGGCATCAGCTCGCGCCTCGCGTACGTGGCGTCGAGTTCGAGCGCGCAGGGCTCGTGGCGTCGAGCACGCAGGGCCATGGCGTGTCACACCACCCTTGCCATCTTCAACCTCTACTTGACCGCTCGGGTAGTCACCGCCTTGCCAATACAGCTACATAATTTATTAGATGGCAGGAGGACCCGTTTTTTTATTGGAAACGTGACGTATTCTATCGGACTAAGATCTTATACATATCCTATTATAAACTAAGAATCCAGAACAAAAATCCTATGACCGAGCGAAAAAAAATAATGCAGTTTGCATAATAAGTGATCTAAAATGGGAATAGGAGACCTATTTTTTTGTTTTTTTCCTTTTTCTCCACGTTGTGTATCTTTTCTTTTTGTTTTTTTTCCTTTTTCTCTACTTGTGTTTCTTTTATTATTTCCTAAGATCTTATACATATCCTATTAGACTAAGAATCCAGAACAAAAATCCTACGACCGAGCGGGAAAAATAATGAAGTTTGCAAACATGATCTAAAAACAGAATAGGAGACCTTTTTTGTTTGTTTGTTTTTCCCTTTTTCTCCACGTTGTGTATCTTTTCTTTTTGTTTTCTTTTCCTTTTTCTCTACTTGTGTTTCTTTTATTATTTCCTAAGATCTTATACATATCCTATTAGACTAAGAATCCAGAACAAAAATCCTACGACCGAGCGGAAAAAAATAATGATCTAAAAACAAAATAGGAGACTATAACGGATCAACACGATTATACGAGATTAAGTAAGAAAATCTTCCGCCGAGGCAGATAATTTACCAAACTTAAGCCCGTATAACCCGAGATACCGTGAAATCACGAAGGATTTCAAACCAACCAACAACAAACCAAGATCGTATTGGTTTAGCAGCCACCGTCACATGTTACATAAAGTTTGCAACGACAGTTGAATACATCGGAGTTCAGAACATAAAGTTATTACAACATAAGTTCAAATTAACATAGCGGAAGCAAGTAGTTTTAAAACCACACACACTTAGTTCAGATACAGTGCCAGCAGGTAGTCATCTCCCACAAAAGCATCAGAGGAGAGATACAGAGTGACCATTGCCCTTGGTCCTAGTTGTCACCCATCGCTAGATACAGGCAGTTAATGTAGTAGCCGTAGTACATTTGAGCAACTGCAACAACAATGAGAACAACGCCCTGAGTACGAGAAGGTACTCAGCTAGACTTACCCGTCTTAAACCAAAAATAAATGATACCAAGGAGTATGCAAAGGCTTTTATAAGATGGACTAGCTTGACTTGTTTTGCAGAAAAACATAAGTTATCATCTATGAACCATTTAAAATATAAGCATCAACTTGATTATACCTGATTAATCTAAGTAAGCACCTATGCTAGAGCAATCACTTGATTAACCATTAACATCAAAGGTTAACATCTCTGGTTTGGCATTTCCAACATCATCCACACAACCATTCGTGTTCCATTATTATTACTACGATGCCGTAGCTCGAGTCAAGTGCTCACTATCCAGGAGCGATGGTGATTCGAATCGATTCCTAACCAGCTGGTGATTTATTCCTCACACAAACCACACTCACCGATCAAGTGAGTTACAGATCACCAATGACAAGATTTCGGTAAACGTCGCGGGATAAACTAGGGCCGCAGTACCTAGGGACTGCCCGACTATCAGGACACACCTTGGGCTCACTCTTCGCGTCCCTGTCATACACCCTTCAGCACCAGTACGCGCACCCGTGTAGGTCCCGGCCCGAATCATGTCACTAGCTTCGCGGTCGAAAAGTACTTTATTCGGTCAGCTAAATGTGAGGCATGCGTTCAACATGACAAGAGGGACGAGCAACGATCGGTCCTTAATCGACACAGACGGAATCACTATAGTCCAAAACCCTATAAGACTCCGTCCGGTCTCCGTTTATCCATCAACACTTGGTTACTTTTCATGATAACAATTCTAGCCAACCATAACCAGGTATCCACCTATATCTCGCAGGTGACAGAAAATCACCCGACTTCTACCGGTCTAAGCATGGCTAAGCAGTACTTTCGATTCTAAACTAAAATAGGATTCCAGACATATTTATGGGACAAGGAAAAGGTATATACGCAGAAAGTGTTTTCACTCAACTCCTATAACTTAATGCAACAATATACATAACTCATATATAAAGAATTGTTTGAATAAAATAGAGAATTTAGAATGCTCCGGGGCTTGCCTCTTTCAAACGAACTAGGCTGGTGATCTACGCACTCGGGAAACTCCTCTCCTTGCTCCTCGTCCTCGGGCACCTCCTGTGCCTGGGGATCTTGTGGATCTGCTCCGGTATGCTCTTCCGGCACTGCTATTGGCGACTCCTCCTGCGATCCTGTATGATGCAATTGCATAAATAAACATGCAAACGGTGCATCAGATGCAGTGGAATGCCATGCTCATGATGTCATGATTTGCAGATGAACACAATGAAACCTATGGTATAGATTAGAAACGAAAAGCTTTCTACAAAGTAGTCCACATCATCCAAGCCTAATCATTAAACAAACAAGTCATCTTTTTCATACCATAGCTAGCATGTAACCCTATCATAAGTGCCACTACTCTTCACCAACAACACTACACTTAACTTTTTAAGTGACACCAGCAAGGTGGTTGGGGTGCTTCAAAGATACACCAAACACTTCTTATTACTTTAATTACTCATAAAGAATAACTTTTTATTTTCTATTTAAACTAGGGTTACACAGTAACACCTGTTTCTGTTGCATGGAAAAATCTACAAACATTACAGTAGTATATTCCTACTCCAATTAGCATACCACAGAAATTTCATGGGATTTGGATAAGTAAAACAACCTATACAAAATTAACAAGCTATAGCATAATAATGAGCATGAAAATACTTTGTACTATGAAAAGTATCAAACAACAGATTCATTATTTTTCCTAGGCTCTACACAGTAAACAATCACATCACAAAAATTATCACATGCATGTGTTATACATTTTTTGCTCTCTACCAAAAATAGTAAAATCACCAATTAAAGGCACTTGAACTACACCTCAAAATATTTCCACAGAACATGCATGACATATATTTTTCCTACAAAGTACAGTATACAAGAAGAGTAACAAACTTGGAATCATATTTTTCTGATTTTTCTTTGATTTACTACACATTTTCTAAGATAACAACAATAATAAGAATTAAATAAATCTATACAGAAAAGTAACACACAATTAACATGTACTATTTTTAAGCTATAGATCTCTCCTGAGGATCACTACAAAATTTATTTCACAATTTTTGGAGCTATAAAGGGCAAGTTATGATTTTCCAAAGCATTTACATAAGTTCTGAAAATCATTTTCTAAATATCTTTTAAAAATCAGTCGCTGAAAATATTGAGTGCACCCGATGCAGTGCACCCAGGAATGCCTACTGCGGCTGACTACTGGGCCCAAAGCGCTGACCGCCCCACCCATCAGTGAGCCGCGCAGGGGCGCCCGCTGACCGGCGGCCAACTCGCCGCCGGTGAGTCCTTCGGTGACGAGGAGGGCACCACCGTGTACCCCGCACCGAGGCGAAGCCAAGGGTGACTCAAACGCGGCCAACCGAGCTCAGTATTGAGCTCGCCGACGTTCATGGCGGGGTGGCGGCGCTGGCGCCCGGTGGCCGACCGGCTCAGGCGGCGGGAGCGTCCGAGGAAGCGCGCGCGAGCACCGCGCGGGTGGAAGCGATGCTGGTGACCGAGATCGAAGAGGGGGAGAGGGTGGAGGGAACTCCGGCCACGCGCGCCGGCCAATGGCGGCCATGGCAGGCAGCGGAGGGGGACGCGGCCGAATTGACCCTCACCTGAGCACAAACAACGGACATTTCACGTTCGGAAAGACACAGGGCGAGGCGGAGCTGTGGGCATGGCAAATCGAAGGGAGAGGGAGTAGCGAGGGTGGAACGGCGGTGGCAATGGTGCGGCGGCTGCCGTGGCGAGCTGCGCTGCGGGCGGGCGAGAGCGAGCGGGCGGAGTGGGAAATGGCGAGGATGGCGAGGGCAGCGGCTTGGGTTGGCCGCTTGGAGGCGTGGCGCGGCCGCGGGGGCCACCGTGGCCACGCGTCGGGCGATGCCATACGCCGATGGCCACGGGGCGGGCGGCTCCTGACCGCTGTCGCCACGGGCGCGGCCGCGCGCGGGCGGGAGGAGGCAGGCGCGCGGGAGAGGCCGGGCCGGCTTCGGCCGTGGGCCGAGAAGCAGGGCGGCGGCCCGGTAAGCCCGAAAAAGCTTTTTCTTTTTCAAATTGAATTTCCAGAAATTCTAGATTGAATCAAATTCGAATTTTGAAGACGAAAAAGACATTTTCAAAAGTTGACCCCAAAACAAAAGTTGTTCAAAATTTATTTCTCTACAACTTTGCTTTAGGGCACTTTTTAAAATTTCAAACATATTTGGAATTAAAGGTTCAAAGTCCATTTTTTTAATTTAAACCCCATTTTCTAGAATATTTTTAAAAGCAAAATTTGGGGAGATTTTGAATATAAAAGTTGCTCCAAAAATCATGCTAATTAATTCTAGGTTATTTTAAATCATAGCCAAACATGTTTCCCTAACCTAGCAAGCATAATTAGGGCAAACATAAAACTAACAATCATATGCAACATACATGTTCCAAAATGATGTTTCACACGTTTTAATTCAGTTTTAAACTTACATTGCATGTGATTATAAAATGCATTTGATGCTAATGCTCATGCTTTAGGATATTAATGCATGCTTAACACCCAAGGTGTTACAGAGACCTTTTTTTGTTTTTCCCTTTTTTCTCCACGTTGTGTATCTTTTCTTTTTGTTTTCTTTTCCTTTTTCTCCACATTGTGTTTCTTTTATTTTTCCCGTTTGGTTTCATGTTCCATTTTTGTCAGGTTTTCCAAAACTCTTCATTCTAACTTCTACTATTTTTCCTATAAAGATTAGGAAACAATAAATATAGCACGACTTATGAGTCCGGGTCAATACACGATCCAATATATTTTGGAATTGAACTCTGTATCACGCTAGATAAGGGCTATTCTAACTCGTATGAACACGTGCTATATATATAAGTCCGGATGTAAGAAACTCTCTATTGACCAATAGTTAGAGGGAGATAGACTAAAACAAATGGATGGACGAAAAAAAGAGCTTAAAATTTTGCCTCTTTATTATTAGGTATAGATTTCCTTTTTCTTTTTAATTTTAACTATCATAACCTAAAATTTTTCTTCTATATACTATGAACAAATCTTAAGTCAAAAAAGTTTTTATGATTAAATAAAAAATATTATGTTGGATAAGTTGTGTATAAATTTTTGAGACGTTGAACAACGAAAAGTTATCTGTATAGGTTACATTATTTGTAAAATTTGGTATATGAAGTTTTAGTTAGAATTTTTTTTGTTGAAAAATTATTAGGACAAATTTGCCTGTTGATAGTTATGAAAAAAATGGGTTGCAAAGGACTTATATAAAAATTGTCATGACAAGTTGATTATAAAATTATATGAAATCTCTATTAAAAAGGCTAAGATAACAAGTTGTGGTGATAAGTTTTGTCTCATAAAATGTAATGCACAAAAGTTATATGTATACATTAAAAAAAAGTTGTACAAACAATTTTTCTAAAAAAAGTCATGTAGGTTCTTTGATGGTTCGTTAGTTTCTAATCTAGCGAACATTTGCTGATTAGTATAGCCACCCTCTCTGCTCAGCCTTCTCCACCCGCTCCTCCGCCCCATAGCTAGACTTCCCTCATCGCCCTCCGTCTCTCTGTTAGTGGTTACTAAATACCAAATTTGACCGTCAATTCTCTCAAAAATAATAGAGACCTAGCCTCGCTAACATGCATATTTAGTTTCAAATAACATATTTTCACATGTACTTGGAGAATTTTGGTCACATGAATCTTTTATAATTTGAACTTATTCACCATATTTCATGTGTTTTCGGAAAACACATGAAATATGGTGAATAAGTTCAAATTATGATCCCAACAAATTGCCAACACACATACTAAGACCAGAAGGCCAACTCCACTCCAATTTGGTTCAAACCAAAGGCACACAGGGAAGATCAAGACCACAAAGACATGGCACCATCTAGGGTTCGACTGATCCTAGGAGGGAAAGGCGATTCGGTCGATCCCCCAGGATCTCCTGGCGGATCTTTGGTGCCACCTCCTTAGGGGGCCATTCCCACCTATAAAAAGCATAGAAATAATGGATTTGTTGATAGTCTGGTTGTTGCCACACAAATTGCACTTGCAATGAGAGTAGAGGCATCATTTCTAGTAACGCGCCGTTCTCTTAGGAAGAAACAATTTGATGAAATTGACTACAGTGAACCTATTTTGCAAGTTGAGAAGGATTTTGAAGTTAATTATTTTTTGGTTATGGTTGATATGGCAATTAGTTCATTGAAAAGCAGATTTCAAGGACTCCAGTCATTCAATGGAATATTTGGAGTTCTAGTGAATTCAATATCCTTGAAGTCATTGGATGGTGTTGATCTAAAAAACCAATGCACTAAATTTGTAGAAACTTTCTCAACGGATGGTTCCTCGGATGATGATATAAATGACTTAATTTCTGAGTTATGTGTTATGCATTTTACTTTACGAGATAGGCCAACGTCTGCTATGGAGAATTTTGAGTTTGTCATAGAAGTGGATTGTTATCCTAACATTTCCATTGCTTATCAAATCCTATTAACTATGCCTGTAACTATGGGCTCAGCTGAAAGAACCATTTCAAAGCTTAAATTATTGAAGAATTATTTGTGGTCCGTAATGACTCAAGAAAGATTAAATGGTTTGGCAACTTTATGCATCGAGAAGAAATTATTAGATAAAATTGATATTGATGTCATTATCAATGACTTCGCATCAGTAAATGTTAGAAGAATGTTTTAAGGTAAGATGTATAACTTGTTTGAGAAGAATGTTTTTTTGTATGAATTTCACTTTTTAGAAACATTATTGTATTATCAAGGTTGTATTAAAGGGTCCATATTTCTAGGTTTGCTCCAAGCCACTAAATTGACTGGACCGGGCCTGTTTCTAGGAGGGGTTGGTATATATATATATATACAGGGTGAAGAACCCCCTACCTTCACATTAACTTTTTTTTAGATTACACAGTATAATGCGAACGCTCATAACACATGCACACTGACTCCTATGAATGCACGCACGCAAATCCTACCCCTATGAGCATCTTCGAAGACTAGGTCGGCAAATCCTCAAGATTGACGAAGTTATCATAGGCGCCTTGCTATCGAGGAGAGTGTCACCTACTACTAAAAGCATAATGTCGTTGAATCATGTAATATTCGCTCCCACAGGGAGTAGAATGCAGGACCAGAGGTACTTGTAAGGTCCTAGATGGCTAGAGGGGTGGTGAATAGCCTATAAAAAATCCTACACAAGCCACTAAGCAAACTTGTTAGAATAACAAACGGCGTAAAGCGAGTTTTGCTTAGCCTACGGTTGTGTTGCAAGCGGCTAAGTCACTAAACTTACACTAGTGAGCAAGCTAACAACTACTAGCAAAGGCTATCACTAGAGCTACACAAGATAATCTAGTAAATGTAAATCAAGAGAGAGGATTGTTAAATCTTATACCGACGGTGGAGTGAAAATATTACCAATCACTAAGATGATATATAATCAATCAATATTGACAACAACACAATATGAAGACCAATCACCGGGAGACAAGAGACACAATATTTTTGTTCACCCGGTGTTCACTTGTGCACCGACAAGCTACGTCACCGGTTGTGTCGACCAACACTTAGATGGTTTCTCGGCGTGACCCTCAAGTCACTTGCCCCTCAAGGCACGCCCCGCAAGGCACCGCAAGACACCACTCTCAAGTAAGGTAACTCAATGACACGTGCAATGTAATAGAGTTACTTTTGGCACTCCGCCGAGGAAAGCACAAGAACCACTTACAATCAACCGGAGGTGGCCAAGAACAATCTCTTTCTCTTGCCAACACCTCCAACAATCTCCAAGCCAGCTAGGAGCGGTACTCTCCAAGAGTAACAAGAAATCCACCGGCTAAACCACCCACAAGTGTCACTAGATGCCCTCAAGCTATGCAATGCACTTTGGGATCACTCAATCTCACTTTTGATTTGCAATCAAGCAAGAGAGATGAGTGGGAGGGAGAAGCTCTAGCTCAAAGGATGCACAAGAGTGTTAGAAATGTCAAGAGACCTCCCCAAGGGCCGGCCAACAAGTATTTATAAGCATCCCAAACGAATAGAGCCGTTGTACCCCTTCACTGGGCGTTTTTCAGGACGACCGAACGAGCCGGTCGAAACTGACCGGACGTGCTCAACCGCGTCCGATCGCCCTGCACCGTCCATGTGTTCTCTCTAGATTCAAACGTGGCCGACCGATCCTCCAACGGTCACAGTGTGCCAACGGTCAAACGCAACAACCGGACACGCCACTCAACCGACCGTACGCGCTACACTCGGCGTCCGGTTTAAGTCCAGTAAGGTCCCATCGCGACCGGACACGTCTGATTGACCTTACGTTTCAACAATCAAATGAGTGACCGGACGCGCTGCTCAATCGACCGGACACACTACACTCGGTGTCCGGTTTGAGTCCAGTAAGGTCCCATCGCGACCGGATGCGTCCGGTCGAACGTGACCGGACGCGCACCGCGTCCGATCGACCTTGCGAACTGCAGTTCCCTCTGGGCGCCTGACCGGACGTGCCAGTCCTGCGAGTGACCGGACGCGCCGGTGCAAAACCCTAACACCCGCGTGCCTGACTGCCGTGTTGAACTGACCGGACGCGTCCGGTCAAACCGTGACCGCGTCCAGTCACCACTGTGACCTCCATTCGCCTCCGTTTCTTCTCCGACTTCCGGCGTAGTGGAAAATAAGCATTTCAAGTCCTCGAAAATGCCTGAATCCCGCGCTCGCAAGCTCGGCGGGAGGGAGAGAAGGGCCCAAACCCTTCTCTACCGCTCAAACTCCGTCACCTTCGCAAATGTGCCAACACCAACAAGTGATCACCACCTTGTGCACGTGTGTTAGCATTTTCATAATCATTTTCTAAGGTTTTTCAGTTAGCTCACTAGGCCCTACATGCAATGCACTTCATGAATTCACCTAGTGGCACCCGTGCATCGAGTAACCGATAAGACTTCCTCTCTTAATAGTTCGGCTATCGATCCTAAATCACTCACACCCTCTATGGTGTCTTGAGTGCAAAACAAAATGACCTTATGGTTATACTTTTGCCTTGAGCCCATTTTGTTTTACCAAAAGATATGATCCACTTCATATCATCACATGACCGTCTCGATCCATCGACCTTGACTTCACTTGCTCCTCACCGTTGCATCGGTTCGTCGGCGCCAAGTCTTGCTCAAGCTTCACCATCGTATGGTCCTTCATTTCGAAGCCTCGACTTGCCCTTCACCTTCACAACCGGTCCATCGAGCCAACCATTATCTTGGTCTTCATCATCTTGGTCACATGAGTCAATGTCATGTCTCATATTCAATGACCACCTTTATCTAAATCATCCACTTAGATACAAAGGTTAGTCCTAGGTTTCATCAATTAGCCAAAACCAAACTAGGGACTTTCAGTACTACTAAGACTTAACCACTAGGTTACATGCTCTTTCGCGCCTTCATATAAACTAGCAATATGACACTAATTGACGTTGCACCTTCGACCTCTAGTCGTGACTTAAATATTAAAGCCCATTACGAAACATATATTTTGGATCTTTTTGAGATTTATTAGAATTTCTGCATATAGGCTTAGGGAATTAGACCGTATAAACTCTAATAGTTTGCATCTATACTATATTTTGATACTAAAAATACACCATAGGTCCATTAATTTTTGAAGGGGTGTCATCTAGGTCCATCAACTTTCAAAGTCTATTTTTAGGTCCTTGAACATTTTATGTTGTGCATTGCAGAGCTTGTAATTTTGCATTGAACACCTTCACTTCAATAACTCTCAAAATATCCCTCACTGAGAGCAGGGGCAGGCGTCGGCGCCGGCAGCCACGCCGTCGCTCAGCGAGCATGCAGGCGGCCGCACAGGCCAGCCATGCTGCCGCACCAGGCCAACAATGCCATGGGAGCGGGCAGGCGCCCGCGCCACGATGCCGCCACACAAGTGGGCGGGCGGCCGTGTGGGCCAGCCACGGCACTGCCGTGCTCGCGGTCGGGCAGTCGTTCGCACCGGACAACCCGCAGCCCCGCCGCCACTACGCCAGGCCTGCTACACTACCGCTATGCGAGCGGGCGCCCGGGCGGGCGGGCTGCTCAGCCGGACAGCCACGCTGCCCCTGGCCGGGTGGGTGGGCGGCCGCGCGGGGACTGCGCACCATGCCGCTGCCGTGCCAGTCGGTGGCCAGCGATAATGACACCGTATGTATGCAGCCTGAAACCAATTGCTAATTGCTTTCTAGTATGAGTACGTGTTAATGCCGCTAGAACCAAGCTAATTGCTTCCTAGAATCCTAGTTTCCAATCCACGTTACTGCAGCAGCTTCCTGGGCAGCCTCGATGGCGGAGTGGCAGTGGCCACGCCGGCTTTGTCGATGCGGACAGTGTCCAAACGTATCCATCAACAATGGCACGGTGCACCCCGTGTGGTGCAGGTGGCCACGCTCGCCGACACCGTCTACACCGAATGTTCATATGAGCGTATCGGTGTTGTCTACCCTGTCTACTACTATACTTCATGCGGCGCATCAACGCGAAGCAGAGGTGCGAGGGCGAGTCGACGATGCAGGCAGAGGCAGTGGCACAGCCGCACAGGCTTCGCACGCTCGCAATCTGGTGACGTCGTGGCTGCAGAACGCGCTGAAGAACGCGAAGCAGAGGTGCGCGAGGCCGAGGCGATGCAGAAGCAGAGCTCGAGGCAGCACTGCACGACGACGTGACGAAGAGCGCCAAGTGGAACATGAAGGCGCTGCTCGGGGCATCCGCGTGCGTGCTCCTCGCCTCAAAATTGACTTGAAGATTGGTGGTGGATTGGTGCCCTCAAAATCGCCTCAAAATATGAGGATCCATGACTCAAAGGACAGGGTGGTGGATTGGTGGCCCAGCGGTGGCGTGGCCGCCTCCATGTGGTTGCCCGCCCGCCCGCCCAGCGGCGACGTGGCTTCGCAGCCGCCCGCCTGCCCGCTTGCTCACGCGGCGGTGGCGTGGCTGGCCCCGCATGGCCACAAGCCTGCTCGCCTGCAGCGCTGTGGCGTGGTTGGCCTGTGCGACCGCTTGCACGCTCGCTGAGCGACGGCGTGGCTGCCGGCGCCGACGCCGACGCCTGCCTCTGTTCTCAGTGAGGGCTATTTTGGAAGAGAGTTATTGAAGTGAAGGGGTGCAATGCAAAATTACCAAGCAATCAAACGGTTATAGACTTGCAATGCACATCATAAATAATTCAAGGACCCGAAAATACACTTTTAAAGTTAATGGACCTAGATGACCCACCTCTAAAAGTTAATAGACTTGTGGTACATTTTATTCTTTTACAAAAATAACTATCGGTGGCCATAGCTTGTGAAAGGAAAAGAAAAAAGTCTACATTATCTCCTTCAACTTTTACGAAAATATGCTTTTTCTCCCTGAACTCTAAAACCAGGTAAATCACCTCTTGAACTTTTAAAATCGTTCGTTTTATCTCTCTGACCAGTTATAAGAGGTTTTTAAAAGCGGGTTTGTCTTTTTCTTTTTTTATTTATTTAGGCTGAATTTTTGAAAAAATCATAGTAAATCACCGAAAAATCATAAAATGAAAAATCCAATTTCGTTAGACTCCACATGAGTAGATCTACACAGTGAACATAAACTCTAATAGCTGCATCTATACTATATTTAGATACTTTTTACAAATAACTATGGGTGGCCATAGCTTGCGAAAAGAAAAACAATGCTACATTGTCCATGGGTATTTTGTCTTGTTGGCCGAGATGTGGCTGATCCTTGAACAAGTTGGGCCGCATCGGGCTCTACAAATAGGTTTGTCATGCCGACATGTGGGCGAATGAATGTTCTGGCTTCAACACTTGGGCAGAGGGATTAAATGGGCTGAGTGGAAAGGCCCATATATATGATGATGATTTTTTCCATTTTGTTTGGAGGAATGTTTTGTGCTCAGGAGAAACGTTTTTTTTACCTTAATTAACTGAGATCCACATAACCATATGATTACTATTTCGAAAAAGAAACGCCCGAATCATTGCACTTTAGACCCTTATGACTTTAATGATTATAACTTATAACCAATGGATATCCATTTGCATTGGGCCCACATGTCCAAGATAAATTTGTCGAGAAGTGAAATGGAGCCTCTAAGTTACAACAATTTGGCAGCCTGACCATATGTGAGCAAAACGTTCCCTGTGAAATTTTTACAAAGTTCTCGTGGAAAATCGGTTCCACGAAAATAATCAATTATTCCTTTAAAAACAAGACCATTAATTATGGAGGTTTTCATTGAGTATTATTTAATCATACCTTTTCTTCGCACAAAATAAAAATCATGCCAAAAGCTTCATAAAGACTGCCCCATTCTGTGTGGGAGCGAGGTATAAGTTTGATTCCATCCTCTTCACATGAATGGCCGAGATGGTCTCCTGATTCAATTTTGATTGACGGACATGCATGCAGTCTTCAGAAAAAGGAAACTAAAAGGCAGTCAAAACCTGTAGTCCACCATGCATGCATCCGCAGGATGATGCTCTGCCTCCGGTCGTCGCTCGTGGACGCACAAAAAGGAGGATACCAATACGGGGTTGAAGTTGTTCGTGGGTTCCAGATTCTAACCCCTCAATCTCAAAGGCTAGGAAAACGTCCACATGCTTACACGAACGACCACAGACAACGCTGCAACTTTATTTGTCCCCTTCCACGTACATTAATACAAAGATTCGTCGACGTAATCTCAGATTTTGGCCACAAATTAGGGGTCCAGGTATGCTACTTTGCACTAAACATATCACGGCATATATGCTTCCAGGAAAGTTACTGCGTGCATCGATCAGTTCACTATATCGTCGTTCCATCTCCGATCCGCAGCCACCACCGTTTTATTTCATAACTAGTCTACGCGGCAGGGCCGTACCGGAGAATTTTAGGCCCTAGTGCGATTGATACAAATGGGGCCTTGTAGAGCAATACAAATAGCTAAAGTGCATTTGATTATATTATATTATTATATAAAGCATGTTTTCTCATAATATCAAGAACCATAGACAGACATTGATGCTAAAATATTAAATGCTGAAGCTGAACATTACTGATATCTTCTTAACTTGGAGTAAAAATCATCAGTCTTCGGGTATTCTTTGAAATAAAATCTTCAATTATATCTTCATATTTAATCTTCTCCAGAACATCATTTTCAAGTGCAATCGTTGCTAATCCATTGAGTCTTTCTTGTGTCATAGTACTACGCATGTAGGACTTCAACAACTTCAATTTTGAAAAGCTCCGTTCTGCAGATGCCACTGTGACAGGAATAGTTAATAAAATTCTGTATGCAATAAGGGCATTAGGAAAACAGCCCATCCGCTTCACAAACTTCAGAATATCAAGAGGGCCCATGCCTTCATGAGGGATGATATTTTGGAGAAACTTTAACTCCACATGCAATTCTTTTCCGTCAATGTCAGAATGTTCACCACTCTTAAGTGCGTTCTCAAGATTCACACAAGAAGACAACAGACAGTTGTCATCCAAGGAGCATAATATTTTTGAAGTAAACAAGAAGCCAAAAGTATTTTCGTACCCCTTGTATTGTTCAAACCTCCGAGTTAATGAACCAATGGCTTGATCAACAACAGGTAAAAAATAACTGCGTCTAATTGAGTCCTCCGCAGACTGTGAAGCAATAGATTCATCATCAGGGGTCTCGTCAAATTGTCTTTTTCTTTTAATTTTACGCTTGGTACGAAGTGCTGGCTCAATGCCCATCTCATGTGCAATTTCTTTTGCAGATTCTAATGCACTTAGAAAACCAGTTTCTCTGTAGTTATTGAAGAAGGAAATCAGCCCCTGCACTTTCTCAATTGCAATATCAATAAGCATATCTTTTGCTTGTAACTGTTTGCTGACCAAATTAATAGCAGATAAGACTTCATACCAGATAATTATTGCCACTATAAATTCAAAGTCACCAAGCTCATTGGTCGCCAAGGAGTTGGCTTCACTACATATTGTAGGATCATTATCAGTTTCTGATACTTGAAGTAAAGATTCTCTTATGTCCTGCATTTGGAACCTTATAGCCTTAACACTATCAACACGACTCTCCCAACGAGTAGACGACAATGGCTTGAGAGTCAAACCTGATATGTTATCTTTCAAAATTTGCCATCTCTTAGTGGACTTAGCAAATATTGTATAGATACGCTGAATTATTCCAAAAAAATCTTTTGCTTTACCACAACTTTTTGACATATCACATAGTGTCAAATTAAGACTATGGCAACCACAAGCAGAATAAAAGGCCCTACGATTGATATCCAAAAGTTTCTTTTGCACCCCTTGATTTTTCCCTTTCATATTTGATCCATTATCATATCCTTGTCCTCTCACATTGTCAATATCAAGATCAAGATCCTTCAGTTCATTCTGTAAAACATCAAACAATCCTTGCCCCGTTGTATCATTTATGTCCAAAAAACCTAAGAATGATTCCTCAATGCATATAGAATCTGAAGAAGTATCAACATATCTAATGATCAAAGACATTTGTTCTTGGTGGCTTATATCCGGGGTACAATCAAGTATAACTGAGAAATACTTTGCTTCCTTTATTTTCCTAATTATCTCATACCTGATAGCAGCAGCAAGCAGATTGATTATCTCATTCTGGATGCCATGACCAAGGAAATGTACATGAGTTTCATCATTTGTTATCCGTTTAACATGCTCCTGGATAACCGGATCAAATTCAGCCATCATTTCAACCATACCTAAGAAATTCCCATTGCTATCTTGGTATAGCTTGCTATTAGTGCCACGAAATGCTAAGTTATGTTTTGCCAGGAATTTTATAATCAAGATGATTCTGAACAGAACCTTCCTCCAATGATCCTTTTCTTTCTCAAGTTCTCTCAGAGCAACTTTATCAATAGTTAGATTTTTATCAAACCTGAGACGCATGTCGTACCAAGCAGCCATATTTGTCATATGATCTGCACTGGTTTCATGATCTTTAAGTCTAGTGTTAACATGTGACCAATCACTGAAACCTTCATTTGCTAGCTGACTTTTTAAATGACCCTTTCTCAATAATTTGCAACAGAAACAAAATACTTTATCGAGCTCTTTGGAATATACCAGCCATTCTCTATCACACTTTTCTCCATTTGATAAAATTCTTGTGTACAATGCTGCAGAAAACCTTCTAGATAATCTATCTTTTCGACCTTTCTGAATAGACAGATCTCTTTTAGGACCCTTTTGAACTAAAATATCAATCTGTTTTTGATCAAGTCCATCCCAATATCTTGGATCAAATATATCAGGCTGGAAAGGAACCCTTGTATCACTGACATTATCAACACTAGCTGATCCATCATTGGTAGCATCAACACCATCGGAACTGTCCCTAACTTCATCAATGTCTGAAGGGTTAGCTTCAACATTGTTTGTGTCATCACCATTATTTTCATTAATGTTTGCCTGAACAATTTGATTTTCTTCACTAGTTTGACTTTGTTTAACAACAAATCTATCAAGAGCACCTTTCTGAGTTTGAGCAAATTGTTCAAGCCTTTTTTTTTTCTTGCGCTTTTCATGACCGGAATCATATTTTCTAATTCTAGAAGACATAAGATCAAAATAGAGTACCCTGTTTCATGAATAAAAAACCAACAAAACAAATCAAAGAGAAACATATGAGGATGTTACTAATTAACAGTAAAGGGCATGTACCTGGGACGCTGATCGCCTGCTGGATCCAAAAATCGCAGTCTGCGTTCGTGAGAACAACAGGCGGCGGCGGCGGCGACGGTTTGGCTTCGTACTCATATGTAGAACTCACGTAATGACAGGCCGGCAGGCTGCAGCAGGAAAAACGAAAACCAAAAGGCCCATACTTGCCTCTTGAAGCCCAGTCGGAGGGGGCCCCAAAAATTTGGGGGCCTAGTGCTGTTGCCCCACTTGCACTGGGCCAAATACGGGCCTGCTACGCGGTAGCCACCGTCGAGGAGCAGATACACGTCTCCTGCGATTTCGGAATGACAACGGAGAAGTAGGGGCTGGCCAGCTCAACGGTGGATCGAGAATTGCCTCAAAATCGCCATGTGCTCACTGTAGCGTGGGGGACGAACGACAAGCCTCCGAAAGGTTTTCACAGACACTGCCGCTGCAGCTGAGTCCAAACTCTTTAGCAGTGCTTGGCTGCATGCCTGCAGTCCAATGAGTTCACATGCTGAAATGTGAACCGGCTCATCAGACACTGGTACCCATTGCTAACCATCTTTTTTATTTCCTCAACTTTAGTTTTACCCTTCTCCTCTTTTACCCATTTTATTTTCCACCAAGAATAACTGATCACTTTTAATCTTTCAACCGTCAACTCTAATGCATGCTACTGATCAGGACGTGTCTGATCTTTTGTCTGTATCTGCACCAAGAGATCGATGTTCAGGATGTATAGGCCTTTAATTTGAAAGCTTTTAATCAATTGTTAAATGAGTGAGCCATAAGCCAGCTGACAAAATGGCAAAGCTAAGGACATCTTTTCAGCTACCACCATTGGCCTCAAGATAAGTAACCTATCTAATGCTTCGGAGCAGTTGCACTAGATGAACCACTTATATGGTGTCTTTGGTTTGAAGAATGAGGTGGTCTATCTTCTTCTCAGTCTTACTTTTTTATTTGGTTTGTGGAATGGATTGAGCTGATCCATCATCACATCATTCACTAGTGCACAACTGGGTAACAATCCCACTTGAGAAACCCCCTTTAGTCCCGGTTGCCCAATCAGGATTGCGAATCCGCGACTAAAGGCCTCCCTTTAGTCCCAGTTCCTGGAACCGGGACTGAAAGTGGACCTTTAGTCCCGGTTTCTACCACCAACCGGGACTAAATGTGCCCTCAGGCGTTATACCAAGGCTGGCACGTTTAGTCTCGGTTGGTATTTCCAACCAATACTAAAGTTTTTTTTATTTCTTTTGTTTTCATTTTATGGTTTCTTTTCAATTCAATTCTTTTTTGTTTCGATTAGCTTTTCGTATGCGAATTTTACACTGCTAATATACATACGCATGTATAAGGTTCTATTCGAGCATTATACATAAATAACTTACTAAAATGTATAAAACTTAATATATACAAATATTACAAAGAGGTTGTGCATGCATATGGAATATGTACATAATAAGTCAAAAAACCTTGTACTACTCATGTCATTGGGATTTCTTGTGCAACCCTAATAATCTTCCGTCGCCGTTTGGCTACTAGGTATTAATTCTTTAGGGTCATAGTAGTATGCGCTCTTGAAATATATGACCCGGTCCATGAGAAATCCTAACAATGCTTCTTGAATTGCTTTGATCTGTTCACCTCGCAGGACCTTGCGCTTCCTCCAATCAATCTTCAATTCCAATGAAAGAACAAGTATGAATATATATATATATATATATATATATATATATATATATATATATATATATATATATATATATATATATATATATCAACACAATGGTAACAAATAAATTATGTATATTTTTTACGTACTTCAAGGGTCTCTTCTACAGTTCTCCTTGAGTACTCCATGAGGAACTCGCAGACGTATTATCCACATAAGTTGTTCCCCGATCACTGTTGTAGATACCACTTTACGAGAAAAAGATTCATCATCAACCCATGAAGCATGGTAATAATAAATTGAACTAAATAAAGATGCAGTGACCTAGCTAGGTAGTACTTATCGGGTATTAGGATATATGCAGAGGTACTTGCCAATTACCATAATGGTGTTTCTCGGTGAACGTTTTTCAAGCACTGCTCATCAAAAAAATAAATGGAGTCATATTATTAAAGTGGCACAAGAGAGTATATATATATAGTGTGTGCGAGACTGAAATTACCAGGATTTCTTGGTACTCTTCTCGGGGTTTTGTCGCTGAGTCAGAGATTTTTACAATACTCCTGGTCAATATTGATGACCAGCAGTATCCAGTCAAAAAAATTCAGATATATCAAAAAATTCATTCAATTCATAGCACTAATTTTCTACAACTATATATATTGTTTAATTTTCTACATTTTTTCTATATACACTACAATATTTCTATCTATTTTTCTATTTTTTCTATGCCAAAAAATAATATGCACATCACACACTCACTCACTCTCACTGATCTCATTCTCATTACACACAATTTACTAAGATTATCACACACAGGTACATATATATGATCATCATATATCACAACACCCATATATATATATATAATATACATCACAAAACACACACACACACACACACACACACATATATATATATATATATATATATATATATATATATATATATATATATATATATATATATATATATATATATATATATATACACACGTACTCACCACCACTCCGGCGAGAGGACGAGGACATGGAGGATGCCGACGCGTGGAGCCGGCGGGATGAAGCGAGGCCGGCCGGTGCGGTGACGAGGACAATGGTGCGGTGGCGATAGCGAGGATGGCGAAGTGCGTAGCGATATAGGCGAGACCGGCGGGGCGGCGTGACGAGACACGACGATGGTGAGGCCGGCGGCGGGGTGAGGCGAGGCTGCGCAGGGGCGGCGCAGTGGCGTGGACGGCGGGGGTGATGAGGCGAGGCCGGCAGTGGGGTTGAGGCGAGGCCGTGCAGGGGTGACGAGGTGCGGCCGGCGGGGTTGAAGAGGCGAGGCCCCAGATCCCAGTGGAGATGACGATGCAGACGAGAGAACGAGGACTCCAGTGAGGACGAGGATGAGGCGCTCCGGCGAGGACGAGGACAACGGCGGATCCGGATCTAGGCGACGGCGAGGGCGACCGTGGCGGATCTAGGTGCCGTGCGCGGGCGGGAGAGGCGTGAGCCGAGCCGCGCTGTGGAGAGGGCTGGAGGCCGGCAGTGCTGGAGGCGATGGAGGAGCGGCGGCGCACGCGGTGGCTCTTGGGCGAAGAAGAAGATGGAGGTGGAGAAGAAGCCGAGGCGTTAATATAGGAGGGACCTTTAGTTCTGGTGGAGCCACGACCTGCGACTAAAGGTTCTTTAGTCCCAGGTGGTGGATAGAACCGGTACTAAAGGTATGGCCTTTAGTCCCGGGTGCAACCACGGTCCGAGAGTAAAGGTCATTTTGGCGGGCCACGAAAACGCAACCCACCTTTAGTCCCAGGTGGTTGATCCACCCGGGAGTAAAGGTGGGCTGCAGTTTTACTTCCCACCAGTTTTTAGAAGTTGTTACATTTTTATATTTCTTTTATACAAATATGCAGAGAGTTGTTATTTGCCTAGTAAATAAAATATTAGCAAAAAATTTACAAAAAAATCATGGACCTGGTTTTGCATTTTTATACACAACAAAAATATGTAACCCAAACTCTTTTGTTTTACCGTATAAATATTTAACATAGTGTAAATACAAATCACAATTTGCACCATGCAAAAATGTACTACTTGATTAAAATCATTAAAAATATTGCTTTTCGACAGGAAATTAGTTTTCACATCTTATATTGATCATTTGGTTTTTCATCACACATTCTCCATGGGAAATCCACCATCAAGCAGAAAATTCATTTAAACGTAGAAAATATGAAAACATGACAAAAAAATATGAAGTCACAATTATTACATAATAGGTCTAATACATCACCATATCAAGCGGGAACAACAATGAACTTTTTCTTGACGTATGTTCCTTAGTTATGATCACGCCGTAACCATGGAGTGTCTTCATCACCTAGCAAGATGCTTGGGTCACTATTTACGTTGAAGGGCAGAATTCCATCATTCTTTTCATAATCTTCTGATATGTCAGATCTATCCTCGATTCCCACAATGTTTCTTTTCCCTAAAAAACTATGTGGCGCTTTGGCTCATTGTCCGAGCTGTTATCGTTGGTTTTCCCTTTCTTTGGTTTGGTAGACATGTCCTTCACATAGAAAACTTGATTCACATCCTTGGCTAAGACGAATGGTTTATTTCTATACCCAAGATTGTTGAGGTCCACTATTGTCATTCCATAATGAGGGTCCACTGTTACCACACCTCCTGTCACCTTCACCCATTGGTACCGAAACAAATGGACCTTAAAATAAGGTCCATAGTCTAATTCTCATATCTCCTCTATGCAGCCATAATATATTTTCTTATTCCCATTTGGGTCCGTGGCATCTATGTGGATGCCATTGTTTTGGTTGGTGCTCCTTTTATCTTGGGCCATCGTGTAATATGTATTGCCATTTATCTCATACCCTTTGAATATCATGATATGCCAAGATGGTTTCCTAGACAACAACTACAGTTGGGCATCTAGACTCTCGTCGCCCTGACATCATCTACCTTACGGTCTTCTTTGTGCCATCGCATCAACTTTGCATGCTCTTAGTTTCTGAACAAACGTTTCAAGCATGGTATTATAGGAGCATACCACATCACCTTGGCAGGGATTCTCTTTCTCGAACGTTCGCCCTCAACATCACCAGGGTCATCTCGCCTGATCTTGTACCGCAATGCATGGCATACTGGGCATGCATCCAAATTCTCGTACTCCTTGCCGCGGTAGAGGATGCAGTCATTAGCACATGCATGTTTCTTCTGGATTTCTAATCCTAGAGGGCAGAAGACCTATTTTTCTTCATTCGTTGTCGTGGATAATTCATTTCCCTTCGGAAGCATCTTCTTTTGGATAGTCAGTAACTACCCAAATCCCTTGTCGGATACACCATTCTTTGCCTTCTATTGCAGCAATTCCAATGTGGTACCCAACTTGTTTTGTCCCTCGTCGGTAGTCGGGTATATCAATTTCTTGTGATCCTCTAGCATGCGCTCGAATTTGATCTTCTCCTTTTCACTTTCGCATTCTCTCTGTGCATCACGGATGTCCTGACCAAGATCATCAGCGGGCTCTACGTCTTCTTCAGCAGCCCCCTCTTCTTCAACTTCCCCCATTGCAGTATTATCAAAGGCACCGTATTCAGCAAAACCATAGAAAATCATGTTGTCATCATCCCATTCTTCTTCATCATCTTCTTCCATTATAACACCTCTTTCTCCGTACTTAGTCCAACAAATATAATTTGGCATAAAACCAGACATGAACATGTGTTCATGAATTTTCCTTGGGCAAGAATAATCCTTCTTATTCTTATATAGAGCACATGGGCAACACATGAAACCATTATGTGTGTTTGCCTTGGCCACATTTAAGAAATCATGCACGCCCCTAATGAACTCTAGGGAGCGGCGGTCAGCGTTGTACATCCATTGTCGGTTCATCTTCATTACAGGACGTACACCATATCAGAAACTTATAAATAACCCATATTATATAATATGCATGGTTAGTAGTTAATTCAAAGATCCAAAATAACTATTTCACTCTCGAACATTAATTTATTAAAGCCTTGATACAATGTAAACAATCCTAAATAGCACTAAACAAACTAAGCCTACAATGCATTTCAGTAGAAGAAGGATGTTGCGACCAATTCTAACTAAAACAGACATATCATTCTTCTGTTGGTTCATTGCCTCATCATACATAGGTGCACTCTCACCAGTCGCCTCAACCGTCTTTGCAAGAGTTTTTTTTGACATGCTTAACATACTCTTCCTCCTAGTATAAACTATCACTTGATCCAATGCCATCCCACTGAAATTATAACACCAAATCAAGAACTTTAATCAAAATCATCATGAAAAATGGCTACAAACTATAATAAAACATGACCGAAAAAAGAACTCAGTTCACAAACTAGACATGTGTAGAAGATGCGCCCTTCACTACCGGAATCCGGTTCTTTGCCGAGTGCCATGTGGTTTGCCGAGTGTTTTTTTTCGGGCACTCGGCAAAGAAGCTCTTTGCCGAGTGCTAAATAAAAAACACTCGGCAAAAAAAAAAAACACTCGTCAAAGAAGCTGCTTTGCCGAGTGCAAAAAAAAACACTCGGCAAAGACATTCTTTGCGGAGTGCCAAAAAAACACTCGGCAAAGAAGCTGCTTTGCCGAGTGCCAAAAAAAACACACGGCAAAGAAGGTCTTTGCCGAGTGTTTTTTTTCACTCGCAAAGCAGTTTTTCAAAGCACATTTTGAAGCCCTAAATGAATTTAAATTAAAAAGTTTTTAACTACAAAGTTCCATAACTTCTTAAGATCTATAAAGTTTATTTTGGTCATTTCTTCATTCGACAAAGTGATAGTAACGTTGTTCATAAAATCTACACGTCTCTCATATAGTTTTATAAAACTACAAGAGAGATATATAAGATTTATGAATAATGTTAGAACCATGATCTCAAATGGAAAAACTTCCTAAATGAAAATTGTAGATCTCAAAAAGTTATGAAACATTGTAGTTGACAACTTTTTAATTTGAAATCATGTTGTCATGCAAAACTGCATCCGAATTTCAAAAATTTAAAATTCGAATTTTTCAAAAGACCTCGGATGGAAAAACAACCAAAATAAACTTTGTAGATCTCGAAAAGTTATGAAACTTTGTAGTTGACAACTTTTTAATTTGAAATCATCTTGTTATGTAAAACTACGTTTGAAATTTAAAATTTTAAAATTTGAATTTTTCAAACGACCTCGGATGGAGAAACTTCCTAAATGAAAATTGTAGATCTCAAAAAGTTATGAAACTTTGTAGTTGACAACTTTTTAATTTGAAATCATCTTGTCATGCAAAACTACGTTTGAAATTCAAAATTTTAAAATTCGAATTTTTCAAACGACCTCGGATGGAGAAACTTCCTAAATGAAAATTGTAGATCTCGAAAAGTTATGAAACTTTGTAGTTGACAACTTTTTAATTTGAATTCGTTTAGGGCCTCAAATAATCAATTTACACTTGATTTGGTATAATATTTGGGGAACCGAAATGGAATATAGACACAAATGAAAGAGAGGTGCAGTGGTAGAGGAGCTCGCGTGTGTGTGTGAGGTCGCAGGTTCGATTCTCGCTGGGCGCAAAGTTTCAAAAATTGCTTTGGCTGGTCACTTGGCAGCAGTTGCCATATGACTGGCCGGTGGGGTCCCTCCTCTAATTAAAAAAACATTTTAAATTTTTTTTTCCTATTTTTTTCAGAATTTTTCAGTTTGGCCTTTGCCGAGTGCCCGATAAAAGACACTCGGCAAAGGCCGCTTTACCGACAGCTTTTTTGCCGTGTGCTCTTTGCCGAGTGTATTTAGGGCTTTGCCGAGTGCCCTGGACACTCGGCAAAGCGGCTGATTCCAGTAGTGCTTGGTTGGAACCCTCCTTCTTCACCCTGTACTCCAACACAAACTTTTGCTTACACTTGCCGCATGCAATGAGAGGGAGGTCCGGCCTCAGTCGCTTACGGACCCCATGCGAAACCGAGGACCCGGAAGCAGTCGCCATCTACGACTCTCTATACTCATTTTCATCAACTACTATAAATTTCTCATTTTGTGAACCATGAAATTAAATGAGCTATATTCTAAAAAAAACCTTAAATTTCAATATTTCTAAACCATGAAATGAGGCAATAAAAGATGCATACTAGTTTTCATGAGCTACTATAAGATTCCTTCATCTACATATGCAAACTATCAAGTGATTTTTGAGCTCAGATGACATATAAATAAAAAAATATCCACCATTATTCCCAATCTAGAAAAACCACAAATTTCTTTATTTCAAGACCATGAAATGAGGCAATGAAAGATGCATACTAGTTTTGATGACCTACTACAAGCTTGAAGCTTCATTCATATTCAAATTATCAAGTGATTTCGAGCTCAAATGATATATAAATAAAAAATCCATCATCATTCACAATATAAAAAACCACAAATTTCTCTATTTCTAGACAACAAAATGAGACATGCTAGTGATGAAATATGAGAGGATGAAGCTGCTAACCTTTTAGAACAAAAAATGAATGGAGGAATCGAATCAAGTGTTGAAATGGTGGCCCACGACGAGCAAGAACACAGGAGATGAGTAAGAAGAGAGAGAGCTTGAAATGGCTTGGGCTGGGGGAGGACTGGAGGAAGAAGGAGAGAAAAGTAGGACCCATAGTCCCGGTTGGTGGTTTAAACCGGGACTACAGGTGGGCTTCTAATCCCAATTAGAGCCACCAACCGGTATTAAAGGTTTAGCCACGGCTGGTGGTTCCAACCGGAACTGAAGGGTGACCTTTAGTCCCAGTTTTAGCCACCAACCGGGACTAAAGGTGCCCTCCTGTTCCCCTCTTTTAAAAGCTGCGCCCTTAGCCGTTGGGCAGGGGACTTTAGTCCCGACTGGTTTGTCCAACCGAGACAAAAGCTTTCTTTAGTCCTGGGCCCAAAAATGGCTAGGACTAAAACCTCGAACCAAAAGTCTGTTCTCTACTAATAATTCCTCACAAGTTAATAATTATTATATGTATGAGGAATTAGTTGATTCCACCAAAATTTATAGGAAGAACTCATGAAGCATCGGCTCATGAAGCATGAACCAAACACAACATTATATAACTCGCGGTCATGGGCACAGCAGAACAAAACTTTTCTTTAGTTTTTATCAGGGCCAGGAAAACATCAAATCTAATTTCTCAGGGCCAGGAATTCACTGAGTTCCGAGCTCTTGTAACATAACTAGTAGTGGAGCGCGCGTATCCGCGCGCCCGTACCAAAATAGCATAGTAGTATGTGAAAGCCCTTTTCGTTAGTGAAATATGCTGGACATAGATTAAGATATGGGAAATAAGAGAGGCAGATCTATGCTTGAAACGAAATAGGATGCGCCTGAATTGTGTAGACGTTTTAGTGCTGCAAGAGAGGATATAAGGCAAACTGACATAGGATGTTATATCCAATTGCTACCGTAGAAAAGATCTGTACAACCAAGATTCCTAATATTTGAATATAAAACAACACATACCTCAAAGATGCATAAAAACAGTGATTAATATTTCTATTTCTCAGTTCTTGTTGCTGTAATAAACTGATAGATTTATATCCAAATATAGTCCTCTCGGTTTAGACCCTAAAAAAATTTAAACGTAAGGAGAGAGTTCCTCTTGCTTTGTTCGGAGAGGTAAACACAATGCCCTTTAGGGAGGTACTCATTGTGGTGCAAGCACCCGCGAGTGTAGAAAAAAAATAGACTGTATATAGCATTTCAGGCAAGGATCAGCTAAACTACTACATCCAGAATGCGGAGGGAGAAAAACGGCAGAAGATAAGGTCAAGCAACAGACCATTAACCAAATCTTTTTTGGACACTGCACTGGACGGTGTAATGCGAATATACCCAACAGATGAATCATCGTTTTCTCTTTTCTTCAAACGCCGGAAAGGTGGAGTTGTAACAACCAGTTGTCTCTACACCTTCATTTTCTCAACCGGACCACTGTCACCATGCTTAACCTAGAGATAACATAAGGAAGATCATAATAGTCAGATACTGGGTTAAGAGAGGTCCTGATTCCTGAGATAATCCAGAAGACATAATTTATTTAGATTGTCCATTACCTTAATCGTAATAAGCTTGTTGTTTGGAGGCTGTAGCATGGATGAAGCACCAAATGCAGAATTACCTCTCGGATCAACGGCGCGGACTGGTATATTTAAACTATGCAGATTATCTAAACATAAGAAGCGCTCACTAATAAAACCATACATGTATATAGATTCAAAGATCAGAAAATCGTAGTCCAAAGATCTATACGTACTACATTATTGGCCAGTCTAAGTAACCAGACTCAAATATACCAAGCAAGAGTTCTCTGTGATAATAATATCATCAATAGCAAACTACAAAAAACTGCATGCCCAAACCAACAGTTGAGAGCAGTAGAAATAAAACTGGCCCAAAGCTTCTAAGCTGCGAAACCTACAGGTTTTAGCAGGGAACAAAAATGCCGTGAGCTGAAAGTATTCAGCACAGCCAACTTATTGAAACTTACTTCAATATAGACCAGGTTCCTCGTTTCTAGATTTGTTACTAATCTTTTTAAATGTAATTTAGAGGCAGACATGTGAACACATTCTTTAATCGGTTGGACATCTTAAGTGGGAGTGTAGTCAAAGGTCGTTCATATCCAACTATATTAATTTTATTTGGAAGCTGCTGGTTCACCCTTACTATTTTGTAGGAGCTACACTGTTGCAATTAGACCCGTTTTTGCACCAATAAATGGCAAAGTACAAAGGAATCATAATGTTGGTCTACTCTTCAAATTACAAATTATTTCAAATAATCCCAAAAACCAAACACAGAAATAATAAGAAAAATCCAATTGCAATAATCTATAGATTTGGGGCTAGGATTGGAGACCTGATGATGCAGTCACTGTGAATCATGTCAACATGGTTATCCTATACTTTAGCTGCATGGAAGAGATCTGGGAACCATAAATTAGTGGCACAGAGGCCCCTTTTTATCACAATCACAATACAAAGACAGGATCGGACAACATACGTAAAAGACATTAATACATGGAATCATAAATGGAAATCTAATGGGTCTGTGAAGCAAACATAATTAAATGTTTGTATAATTTTCATCCAAAAAATGCAAACATTGGAATTCAATCATTTGCATAGAAAATAACACGGCCAATTGAATGTATGTCAATCCAACGGCTGATCTTAACTGCAACCAATTTACAGTGAATTTGAAGCACAAAGCAGCATAGATGCATGAAACTTTTTGGTAAATTTGCGCCATCAGAATAGCATGCTATTATATACTTATAGCCCACATTAGCAATGGAAAGCTGTGACATGAGAGGGTGACATCGCTATATGAAGCATCGGGAAAAAAGGGTTTCGCATGCATATGGTACTCAACACGATTTGAAATGCTTGGAAAATTATGTGATGTTCATGTATCCAGTACCTATTTTTTTGTTCAGCATATGCAGTGCAGCACCATGTAGAGTGCATCCAGTGCAGTATAAGAAATGGGGCAAAATGCAAGCGATTTGCGCTGGGCCTAAGAATCGTCAAGCACCTGAGAGGCCCTGATCTGCAGGGAAAATAAACCAAATGAACTATGTCAATCAGGGAAAATAAACCAAATGAACTATGTCAATCGAATGGCAAGTGTTTGGACAGGTAAATAAAATCATTCCCCATATGTAGGCATATGGTCTGGACTGACTATACACAATCTTAGCAGCTGGTGAGGCGACTTGTGTTGGCAAATAAATTAAATGCAGTAACAGTGGCGGACGCATCATATTTTCCATGCTAATAGTACGAAAAAAGAAACAGAGCAGAATATCATAATCGACTAATTAAGGCATAAAATTTTTGAATCGACCACATTAAGGTAATCAGTACAAACAGCCGAACCTTTCTCTGTTGCTGTAGCAGCATGTTCCACAGTCGTGATAAAGATAGGAAAAGTGCACTATTGATAAACATGAACAATTCATAAGAGTTAGGATCTTAGTAATAGTAAGAGCATGGTATGAGTAGGATACCCATGTAAACATAAATTGCTCTGTTTACCTAAAACATAGGGAGATCGTGCAATATGCAGAAAAGAAATTTTAGGCATGTCTTGGATGAATATAGAAACTGAAGATTGTACCTGGTACTGAATTTATGAACCTATATACCCTTTTTTTATGCATGCGTGAATCAATGTAACAAAGATCAGTGTTTTTCAGCTGTGGCCATAGCACCCAAAATTAATCTCATGCATACTCAAGGAACACACGGCAATAGGATGCTTCAAACTACATAACCAACAAATATACCGCTTACTGGTCTGAAAAAACATTGCAACTATTAGTGGTACTGCAACATTGGTCGGAAAAAGATGCATGAGCTTTCTTCGTACGAAGCAACATCCAAGCGTTGTCAATGTTTCCAAAAATGTCAACGGAAACATTAACTGGACCAAGATAAAAGCAAGTAGAGCACAAGGAAGCACAAAATTGGTACCCACAAAAAATCAAAGGAACATGAGAACCAAAAGTGACTGGACACAACCAAAGTGTATGTCAATGTAATCCTTGGGAACAGGGCATATGCTCAGAAGCAATAGTGTATAATCTGCTGTCACAGGTAACCAATAGGCAAAGGAAGAAATCATCACAGGAAATGACAGGACAATCTCAGATGTCATAACTAAGAGCAGGCATTTTGCCCCAATTTTGACAGTAATAGGCAGTCAGTAATATCTCTCATTGGTGTGTGAAAACAGAACAGAGAATGAATGCAAGGAAACAGAGGCAACCAATTGACCATTGCCTCAGCTATCATGGGACATGGAAAAAGCGGTAGCAAAGATAGTACCAAAACAGGACATGGTCATTGCCTAAGGTCTGAAGATAATAAAAAGATGCCTAAGGTCCCAAGATAATAAAAGATGTAAGAGGAAGATTGGAAGAATGATCATAGGTCATGAGCATTGCCTCATGCATCTAAAAACAAAGAGATGTAATGTGCGGAAAGGTACACCATGATCATTACACGGAACACAAATAAACCTAATTTACGGTGCAATCATCATAGCAGTAGCCCATTCCCTCAATTTTAAATGTGATAACAATAGGACATCGTACTCATCACTACACATGGCTGGAATCCAAACAATGAACCCAAAAACATCAGCACCGCAGTGCACATGGTGTGAAACAAATCTCACTGAGATGCTCATGTGCTCAGATCTTTGTGGTAACCCAACCAAGCAGATCAGGACTCACAGAACAACAAAAACTCGCAGTAAGCATGTAGACTGGTCCTGTGTCCCTGCACATCCCACATGAGGAGAGAGGGGGAGAAAGAGAGGGGGAGTAAACCAGCGAGCGGACAAATCGAGGGAGAGCAGAGCCGCGCCGACTGTGTCCAGGAGGTCGCGTGGAGGGGGACGGGCGTGGCCAGTGACGGTGTCCGCCCGCGTCGCGCCACCACGCGGGGCCGGGGGTGGGGGAGAAGGGAGTGGGGCTGCCGGTGCTGGTGCTGCCACCGCTGAGGAAGGGCCGAAACCCTAGGTTGGGTTGCCGCTGCCCCGGGACCGGAGAGGGCAGCGCGCTGGTCGGCGGCCGCGATCTGGCCGGGAGGGGGCGACTCCGGCGGGAGCGAGTGCGGCCTCGCCGAGGGCGAGCGGACGTGCGGCTCGGCACGGTGCGGGGGAGGGGAAGAGTCGCGAGGCAGAAGGAGAAGTGTCGGGAAGGAGAGGTGGAGGGAAGGAGAAGTTGGAAGCACGATTTTATATCTGGTTGGGCAGATTCTCACGCGAAGGCAGAGAAGGCAAGCAAAAGTAGACAAGAAGCCAGAGAATGAGCTGGGAAACACGAGAAGCAGTTTCGGACCGAAGCGGTCCCGACCAATCTCGGCCACAAGATGGGAGATCGGACGGCTGAAAAAATTACGGGTGACGTGGCCGTCGTTTCTACCGGAGGAGCAGGCCATCCTTGTTTCTCTTAATATCTGTGTCTTATTCGAAATAAAGCCAGAGGAATGTTCTCTGCTAGCTCCTCCTCTACGAAGTAAAAGCTTCTAGCTAGTCAAAGCTCTGAAACAGAAGTTAACATGGGCTACACTGAAACGAACACTTGCATTTATTTTAATCTGCAGTGCTATGCTAGGTTACCATTCCTTTTTGTGAAAGGTAACATTAATATCTAGTTGATGAGTTAGTTTAGTTCTAAAAGGACAACCGAGGAAGGATCATTGTGGCCACAGAGAAAGCAAGCTTGGATCCTTTGTAGCCAGTGACTTAAAGGTTATACGGCTATGAGAGGAGGCATCAAGACGTACAAGAGGCTAGCTATTCAAGTTCGACTAGCCATTGCACTTTGAGCCTTTGGCATATGCTAAACTAATTCACACGATTGATTAGTACAATTAGGAAGCACTCTTGTACTAATCGGACACACTGTAATGCATGATGCTTGCTCCACACATCAGCTTGACCTTGTTGGATCTTGATTAGGAGAAGCACCGAGTTAGCAGATATTATATCTGAGATATGCATTATTTGTTGGCAAATCATTTGGCTGCTTCTATACTTTGATTTGAATGCCATGTCTTCAAGTCAACTTTTATAGTATTTTTTTTCTAAGCATCACAATATATATATTTTTTGCTAAACGAAAGAAAGCAACCAAGATCAGTTCCTGATATATATAGCCGAGTCCTGTTTTTGTTGGTTGCCAGCCTCCGATGGCTACAGACCCTTTGGCCAATGCTAACCTACTAGCTCTCCTCGTATATTGACGATGTGAAATCACTTGATCACTGCTAACTCCACTTTGCTCTACCACTCCTCCCAGTGACATCAATCAAGCACCTGCGTGGGCTCTGGTCCATTCAATTTTCCATCAATCCGTAATTTATTATTGGCCGCCATTTTACAATCCAATTTCATTGTTCTCAGACTTCTCATCAGTTTAGACGATGTTGAGTGATATGACATATATCTTTTCATGGAATTCGTGGTCGAATCAAATTGCTGCCCATGAAATTTTTACATTCAAAAGTTTAGACGATGTTTTAGTTTTTGCCATAATTAAGTGATCAAACTTCTCTAACTTTATCATGTTTACAGAAAAAATACAGTATAGTAACAACTACAACACCAAATAAACGCACTATCAAAACAGATGTCATGCTGAAATTATCGAAAGTAATTTGATGTTTTGCATGTTGGCACATTTTCTATAATTTTTATCAAAGTTAGAGAGGATGACTTGGACAAAAAAAAAACACACTACATTTTGGAATTAAAGGAGTAGTCTCTAAAGATAAAAAAATCAAGCATCCTCTGCAAGACTGAAAAATGAAACAAATATGGTTTCTCAACAAATATTGATCATTTAATCACGTATCTTCTGCATAATTATTAAAGAAAAAACATGTAAAAGCTGAGCAATCCTGCAGGAGCCTGTTTCCTTATTCATGTTTGATTATTGACAGATATTGCTTCTTCAGAAAAAAAGAAACCAAAAGGCAGAAACAAAGAACAATGTTCAACTGCAGTGGATCGATGAACGGCCTCCAATGGTCAACACAGAAGAGAAGTTACACCAATATGCGATAGTAGGTTCTCTATAGGCACCACATTGAAGCCTCTCAAAGGCTAAGAACACGTCCACATGCATGCATGACCACAGATCATATATATAATATAAATAAGGCAGACTTTCTCACTTCACTAACAATAAGAGAATAAATCGATGCAACCTCAGATTTTGGTCACAAGTAAATATTTAAGCATATATGATACTTTACGTTGACAATGTCAGTTACTGCATCGCTTTGCACAGATGTATATCAATCTCCTCCGATATGTGATAGCCTTTTTGTTTTATAAGATTTGTGTCTTATCTCATCCTTCTAAAGGACAGAGGAATGCTATCTGCTGCCAGCTCCTCCTCTATGGATACAAGGTCATATAATAAAAAGAATCTTCTGAAACAGAAGCTATCATGGGCTACACTAACAAATACTTGCAGGACCGGGCGAGGGATTGGGCGGAGGCCATGGCCTTGGTGGTGAGGTCATCGCGCTTGCGGAGTGGATGGAGGACATGGCCTCGGAGGATCGATTGAAGGACCGGAAACAGCGATCACAGGGGGTGAATGGGAGCCTTATATTTTTTCGAAATATTTGGCCGCTGTCACAAAATCAACCCCTAAAAGGCACAACAAAAGTTTATAGAAACACGAGCCACAGGGTGTCAAGGGAACATAGAAAAGTTCCCTAGACCGCTAGAAACCTAACACAAAAGACGGAACTCGAAACGGAGCATGGACGAGTAAGAAACAGACCAAATAGCACAAAACAGGGAATGGTGGACTATCCACAGTTCAAAAATCAGAAAACCGATCCAACAGAACAAATTCTGTACGCTGGCAAAAAATGAACGTTGGACAGTCCGTGACCAAGGGGCAGACTGTCCGCGGTTCAAATCAGCGAAAAACGAAGTTGAAAGCAGGTTCTGGACGAGGCTAAAACCCAAGTGGCGGACTATCCACAGGTAAAACCCGAGCTGTTCGGGAGTTGCGAAACAACACAGAACAGATCGCCAGCAAATCACCTCCTACCAAAATCCGTTTGATTTGCGGCCAAATCAAATCCAATTGCCACAAAATTTTAACCACATGGTCACAAGGCAATAGATGAGCTACCTCTAAGAGATCATTGCCTAATTTTAAGCCAATCAACGGGAAATAGGATGAACGCGAAAAACGTCGGTTTTTCTCAAAAAAACTTGAATCGCCCCGATCTATGAACTCGTGAAGAATTGGTTGAAATCCTTCGGCGGAAGGGATCAACTCACATCCTAGTTCACTCCAGATCAAAAGGAACGAATCAAAACACTCTCAAACGACGAATCGAGCCGAGAAAGAAAGAGGGAAAAACAAGAACGCGAAGAACACGAACGCGAATCACAAAAGCACCTCATAAATCGAATCCCGAAGGACACGAGGAGGTTAGGGCCTCCATCCCCAACCAAAAACACAGGTTCAATTACACCGGGACACTAGTTCATCGGTGGACCTCTTGAGAAGAACCTAGAGAGGGGACAAAAACCTAGAGAGAGAGGTGGAAGAAGGAAATGACAAGAGGTGAGGGAGTTTGGGGCTCCCTCATCCTTATTTAACAGGACTATTACACAATCCCAAACACACCCCTAGATATTTTGAGTCGAATCACTTAACCCGAGGGCGTTATGGTCCAACCCGAGGTATTCTTCATCCAACGGCTACCGCACCCTTTATGAGATAGCTTCGCCTCGACATGAACTCCTCGATGCCACCACGTGCCATCCATTCCTCCTCGGAACCTCCGTCCGGGTTTTGAGGCTCAAACTCGGAAACTGTCCACCCGGTGGTTTTGAGCCTCAAAACCCACCAAACCGTCCGCGAGTAGCGTACTCCATACGTGTCCCCCGCCACTCGACGCATGTCACCGCCATCCTCGACTGCCCGCCCTCCAAGTCTTCAGAGCCTCCGCTCGACTCGCACGTTCACCGTCTTGACTCGGTCAACACGGTCACTCCTTCATGTACACTTGCCCTTGTCGATGTCCCCAGATGTCAGCCACTGCGGTTGGTCACCCGGCCTCCTGGTCACTCGGTCCAAGCCTCACGTCCGTCCTTTACTACTCCTGGTCCATCAGCACAGCACGTCCCTACTTGACCTTCACCTCGCCATCGACCACCGCCTCCGAGCTCTACGCCTGTGCACCACAAGCCAGGAGACATGTTGCACAACCCAACTCACGCTATGGTTAGTTCACAAACTCAACCCAAGACGTGAATCACGTTGACAATCACTCATCACAAATTCAAACCACAAGGGCACACATCAACCTTGTGTTCGCACCGACACAGGACTCGGCCTCCGTGAGGGAGGCCTTCGGCTGCGCACAGAGGCGGCGCTCGTCCTCAAGCTCTGCAGACAGGTTCGTGTTGACGTCCACCGACTGGGAAGGGGCGGCCGCTGTTTGCGGCTCCCTTCCTAACGAAGAAACGAAAAATGAAAAAAAAACAAATAAATATGCGTTATTTCGTGTGGTTGACATGTGGGGCCTACGGACATTAGGTTTTTCAGAAGCCACAGCTGCTCAACCAAACGGCTTTGAGCTTTCTCATAGCCCACGATCCACACTGGCTTTTGCACAGCCTATGACTCACAATAGTTTTTTTAGCTTTTCCAGAAGCCATTGCTCAACTAAACACATCATTGCTCCCTCTATGTTCTTTGGTTAGGCATAGGTCCAAAGATAAGTCGTATACTTTTTAATGGCCTGCCTTGTTATAGTTATATATATTTATTAGAGCATAAATGAAAATGCTAATACATCTTACAAAAGAATATGAAGGGAGAGTATACTTTTAGAGCATGCACTATGCAGTGGCGGACCCAGGATTTGAAACTAGGGTAGTCCTTGTCAAAAGTTTCATATGCAGTACCATAAAATCCAACAGAAAATTTTGTAACAAAAAAGATAAAAAATACTTTATATAATTCAGCATACATACACAACTATAAGTTAACCAGAGGCAACTTTTGCCTCACATGCCTCAATTTTCTAGAAAATTACAGCAAATTTCATTCGATTTTAGGCTATGGTTTTATTCACAACAAATCCCTAACCTGTATTAATGAATCACACACAGATTTCACGTAAACACAGATACACAATCCCTAAGTCTATTTTTACAGTGCAATGTCCAAACTATATATATTATTCTAAGGCTTAATATAATGGGATTTGGGAGAGGCACACTCACGAGGTGCTCCCGGTGGATTGGAGGCCGGCGTCTTGCGTGTCTGGGGAAGCGGTGCTGCTTGGTGCCGACGCTTTTGCATAGGCCTTAGGCTAGGCGCCGGTCGCGGTCTAGCAGGTCACTCGCCCTGGCAGCTCTTATCGTTGGTGGCGGCAGCGCGGTGGAGTCTGCGAGTCGACAATCGACGGCTCGGTCGGCGTCCGGGGGCCGCTCGTGCTTGTGCATGCTGGGGTCGGGGCTAGGCGACAGAACGAGGCATGGGCAGCTCGGCAAGAGTATCGCTGGTCAATGGCTGCCTAGTGGCCTGTTGTTTTATTTGTTGGGCCAGACTTCTTATGGGCTTCAAGTACAAAAAAACGTAGAGTAGTAAAGAGACTTTGGGCCAGATTCTAGGGTAGTCCTGGACCTACCTGGACTACCCTTTGGGTCCGCCACCGGCACTATGTATGTTGGCGCATCACGACTGATGACCTCAAGACCTTGTCATGTCATGGCGAACAACTCTGAGTAATTATTGTGTGCTTTGAGCATCACGATTTTTTTCTAAAAGAAAAAAAGCAATCAAGATGAGGTCGTGATAGATAAGGCAATCCTTGTATTTTGTTGGTTGTTGCTAGCCTCAGATGGCTGTACACAAGTCCTTTCACCAATATCAACCTCTCCTTGTACATAACATCACTTGATCATTGCTCACTTATTACATGATCTCTTAACTTTGCTCCACTCCCGACGCTTCGATCAATCAACTACTTAAGTGGGCACCATCTTTATTCTGAATTCATCCCTCCGCATTTCACTCTGGATCACAAAGTTTTTACAATCCAGTTTCACTTGTCTCCTAGCTACGCTTTCATCCAGTTTATCCTATTCAAAGCACATAGGTTGGATCCGTCCAACTATCTGGTGGTCTAATCTGGTCCTCTCAGAAAACCGCATCTGGACATGTTTAGTTTCATCATCAAAGAAGTGATCCTTCCTTTCAATCACTTGAGATGAAAGATTGTTGCGCACTCTTAATTAGTATTGTTTCAATCTTTTATGTAATTTCCTTAAAAAATTGGATGACTACAACTGATTACCTGGCCAAATTTGTGCCTGCAATTACAAGATCTGACGTGCTATGTCTGGTTTAAATGCTAATGGTTGCAGCCACATATATTTGGCCATGCAGCCCGAGGCACGATGGCACGACACGAAGCACGGAAATTTAGTACGACACGAACCCGGCATGGCAGGATGAAGTTCGGGCCTGGGCCGGCCCGGCCCAGCAGTGCAGGCTGTGCTTGGGCCGACCCCCCAGCCCATGGGCCAGCATAGCACGACCCGAGATTTCTAGGCAGGCCTGAGAGTGGCCCGAGGCAGCAGCCCCCCCACCCCCCAAAGCTCCCAATGGCTACCCCGCCGGCCCAAGTGCCCAACGGCTCCCCCGGCCCATCAGCTCCCCCTCCCTTCGTATAAAAGGGAGACGCCGCTGCGCCCCCTCTCCTCAGTCCTCTCCCAAACCCTAAATCCCTAATCCATTCCCCACCTGCCGCACACCGCTCTCGTCTCGTCTCTCGCCTCGCCTAGTCGCCTTTACCACGCCGCCGTCTCCTCAGCGTCCGTCCGACTCCGATAGCCATCCTCCTCGACTCCGGTGACCTTGATTTGCCTTCCGCCGCCGACCAGCCTCTCCCTTCTCCCTAATCTCCTTCCTCTCCCCCCTCTCCCTTCCCCACTTGGTGATATGTGAGTTTGTGTTCCTGTCATCCCTCCTCCGCCGCTCGTCGTCCTAGCTAATGGTGTGTCGTCTTCTCTGTGGGGGTCGTCGTCTTCTCCAGCATCGGGCTCGGTTGCGTAGGTAAACCCTAACCCTAACCCTAGCATCTTCTTTCTTTCTGCATCTTCTTTCTTTCTTGATCTGATCTCGTCTTCTTGATTTGATGTGTTTTGTTTCTTGATCTCATTTCTTTGCAGGTCGGTAGCCGATGCTTCGTCGTCTACCTCTGGCATAGAGCGAGCAAGGCGGCCACCCGCACCATCGAGGAACAAGGCTGGAGAGGCCATGGATGAAACGATGGCGTCCTTCCACCTGGCCTGGCCCCTGAGGGCGAGAACGATGACGACATCCGTGAGGATGCTGTTTGTGGGGAGATTAATGTAACACCTCAGGTGTTTAGCTCCATAATTGCATTGCATTACATGAGCATAAGCATGCATCATTTCATGTTATTTCATATGGTTGCAACAAATGTGATTTGTTTTTAAAGTTTTGTTTGGCTCACATCATGTGACACTAGGGAGTTGGTGTAACTAAAGGGTAGAGTAGCCAATTATATCTCACAACACTTTAGTTATACTTAGGGTCACTAATGGAGCAAGGTTCATGTTGACCAAAATCACCAAAATGCCCTCCAAGGTGTAGTTGACCAGCATTTAGCCCTAGGATGCTCTAGTTTGACCAATTAAAAAGTCTAGCTTAGAGACCTTGCATGGAGGAGCACCCTTAAGCAAAGTTGTAGGGAATTTTATGGGGAACAAAAGTCTCAACATGACCATCTCATGAAACTGGCCAGAACATGCTCAAAAATGGCCCACAAGTCAGCTAGAGGGGCTGTCTCAACACTTAGAATTTTTCTAAGTCTCAAAAGTGTCCCTCCAGTTTTACTGTGGCCTACTTTGGAAGCTTGTAGTTTGCAAACCAGACCAAACCAGCCCCAACTCATATTGACAAACTTGTAGTCCTTATGTAGCTCTACAACATTGTCAACATCACCATCACCTAGTTCTAAATGGTTTAGGAGATGTGGTGTCCTGAAAATAGGGTTTCAGTCGGTTTCACTGACTGAAAACACGTTTTAGTTTCCAAGTACACCACTTTGGAGCTTTGTAGTTTCAAATCCAAACCGAATCTGTTCTTGAGCCAATTAGCAAAGTTGTAGCCCTCACGAAGCCCTACAATTTTGATGTTATCACCTTCTCCTAACTCGAACCGGTTTTGGAGATAATCATCGTTGAACTTGCTCTGTCAGTCGGTCTTTGAGGCCACGATTGCAACGCTGATTCAGTTCATCAGTGGAGTGGCCGACCGGCCACAGACCATCGCCGCCGCGTGTCCCTCCACGCGCCGCGCGCGACCTGGCATCGTGGCCAGCTGCTCGACGCTTAGAAGGCGTCCCTGCTGCCTCGCCAAACCCGCCCGGCCATTTCTCTCTTTCGCAAGCGCCTGAGGCGGAAGAAAACATCGCCTCCCTCCCTGCCGTGGCCTCCGATGAGCTCGGCCGGCAGTGTCGTCACGGCATTGCCCAATCCCCTTTGTCCGAAGCTTCAGCACGCTGCCGCTATCTCCTCCACCATTCATCGAGCGAACCGAGCCGTGGTAAGGGCCTCTTGGCTGATTCCGCCATTGCCGCCATGGGCGACCCCCTTTGCCGGAGTTGGGCGCTCCGTGGCCGGGGTAGTTAGGGCCTCTCTCCATCTCCCTTCTCTACCTCAATCAGTCCGCCTAGTTGCAGTGAAGCTCGTACCGAGCTCAGAGGTGACTGTGCGGCCTCACCGGTGGCGGCGCACCGTCACCCGAACCTCACCGGCCGCCGCTCACAACGGCGAGCCCCTCCCACTCCAACCCAAGCCTTCCTACTTGCACGAATCGAAGGGCCGCATGACGGGGAACGCTTGGGTGGGTTCGGTTTCCCGGGCGAGCTCCCCTCCGACGAGCTTGAGCTCGCCGGAGCACGCGGTTCGCCGCGTCCCTGCCCCTCTCTCTCTGACGGCGGGTCCCGCCTGGCAGACGCACGCGCGCGGGCGGGAGCTCGAGCGGGCCACGCCGCGAGTCGTGGGCCGCGTCTTTTCCGGGCCGGCCCCGACTTATTTCTTTTATTCATTTTTGTTTATTCTGTCATAGTTTTTGGTTAAGTTTTGGAAAATGTAGATCTAGGGTTTTACTTGCTCAAAAATTATGAGATAAATTTTGTAAGGATCTACTTGGGGTGTAGTATTTTAGAAAAATATTAGTTGGTTATGTGATGTTTAGTTTCTGGGAGATTTAAATAGGTTTTTGAAATGTGTTTTAGATTGCATGCAAACTTGTTTAAATCATATCTTGAGTTTCAGTGTTCCAAAAATTATGAAATTTGGTGGGTAGGCTAATTTATACTTGCTCTAGCTTTGGTAAAAATTTGGGCAGTAGTGCTTAAGTACTTTTCAAGTTATAATGCTATCTTGTCATTTTAGGGAATACTTGAATGAATTTTAGTAATTTTTCTACATGTGCAATGTTCTTATAAATTTTTGGAGAATGTCTTGGTACCATAAAGTGTCTAAGAAAAATATGAAATCTGTTGTTTGATACTTTTCAATATGATTTGTTAATTATACAAAAATTAGCCTTTTGGGCTTGTGAATTTTGTTTAGGGAGTTTCTGTAAATAATTTTAGTTCAAATTTTTACAGTGGTCTCTTTTTGGTTCCTAGAGTCTCCTATAATTTTTGTAGAATTTTAAGAGTAGTTTACATATATGTTTAAAATTTCACTTAATTACTTAAGTAAATTAAGAAATGGGTAAATAAATATTTTAGGTGGGCCAACCTTACTTTCTGGTGTTTTTGTGACCTATGTGAACTTTTGGTAATATTAGTTTGGTCTTATGGGATGTTTGCCACATAAATAAATATTTAATCTTTGCAATTCTAGGTTTTCTGGACAACTGGTAGTATCTTTGGTATGACCCTTAATAAAAGTGTTTGTGGGAAAACTTGTGAATACCAAAGTTGTAGTGAACTTGATAAACTAGCTTGTGTCAAAATTTGGGAGCATTTGGCTTAGTAGTTTAGGAGTTATTGCTGTTCTAAGTGACAGTCCAGAATTGACTGCTCTCTATTTGGGGAGGGCAGATTCTAGAACTTTGGAATTTCGACTAGGTAAACTTTGGAATTAAGTGTTGTGGCCTGAAAATATTTTTGTGGTGCATTTCATAAGCTTTCCAGATTGTCTTAGATCATATCTTTTGGAGTTGGGAATCTCCAGTTATGTTAGAAACAAGTAGCTGCTGTCCAGAATGTCTTACTGTGATATTTTGGGTTGGATGTGGTAACCTAAATAATGTCACTCTTGTGTTTGTTAGGTGTTAGGGCCTTAACCGAAGATGAACAGCTATACCTTAGGTTGAGTAGATTAGGTAAGTACTTCTCCACCGGAGAAGAGATTTGCACGTATTGGTGAAGTGACTTGAATAGAGTACTTTTACTGCTAAAATGCATTTCATTCCGAGCATGTTGCACCCATTATGCATCCATGATATTTATTGTGCACTCATGCAATAGGTGTTCCGGAGGGGGTAACACTCCTCGAGTTCAAGCCAGCGATACCGGAGGAAGTTCAGGACCAGCCGGAGCAACCAGAGGAACCAACCGGCGGAGAAGTTCCTGCAGAAGACCTGCCTGAGTGTCCTGACCACCGGCCCTCGACCTTTCTGAAAGGCAAGCTCCGGTGCATGCTGAACCCATCATTTTATAAATCTATCTTGAGTACTTTTAATTGTTTAATGCATTAAGTTGTAGGAGTTGTATGAAAACAATTGTTGCATTATACCTGTCCTTGTCTAGATATCGTACTTAATCCTATATTAGGTTTAGGCGCGTGTCAATGCTTAGCCCTGCTTAGTTCGGTAGAAGTCAGGTGTTTTCCGGTCATCCACGAGATGTAGGAAGGAGTCACGAGTGGCTTATGGCTATCGTGGATGGAACCATGCTTAAAAATAAAATTGAGACCGGGCGGGAGTTCGATAGTACAACCGTAAGACACTTCACGTCTTGGGTGTGGAGCTATACCCGTCTGAGTCGTTTAAGGACCGATTTGCTGTACGTCCTTGAGTCATGTTGAACGCAGTCTAACACTTAGTTGGCCGGATAAGTCGTTCCGACCGCGAAGCCGAATAATTTGATTCAGGCCGGGAATCGAATGGTAGGTTGCTTCTTGGAGGAGAGAAATGATGTGCTTGGGGACATTGGCGTGAGACCAAGGGAGGGTTAGAGTCCCTATCACATGGCAGAGTGTCACCCTTGGGGTCGCGACATCATTCGGACCTGCGATTCCTAAATCATATGAAAAGGTGGCTTGTGCGACCCTGGCAGGGGCCTGCGCGGTGAGTGTTAGAAATACCCCTCCAGCTGGATAGGAATTCGATTCAAATCGCCGTCGCTCCCGGTTAGTGAGCACTTGACTTGAGCAGCGGCAACGTAGATCTCATTAAATGAACCGGTGGTTAAGGGAATGATACAATGTTGCCACAATTCATACCTGCTCTGGATATAATAATGATAATTGTTTGATTATAATCAAGTGCATGCTTAGTACAGGTGCTAAGATAGATGACAGGTAAATGCTAAAAAAATAAATGCTAGTACAGGTTAATAGAGTTTAAATTACTTATGCTTTTCTGCAAAAAGGTAATGTCAGCCAGCTCCAATTATGAAAGTGTCGGTGTTCGGACCGAGGGGGTCCTAAACCAACGAGTAAATGCTGCGTGACTCTTTCCTGGATGGTGATGCAAGGAGAACACACGGGGGTTTATCCTGGTTCGGGCAAAAGAAGGCCCTACGTCCAGCGGGGAAGAGAGGTTTGTATTTCCTTGCACCGGGGTGCTCGTGTAGGGGTTACAAGCAGGCGAGAGAGGGTGTCGAGCCCCAAGTCTCAAAGAGAAAAAGGAGAAAGATGGTTGCTTCGCGTTTTTTCCGTGATGCTTCGTGTTTTTTCTTCCCCCTTCCCCCTTTGGTTCGCCCTGGCCTGCCTTTTTATAGGGCGAGAGGTGGCCAAGTCGAGGGGAGGCTTGAGGCGATGTTTCGTCGATTCCTGTTGAGTTGACTGTAGCGACGTGGCTTCGGGATGGCCGGCCATCCCTGGGTATCCTAACGCGGTACGGGACAAGAGGGTGAAATGACCCAGAGTGCCAGGCCATACCGTCCTTCGAGCTAAGTCGAGCGTTGGGGCCGGGTCGAGGCTGGGTCGAGGTCGGATGGATAAGGCCGAATCCCCGGTATCGCGGGGGACGGACCTTGTCCATCCTCCCTCGAGGGTGACTGATGGTGAATAGTGCGCGGTATGGTGGATACAGTGACGGCTTTCACCTCCCATCACGGGATGGGCGGTAAAACAGTGAGACTTGACGTGGGTATTGTTCCCGCGTTGACCCATGCCGTAGCCATGTCGGTCGGTGGTAGTAGGTAACCGCATTGAATGCTATGGCTTTTGTCCCGGGTAGGTAAAGAAAGGGCGTCGAGGGGCCGGGGCGCGGTCGAGGCGCCCCGTCGAGCGGGCCTCGTACGAGTCGGAGCCGGGACGCGGTCGAGGCGCCTCGTCGAGCGGGCCTCGTATGAGTCGGAGCCGGGACGCGGTCGAGGCGCCCCGTCGAGCGGGCCTCGTACGAGTCGGAGCCGGGGCGCGGTCGAGGCACCCCGTCGAGCGGGCCTCGTACGAGTCGGAGCCGGGACGCGGTCGAGGCGCCCCGTCGAGCGGGCTATCTTTTCTACTGGTTTCGGTTTTTGTTAGTGTTTTGGCGATAGCTGTGGTACCCCCGTACTGTTGGTACCGACAGTAGCCCCCGAGCCTTTGGGTGAGTGTGTGATCACTCTCCCAGAGGTTAGTCAGAACTGGAGTCGTAGCGTCGTGATTTTTCCGGTGGGGGCGCGCGAGCGCACCCGCCGGGTGTAGCCCCCGAGGCCTCGGTGGAGTATGGAGACTCCTCTGAGGTCTTGTTTGTGTTCGATTGGGGGACATTTTGTTGCGGTCAAGCCCCCGAGCCTCGTGCGCGCGAGGTCGATTAGGGTCCCGGCCGTCTTTTGCTGTGCGACCCTCGCGCTCCTTTTTCGAAAAAAGGAGGAGGGGTGTAGAATGTCGTACTACCCTCGTTTGGGCCCGAGTTACGACGATCTCTGGTGAGCTGCTAGCGGGGGAATTCGAGTGAGAACCCGTGCCCCGTTCGTTAGGGGTCGGCTAGTGGCCCGGAGGCGCCCTCAAAAATGCCAAGAAGTGGTCGTGTGGATCTCGATTCCCTTCGACAGGATTCGAGGGCTCGATGCCTCCCCCGGAGGGATTCCTACCACAACCTTCTCCTTCGGCCTCGAATACGTCCTGGGGTGCCTCGAGAGCGTGGCTCGAGCCCTTGGCCATGTACGGGCGCACCCTGGGTCGTCCCTAACTCTTTTGCTCGAGGGCAGCTGTCGAACCCCGTTCGAGGGCCAGCTTTCGCTCCCTCGAGACTTATTGCGGGCTTCGCACCCATTTTTGCGGTCGGGACCCCGAGCCTCGCACGCACGAGGTCGATCAGAGTCCCGGCCGTCTTTCGCGACCCTCACGCTCCTTTTTCGAAAAAAGGAGGAGGGGTGGAGAATGTCGCACTACCCTCGTTTGGGCCCGAGTTACGACGATCTCCGGTGAGCTGCTAGCGGGGGAATTCGAGTGAGAACCCGTGCCCCGTTCGTTAGGGGTCGGCTAGTGGCCCGGAGGCGCCCTCAAAAATGCCAAGAAGTGGTCGTGTGGATCTCGATTCCCTTCGACAGGATTCGAGGGCTCGATGCCTCCCCCGGAGGGATTCCTACCACAACCTTCTCCTTCGGCCTCGAATACGTCCTGGGGTGCCTCGAGAGCGTGGCTCGAGCCCTTGGCCATGTACGGGCACACCCTGGGTCGTCCCTGACTCTGTTGCTCGAGGGCAGCTGTCGAACCCCGTTCGAGGGCCAGCTTTCGCTCCCTCGAGACTTATTGCGGGCTTCGCACCCATTTTTGCGGTCGGGACCCCGAGCCTCGCACGCACGAGGTCGATCAGAGTCCCGGCCGTCTTTCGCGACCCTCACGCTCCTTTTTCGAAAAAAGGAGGAGGGGTGGAGAATGTCGCACTACCCTCGTTTGGGCCCGAGTTACGACGATCTCCGGTGAGCTGCTAGCGGGGGAATTCGAGTGAGAACCCGTGCCCCGTTCGTTAGGGGTCGGCTAGTGGCCCGGAGGCGCCCTCAAAAATGCCAAGAAGTGGTCGTGTGGATCTCGATTCCCTTCGACAAGATTCGAGGGCTCGATGCCTCCCCCGGAGGGATTCCTACCACAACCTTCTCCTTCGGCCTCGAATACGTCCTGGGGTGCCTCGAGAGCGTGGCTCGAGCCCTTGGCCATGTACGGGCGCACCCTGGGTCGTCCCTAACTCTGTTGCTCGAGGGCAGCTGTCGAACCCCGTTCGAGGGCCAGCTTTTGCTCCCTCGAGACTTATTGCGGGCTTCGCACCCATTTTTGCGGTCGGGACCCCGAGCCTCGCACGCACGAGGTCGATCAGAGTCCCGGCCGTCTTTCGCGACCCTCACGCTCCTTTTTCGAAAAAAGGAGGAGGGGTGGAGAATGTCGCACTACCCTCGTTTGGGCCCGAGTTACGACGATCTCCGGTGAGCTGCTAGCGGGGGAATTCGAGTGAGAACCCGTGCCCCGTTCGTTAGGGGTCGGCTAGTGGCCCGGAGGCGCCCTCAAAAATGCCAAGAAGTGGTCGTGTGGATCTCGATTCCCTTCGACAGGATTCGAGGGCTCGATGCCTCCCCCGGAGGGATTCCTACCACAACCTTCTCCTTCGGCCTCGAATACGTCCTGGGGTGCCTCGAGAGCGTGGCTCGAGCCCTTGGCCATGTACGGGCGCACCCTGGGTCGTCCCTAACTCTGTTGCTCGAGGGCAGCTGTCGAACCCCGTTCGAGGGCCAGCTTTCGTTCCCTCGAGACTTATTGCGGGTTTCGCACCCATTTAAGACATACCTGGAGATATTTCGTTGTCCGGGCGCGTTTTTTCGGGAGGCGAGACCGGCGCGTTATCGGCGTATGGTTACGACGTGGGGAGCGGCCACGTGCTCAGTTCCTGCGAGATATAAGGAAACGGTTAGGCGAGCGGTTTTATCGCGAGAAACTGCTCCTTACTTTTCGCGCGGCCGTTGGGCTTCCGTCCGAGCATATAAAGCTAAGGCCTTGGGGTCTCCGTTCCCCACCGGTTACTTGCATTCCTGCAATCCTTTGCCCTAGACATCCCCTGCCACATCGCGTTTTCCGCCCGTCTTGCCGCAGCCACCGCATCCTTTTCTCCCATCCCCTTCCGACGACATCGATGGCAGGAAAGAGCCAGATCCTTCCCGCCGACGACTGGGCCGCCTCCTCGGTGACGGAGAGGAGGTTGGAGGAGTTGGTCGAGGACGGGCTGTTGCGGCCGAGGACGAACTCGGCGCGGCCGGAGTGGGTGGCACCGCCCCCCCGCCCACCAGGAGCCAGTGCCCCCCGAAGGGTACGTGGTGAGCTTCGTCAGCTTTCATGAGCGGGGGTTCGGCGTGCCGGCGTCGGTCTTCATGCGTGCGCTCCTCCACTACTACCGGGTGGAGCTTCACCACCTTTCCCCCAACGCCGTAGCGCAGGCCGCCATCTTTGCGGCGGTCTGCGAGGGCTACCTTGGGGTGGAGCCACAGTGGAACTTGTGGCTTCACCTTTTCAAGGCCGAGCTCTTCGCCAAGAGGGCAGGGGAGAAAGGCGTCCTGTCCGCGGCCCGAGTGGGGAGCTGCGTGCTGCAAGTGAGATCGGGTCGGACGGATCTATACATCCCGGCCCGACTCATCTCCTCGAACAGTGGGTGGCACGAGGGTTGGTTCTATCTCCGCAATGATGAAAATCAGTTGCCGAGGTACACCGGCCGCGTGCTGACTGCTCGAGAAGAGCACTGGTCGTACGGAGTGCCCGAGGCCGAGAAGACGCGCTTGGATCCGCTGCTGGCGGCGCTGCAGCAGCTTCGCCTTCGGGGCCTGACGGCTGCGGCGGTGGCTGCGGGCTTCCATCGCCGTAGAGTGATGCCGTTGTGCCAGCGTCGTCTCCGCCTGGACCAGATGACTCCGGAGGCGAACCTGGAGGGCACCCGGATGTCCCACGAATCCCTCACCCTTGAGGAGGTTCTCCGGCGGGCTCGCCGGATGGTCGGGAACTTCAAGGCGGAGGAAGCCACTCAGGTTCCCATGAGGCCTACCGAGGGGTGCGAATCCGTGGTACGTATCCCGGGGCTGAGGTATTGCTTTTCTTGTTTTTCTGTGGATTTCGCTGATGTGGTCGAGGCCGGTGTGTAGGATTTGTCGGCGTTGCGGGAAACGCGCCCACCAGTCCCGGAGGACCGGCCCGCCCGGGAGGCTCGACACCTGCATGCCTCCCAGAAGAAGCAGGCCAAGGAGACGGCCAAGAAGCGGGCGATCCGCAAGGCCAAGAAGGCGGAGGCGTTGAAGAAGCGCCGGCGCCAGCAAGCCATCGACGGAGTGCCCCTGTCACCGTTGCCTTCCGAGACAGTCTCGGGGGAGGACGACGGCAGCAGCGATGAAGATGAAGATGCCCTGTCGCGGTATGAGATTGCGACCAGGCTTGGGGATCTCCCCGACATTCGCCCCCTGCTGGAGCCCATCGGGGGGGGTCCTCCTCGGTCGTCGTGGTCGAGGAGGTCGAGGGGAAGAAGGTGGAGAAGGGATCTGGCCCCTCGAGGGGAGGGGCCATTTTACCCCGGACCCGGCGAGAGGGGTCGTCGGGGACGTCCGCACCAGCCGGGGCCTCGCAAGCTCCGGCAGGGGCGGAGACGGTGGTACCGGCGTCGTTATCAGCGGCGGCGCCGGTAGGAGTAAGGACCCGAGGCCAGCTGGCCTCGGGAGCACAAAGGGCGCAGGGCGGTGTGTTGGCCGGGGCTCCCAGGAGCGCTCGGCCTGCTGGTGAGGCCACCGCGGGGCCACCAGCGGCCGTCCCGGGAGGCTCGAGCCGCGCAGGGTCGAGGTACTTGGTGCCGATTTCCGGGTAAGTATCTCAACTTGGTTGTCCTGCCTTTCCCAAAGTCCGTCGGCTGACAATTCTTCTCACTTCGCAGGCTGAAGCGGAAGGCGGAGCCAATGGGGCCTACCCCTGTGAAGTCGCTGCGAGCCAGCGCCGTTGTCCTCAACCGGACGGCGGAGCAGGACGCGGCCTGGGTCCGTCAGGTCGAGGCAGCGAAAGGGCGCCTGCGACATCAGCAAGGGTCGGCCGACGCCGCGGCGGTTGCCGGCCCAGAGCCCGCCGTCGAGGGGGCCGAACCGGCAAAGGCGGCGGCTCTTGACGTGGTCGAGGCGGGGCCCCGGCCGTCGGGGACGGCTGAGGCTGCCGTTGCGGTCGCGACGAGCGAGGCACCCATCCGCGACGCGGAGCGGGCGGGTGCTGACGTGACCAAGGAGGAGGTCGCGTCGGTGTCGGGGCAAGAGACGGTCCTGGCGAAGGGGTCACAGCCGCGACAAGGCCCGTCGGCAGAGCCAGCGGGCGTGGTGGAGATCGGGGCGGTCGAGCCCCCATCCGGAGCACCCGAAGAAGAGACGCCGGCTCCGGCGGTGCCGACGGTCGAGGCGAGGGTACCGGAGCCGTCGTCGGTCGAGGTGCCGGCTCCGGTGGCGCCGGCGGTCGTAAGTGCCCGCCCTCACGCTCCCCTCGACAACATCTCCCTGGACAAGGGAAAACAAACGATAGGGGTCGAGGGGGGTGAGGTCGCGGACCAGGCCGGTGTCTCGACGGCCGTTGGAGAGGCGGATACCGCGGGCGAGGCCGGTCCTTCCGCGGGACCGGGAGACGCCCCGGCCGGGTCGTCCTCCTCGTGGCCCGACATCGCCGCGCTGGCGATAGCGAGGGTCGAGGCGGAGCTGCCGAAGTGGGGGGGCCGTCCCTTGAGTTCAGGGACGCTACGAACCCCGACGCCGAGCCCGTCTTTGTCCTTAGCGACAAAGACGAAGTGCACCGATGGGAGTACCTCGAGGGCGTCCGCCAGCATCTCGACCGGTTGCTTCGAGTGGCGTCCGGCGCTGTGCGGAGTATGGGGGATGCCACCGAGGTATGATCGACCCGTCGGCTCGCTTGATAGGCTGTTTTTTCTTCGGATTTGTGACCTTTTCGAATTGCGTTCAGGAGCTGAAGGAGTACTCCCGCCGCAAGTCACTCTTCATCTGGGACGAGAGTGGCGTGTGGGGCGCGCTGTCCCAGCAACGGGTTCTGGTCGAGGAGGCCCAGAAACGGCTATCCGATCGGAACGCCGAGATGGCTGAACTGCGCGTCGCATACGCCACATTGAAGGAAGAGGCGGCGCAGGCATGGGCGGCCGAGGCCGTGATGCGCACAAGCCTGGACAAGGCTCGGGAGGAGGCTACCCAGGCGCGCAGGGACCTCGAGCCCTTGTCTGCGCGGGTGAAGGAGCTTGAGGAGGATGTCTCCCAGGTCAGTCTTCAGCGCGACGCCTTCCATGCCGAGGTCACGACGCTGTAGGGAGCCGTCCAAAAGAAGGACGCAGCTCTCGAGTCTGCTCGGCAGGAGGTCGAGGCGCTAAAGGCGGCCATCCGTGACAAGGACAACGCCTTCCTGGGGCTCGAGCGAACATGTGGGGGGCTCCGCGACGAGGTCGTGGGCCTGCAGACCCACGTCGAGGGTAAGTGTGGTTGTTATAGTCACGACGTTGAAGGCCCCGCGTTGGGCACTAATTTGTTTGTCGTGTTTCAGAGCTGGAGAGAGAGAACCGAGAGGCCCAATCATGCGCCAACTCCTTCCAGAGCCTCTTCGAAGCCGAGGTCCGGAGGACCCAACTTCTCCAGGGCGTGATCACCACTGTGTGTGATGGCCTAGGGGTCGAGCCCGACACCGACACCGGGGAAGATGTTCCGGGGAACTCCTTCGTCCGACGGATGGTGGCGCTGGGCCGCCTTGCCCGGGAGAAGATACGGAACGGCCTCCATCACGGCGTGAAGAGGGCGCTGGCCGTCGTCCGTTCGGGGTTTGTGTTTGATATGAGGCTCGTTGCCGAGGGCTTCATCACAGACCCCGATCGGACGGACGAGGAGAACGAGGACGCCTGCGTGGAGCTGATCGAAGCCGCCGAAGAGCCTAGGAGTCGTCTGGCCTCGCTTTTTGAAGCCGAGGTGGTTCCTCCTGCCGACGACGAAGGCCTGTGAGCCAAATCTGGGCATGAAGGCCCATGTAATAAGTTAGTATTTCGAATTTTGATCGCGGTGGCCGCGGAGGCCTAAAAGACTCGAAACATAAACCGGTTCGCGGTTGATTTAGTTTTACTCGAGCTTTTCTTCCCTTTATCGCACGGATCGTGTTCTCGCGTGATTTACCTAGCGCGCAGCTACATCCTTTGGCGTAAGGGAGCGAGTGGAGGTACCGTAGCCTCGGGGGCGTAAGTGATCTCGCGGCTCGACTGCCCTCGAGCTTCAGGGTGATGTTGCGGCCTAGTAAATCGTGTGAGAGCCTGATCTAAGCGACAGGGGGTATGTTCTTTTTTAATTTTAGGAACCGTTGTTTAGATCTTCTCAGCGTGAAGGCGTACCTCTAAAAGGCGCAAGGGTCGAGTGGAGGTACCGTAGCCTCGGAGGCGTAGGTGATGCTCCAGGCTCGAGAGCCCTTTCGAACCTTAGGGTGCTCTTTCAGCGAAGTCGATCTAAGAAACGGTTCTTAAATTTAAAAAAGAGCGCAAGTTTTTTCGGTTTTTCGGGGACCGGGGGTTCCCCCCTTGCCAGCCCCCGAGGGAGGGTCGACTCTGGGAGTGCAGGGTCGATCCTTCCTTATTACGAAACGAGAAATTTTAAACATCGCTGTATTCTTTATTGACGAAAAAGGAAATACAGAGCCTCGAGGCTTTTTAAGGAAAGAAGCGACGTAGCTGTTCGATGTTCCAAGCGTTGGTGAGGATTTCGCCCTTCTCGTTGGATAGCTTGTAGGTGCCCGGCTTTAGTACTTCTGCGATGATGTACGGCCCTTCCCATGGTGGTGTGAGCTTGTGCCGTCCCTTGGTGTTCTGGTTCCGCCGTAGCACCAAGTCACCAACGTTGAGGTCACGCTTGCGGACGTATCTGTCGTGGTAGCGTCGGAGACCCTGCTGGTACCTGGCAGAATGCAACAGAGCCACATCTCGGGCTTCCTCGAGCTGGTCGAGGGCGTCCTGTCTTGTGGCGTCGTTGTGTACTTCGTTGTATGCCTTCAATCTTGGGGACCCGTATTCTAGATCGGTTGGTAGCATAGCCTCAGACCCGTAGACTAAGAAGAACGGAGTGAACCCCGTGGCTCGACTCGGCGTTGTTCTTAGGCTCCACAGGACCGAGGGTAGCTCGGCAGCCCATCTTTTGCCATGTTTGTTTAGTTTGTCAAAGATTCTGGGCTTAAGGCCTTGTAGAACCATGCCGTTGGCACGTTCCACTTGCCCGTTTGTTTTTGGATGAGCCACGGCCGACCAGAGCACACGGATGTGGTGGTTGTCACAGAAATCCAAAAACTTCTTGCCAGTGAACTGGGTGCCGTTGTCCGTGATGATACAGTTGGGGACCCCGAAGCGATGAACAATGTTAGTGAAGAAGAGTACAGCTTGTTCGGACCTGATGCTGGTGATAGGGCGGGCCTCGATCCACTTGGAGAATTTGTCGATTGCGACGAGCAAGTGGGTGAAGCCGCCGGTCGTCCTTTTCAGTGGTCCGACAAGGTCGAGCCCCCAAACGGCGAACGGCCATGTGATGGGGATAGTCTGTAGGGCATGTGCCGGAAGATGAGTCTGCCTCGCATAGTACTGACAACCCTCGCAGGAGCGTACTAGCTTGACAACGTCGGAGACCGCGGTCGGCCAATAGAATCCTTGTCGAAAGGCGTTTCCGACAAGGGTTCGAGGCGCAGCGTGGTGACCGCAAGCCCCCGAGTGAAGATCGCCGAGCAGATTTCTGCCTTGCTCTTTCGTGATGCAACGTTGGAGGATACCGGTAGGGCTATGACGGTAGAGCTCCCTGCTGTCGCTCATGATCACAAAAGTTTTGGCCCGACGTGTGATCCGTCGAGCCTCAGTCCTATCCGAGGGGAGGTCCCCATGGATGAGGTAGTCGAGGTACGGGACGCGCCAATCAGGCTCGAGGTCAGGCGGTGACGTCGAGTCTTCCACCTGCATGGCTTCAGCCCCGGTCGAGGGGGCTTCTGCCTTAGGTGGAAGGTCGATCGACGCCTCGTCGACCCCCCCGTCTGGCCTGAGGTCGACGGATGGGCGCTGAAGGTCTTTCGCGAAGACGTCCGGTGGAACCGTGGCTCGACCGGACGCGATTTTTGCCAATTCATCAGCGGCCTCATTATACCTGCGTGCGATGTGGTTGAGCTCGAGGCCGTGAAACTTGTCCTCGAGGTGCCGTACTTCCTGGCAGTAGGCCTCCATCTTGGGGTCGCGGCAGCTCGAGTTCTTCATCACCTGATCAATCACGAGTTGAGAGTCGCCTCGGACGTCGAGGTGTCGGACCCCGAGCTCGATGGCGATTCTCAACCCCGTGACGAGTGCCTCGTATTGGGCGACGTTGTTAGACGCAGGGAAATGAAGCCGGATGACGTAGCGCATGTGAACCCCGAGGGGTGAGATGAAGAGCAAGCCCGCGCCTGCTCCCATTTTCGTTAATGACCCATCGAAGTACATGGTCCACAGCTCCGCTTGGAGCTGTGCAGGAGGGAGTTGTGTGTCAGTCCACTCGGCCAGAAAATCTGCTAACGCCTGTGACTTGATAGCTTTTCGCGGCGCATAGGACAATGCCTCGCCCATAAGCTCGACCGCCCATTTGGCAATCCTACCCGAGGCTTCCCGGTTCTGGGCTATCTCTCCCAAGGGGAAAGAAGAAACCACAGTAACCGGGTGACCCTCGAAGTAGTGTCGGAGCTTGCGCCGTGTCAAGATGACAGCATACAGCAGTTTCTGGATCTGTGGGTACCGACACTTTGTTTCTGAGAGCACCTCGCTAACGAAATAGACCGGCCTCTGGACGAGCAAGGTGTGTGCCTCCTCGGCCCGTTCGACAACCAGGGCAGCACTGACAACTTGTGATGTCGCTGCGGCATAGAGTAGGAGTGGTTCCCCCGGGGTCGGAGGGACGAGGATCGGTGAGCTAGAGAGGGTGGCTTTCAGTTTTGTGAGAGCCTCCTCAGCCTCGAGGTTCCAGGAAAAATGGTCCGATTTCCTCAAGAGACGGTACAGAGGGAGTGCTTTTTCGCCGAGGCGCGAAATGAAACGGCTGAGTGCCGCCAAGCAACCTGTGACTCTCTGTACGCCCTTGAGATCTCGGATGGGGCCCATTTTGGTGATTGCAGAGATTTTTTTAGGGTTGGCCTCGATGCCACGTTTAGATACGATAAACCCTAAAAGCATACCTCGTGGGACGCCGAAGACACATTTCTCTGGATTGAGTTTGATGTTTTTTGCTCTGAGGCACTTGAATGCAACGTCGAGGTCGCTGACCAGGTCGCCGGCACGTTGGGTTTTGACCACGATGTCGTCGACGTAAGCCTCGACGGTCGACCCAATGTGCCCCCCAAAAACATGTTGCATGCATCGCTGGTACGTTGCCCCCGTGTTCCGGAGACCGAAGGGCATCGTAACGTAGCAATACATGCCGAATGGGGTGACGAACGAAGTCGCGAGCTGGTCGGACTCCTTCATTTTGATTTGGTGGTAACCGGAATATGCATCTAAGAATGAGAGAGTTTCACATCCCGCGGTGGAATCAACGATTTGATCAATGCGTGGCAAAGGAAAGGGAACTTTCGGACATGCTTTATTTAAACCAGTATAGTCTACGCACATCCTCCATTTCCCACTCTTTTTTCTAACTAAGACAGGATTAGCTAGCCACTCGGGATGATGAACCTCCTTGATGAACCCGGCCTCCAGTAGTTTGTGTATCTCCTCGCCGATGATCCTGCGCTTCTCCTCGTCGAAGCGGCGCAGGCGTTGCTTCACCGGTTTGGCTCCGGCCCGGATCTCCAAGGCGTGCTCGGCGACTTCCCTGGGTATGCCCGGCATATCCGAGGGACTCCACGCAAAGATGTCGACGTTCGCGCGGAGAAAGTCGACGAGCACTGCTTCCTATTTAGGATCGAGGGTGGCGCTGACGCTCAGCGCCCTCCCCTTGGGATCAGCGGGGTCGAGGGGTACGAGCTTGACGTCTTCGGCGGACTCGAAGCTGCCGGCATGGCGTTTTGGGTCGGGGATCGCATTGGCTAGTCCGTCGAGGTCTGCGGCCAAGATCGCTGACCCAAAAACAGCCTCGCCGTGCTCGACGCACTCGACGTCGCACTCGTAGGCATGTTCAAACGAGGGCCCTACAGTGATGACACCGTTTGGGCCAGGCATTTTGAGCTTGAGGTAGGTGTAGTTCGGGATCGCCATGAACTTGGCGTAGCATGGGCGTCCCAGGATAGCGTGGTACGTTCCACGGAATCCGACCACTTCGAAAGTGAGAGTTTCCTTTCGGAAGTTCGCCGGCGTGCCAAAGCAAACAGGCAGATCGACCCGCCCGAGGGGTTCCGCCCGTTTCCCTGGCACGACTCCGTGGAAGCCCCCGACGCTAGGCTGGAGGCGCGCTCTGTCGACCCCCAAGAGGTCGAGGGTCTGAGAATAGATAATGTTGAGGCTGCTTCCGCCGTCCATGAGCACTTTGGTGAGGCGTGTGTTGGCGATGACGGGGTCAACGACGAGTGGATAGACCCCCGGGTTGGGGACGTAGTCTGGGTGGTCATCACGGTCGAAAGTGATGGCCACCGCAGACCAATCAAGGAAGCGGGGTACTGCCGACTGTACGGAGAAGACCTCGCGCCGTTCTCGCTTGCGCTGACGCGCGGAGAGGCAGGTCGAGGGTCCTCTGTAGATCATATAGCAGTCGCGGATCTCGGGAAATTCCCCGTCCTTGTCGTCACCCTTAGGGTCCTCCCCCTTGTCGTCCTTCTTAGCGCCGGCACCCCCGAAGTACCTGCGCAGCATGTGACAATCCTCGAGGTTATGGTTAGTGAGTCCTTTGTGGTAGGGACACGGCTCTTTGAGCATTTTGTCGAAGACGCCCCCGCCGGGGGGGCCTCGAGGTTTCTTGTGCTCGGTAGCAGCGACGAGCTCGTCGGTCGGGGCCTCGAGCTTGCCCTGCTGGCCTTTCTTCTTCTTGCGGTTGTTTCTCTTGGGGCCTTGGGTGGAACTCACGGGGTCGTCGACCTTCTGCTCCTCCCTTGCCGGCTCGCCGCCAAAGATCGCACCAACCGCCTCCTCGCCGGAGGCGAAGTTGGTGACGATGTCCATCAATCCGTTGGCAGTGAGCGGGGTGTTACGGCCCAACTCCCGGACCAACTCCTTACAGGTGGTACCGGAGAGGAAGGCCGTAATCACGTCGGAGTCGGTGATGTTGGGGAGCTCGGTGCGCTGCCGGGAGAAGCGCCGGATGTAGTCCCGGAGGGACTCATCTGGTTTCTGCTTGCAGCTCCGGAGGTCCCACGAGTTGCCGGGGCGCATGTAGGTTCCCTTGAAATTTCCCTCGAACACCCTCACGAGATCGTCCCAGTCGTGGATCTGCCAAGGTGGGAGATCCTCGAGCCAGGCTCGGGCGGTGTCGGAGAGGAACAGGGGGAGTTGCCGAATGATGGCCCGGTCATCGGTGGCCCCGCCCAACTGACACGCCAAGCGGAAATCGGCGAGCCAAAGTTCGGGTTTGGTCTCGCCGTTATACTTGGTGAGAGTCGTGGGGGGACGGAACCGAGCCGGGGGCACCGTCTCACGGATAGCCCTACTGAACACCCGAGGGCCTGGAGGTTCGGGTGAAGGGCTACGGTCTTCCGAGCTGTCGTAGCGTCCGCCCCTGTGGACGTGGTAGCCTCGAGCTACACCGTCACCGTGTTTGCGTGTGCGACGCTCGACGATGTTGCCACGGGTGTCTCGAGGCTCGCGGTCATTGGCGATGGGCTCAGGGGCAGGTGCTACCCGGTTTCGCCGGGCAGGCTCGGGATGAACCGAGGCTTCTCTCTCCTGTCGGGAAGGCTCGAGGGTCCGCTCCGAGGCTGCTTCGCGCCGCCTCGAGGCAGAGCTCTCGGCCTGCTGCATGGCGGCAGTCTCGAGGAGCCCTCGGATTTCGTCTCGAGCCCGACGGGCGTCAGGGTTTGACGGCTCGGGCATGTTGCGCAGGAGCATGGCAGCGGCGACAACGTTTTGGCTGGCTCGAGCGAAAACCGGGGGGTCGACCGCCCGGTCCTCGTCGATGCGACGGTTGACGTCGTGAGCCCTCTCACGAGCTCTCCCGCCAAATGCGTGTTCCGCACGCTCACGCTCGAGGGTTTGCTGGAGGAGATCCAGGTTTTCGCGTTCCTCGTCAAGCTGGTCCTGCAACTCGCGAATCTGTCCGAGCTGCGCTCCTTGATCCGCAAGGAACTGGGGCTCGTTTCGCTCGGCAGGAAGCTCGACATGAGGGGGCGTGTGCCTTTCCTCGACCGGCTCTTCGTCCTCTGATTCCGAGGTGCTTTCAACGTTGATGTTGAAGCACTCACGAGTCGGATCATAGGTGTCGTCGGCCGAGTCGGAGTCAGGTGCGCCAAAGTAGTAATATGATGGGGGAATGTGTGGCCGATGCCAACCATCACCGAGGTGGTGACGTGGAGAAGCAGTCACATGGGGTTCTGTTTCCGGTGTCTCCGTAGAGTCCCGATAATCAGAAACCGGCGTGGACGCAACGAGGTCCAGAGTGGAGCGTAGATGGTGTCCGGGGAGTTCCTCATAAGCGCTCATGCGAGTGCTCACGGAGGATGCATACACCCGGGCGACCGAGTCTAGTCCAAACGGGAATGGTGATGGGGACGTCACTGTTCGTGGCGAAATAGATGCTATGGACAGTGGTGTCTCACCGGACGGGGGAGCGGCGGGATTCCTCGTTGGCACGCGACCCTTGACCAGGCTCATCCTTCCCAAATCTTCCAAAAGGAGATCTGGGCTAGCGCCTGTCTGGGGGGTGCCGGACCGGGGGATCCCATCGCCCTCCGTCAGGTAGAGACGGTAGTTGTGCTGGGCTCGCCGTCGCCGGGCGGCCCGCGACCGCCTGGAGCGACGGTGCCGGTTGACTGCTCCCCCGGGCTGGGAGAGCTCGTAATCTTCGTCGGTTGGGTGCCTGGGTGGGAGTAGGACCATGTCGTAGCCAGAGCCGAGCGACATGAACTCCAAACTCCCAAACCAGATCACCGTACCCAACGGGATCGGGCGTTCGGGGTTAGCCATCCAGGAAGAACGGCGACAAAGCGAGGTTTGCACGCAGCGTACCCCTACCTGGCGCGCCAACTGTCGGTGTTCGGACCGAGGGGGTCCTAAACCAACGAGTAAATGCTGCGTGACTCTTTCCTGGATGGTGATGCAAGGAGAACACACGGGGGTTTATCCTGGTTCGGGCAAAAGAAGGCCCTACGTCCAGCGGGGAAGAGAGGTTTGTATTTCCTTGCACCGGGGTGCTCGTGTAGGGGTTACAAGCAGGCGAGAGAGGGTGTCGAGCCCCAAGTCTCAAAGAGAAAAAGGAGAAAGATGGTTGCTTCGCGTTTTTTCCGTGATGCTTCGTGTTTTTTCTTCCCCCTTCCCCCTTTGGTTCGCCCTGGCCTGCCTTTTTATAGGGCGAGAGGTGGCCAAGTCGAGGGGAGGCTTGAGGCGATGTTTCGTCGATTCCTGTTGAGTTGACTGTAGCGACGTGGCTTCAGGATGGCCGGCCATCCCTGGGTATCCTGACGCGGTACGGGACAAGAGGGTGAAATGACCCAGAGTGCCAGGCCATACCGTCCTTCGAGCTAAGTCGAGCGTTGGGGCCGGGTCGAGGCTGGGTCGAGGTCGGATGGATAAGGCCGAATCCCCGGTATCGCGGGGGACGGACCTTGTCCATCCTCCCTCGAGGGTGACTGATGGTGAATAGTGCGCGGTATGGTGGATACAGTGACGGCTTTCACCTCCCATCACGGGATGGGCGGTAAAACAGTGAGACTTGACGTGGGTATTGTTCCCGCGTTGACCCATGCCGTAGCCATGTCGGTCGGTGGTAGTAGGTAACCGCATTGAATGCTATGGCTTTTGTCCCGGGTAGGTAAAGAAAGGGCGTCGAGGGGCCGGGGCGCGGTCGAGGCGCCCCGTCGAGCGGGCCTCGTACGAGTCGGAGCCGGGACGCGGTCGAGGCGCCTCGTCGAGCGGTTCTCGTACGAGTCGGAGCCGGGACGCGGTCGAGGCGCCCCGTCGAGCGGGCCTCGTACGAGTCGGAGCCGGGGCGCGGTCGAGGCACCCCGTCGAGCGGGCCTCGTACGAGTCGGAGCCGGGACGCGGTCGAGGCGCCCCGTCGAGCGGGCTATCTTTTCTACTGGTTTCGGTTTTTGTTAGTGTTTTGGCGATAGCTGTGGTACCCCCGTACTGTTGGTACCGACAGAAAGCCTTGCATAATCCTTGGTGTCATCTTATTTCTGGTTTTTGACGGGTAAGTCTAGCTGAGTACATTCCAGTACTCAGGGTTTATTCCCTCCTGTTGCAGATGATATGCTCTACCAAGGCTTCTGCAAAAATTGTCTCCACCCTGCGGGTGACGAAGACTAGATCACTAGGGCGTGATCATCTTTATGTACTTTCCTGATGCTTTTGCGGGTGGTTGATCTTCAAGACTGGCAGCAGTATGTGAACTAATGCGTGTGTTATGCTTCCGCTACTTTATAAACTTGGTTTGTAATATTTGCGACTTCATGTGTGTAAACTTATTTCGGAACTATTTGTGAAATGTAACGTATGATGTTGTATGTTGAATGATGCGATCTTGGTTGTAAGCAAGTTGGTTTAAAATCCTTCGTGGTTTCGATTGACTACCGGGATTATATGGGCTCAAGTTCGAAAATTTGAGCGCTTCGGTGCTTGTTTTTGTACTTGTGCTCTTATAATTTGGTCGGTTCTGTTACAGCTGGTATCAGAGCATAATTCAACATTAAACACATCGTACGAGTATTTAAAATAAAAGTAATTGATTATGAAAAGGGTTAAAACATTAAAAATTATTTTCATATGTATGCCAGTGATCACATCCCTTAGCCCAAATAAGGACTCTTAGGTGGCTTATTATAAAGACTAACTTGGGTGGTAATGTATGGATCAATTGCCTCGACGCTCTGGTAAGTGTGAGTTGTGAGAGCATGATCGTCCAACCGGCGATCTAGGGGAGAGTAGTTTTGGTGACTTGCATACTTACATGTTTAAACCGTGTAATTATGTCGGCACTTAATTGCGGGAACCCTTATATCGGCGATCTAGGGGATGTGTATATGGAAAGTATTTAATTTACTGCTTTCTTGTGTGCTGATTTTGGGGACACTGTTGGGCTGAAATGAGATTTTTCTGCAGGTACACTAACAGCGCAAATGAGTAGACCGATAGTTTCGTCTATATGAGAGAACGTATGTATGCCACCACCTAGCGTTAGAAATTTATGATTCTACTAGGATGAGAGGGCGTACGGAACGTGCATGCATCATGTTTAATTATATCATACATATCATTTACTCCCTCCTTAAAAATTTCAATAGTCCCGACTAAATTAAATTTCGTATCCCCTAAATGATCCTCACTTTCAGTCGTATCTTGTTGCTACAGATGGCACGTACCAAGAGGACTGCTCGCAAGTCCACTGGAGGCAGGGCACCTCGTCACCAGCTCGCTCCACGTGAGCTCCGCCCTGAGCCCACTGAGGTGGAAAGACTGAGGGCGGAGTTGGCCGAAGTGACTGCTGCCAGGAATGCAGCGCGTCAGCAACTGGAGCAAGTGATCCGTGATCGTGACCAGGAAACACTTGCAGTCCAGAGATTGACTGTAGCACATCGCAACTGTCAATGCATGCTGGTTCATGTCATGAATCAGAGGGATGAAGCCTGGCACGAGGAGAACGTTCTGAGAGCTCGTCAGTTTGAGCTCGAGCAACAGTTGGAGAATGCTAAAGAATACAATGACAATCTTCATGAAGAAGTGCATCGCCTGAACAACCAGCTAAATCCTCTGCTGCCTCGAAACAACAACGCAGATGAGGACATGGGTTCGGGAATCACCATGGCTGAAGATGATGAAGAAGTGGAGGTCAATGGGCCCCAAGATGCCGCACCAGAAGAAGCACCAGAAGACGAGCCGGAAGAAGACGAGGAGTTAGAGCCTGTTAGCGACGAGGATGGCGGGGAGATCCTTGACACCGACTCTGAGGGCGATGCTTAGAGTAGTCATCGCGTAGCTATGATGTTAGGATCGTCTTTTGTGCCCTCCCTATGTTGGAGTGAGGCTTTGTAATAACTTGACTTTTGTAATGTAAGGTCGAACCCTATATTTCCTGGATGTTTAGTTGAACCTGTTAATTTCGATCACAATTGGATGTCTAATGCGTGCGTTCGATGATGGTGTCACGATTAGCACCCTTCGGTGCTACGACGAAACCGAGGGCCTCCTATGGCGCGCGACATAAGGTTGTGCTGCTTGGCACGCGCTGGTATCGAGGTGGCTAGTCATGATCCACCATGGAGCTCTACTGTTGAGAAGTCTCTTTGTGGTCAGTTTGAAGTAGCCTTTCTCAGTCAACTAAAAACTTTGAAATCAAATCCAAGTACCGGGCGAAAGATAAAAAATCACATAGATTTTTAACGTAAACGGTTCAGTAACTGCTGTGCTCCTTGTGAGTGAGCCTTTATCAAAGTACATCTTGTTGGATTCCCTCGCATGATTGCGCCAATTGATCCGCTTGAAGGGATTGTCCGGTTGTGATGAATTATTGTGCCATGAGTATTTTGAGAAGTTTATTTCATGAAGTCAGTTTGACATATTTATAATAATTCATCTACAAATTTTCCACATCGTCAGTGCTCATTGGCTATGTATTTTTGCAGATGTCGTACAATCTCCGTCGGGGTTGTGGCAATGAGGATGAGGAACAGCCACCCCGATGCAGACTGTGGTCGAAGGGCAGCGCATGTTGGCAGATGCTATGCGCCAGCTTGCCAACCGGGAGGCTCGTCATGGCCGCCAGGGCCCAGAACCCAATCAGTACAGTGATTTCAAGGACTTTCTTGATACTAAGCCCCCGCTCTTTAAGGAGGCAGAGGAACCACTGCAAGCTGATGAGTGGTTGAATACTATTGAACAAAAGTTTCGTCTGCTTCGCTTGACTGATGAGCTAAAGACCGAATATGCTTCTCACCAACTGCATGGTCCAGCGGGTATTTGGTGGAGCCACTATCGTTCCACACTGCCTGCAAATGCCCCGATTGCTTGGGACCAGTTCAAGGCTGCATTCCGTGGGAACTATATTCCTCCAGGTCTTATGGCTATCAAGCACACAGAATTCATGAGGCTGTCGCAGGGAACTAAAAGCTTGACTGAATATCTGCAATCTTTCAACAACCTGGCAAGGTATGCCACAGAGTTTGTGGATACCGATGCCAAGAAAATTGCTAGCTTTAAAAGAGGCCTCGGTCCAAAGCTGATGAAGACTATGGGCACTAGCAAGTGTACTATCTTCAATGAATTTATCAGTGATGCTCTGACTCAAGAAAACAATAACTCTATCTATGCTGCTTCTAAGAGCCGCAAGAGGGCAATTGAGGCAGGTGCTTCACAGTCTCGAGCTCCAGCTGCCCCGAGGGCTCCTCCTCGCCCTCCTGTCACAAGTGCTAAGTTCTGTCCTCCGCAAAGGAAGGCGCCAGTGAAGACTGGGTTTCGCAAGGCATATACAGTGGCTCTGCCAAAGGGTAATTTGGGCCAAGGCAGCTCCAGTGTTCCTCCTAGCAATATGCCTTGCTGGAACTGCAATAAGCCAGGCCATTGGTCCAGGAACTGTCCTTACCCTAAGAAGAATGTCAACCAATGTGGCCGTCAAGGGCACGCTCATTATAACAGTATTGAGGAAATCCCATCTGGTGAGGTTGTCACTACTGGTAAGTTCCTAGTTGACCAACATCCTGCAGTGGTACTTTTTGATTCAGGTGCTTCGCATTCCTTTATCAGTCCTAAGTTTGCATCAAAGTTTGCACACAAATTGCATACTGTTGAAGGTGGAGGTTATTGCATTAGCGCAGCAAGTGGGAATATTTCCACGAATAAAGTAGTGGGGAATCTTGAGCTTGAGATAGAAGGGCGAAAGTACTCGCTTGCCTTAGTGGTTTTGCCGGGCTTAGGCATAGATGTTATTCTGGGCATGAATTGGATGAGTCAGAATGGGGTACTCATTGATACATCCACTCGGGTAGTTATGCTTAGAGATCCTACAGATCAAAAGGGTTTTCTGGTACAACTTCCCAGAAAGGTTGATTTGTCTGGGGAAGTTCATGCTGTGTAAGCAAAGGCGTTGGCCAAGATTCCCGTAGTGAATGAGTTTCCAGACGTTTTTCCCGATGATTTGCCGGGACTCCCTCCGGATTGGGATGTGCAATTTAAAATTGAGTTGTTGCTTGGCACGGCTCCCATCTCTAGGAGACCCTATAGGATGCCTCCGAATGAACTAGCTGAACTTAAGGTGCAATTGAATGAACTTTTGAAGAAGGGGTTGATTCGTCCTAGTTCGTCGCCATGGGGATGTCCTGCTATCTTTAAAAAGAAGAAGGATCAGTCATTGCGAATGTGCGTAGATTATAGACCTCTCAATGCAGTCACTGTCAAAAATAAGTATCCTCTACCCCGCATCGACATCTTGTTCGATCAGTTGGCTAAAGCTAAAGTTTTCTCCAAGATCGATCTAAGATCTGGCTACCATCAAATTAAAATCCGCTCAGAAGATGTTCCCAAGACAGCTTTCTCTACCCGATACGCTCTTTATGAGTAGCTTGTTATGTCTTTCGGCCTGACAAATGCCCCCGCACACTTCATGTACTTGATGAATTCGGTGTTTATGCCCGAATTGGACAAGTTTATGGTGGTATTTATTGATGACATTCTGATATATTCTGTAAATGAGGAAGATCACGCTGAACATCTGTGTATAGTCCTCGCAAGACTGCGTGAACATCAACTGTATGCAAAGTTCAGTAAGTGCGAATTCTGGCTTCGAGAAGTACCTTTCCTTGGGCATGTGTTGTCCGATGGAGGAATTATGGTGGACCTCGCCAAGGTACAAGAAGTACTGAACTGGAAGGCTCCTATCTCGGTTCACGAGGTCCGGAGTTTTCTTGGTTTGGCTGGCTATTATCGTCGCTTCATCCCGGATTTCTCCAAAATAGCCAAGCCAATGACTCGGTTGCTATAAAAAGACACCAGGTTTGTCTGGACTCCTGAGTGTGATGCGGCTTTTCACCAACTGCGAACCCTCCTAACCTTAGCTCCGGTTTTGGCACAACCAGATATCGAGAAACCATTTGATGTTTATTGTGATGTCTCAGGCATAGGTTTGGGAGGTGTTCTGATGTAGGAAGGCCGAGTAATTGCATATACCTCTCGACAACTTCGGAAGCATGAGGCGAATTATCCAATGCATGACTTAGAACTCGCCGCAGTTGTTCATGCTTTGAAAGCCTGGTGACACTATCTGCTGGGCAATGTCTACAATATCTACACAGACCACAAAAGCCTCAAATACATCTTCACCCAACCCGAGTTAAATATGCATCAAAGAAGATGGCTCGAGTTGATTAAGGATTATAACCTTCAAGTGCACTATCATCCTGGCAAGGCAAATGTAGTTGCGGATGCTTTAAGCCGTAAGTCTCATTGCCATTCCCAAGTTGTAACTGATTTTCATCGATCTCGCCTTCTATATCCAGTAGTCTTGTACAACATCACTGTCAGTTGTACTCTCAAAAGCAGAATTATTGAGCTTCAAAAGACTGATCCTGGTGTATTCCACATAAAACGCAAGATGAAAGAGCAAGAAACTACACAATTCAGGGTAGATGAAGAGGGTGTACTATGGTTCAAGGATAGGTTAGTTGTGCCTAAGGACCGAGAGCTTAGAAATGATATTATGTCTGAAGCCTACTCCTCTAAGTTGTCCATCCATCCTGGTAGCAATAAGATGTATTATGATTTGAAGCCATACTATTGGTGGACCAAGATGCGGAAAGAGATAGCTGCATATGTGGCTAGGTGTGACACCTGCTGTAGAGTTAAAGCTGTGCACATGAAAGCTGGGTTGCTTCAACCACTTTCTATCCTAGGTTGGAAATGGGAAGAGATAAGTATGGATTTCATTGTCGGTCTTCCTCCTACTGTCAAAAATCATAACTCCATCTGGGTAATTGTGGATCGTTTGACCAAATCAACTCACTTCATTCCAGTTAGAGTGGACAATCGTCCCACTGACTATGCTGAGTTGTACTTCAATCAGATAGTCTGGCTCCACGGGGTACCTCGTACTATCGTTTTTGACCGTGGTCCCCAGTTCACTGCTCGCTTTTGGGAGCACTTGCATCACCTTCTGGGAACCAAGTTAGTGAGAAGTTCTGCTTATCACCCCAGACGTCAGGTCAGACGGAACGAGTTAACCAAATCTTGGAAGATCTGTTGCGGGCATGTGTAATATCATCCAAGGGTTCTTGGGAAAAATGGTTACCTCTAGCTGAGTTTTCGTACAACAATAGTTACCAAGAGAGTATTAAGATGGCCCCATTCGAAGCTTTGTACGGTCGTAAGTGTAGAACTCCACTAAACTGGGTAGAAGCTGGTGAAAGAAGGTATTATGGTATTGATTTTGTTCAGGAAGCTGAGGAACAAGTCCGTACCATCCAAAAACATATGGCTGCAGCCCAAGCTAGACAGAAAAGTTATGCTGATCGTCATAGAAAACCGCTCGAGTTTGAAGTTGGAGACTTCGTTTACCTGAAAGTTTCTCCAATGAAGAGTGTCCAACGTTTTGGTGTTAAGCGGAAACTTGCGCCAAGATACGTGGGTCCTTTCCAGATCATAGGCAAGAGTGGTGCTGTTGCGTACAAAATCCAGTTACCTCCTGAAATGAGTGCCATATTCAACGTCTTTCATGTATCTCAGCTCAAAAAGTGTCTTCGAGTTCCTGAGGAAAGAGTCCCGTTAGGAGATATCAGGCTTGAGTCTGATTTAACTTACGAAGAAAAGCCAGTCAGGGTGATAGATACTCAGGAACGAGTAACTAGAAGCAAAGTGGTTAAGTGGTATAAAGTGATGTGGAGTAATCAGGGTAGTGAAAGTGACGCTACATGGGAACGGGAAGACTATTTGCGGGATGGCTATAAGGAATTCTATGAAAAATGGTACGCTTTCCAAATCTCGGGATGAAATTTTTATAAGGGGGGAGGGCTATAACACCTCAGGTGTTTAGCTCCATAATTGCATTGCATTACATGAGCATAAGCATGCATCATTTCATGTTATTTCATATGGTTGCAACAAATGTGATTTGTTTTTAAAGTTTTGTTTGGCTCACATCATGTGACACTAGGGAGTTGGTGTAACTAAAGGGTAGAGTAGCCAATTATATCTCACAACACTTTAGTTATACTTAGGGTCACTAATGGAGCAAGGTTCATGTTGACCAAAATCACCAAAATGCCCTCCAAGGTGTAGTTGACCAGCATTTAGCCCTAGGATGCTCTAGTTTGACCAATTAAAAAGTCTAGCTTAGAGACCTTGCATGGAGGAGCACCCTTAAGCAAAGTTGTAGGGAATTTTATGGGGAACAAAAGTCTCAATATGACCATCTCATGAAACTGGCCAGAACATGCTCAAAAATGGCCCACAAGTCAGCTAGAGGGGCTGTCTCAACACTTAGAATTTTTCTAAGTCTCAAAAGTGTCCCTCCAGTTTTACTGTGGCCTACTTTGGAAGCTTGTAGTTTGCAAACCAGACCAAACCAGCCCCAACTCATATTGACAAACTTGTAGTCCTTGTGTAGCTCTACAACATTTTCAACATCACCATCACCTAGTTCTAAATGGTTTAGGAGATGTGGTGTCTTGAAAATAGGGTTTCAGTCGGTTTCACTGACTGAAAACACGTTTCAGTTTCCAAGTACACCACTTTGGAGCTTTGTAGTTTCAAATCCAAACCGAATCTGTTCTTGAGCCAATTAGCAAAGTTGTAGCCCTCACGAAGCCCTACAATTTTGATGTTATCACCTTCTCCTAACTCGAACCGGTTTTGGAGATAATCATCGTTGAACTTGCTCTGTCAGTCGGTCTTTGAGGCCACGATTGCAACGCTGATTCAGTTCATCAGTGGAGTGGCCGACCGGCCACAGACCATCGCCGCCGTGTGTCCCTCCACGCGCCGCGTGCGACCTGGCGTCGTGGCCAGCTGCTCGACGCTTAGAAGGCGTCCCTGCTGCCTCGCCAAACCCGCCCGGCCATTTCTCTCTTTCGCAAGAGCCTGAGGCGGAAGAAAACACTGCCTCCCTCCCTGCCGTGGCCTCCGACGAGCTCGGCCGGCAGTGTCATCACGGCATTGCCCAATCCCCTTTGTCCGAAGCTTCAGCACGCTGCCGCTATCTCCTCCACCCATTGATCGAGCGAACCGAGCCGTGGTAAGGGTCTCTTGGCCGATTCCGCCATTGCCGCCATGGGCGACCCCCTTTGCCGGAGTTGGGCGCTCCGTGGCCGGGGTAGTTAGGGCCTCTCTCCATCTCCCTTCTCTACCTCAATCAGTCCGCCTAGTTGCAGTGAAGCTCGTACCGAGCTGAGAGGTGACCGTGCGGCCTCACCGATGGCGGCGCACCGTCACCCGAACCTCACCGGCCGCCGCTCACAATGGCGAGCCCCTCCCACTCTAACCCAAGCCTTCCTACTTGCACGAATCGAAGCGCCGCGTGACGGGGAACGCTTAGGTGGGTTCGGTTTCCCGGGCGAGCTCCCCTCCGACGAGCTTGAGCTCGCCGGAGCACGCGGTTCGCCGCGCCCTTGCCCCTCTCTCTCTGACGGCGGGAGCTCGAGCGGGCCACGCCGCGAGTCGTGGGCCGCGTCTTTTCCGGGCCGGCCCAGTAACTAATCCGACTTATTTCTTTTATTCATTTTTCTTTATTCTGTCACAGTTTTTGGATAAGTTTTGGAAAATGTAGATCTAGGGTTTTACTTGCTCAAAAATTATGAGATAAATTTTGTTAGGATCTACTAGGGGTGTAGTATTTTAGAAAAATATGAGTTGGTTATGTGATGTTTAGTTTCTGGGAGATTTAAATAGGTTTTTGAAATGTGTTTTAGATTGCATGCAAACTTGTTTAAATCATATCTTGAGTTTCAGTGTTCCAAAAATTATGAAATTTGGTGGGTAGGCTAATTTATACTTGCTCTAGCTTTGGTAAAAATTTGGGCAGTAGTGCTTAAGTACTTTTCAAGTTATAATGCTATCTTGTCATTTTAGGGAATACTTGAATGAATTTTAGTAATTTTTCTACATGTGCAGTATTCTTATAAATTTTTGGAGAATGTCTTGATACCATAAAGTGTCTAAGAAAAATATGAAATCTGTTGTTTGATACTTTTCAATATGATTTGTTAATTATACAAAAATCAGCCTTTTGGGCTTGTGAATTTTGTTTAGGGAGTTTCTTTAAATAATTTTAGTTCAAATTTTTACAGTGGTCTTTTTTTGGTTCCTAGAGTCTCCTGTAATTTTTGTAGAATTTTAGGAGTAGTTTACATATATGTTTAAAATTTCACTTAATTACTTAAGTAAATTAAGAAATGGGTAAATAAATATTTTAGGTGGGCCAACCTTACTTTCTGGTGTTTTTGTGACCTATGTGAACTTTTGGTAATATTAGTTTGGTCTTATGGGATGTTTGCCACATAAATAAATATTTAATCTTTGCAATTCTAGGTTTTCTGGACAGCTGGTAGTATCTTTGGGTTTGACCCTTAATAAAAGTGTTTGCGGGAAAACTTGTGAATACCAAAGTTGTAGTAAACTTGATAAACTAGCTTGTGTCAAAATTTGGGAGCATTTGGCTTAGTAGTTTAGGAGTTATTGCTGTTCTAAGTGACAGTCCAGAATTGACTGCTCTCTGTTTGGGGAGGGCAGATTCTGGAACTTTGGAATTTCGACTAGGTAAACTTTGGAATTAAGTGATGTGGCCTGAAAATATTTTGTGGTGCATTTCATAAGCTTTCCAGATTGTCTTATATAATATCTTTTGGAGTTGGGAATCTCCAGTTATGTTAGAAACAAGTAGCTGCTGTCCAGAATGTCTTACTGTGATATTTTGGGTTGGATGTGGTAACCTAAATAATGTCACTCTTGTGTTTGTTAGGTGTTAGGGCCTTAACCGAAGATGAACAGCTATACCTTAGGTTGAGTAGATTAGGTAAGTACTTCTCCACCGGAGAAGAGATTTGCACGTATTGGTGAAGTGACTTGAATAGAGTACTTTTACTGCTAAAATGCATTTCATTCCGAGCATGTTGCACCCATTATGCATCCATGATATTTATTGTGCACTCATGCAATAGGTGTTCCGGAGGGGGTAACACTCCTCGAGTTCGAGCCAGCGATACCGGAGGAAGTCCAGGACCAGCCAGAGCAACCAGAGGAACCAACCGACGGAGAAGTTCCCGCAGAAGACCTGCCTGAGTGTCCTGACCACCGGCCCTCGACCTTTCTGAAAGGCAAGCCCCGGTGCATGCTGAACCCATCATTTTATAAATCTATCTTGAGTACTTTTAATTGTTTAATGCATTAAGTTATAGGAGTTGTATGAAAACAATTGTTGCATTATACCTGTCCTTGTCCAGATATCGTACTTAATCCTATATTAGGTTTAGACGCGTGTCAATGCTTAGCCCTGCTTAGTTCGGTAGAAGTCGGGTGATTTCCGGTCATCCGCGAGATGTAGGAAGGAGTCACGAGTGGCTTATGGCTATCGTGGATGGAACCATGCTTAAAAATGAAATTGAGACCAGGCGGGAGTTCGATAGTACAGCCGCAAGATACTTCACGTCTTGGGTGTGGAGCTATGCCCATCTGAGTCGTTTAAGGACCGATTCGCTGTATGTCCTTGAGTCATGTTGAACGCAGTCTAACACTTAGTTGGCCGGATAAGTCGTTCCGACCGCGAAGCCGAGTAATTTGATTTAGGCCGGGAATCGAATGGTAGGTTGCTTCTTGGAGGAGAGAAAGGATGTGCTTGAGGACATTGGCGTGAGACCAAGGGGGGGTTAGAGTCCCTATCACCTGGCAGAGTGTCGCCCTTGGGGTCGTGACATCATTCGGACCCGCGATTCCTGAATCATATGAAAAGGTGGCTTGTGCGACCCTGGCAGGGGCCTGCGCGGTGAGTGTTAGAAATACCCCTCTAGCTGGATAGGAATTCGATTCGAGTCGCCATCGCTCGCGGTTAGTGAGCACTTGACTTGAGCAGCGGCAACGTAGATCTCATTAAATGAACCGGTGGTTAAGGGAATGATACAATGTTGCCACAATTCATACCTGCTCTGGATATAATAATGATAATTGTTTGATTATAATCAAGTGCATGCTTAGTACAGGTGCTAAGATAGATGACAGGTAAATGCTAAAAAAATAAATGTTAGTACAGGTTAACAGAGTTTAAATTACTTATGCTTTTCCGCAAAAAGGTAATGTCAGCCAGCTCCAATTATGAAAGCCTTGCATAATCCTTGGTGTCATCTTATTTTTGGTTTTTGATGGGTAAGTCTAGCTAAGTACATTCCAGTACTCAGGGTTTATTCCCTCCTGTTGCAGATGATATGCTCTACCAAGGCTTCTGCAAAAATTGTCTCCACCCTGCGGGTGACGAAGACTAGATCACTAGGGCGTGATCATCTTTATGTACTTTCCTGATGCTTTTGCGGGTGGTTGACCTTCAAGACTGGCAGTAGTATGTGAACTAATGCGTGTGTTATGCTTCCGCTACTTTATAAACTTGGTTTGTAATATTTGCGACTCCGTGTGTGTAAACTTATTTCGGAACTATTTGTGAAATGTAACGTATGATGTTATATGTTGAATGATGCGATCTTGGTTGTAAGCAAGTTGGTTTGAAATCCTTCGTGGTTTCGATTGACTACCGGGATTATATGGGCTCAAGTTCGAAAATTTGAGCGCTTCGGTGCTTGTTTTTGTACTTATGCTCTTATAATTTGGTCGGTTCTGTTACAATTAACCCCTATACCCTTACGGCTAGACTTGGGCTGGCCCAGACCAGAGGGCCCGGCCCACCAGAAGATGACGCGTGGCCTAGTCTATCTGCTCGGCGTCCCACGCAAGGAAAGCAAACTTGGAGATCAAGCAAGATCCTGGTCGGTTAGAATAGAAATCCTTATCCGGCCAGCTATGACAATTGTAACCGGGCAGGATTAGTTTCCAGATTTGTAACCCTGCCCCCGGACTATATAAGGCGGGCATGGGACCCCCTCAAAACACAACTCATTATACATAACAATACAAATTAGACACAGGACATAGGTATTATGCCCTCACGGCGGCCGAACCTGGATAAAACCTTGTTGTGTCGTGCATCATCATCTAGTTCGTAGCTTGCGTACCTGTCTACCGACAAATCACTACCTTAGGCATATCCGTTGGTAGACTGCCAACCAGGTTTCGTCGACAGTGGCACGCCAGGTAGGGGGTGTGCGTATAGCTTCCTAGGTGAGCAAGATGGTCATCATCCCTGACTCCGTGGCCGTGGCGGACGGTCTCTCGTTCACCGTCGGCTAGATCATATGGACCACCGGTGTCAACAGCTTCACCGCCACTACCACGGAGGAGGCGCAGATCCGATCTATGTCGACCACGTCTTCATCGGCTTCCACTCCAGCTACGACTCTGACCACTCCAGCAATGGCTCTGACCACTCCAGGAACGGCTCCAACCACGCCGACAACTCGTCAACCACTGCCCTGCTACAAAGGAAGGGTGATCGACAACACCGACCTGATCAAAGCTATTGACCAAGTCGGCCACAAGCTCTCGCAAACCCTGACTTAGGTAGATTCGATCCAAAATCAATCTACCAACCAGGTACTTCTCCACCACAATAGATCTTCCCGACCAGTTCGGAACCGCCGTCCAATATGGCTAGGTACAGATCTAGTGGTCACCGCTACTCCTAAAGGACGTACGGCACACCTTCGCCCGGTTCCTACACCTGGCCTCAGGCTCTCTGAGTACCAAGTCCCGACGAAGGATTGCCAGGCCCTCCCATACGGCCTGAAAAATGCTGCTTTCGAGTACGCGTATCGTACACCTCATATGTTCATGGATCCCACGGAGCGAGACCTTGTTTTAGATTTGTACTTCCTGGATATACCTCGACCACCACCAGGCAACACCGTCAACATGGTCGGTATCCAAGAGTATCATCAAGGTTCAGTTCATACATTGCTCGAGGATGGCGACTCCAGCACTGGATCTACACGCTCTATCCACACCGAGGCTCAACACCTTAAAGATGACAAATATGGTCTGGATCCACTACCGTACCCTCTGGGTTTCTCTGCAATCCCAAGGTTCCCACCAAGACGTGGCGACATGGTGCTCAACGTTAGCAATGACGAGTCCGCGGTCGTGGGAGAAACTGATGAGCAACGGCAACTTCGTGAACAGCGTAACGCCGACTGCGCCGAACGCCGTTAGCATGAGGTTGAAGAAGAAGCACGTCGCAGGGGACCGTGACCTCGAGATCTGGTTGATGTAACACCCTGGTGTTACGCAGACATTTAGCATTGCAAATCATACGCATGATGCATCATTGCATTTATAATCACATGTGAAGTAGAGTGCATTTTGAGTTGAAACATTTCTGTGAAATATGAATGTTGCATATAGTTGTTTAGAATTGTTCCCCCTTGATTATACTTGCTAGGCTACTAAAACATGTGTGGCTATAATTGTAAATCACCTAGAATTAGTTAGCACAATTTTTGGAGCAACTTTGGTATCCAAAGTTTTGTCAAATTTTGCTTTTAAGAATATTATTGGAAAATGGTAAAAAACCCTCCCTATTTAGCTTTTATTCTCTAATTCAAAATCTGTTGGGAATTTTGAGTTGGTCCCTTAATAAAAGGTGTAGAGAATTAAATTCTAAGTAACTTTCATTTTTGGGCCATTTTCAGAAAAAAGCCATCTTCTTGCTCAAAATGGAATTTTAAAACTGTTAATTGAAATTATTTGAAAATTTATTGGAAATAAAAATAGAAAAGTCATTTCTTACCGTAGCAGGCCGCCGCTTCCCTTTCGGCCCACTGGCCAAAGCGGCCCGGCTTCTCCCCGTGCGCGCGTGCGCCCGCAGCAGCCCCGCGGCCCGGCCCACGCCCGCGCGGCCTCCTTCTTCTCCCTCTCGCGCGCCTCGCTGTCCCGACCGCGGCAGGCATCACGCGCTGTGTGGCGGCCGCATGCCGGCGACGCCGGCTGGGTGGCGCTCGGTGGCCCCTCTCGCGCACGCGCTCGCCTGCCTTCAAGTCGACCGCAACGTCTCCCTCTCTGCCTCTCTTGCGCACACGGCTGCACCCGCACGGTTCCGCCGCGCGTGAGCTCACCAGCATTGCCGTTCCGGCAACCGCATCACACCATCGGCGCCTCCATCTTGCCCCGAGCTCTGCCTCTCCCTCGCGCAGCCCGTGCTTGCACCAGTTTCTTGTGGTAAGGCCCCTTCGATGGGTATTGCTCGCCGGAGCATGGCCGAGCTCACCGGAGATTTCCGCTCCGTGGGCCACTCCTCTCCGCCCCACCTTCTTCCCTTCTTGCACGCACATCTTGCTCGCCGCGACTCACTGGTGCTCGAGCACCCTTCCAGTGACCGTATCGTGGTCGGGGATGGCTGGTCGGCGACCACCCGCGCCACCGTTCCGCCATGGACGGCGGTGATCGGTCCTCCGAGCTCCATTAGCCACCGCGTGTGTGCCATCGAGTTCACGAGATCAAGGTGGTCAGCATGGTGACCTTGGCCTGGCCGGAGGCCTCACCGCCGGTGAGCTATGGCCACCGACGTCTCTCTCCCTCTCCCTGTGACTGGCCCGTGGGGTCGCGGGTCCACATGTCTGTCTCGTGTGCGATCGCCGGGTTCAGTTCTAGGGTGCGTGTAGCGTTTGAGCGGTCGGATTCAAAAAGATGTAAACTAAATGTTTTTCTAGAAAATGATAAAAGGCTTTTAAAATCCATAACTTGCTCATTTTGGCTCCAAAAATTGTGAAATAAATTTTGGTAGACTTCTTAGGACCAGATCTATGATCTAAAAATGTTGCATGTCAAGTTTCAAATACTTTTATGTAGAGTTTTTATTTAATCATTGAAATTTCTGTTTTCTTGATAAATATGTAATAAAGCATATAAAGCTCAGAAAAATATGGTTTCAATTTTGTTAATCTTTTTGTGTAATGCACCTTCTAGGAAAAATATGTGCCATGCATGTTCTGTAAAAAATTTTTGATGTGTAGTGCAAGTGCTTATTATTATTGATATTTGTTATTTTTGATATAGAGAAAAATATGAATAAAACATGCATATAATAATTTTTCTATAGTGATTGTTTATTGTGCAGAATGTAAGAAAAATACTAAATTTATTCTTTGATACTTTTCATAGTATAAAGTATTTTTATGCTCATTTTTAGGCCCTAGATTGTTATTTTTGTGTAGGCAGTTCTAGTATTCCAAATGTAATGAAATTTTTGTGGCATGCTAGATTAGATGATAGTAAGCCACTGTAATTTTCTCAAAATTTTATATGCTGCCAAAAGAAGTGTTACTATTCAAACATAGTTTCAACTAGGGTTAAATTAACCTTGTTAATGCATGCTTAGTTGATAAGAATTTCTTTGGTGTATCTTTGAAGCATCTTAGATTTCTGTGGTGACTTGGCATAGTAGAGGATGATTGTAGTAGTAGTATACTAGTACATGTTCTTAGATGATGTGGACTACCTTGTAGAAGACTTGTATTCCTACTTTATACAATAAAGTAAACCTGTTCATCTATATTTCATTCATCATGATCATTACATGTCATCTCTGCAATGCACCTAGGTATGAGTACTTATACATTTGCATCATACAGGATCGCAAGAAGTAACTCCGGTAGCAGTTCCCGAGGAGCCGGAAGAGCAGCCCGAGGTGCAAGAGCAGGAGGTGCCCGAAGCCGACGAGGAGGCCGGTGAGGATCTTCCAGAGTGCCCCGACCATCGCCCGAGCTGTTTCGAAAGAGGCAAGCCCCGGAGCATTTCTCTCCCGGTTTGCAAATATTTTATTAATGCTTTACCTTGATTGATGCATTACGTTTAGGAGTTGTTTGCAACCGTTGCTGCATTATACCTTGTTTACCTTTGTTCTACCATATCCTTGTTACCCTGGTATTCACAGTCAAGAAATGCTTAGCCTGCTTAGACCAGTAGAAGTCGGGTGATTTCCTGTCACCTGCGAGCTATAGGTGGTTACCTGGATCTGCTTGAAAAAGTATGTCATCTTAGGATAACTAAGTGTTATTTTGAAATTGAGACCGAACGTAGACTTGCAGGGTTTTGGACTGTAGTGTTTTCTGTCTGTGTCGATTAAGGACCGACCGTTGTTGGGCCTCGAGTCATGTTGAACGCATGCCTTACATTTAGCTGGCCGAATAATGTACTTTTTGACCATGAAGATGGGAGATTATTCGGGACGAGTGGATTGCCCGCAACGCATTGTACCGGACTAGGTGTGGTAGGACCCGGGGGCACGATGATAAGGCCAAAGAGCAGTCGGGCGGCCCCCGGGTACATGTGGTTCCTGGCAAAGTTGAGACTTTACCTGAATAGTTGACTCGGTGACCAATATCTCACTTTAGCGGGTGAGTGAGGTTTGTGTGAGGAATAAATTACCAGCTGGTTAATAATCGATTCGAATGGCCATCGTTCACTAGATAGTGAACACTTGACTTGAGTTACTTCATCGTAGTAATACTGATGGAACACTTGGACAGTTATATAGAATATGACATGATGGAAGTTGTTAATGATCATTGGTTATCCTTACTTGTTTAATTACATGTTCACTCTAGTACAGTTGCAAATGTAGTTGGCAGGTTAATAAAGATTTAACTTGATATAAAAGCTTCTGGAAAAGGTTCCTTAAATGCTAAAATGCCTTTTTGCAAATGAGTCAGCTACCCTACCATAAAGCCTATCATGATCCTTGGTGTCGTTTTATTTTTAGTTATGTCGGGTAAGTCTAGCTGAGTACCTTCTAGTACTCAGGGCTTTGTTCTCACTTGTTACAGATGGGCAGATGTATTACGGCTACTGTATCAACTGCCTTTATCCTGCGATGGGTGAAGCTTAGACCATGGGCAGTGGTTATTCCCTACGTCTCGTCTGATACTTTTGTTGGAGACGATCATCAGCTGACACTTTATTTCGAACTCTGTGTGAGTGTGTGTATGGTTTGAACTAAATGCTTCCGCTACTTTTATTTGAACTTGGTTTATAATAACTATGTTTAAACTTCGATGTATCTGCGATGTGAACTTTTATGTAATTTGTGATGGTGACCGCTAAACTTATTACGATCTTGGCTGGTATGTAAGTTGCTTTGAAATCCGTCGTGATTTCACGGACTACCGGGTTATATGGGCTTAAGTTTGCTAAATCGTCTGCTCGGTGGATGATTTTCTTACTTAATTTCGTATAATTGGTTGGTTCTGTTACAGCTAGCATCGGAGCATGGTTTAGCGTGTTTACTGTTCACAAGTGTATTTAAAACAAAAATGGGTTTGACAAATGTGATTTCCAAACTAAAAGTGTGCCAGTGGTCATATCCTTTATGCCTAGTTAAGGACTTTAGGTGTCTTATTTAAGTACTGACTTGGGGTTCTTGCATCATATTTCTCTTTCGTTGCTCATACGGCGTGCTATTATATGAGTGCCACTTAATTGAGTGGTAATGTATGGATCAATTGCCCCTATGCCTCGGTAAGTGTGAGTTGTGAGAGCATGATCGGATACACCGCCGATCTAGGGAGAGTGCTTATATGATGCTGGAGTAATTACATGTTCTACGCATGTTTTACAAAAGTGTCGCATGTGTGGTTGTTCCGTCCATTGAGGCGATACCGTCAATAGGGCGATGTTTTGGGTAGTTACTACCGCTGTACGTGTATCTGGGGATTCATGTTGAGCGTGTAGGTAAATTTACTGCTTTCATGCATCCATGGGGAATTAGGCTGAAATGAATTTTCTACAGGTACATAACAACGTTTCTCGTGTAGAATGTATTAGTTACGTATATGAGAGATCGCCTGTATGCCACCAAATTCATCGCTAAAGATTATTTATTTTATAAGTTTGTAAGAACGTAAGAAACGTACATACATCATATTACTTGTGCATTTCATTCATGTCATGCATTCCTCCCCTTATAAATTGATTATCTTCTTTTGATAAAAATTGTACCAACTTAAAATATATTCTCACAAAGTAATCAAAACTTTTGCTACCGATGGCCCGCATGAAGCAGACTGCCCGTAAGTCCACAGGCGGAAGAGCACCCCGACACCAGTTGGCCCCGCGGGAGTGCCGCAGCACAGACACCTTTCTGAGTGAGTTTGGCATGCCAACATTGCTTTGGAGAGTGCTCCATGATGTGGGGTACCCAGAGGGTCAAGAGCCGGTGTACTCTTGGAGTAAGAGCTAGTTAGCCGAGGATGGACTTGCAGTAGTAGAGATCACAGTCCCTGCTCTTGGTGATGCTCCCAAGTGGGATGGTTGGCACTTGGAGTTTGAGGGACGCACTCCGGTTAAGGGTGCAGAGGGAGCAGCTTTCCGTGTCATCAGGGACATAATGAGCAGATTTCCCAATGAGCTGGCAGCAGCCCTGGCTGGTACTTTTCCTAGAGATGATTCTCGCGATGCTATTTGGGTGTAGCCGCAAGGTAGTGCCTTGGTTAGAGGCCCAAACGAAGGACAGGCTAGCGACAACCACGCTATGAGTGCTATGTATGCAGCTATCAGAGCATACCAAGGTCTTGAGTGTACCTATTGGACATTAACTGGTTTTAATGGTGATGATCAGCTCAAGGCAAGAAAACAAAAGAAGCAGGGATGTGCTATAGCTAGTTTGCAGGAGCAGTTGGCTAACATGAGCTTGCAGCAAGACCAGACTCTAGAGAGAGGTGATAGTGCTATGCAGCGGGTGCATACGTTGACTCAGGCCAATAATAATGCAGACCACATGATTGGACAACTGGTTCAGGAGAGGAATGAAGCCTAGAACGAGAGGGACCTTCTGAGGTAGAGGGTCGAGGAGCTAGAGGAGTATAACATAAACTTGCATGAGGAGTTTCACGCACTCTACAACGGGATTGGCCCGTATGCTCCTCTAGACGCCACCGGTATGGACGTCGACGATGACGAGGATGAGCATGCAGTTGCACCTACCGACGACGATGACATCACTAGTGATGGTAGAGATGGTGACGTCTCTGACCCCGACGATGGCCCCGAGGAGTAGGCTAGTTGCTTTGCGTTAGCTACTAGGTCCTGTCGCGATGACCTTTCTTTTGGCTTCATGTACCTTGATGTATCTCGTTTTGAACCTTGAGACTTGGTAGGATGTTGGAACTTGGTTGGTCATGCGATACCTGAGCGCATAAAAGTCCAGTGTATGTATGCTAGCAATTTGGTTGTATGGACGCGATGTTTGCATTGAAGTAATTTAATTAGTGGTGTTGTTTTAATTGGAATGCGATTATTGTGCCTCTGTTTTATTGTATGAATTTGTTCTCTCCAATGAATTTAGTATGACATAATTTTTCATTCACTCACAATTACTACAGCTTCACTTAATCATTACTTGTTGCTAAAATATGCATATGGCAAACACTCACCACTCCACGTATGAGGCTGCTAAAACTAGTGGTAATAGTGCCGGGGCAGGTGGGAGTGGTGAAAACAACGTCAACCATAATGAGCCACACCCGGAACCACATTTGTCGCCTCCTCCACCGCTCACTGCATAGGTATTCTTTGCAGTTTCTTGGAAGTCAGCGCAATATCGCAGAAGAACATGGAAGATTTTCTGCGTACCATTGCCAACAATGTTCAATGTGGTAACAACCAAGGCAGTGGCAATGGAGTGAATCAGTACAACAACTTCAAGGATTTCATGGACACCAGACCACCAATTTTCAAGGAAGCAATAGAGCCACTTGACGCTGAAGAATGGATCAACACTATGGAAGATAAGTTCCATGTGTTGAGGCTGACTGAAGTACTGAAGATAGAATATGCTGCACATCAGTTACAAGGACCAGCAGAGATGTGGTGGAAGCATCATCGCACCACCTTCCCTCCAAATGCCCAGATCTCATGGAGAGAGTTCACTGAAGCCTTCCGTGGAGTTTATATTCCATCAGGGTTGGTTGAGATGAAGTTGGGAGAGTTCTTGGCTTTAAATCAGGGCACCAAAACCATGACGCAGTATTTGCATGCCTTCAACAACTTGTGTCGTTATGCTCCTGACATGGTTGACACAGATGCTAAGAGAATTGCTAGTTTCAAGAGAGGACTAAATCCAAAAATGATGAAACATGTGGGTACCAATACCCGCGCCAGATTCAATTACTTCATTAGTGATTGTTTGAAACAAGTGAAGAATAACAATGTGTACACTGCATCCAAGACTCGCAAGAGGGCCTTTGAGTCCGGACCATCACAGCCGAGAGTCCTCACTGCTAATCGTTCTGCCTATCGTCCGTCTGCACCAGGTGCAAGATTTAGGCCACCACAGCATAAAACCCAGAACTACAAGGGGCCGCAGAAGCCGTATAAGATGGCAATAGCGCTAGCAAAGACAGCTACAACTGCGGGACATGGCAACTATAAGAGGGCTATAGGATCTGTTGGTATAGTAAGGGGACCCTGCTACAATTGTGATCAACCAGACCACTTTTCAAAATTCTGTCCTTATCCGCCCAGAAAGAAGCAACAGACCTATACTGATCGGGTACACCACACCACCATGGATGAGATTCCTGAGGGAGAGCCCATAATAGCTAGTAAGTTTCCTGTTAACCAACACCCTGCAGTTGTTCTATTTGATTCTGGATCATCGCATTCTTTTATGAGTCAAGCATTTGCACGGAAACATGAACAACTATGCACAGATTTGAGTTATGGTTACCGCATAAGTTTGGCGGGGGCTGATGTTTTAACCAATCAGATGGTTAGAGGGGCAACCCTTGAATTAGGTAGTCAAAAGTTTCGAGTGAACTTGATAGTTATGCCTTGACTAGTTTTGGATGTCATTATAGGGATGAATTGGATGAAAGATTGGGGGGCAGTTATAGATACAGGGAGTCGGGTACTTACCCTTAAGGATCCCCAGGGTGAGGGTACTTTTCGGGTACCGTTACCTAGAAGAACAAACCTCGTGAGTGTGACATGTGCTATGGAAGTCATTCCTATTTATCAGATTCCGGTAGTGTGTGAGTTTTCGGATGTGTTCCCAGATGAGTTACCTGGTCTTCCGCCAGATAGGGATGTTGAGTTTGGGATTGAGTTGATCCCTGGGACAGCTCTAATTTCAAGGAGACCTTTTCGGATGCCTCCGGATGAGTTAGCTGAGCTGAAGAAGCAAATAGAGGAATTGTTAAAAAAAGGGTTTATCCGACCAAGTAAGTCTGAATGGGGATGTCCTGCCTTGTTTGTGAAGAAAAAGAAAGAGGGTACTTTGAGAATGTGTGTGGATTATAGGCCCCTTAATCCTGTAACTATCAAGAATAAGTATCCCTTGCCTCATATTGATTTTTTGTTTGATCAGTTAGCCAAAGCCAGAGTGTTCTCCAAGATAGATTTAAGATCGGGTTACCATCAGATCAAGATTAGGCCACAAGATATACCGAAAACCGTCTTTTCCACCAGATACGGGTTGTACGTTATGTCTTTTGGCTTAACAAATGCTCCTGCATACTTTATGTATCTGATGAATACAGTTTTCATGCCAGAATTGGATAAGTTTGTGGTAGTGTTTATTGATGATATTCTGGTGTACTCCGAGAATGAGAAGGATCATGAAGAGCATCTAAGAATTGTCTTGACCAGACTTTGAGATCATAAGTTGTATGCTAAGTTCAGCAAGTGTGAATTTTGGTTGAAGAAAGTTCCTTTCCTTGGTCACATTCTGTTAGAAAATGGAGTTTTAGTAGATCCGAGCAAAGTGCAAGAGGTTATGGATTGGAAGACACCAACCACAGTTTTGGAAGTTAGAAGTTTCTTAGGATTAGCTAGGTACTATCGTCGTTTTATACCATATTTCTCGAAGATTGCTAAGCCAATGACAAGTCTACTACAGAAAGATCACAAGTTCAGGTGGACAGAGGAGTGCGAAACAGCTTTCCACACTTTGCGGAAACTGTTGACCACTGCTCCAGTTCTAGCGCAACCGAACATTGAGAAACCTTTTGATGTGTTTTGCGACGCATCAAAAATAGGATTAGGCTATGTTCTTATGCAAGAAAGAAGAGTCATTGCTTATGCTTCACGTCAGTTGAGAAAGCATGAGATCAACTATCCGACACATGATCTTGAACTGGCTGTCGTAGTGCATGCATTAAAAATTTGGAGACATTACCTACTCGGTAATGTGTGCAATATTTTCACCGATCACAAGAGTCTCAAGTACATCTTTACCCAACCAGAGTTGAACATGAGACAATGAAGATGGTTAGAATTGATCAAAGATTACAACTTGAATGCACAGTATCATCCTGGAAAAGCCAATGTAGTGGTAGATGCTTTGAGTAGAAAGTCACATTGCCTGAATGCGCAACCTTTGCTCGAAGATGGTTTCGATCTAATGCACCCTGCCATGTTGCATAGTATTCAGATCAGTTGCTCTTTAGAGAGTAAGATAATAGAAGGCTAGAAAACTGACAATGAGATATTCCACATCAAAGAGAAAATTAAAGAAGAACCATCTAAGCACTTTAGAGTGGATGAATAGGACGTGTTGTGATTTGACGACCGTCTTGTTGTTCCCAAGGATCGGGAGCTTAAGAATAAGCTTATGGATGAGGCTCACCTTTCTAAGTTATTTATCCATCCCGGAAGTAGAAAGATATATCAGGAACTAAGACCTCGTTATTGGTGGAAAAAAATGAAGAAGGAAATTGCAGCCTATGTGGCCAGATGTGACACATGTTGTAGGGTGAAAGCCATTCATATGAAACCTACCGGATTGTTGCAACCTTTGTCTGTACCTAGTTGGAAGTGGGATGATATAAGTATGGATTTTATCACAGGCTTGCCCACTACTCAGAAAGGACGTGACTTGATTTGGGTGATTGTGGATCGCCTTACAAAGACCGCTCATTTCTTACCTGTCAAGGCAGATATCGGCCACCTCAATATGCCGAGAAGTATATTGCTAAGATTGTGAGATTTCATGGCATACCGAAGACTATAGTGTGTGACAGAGGGTCACAATTCACTGCCCACTTTTGGGAACACTTGCACAAAGGATTGGGAACTAGTTTGATCCGTAGTACTGCCTATCATCCTCAGACAGATGGTCAGACCGAAAGAGTTAATGCTGTTCTGGAGGATATGTTGAGAGCCTATGTGTTATCTTCCAGGGGTTCATGGGAGTCATGGTTACCCTTAGCAGAGTTTGCTTACAATAATAGTTATCAAGAAAGTATCAAAATGACCCCATTCGAGGCATTGTATGGTAGAAAGTGTAGAACACCACTAAACTGGATCGCGCTAGGAGAAACAAGATATTATGGTATTGACTTTGTAGAAGAAGCCAAGAAGAAAGTTCATATTATTCAGCAAAATATGAAAGTAGCTCAATCACGTTAGAAAAGCTATGCGGATAAAAGGAGGAGACCGCTTGTGTTCGAAGTTGGTGACTATATTTATCTAAAAGTCACGCCAATAAAGAAGAAACGGTTCGGAGTTCGCAGAAAGCTTGCCGCCAGATTTGTGGGACCATACAAGATCTTGGAAAGAAAGGGTCCAATAGCTTATAAGTTAGAGTTACCTGAGATAATGGGTGCTATATTCCTAGTTTTTCATGTGTCACATCTCAAGAAGTGTCTGCGCGTTCCAGAGGAAAGAATCAAACCCCGAGGCATAAAGCTCAAGTCAGATTTGGTATACCGTGAGCAACCAGTTCGAGTTTTGGACTCTAAAGAGAGGGCTACTCGAAACAGTGTGGTGAAAACATATAAGATACAGTGGAGTCATCATGATGAAGGGGATGCCACTTGGGAAATGGGTGAATATCTACAAAAAGCTTGTGAAGATTTTTTTATAACAAAGGGTTTGTAACCCAAATCTTGGGACGCGATTTATATAAGGGGGGAGGGCTATAACACCCCGGTGTTACGCAGGCATTTAGCATTGCAAATCATACACATGATGCATCATTGCATTTATAATCACATGTGAAGTAGAGTGCATTTTGAGTTGAAACATTTCTATGAAACATGAATGTTGCATATAATTGTTTAGAATTGTTCCCCCTTGATTATACTTGCTAGGCTACTAAAACATGTGTGGCCATAATTTTAAATCACCTAGAATTAGTTAGCACAATTTTTGGAGCAACTTTGGTATCCAAAGTTTTGTCAAATTTTGCTTTTAAGAATATTATTGGAAAATGGTCAAAAACCCTCCCTATTTAGCTTTTATTCTCCAATTCAAAATCTGTTGGGAATTTTGAGTTGGTCCCTTAATAAAAGTTGTAGAGAATTAAATTCTAACCAACTTTTATTTTTGGGTCATTTTCAGAAAAAGCCATCTTCTTGCTCAAAATGGGATTTTAAAACTGTTAGTTGAAATTATTTGAAAATTTATTGGAAATAAAAATGGAAAAGTCATTTCTTTCCGTAGCAGGCCGCCGCTTCCCTTTTGGCCCACTGGCCAAAGCGGCCCGGCTTCTCCCTGTGCGCGTGCGCCCGCAGCAGCCCCGCGGCCCGGCCCACGCCCGTGCGGCCTCCTTCTTCTCCCTCTCGTGCGCCCTGCTATCCCGACCGCGGCAGGCGTCGCGCGCCGCGTGGCGGCCACATGCCGGCGACGCCGGCCGGGTGGCGCTCGGTGGCCCCCTCTCGCACACGCGCTCGCCCGCCTTCAAGTCGACCATAGCGTTTCGCTCTCCATTTGCGTTTCCCCCCTCTTTGCCTCTCTTGCGCCAACGGCTACACCCACATGGTTCCGCCGCGCGCGTGCTCACCGGCATTGCCGTTCCGGCCACCGCATCGCACCATCGGCGCCTCCATCTTGCCCCGAGCTCCACCTCTCCCTCGTGCAGCCCGTGCTCGCACCAGTTTCACGTGGTAAGGCCCCCTTCGATGAGTATTGCTCGCCGAAGCATGGCCAAGCTCGTCGGAGATTTTCGCTCCATGGGCCCCTCCTCTCCGCCCCACCTTCTTCCCTTCTTGCGCACGCATCTTGCTCGTCTTGACTCACCGGTGCTCGTGCACCCTTCCGGTGACCGTATCGTGGTCGGGGATGGCCGGCCGGCGACCACCCGCGCCACTATTCCGCCATGGACGGCGGTGACCGGTCCTCCGAGCTCCATTGGCCACCGCGTGTGTGCCATCGAGTTCGCGAGATCGAGGTGGTCAGCATGGTGACCTTGGCCTGGCTGGAGGCCTCACCGCCGGCGAGCTATGGCCGCCGGTGTCTCCCTCCCTCTCCCTGTGACTGACCCGTGGGGTCATGGGTCCACATGTCTATCTCGTGTGTGATCTCTGGGTTCAGTTCTGGGGTGCGTGTAGCGTTTGAGCGGTCGGATTCAAAAAGGATGTAAACTAAATGTTTTTCTAGAAAATGATATAAGGCTTTTAAAATCCATAACTTGCTCATTTTGGCTCCAAAAATTGTGAAATAAATTTTGGTAGACTTCTTAGGAGCAGATCTACGATCTAAAAATGTTGCATGTCAAGTTCGAAATACTTTTCTGTAGGGTTTTTATTTAATCATTGAAATTGCTATTTTCTTGATAAATATGTAATAAATCATATAAAGCTCAGAAAAATATGGTTTCAATTTTGTTAATCTTTTTGTGTAATGCACCTTCTAGGAAAAATAGGTTCCATGCATGTTTTGTAGAAAAATTTTGATGTGTAGTGCAAGTGCTTATTATTATTGATAATTGTTATTTTTGATATAGAGAAAAATATGAATAAAACATGCATATAATAATTTTTCTATAGTGATAGTTTATTGTGTAGAATGTAAGAAAAATGCTAAATCTATTGCTTGATACTTTTCATAGTATAAAATATTTTTATGCTCATTTTTAGGCCCTACATTGTTATTTTTGTGTAGGCAGTTCTAGTATTCCAAATGTAATGAAATTTTTGTGGCATGCTAGATTAGATGATAGTAAGCCACTGTAATTTTCTCAGAATTTCTATGCTACCAAAAGAAGTGTTACTATTTAAACACAGTTTCAACTAGGGTTAAATTAACCTTGTTAATGCTTGCTTAGTTGATAAGAATTTTTTTTGGTGTATCTTTGAAGCATCTTAGATTTCTGTGGTGACTTGGCATAGTAGAGGATGATTGTAGTAGTAGTATACTAGTACATGTTCTTGGATGATGTGGACTACCTTGTAGAAGAGTTGTATTCCTACTTTATACAATAAAGTAAACCTGTTCATGTACATTTCATTCATCATGATCATTACATGTCATCTCTGTAATGCACCTAGGCATGAGCACTTATATATTTGCATTGTACAGGATCACAAGAAGTAACTCCGGTAGCAGTTCCCGTGGAGCCGAAAGAGCAGCCTGAGGTGCAAGAGCAGGAGGTGCCCGAAGCCGACGAGGAGGTCGGTGAGGATCTTCCAGAGTGCCCCGACCATCGTCCGAGCTCTTTCGAAAAAGACAAGCCCCAGAACATTTCTTTCCTGGTTTGCAAATATTTTATTAATGCTTTACCTTAATTGATGCATTACGTTTAGGAGTTGTTTGCAACCGTTGCTACAAATATTTTCAGTTATGTCGGGTAAGTCTAGCTGAGTACCTTCTAGTACTCAGGGCTTTGTTCCCACTTGTTGTAGATGAGCAGATGTATTACGACTACTGTATCAACTGCCTTTATCCTGCGATGGGTGATGCTTAGGACCATGGGCAGTGGTCATTCCCTATGTCTCGTCTGATGCTTTTGTTGGAGATGATCATCAGTTGACACTTTATTTCAAACTCTGTGTGAGTGTGTGTGTGGTTTGAACTAAATGCTTCCGCTACTTTTATTTGAACTTGGTTTGTAATAACTATGTTTAAACTCTGATGTATCTGTGATGTGAACTTTTATGTAACTTGTGATGGTGACCGCTAAACTTATTACGATCTTGGCTGGTATGTAAGTTGGTTTGAAATCCGTCGTGATTTCATGGACTACCAGGTTATACGGGCTTAAGTTTGCTAAATCGTCTGCTCGGTGGATGATTTTCTTACTTAATTTCGTATAATTGGTCGGTTCTGTTACAGTTGACGCCTTCGATAGAGTAGGCGATAGGCAAGTTTTCAGGACCCCAAGTGCCAACGTGCCATCGCCATGGCCAACCTGGACCGATTACCAGACACGCCAGAAAACCACGCGGTTTGTGAAAACATCAAAGCATATATAACCATTGCTATGGGCCAAACCGTCGAGCTCGCCTAGTGAGCCCGAGTTGCTACAAGCATGTCCATCGCATCTAGTCGGAGCCGTCATTCCCGTGCTTCAGAGCATCCAAATCGCCAACATCACGATGATCCACCTCCACCCAGTCCCCCATGTACTGGTGGTAGAAGCAGCGGTGATGGCGATGGCAGTGGTGGCGGCAGCGATGAGGGTGGACAAGAAGGTGGTCGAGGTCATCATGACAACAACCGCAATCGTCACGGCAATCGAGATCAGGAGGTCGAGCAGAACCCTTCTTGCGATCTCTATCACCGTCTTCCTCCTCACAAAGATGGATTCCCCCATACCCCTCACAAGGATGGATAATGACAGAAACAAGGAAGATCGAGTTGGGATGTAGATTGCAAATCCTGATCTCGTAATACAGACATAGACCTTGGAGGAACGGATGGATAGGAACCCCAAAACCTCGCTTGAAGAAATCTTCGAAGACAACTATCTCACCAGGCTAGGGATTAGGGTAGCTGTAGCTGCCCGCTGGCCGCCATCTAGCAAGCTCCCGGTTGTGAAGCACGCCCAGGCCGATGAGGTCGTTGATGGTCGATTTGGTGGACTTCGACTTCCACCACTCCTTCCTCATCATTTTGGCCCTTTTCGCCGCCTTCGTCTTGGCCATCTTCTACCTCTCTCGCCTCTTTGCTTTGGCTCTACTAGTGTACAGAGAACACGTTGCTCCTAACGGAGGTGAGGTGTGCTAATGGCGGTGGCGGAATCGTAATAGGGCATGCGGGCTGGAGGAAGAAGGCGGTTGGTTTGCAAATGCGACTGTTGGGTGTAAATGGGGAATGGCCGCACTGCGGCTATTTATCTCATTGACTGTGCTGTTCCACCTCCCCGAGATTCTCAGGATATGTGTGCAAGAAACGTGGTACGATCTCTTCGGTTTCCACTTTTTTCCCGGTACTGCGCCAGTAAATGCGCCCCTCATTTCCTCTACGGGAGGACCCACACTAGCATGCTACGTCTGGCGGATGGTTCATTGTGACACTGACAAGGCAGATGAGCATGACGATAACGTCACATTAGTCAACTTTTTGTGATATCATGTTAGAGCAAGGAAGAAAGAAAAATACAAATTAAATATTAAATATTTTGAGCCAGACGAGAAGACAGTAAGAGATGCTCGGGTACTGGTCTAGCCACAGATTGTCATAGACCACCGAGCACGTTATATTCCTTGACTAGGCTCGGGGACTCATTGACATGTCTCACATTGCTTGGGGATTCGTCGACCACGTCTCATGCTGCTCGAGGACTCCTCAACCATACCTCATGCTGTGCTCAGGGACTGTTTCGACCACTCTCTAACCACAGCTCGACGCCTAATTTCCTTGGCTACATGTGAAATTGGACTCACATACAGTTGAGAGATCATTACTTTTTAGACCTTGCTACAAGGATCATACGTCGCCTTTCAACAAGCTTGGGACTACATCGGTACGATGCACATGTTGGTGCATCTCAGTATCAAGTTTCCATGGAGTTATATTTTAGACCCTAACACCACATGCCTACATCACCTACTACTAGGCTCAGGGACTAAGTGGGCACACTTCACCTAGCGGTGAATGTGTCTATTTTTCGACCCCTACGCTTTGTTACCCTGCTTACATGTCTTTTCAGAAATACAAGTGGGCACACTTCACCAGGAAGGAAACCTTTTTCTTTTTCTCAAGAGCACCATACATTCTTCGGACAACCTACTTTCTTCGGCAACAATGGTGGCTGGTCGAACACCTGCAACAACTGCTCGAATGGTGTTTTGACTGGTTGGAAACATCAAGAACTCAAGCCTCACTGTTTGGAGAAGGTCAAGATGGTGTGTCGCATCACAATGCATAGTGCTCGAGGACTAGCTGTTGGGGGATTAACCCCTATACCCTTACGACTAGACTTGGGTTGGCCCAGACCAGAGGGCCTGACCCACCAGAAGATGACGCGTGGCCCAGTCGATCTGCTCGGCGTCCCACGCAAGGAAGGAAAGCAAACTTGGAGATCAAGCAAGATCCTGGTTGGTTAGAATAGGAATCCTTATCCGACCAGCTATGGCAATTGTAACTGGGTAGGATTAGTTTCTAGATTTGTAACCCTGCCCCCTGGACTATACAAGGCGGGCAGGAGACCCCCTCAAAACACATCTCATTATACACAACAATACAAATCAAACGCAGGACATAAGTATTACGCCCTTACGACGACTGAACCTGGATAAAACCTTGTTGTGTCTTGCATCACCATCTAGTTCGTAGCTTGCGCACTTGTCTACCGATAAATCACTATCTTGGGCATACCCTTTGGTAGACTGCCGACCAGGTTTCGTCGACTCTGTTGCCTTGTTTGGTGTGGATCTGTACGGCGGCGGTGGTGAAGGGTCGACGGCGACTGGGACTGGCTCCAACACCAACAACTCTGCTCCATTTGTTGCTGGTAGTAGATCCAGCGGTGGTAAGCGCAAATCTCCTGTCTGGGTTGATTTTGATGAGATCTTTGAGGATGTGAATGACACTAGCATTTGTATTAAAGTTTTCTACAAATGTGTAAGGCTACTTTGTCTGCTAGATCTGTTGCTGGTACTGGGCACTTGAAGAGGCACTAGAACTCATGTAGGGAGAAAACTAATCAACATGCTAGAGTTTAGTTTAGGCTTGCACTTAATCCTGATGGTTTGCATAATTGGGACTATAAACCTGATGTTGCTCGATCTGAGTTATGTCGCTTGATTGCTAGGCTTGATCTACCGTTAGGTATCGGTGACACAGATGCCCGGGAGAAGTACATTCAACATGCTCATAACCCTAGGTTTGTGCGGGTATCTAGGCAGACCACGACTATAGATCTTAATAAGCTCTTTACTGAACGTCATAATATGCTTAAGAATCATGTGTTGTCTGGTGCTTCCTCTATTGCCTGAACATGTGGAGATGCTGACTTGCATAAAGGATTGGGAGTTGGGAGACAGAAGGCTACAACATGATGTTGACAACCAAGAGTTGGAGGAGTCTTTCAAGAATCTATATCTGGATGAAGATGATGGAGGTACATCTAGTGCTTCTGCTGCTAGTCCATCTAGGGATGCTGGTGCTACTGGTTGAGAGATGAGAGATTGAGAGATGAGAGTTGAGAGAGGACTATCTCTTTTATCTGTATCTATCTGTAATTTGTAAGACTTGACTTGAGAACTTTGAACTTAATTAAGAGCTGTGCTGTACTCTTTTTTCCCTTTCTAGGGTTTCTCACAAGGGTGAGTTTTACCTAGAAAGGTTTTTAATGAGGCAGCATTGCACAAATAACTCATTTTTATCTTAAATGTGTCTTTTGGAGTTTCTTTGATTGCTGATTGAGAATTGAAATTAGTTTGAACTTTGAAAGTTAGACTATAAACTGTTAGAACTTTTATCTTAAATTGTGAACTATGATAGTATGACTATGAATGTGTGATTGACTTATTGTGAATGACTTGTGAAAATTATGAATGTCCTGGTGACTGTGATCAGTTTGAGGTGTTTTTTGGGGTAGCCAGGCTGTGGGCTGGCACGGGCCACAGATTTGGCCGTGCTTGGGCTGGCATCTAGGCACGAGGCACGCCAAGGCACGACATGTGAAGCACGAAAGCCTGTGAAGGCACGACCTTCATCGGGCCGTGCCGGCCCAAACCCATGCCGGGCCGGGCCAGGCTAGCCCGATGGCCATATATACAACCACAAAATAAAAATACAAAATTTGCTACACGACATGTAAATTGGTGTCAAGTGACCAATGGATAAAGAAAAAAGTCAAATTGACTGGCATACTAGCAATGCATTAATTTGCTATAAGATACCACACCCATTAAAATAATTATTTATAGCCTGAGAGAAGAACGAAACGGTTGTAAAATAACGTCTGGTGCCCTAACCCACTTTTTAGAACATGTCTTCTTCCTCCCTTCTCGCCACCGTGCCTCCTTTGCATCCTCGCATCGTTATGTCTCCTCCTCATGTCTTTTAGGCTGTCAAGCCCATGTAGTGCAACCACCATCGTACCTTGCTCGTAGGCAGTCGTGTACCACTTGTGCCATCGGGCACTTGTTGTCCCACTGTCTATCCTCGCACTACTGAGATTGACATCATAGCTCCAGTGCTCCTTTTGGGTCCCCACAGCAGGGGATGAAGCAGATGTGCTGCCCGAGTCAAGGGCCATGGGTGAGGCAGCGGTAGAAGGATGATCTGATAGAAGTGTCACGGGTCAAAATCATGGCAAGCATGTTGTTCGAGTTGGTGTCAGAGTACATGTCTCCGGTGGCTTGGGTGGACTCAGGAACACAAGAATCACGTAGAGGAGACACAATGATTTATCCTAGTTTGGGCTAATTCGGCCCCTACGTCCAGCAGTTGATCATCCTTATACTCAAGAGCACCCAAAATTGAGGGGTTACAACATAGTGTAAAGGAAGAAGATTTGGTAGGGGGTTAGCTCGGTGCTAATCCTAAGGTTGCCTCACCACCAGTGGTGCCTTCCCCCTCATTGGAGAGGAGGAAGACGATGGGATGTGGTGGAGGAGAGGCTCTCGGTGCCCCTCTCCATGTTGCCTTGCTCTCTGTGCAGAGCGAAGGTTGATGGAATGGAGTGTCTAGTGATAAAAAATGGGATCTTCCCCCTCTAGGTCTGACCTTATCCCTTATATAACGAGATAGGTCAGGTACATGATAGTTTGGGGGTTTAGTCTACGGTCTACATGTGCTAGAGTCTAGGAGGGTCTTGCAGCGGTGCGCCGTGGACCGTGGCGGTGTCTTGGAGCCTAAGAAGCTTTGGGCGTCATCCGGCTGCTCTATTCTGACACTCTGTGTGTTAGGCAGTGTCAGCTTGGACCAGCCTCCCCCAGGTGAGACCTTCTGGAGTCTTCTTGGTGGTACAGGAGGTCAGCTCTAGGGGCTGACGCACGGGGCTGTAGGAATCCTTGTCTTCTTGTGTCATGCCCCAGACGTGACCCTATTAGAGGAGCAGTTGGTAGGTCTATGCCTGGGGAGTGGCGTCGAGGAGCCCTCGAGCATCGGTAGCTCGAGGCTTGTCTTCTTGTGCCCAGGCCTTGGCTGACGTCATGAGCCAGGAAGGAGCCATGGACCAGGCTTGGTCATGTCATAGATTGGGAGCCCAAGACTTGGGGAAGCCCCTAAGCCCTAGGTGGAGGCTGTGGTTGAGTCAGGCACAGCTAGATCTCTTTACCAGAGGGTGCGCATGAGCGTGCCCGATGGGCATAGCCCCTGAGCCCCTGGGCGATCATGAAGGGGTTAGTCGGGGGGTCTTCTTCATTCGAAAACCATTGGACCCAAGGCTTAACATACCTGTATGTTAGGATCTCGTTAGGAGCCCCCCGAGCCCTTCGTGGCCTTACCTGGCATGATGGTGACAAAGGGCTAAATTCAATCATCTGGTGACCGAACCCTCCTTGGTGAGGACGTCTTCCGCTGACGAGAGCACTATGCCCTGCTTGGGGCCTTCTTCTCCAAAGTGATGGGTGTTGCTCGGCTATCGGGGCTGAGCGAAGATGGTGTTGATCCCTTCGTGAGCCTATGTTGCATGGGTCTTCGACTCGAGCGAGAGCTCGGTTAACTCATCTAGGATTTGCCGACTGTAGGCCTAGGATGCCCTCCTTTTTTGATCGGAGCTTGCTGTGGGCCGGGTGATCAAGTGCGCTAGGCTCTAGCTCAGGGCTATCTGATCATCCGGAGCACCATGCCCTTCTGGGGTCTATGGTAACAGGTCCCAATCTTCTTGAACCGGCCTTCTAGGAGTGCACCGAGGCTTGGATAGAGGCCCTTGTTGGGCCCACTACTTAGCAACTCCTGACCCAACTCTGCGGAGTTGGTTGGTTTTTTGGGGGATGCACCACCCGAGCGCCCGTCGATCGGGGGTCGGGTTGCTCTGTTTGGGTAGCCAGTGCAAACCTTAAGGCCATTGTGGGGCCTCCTTACCAACGAAAGGGGCGGCTTCTGGGCATGCTCCATCTATTGATGCCTTGCGTAGGCGGTTGATGGCGTTTGGGCCATCGTGCTTGGTGGAGGGGTTATGGCGCGCAGCCCCCGTGCCGTCCCGTGTCATCTGGGAGATTGGTCATTGGGACCACGGGGAGCAGATTCAGTGGAGGAGCTGTGGCACTTGTTGCACATAGATCCAAGGCGTTGATGATAGTCGGTGGGCCTAGGGGAAGCTAGATCCCCCAAGTCCTACGAGGAGGTGTGCGCAGAGTGGTCGGCGCGCGTGGTGGAAAGCGGAGCGGGGACTTAACTCATTGTCAGCGGTTCCCTGACTCCACCTTTACTGCGTGACCACTATTACGCTACCGCCCGGAGGCGTGCTGCGGGGATTGAAGGGACGCCTAGCCGGTTCCCCGGGGCCCTTTTTGACCATTGATGGTTGATCAGAGGGGCCAGGGCCGCTCACAGCACATCATACGGGCTATAATGGGGTGCCCTCGGGGGACGCGGTGTCTTCAAATCCTTCCTCTGGCCCCCTCTCTTCTTCCTGAGATCCATCTTCTTCGGTGGTGATGGCGGTGGCGATGATGTGCGATGCTTCCCTATCTATCTTTGATAACACTGTTAGCAAATAATGCAAATATAGATCAATCACGAGACACAAATTTTTACGTGAAAATCCTTGTGAGAAAAACTACGGGCACCGACTGACAATCTTTGCTATATGAAGAGAGTTTACAAAATGTAGAGAATACACTAAGTCATCTCTGTACTGCACCCGTACGATTTACAAGATTTATATATAGGCAGATGGACTATAGTATAATATAGAAACAAATCCTCAGACTAACATAGCCCGATCGCGGGCTCTCCGGGCGTCCCCTAAGATTAACATTAAAGCTCGGATCATACTCCAACATCCATGTCCAATTTAAAAAGTCTATTTGTCTTTTCTGTTTTCAGATTAAATTACTCTATCATTATTGTAGTCGGTACGACCTGCTACTTTTCGCTCTCAATGAAGTGGAGCAAGCCTTGTGATCAATATATGGTCATTTCTGCAAATATAGCCACGCTAAAGCTCGAAATGTTTCCAAATGAAAAGTAAAAGAGAAAAAGCCAATAATTATTTGCGCATAAAGAAAACAAAGAGTGACATGTTCATTTCACAAGGATAAAAAGAAAATAAAGAGCACCTATCCAAGTTAATGCACACAAGATCATGGTTTGCGAAAACATACTAGTTGTGTGAAGGTGACCATTCACAAAGATCTCGTAAGGTAAAGCTCTTTATATGGTACAACTCTAGAGATTCTGTTGCGTTTTGCAAGATCATAAACAGTTACACAACCCACCCTTAGGGTGAACCGATGAATAATATACCTGGTGCCAATGCTACCCTGGCCCGTTGTAGTTAACACGCATGGGTGGTGTCTATATGTCTAATCCTTCGTCAGGATAGAGTGAAATACACTATTAGTTCCTAAACTTTCCGCATTTAGATTCATAAACTCTCAATGTGGTTATCCAGGTTCTTCAACTTTTCAAGTGATCATTCTAAGTTCAATCTAGGTCCAGTCATGAACCTGAACTCACACTTCGAACAAACCACTTGAAAAGTTGAAAAACCTAGATGATATCTTTGAGAGTTCGTGGACCCAAATAAGAATATAGTAAACATTTAAGGATCCGCGGTGCATTTGACTTCTTAGAATATATCATTGCAAATAGGAGAAATGTTACTTAGCTAGCTAGGGCATGATATGGACCGGCATCGCACAAAAAAGGTTAATTGAAAATGTAATGAGTGTTGAAGAAACATAACGCTTAATTTTCAAACAGTGGTGTGTGTGCCTCTCTTAGATAGCAATGTTTTAACTATTGAAAAACTAATGCATAGTTAGCAACAGAAAATATATTACAGTTGCCAAAAAATTTGTACTTGACAAGAACAAATTGTAAGAAAATTGGGTCGTAGCAGAAAAGATCTTACTAATTTAATAGTCTCCACTCAAACCTTACCTTTTCTATGAGAGTATCCACCAAAGGTTCTTGATGCAATACTCTTTTTTCCCTCTTGACCATACCGCTCTGAACAAGAAAAAGAACACTAATGAAGGTAGGGAATTGTTATGTTAAGCATGGGAAAAACAAAATAATCGACTTGCTTTTTCAGGACACACGCCTTTGTAAATAAAACAATATGTCTCGTAAAATCATTGTTGTATTAGTGATATTTGGATGGTGTGGGTGTTACCATGATCCAAGAAATAATGTATTTGTGGACTTAACCTTGATCTTTGGTCACATGCTTTGGTGGACAAAGTTGTGTCAGAGTTCAGAAAGCTGATAGTTTGGGAGGTAGACTACCAAAATATGTCTCGAGTATATGTCAGGGCCAGAGTGAGTAGGCCAGACTCAATACCATGGTTCTTGACCTTCACTGAACTGTCTTGTTCCAACCTCTGAGAGCTGGACTATGCAGTGTGAAATTTTTCAAACTACTCTCCTTGGAGGTTTGGCCCAAGATGAAGATATTCCCCCAGGGCCAGATGATGATGATGATGATTTCTAGCCCAACAATTTTGCTTTCTATGGTTTTGGGTAGCCAGGGCAAGGGCCTCTAATGCCGCATCCTTTTAATCCTTCTAACCCCTTTGTTGTACCCAATCCCAACAATCAACATCTTCAGGCCCAACCAAAATGGTGCAGAGACAGCCCAACAAGAGTTACAACTTGAAGAACCAGTGCCTCAGCTCATTCCTATTCAGCCACAACATACAACCTCAAGTACAAGAGATTCAGCCTGATATTGTCTAGGATATTGTGATCAATGAAGATAGGCCAGATATGAATATTCAAGTGGATTGGAATCTCCCTCATGAGGCTGTTTAGGTGCTTGCTATGGATGATATGAAAGATGCCTCAAATAATGAACCTGAGCCTGTCCTCCTCCCAATTGAGCTAGTGGAGATTGTCCCTTTCCCCAACTTTGATAACTTGGATCCTCTTATGCCAGAAGAAGTGTAACCTGAGGATATGTTGCTTTTCCTCTATAACCCTGACAATGGCCGAAACAACATACATCAAGAGAACCTACAAATTGGCTTTGTTCACATCCTTCGGCCTGCTGTTGATCCTGTGTTCCTTTCTTGGGCTCCTTCATTTAATCCAAATCCAGAAGCTATTAGGCAGTGGGTAAGGCACTTTTCTTAGGGTTCCAATTCTATGCCAACTGTTACAATCCCTAATGCCTAGATGAAGTTCTTCATTTACCTCATTTTGCAGTCACCTTCTTTTGATTGGGCTAAAGATTTTCTCTAATCTCCTGCTTGGGATTACTTTGCTGCATCCTCTTCTAATGGTAATTATTTAGTTTTTTGTCTCCCAAATAAATGTCCTACTACTAATCTTTTAGTCTGCACCTCATCCTCTGTTGTTCTTGAAGAATTGCCTCCTAATGGAAACAATGATGCTCCATCCTCCTCAAAACAAGCTGCCAAGACACAGTTGGCAAAGGAAAGGCTCCAATTCTTTCTAAAGCTGATGTTAGGCGTAGTCTGAGGATCAAGAAGCTTCATAAAGGATTCAAAAACTTTGACTGTAAAGATAAGAACTACCTTGGCTATACCTCTACTCCTCCTATCATTTCAACCTCAGTCATCAGAGATCTTGGGGCCACTTTTTGCAACATCAATCTAGACAACTTGATTGATGCCAAGCTCCATGCCAAGCCATCTAGTTCAAAGCTAGTGGGCAAGAAAGCTAGCACAAAGAAGCCTAGCCAGTCCTCAAAGAAAGGTGGGGAAATGAAGGATGGGGCCTATTAGTGCTCTTTTCTGTCCTTTGTTAATCTTGGGACCTATTTATTTTAATCTTTTATTTAGCCATTAATAATAGAAACTGGATAATTTTGTGTTGGAATGTTTGAGGTGTAAATGGTGACAAAAAATGGAATGCTATTCGTGATAGAATTTTGGATAGTCACTGTGATGTAGTGTGTCTCTAGGAAACTAAGAGAGAACACTTTGATGATCAATTTATGAGAAATATTTGCCCACCTTCTTTTGATAAATATGTTTACCTTCGATCAGTTGGTGCCTCTGGTGGTTCTGTAATTGTGTGGAAATCCCTTTATTTCTAGGGTAATCTAGTCTTTTAGAATTCTTATGCCCAATCTGTAGAATTTTTCTCACTTCATGATAATGCTCACTGGGTTTTGACCAATATTTGTGCTCCTTGTGTTCATCCTGCAAAAAGAGATTTCATTCAGTGGTTTAAAAATATTAATATGCTAGATTTAGTGGATTGGATTATTGTGGGTGATTTTAATCTTCGTCATTCACCTGATGATAGAAATCAACATGTAGTTGACCATCGAGATATGTATCTCTTTAATGATGCTATTAGCTCACTTGGCCTTGTTGACATACCTCTGAAGGGTAGGAGATGCACTTGGTCTAATAAGTAGCACTCTCCCTTGCTTGAGAGACTTGATTGGTTTTTCACCTCAAATTCCTTGACCTTGTCTTATCTTAACACTTGTGCCTACCCTCTTTGCAGACCTCAGATCGTGTCCCATGTGCTATCTCCATCTCCACCAAAATCCCTAAAGGTGTTGTTTTTTGGTTTGAGAATTTTTGGCTTTAGCATCCTGACTTTCTTTCTGTTGTTCAGCAGCATTGAACTGCTCCTGCTCATATCACAGATTCAACTAAAATTCTGACCGCTAAATTTAAGAACCTCAGAGCTGCTCTCAAAATATGGACGTCATCCATCTCTAACCTGAAAATTGCTATTGGCAATGTGAAGCTTGTGCTAGACTTTTTGCAGATAGTTGAAGAATTCAGAGACCTATCAGTTCCATAATAGAATTTCAGGCACATTCTAGAACTTGAGCTTAAGAATCTTCTGAAACAACAGAAGCCTTATTAGAGGCAGAGAGGCCAAATTAAGTGGGTGACCTTAGGGGATGCAAGTACAAAATTTTTTCATGCTCATGCAACTATCAAATATAGAAAAACTTGATTACTTGTCTGGAAGATGATGCTGGGGTTTCTTTTTTATCATCAATAGAAGGCATAGATGATTTGGGTTGCTTTCAAGGATAGATCAGGTGTTTCTGAATTTACTTCAATTCAATTCAATCTTGACAATCTTATTCAGACTGCAGCTGATTTGAGTTCACTGGTGATCCCCTTTAGTCAACAAGAGATTGATTCTATGGTAAGAGCTCTACCCTCTGATAAGGCTCTAGGCCCTGATGGGTTCAACACAGACTTTGTTAAAAAGTGCTGGTCTGTTATATGCGAGGATTTCTACAAGATTTGTCATGACTTGTATAATGGAGATATTTTCTACAAAGCATAAATGGATCCTTGATTACTTTGGTCCCTAAGCATGATAATGCCATCAAAGTCTCAGATTACAGGCCTATATCCCTTTTGAATACCTCTGTTAAGATTATTACAAAATTATTGGCTAACAGGGTTCAAGTGCTTCTTTCAAAGCTTATTCATACAAATCAGTATGGTTTCATCAACCATAGATGCATTTAGGATTGCTTGGCTTGATCATTGGAATTCTTGCATCTTTGCCATCAGCCAAAGCAGGATATTGTTATTCTTAAGCTTGACTTTGAGAAAGCTTTTGACAAAGTTGAGCATAATTTGATGCTTAAGATGATAGAGAAAAAGGGCTTCCCTGATAGATGGAGGACATGGATGCATTTAATCTTCTCCTCAGGTACTTCAGCTGTTCTACTTAATGGGGTTCCAGGCAAAGTATTTCATTACAAAAGGGGGTTAGGCATGGGGATCCCTTATCCCCACTTCTCTTTGTTCTGGCAGCATTCTTGCAAGATTTGCTTAATTTAGCCAAGGATCAGGGTTTAATTTCATTGCGTCTAGTTCTCCCTCATAATCATGATTTTCTAGTACTTCAGTATGCAAATGACACTTTCATTTCATGAAGGTTGATGCTAGGCAGCTCTTCTTTTTAAAAGCTTTGCTCAATTCTTTTGTTGAGTCCACTGGCTTGAAGGTAAATTTTTAGAAATCTATGATGGTTCCAGTTAATGTTGATGAGGTCAAGCTGGACATTTTATCAATAACTCTAGGTTGCACTAACAACACTTTACCTTTCACTTATTTGGGTTTATATCTATGAGTTTAACAAGGCCAACAGTTGTTGACTACTGGCCTTTGGTTTCAAGATGTGAACTTCAACTGGTCAGTATTTCTAGCTTCCTTAGCCAAGCTGGTCGTCTTCAGTTAACTAATGCAGCTTCAGTGCTTTGCCTACTTTTGCTATGTCAACTTATACATGCTTCTAAAGATAGTTATCAAGAAAATAGATAAATTCTGAAAGTACTGCTTGTGGCATGGTTTAGATATTAACAAGAAATAGCCCCCAAAGGCAGCCTGGACTTTGGTTTGTGATACAAAAGAGAATGGTGGTTTGGGTGTAATCAATTTGTAGACTCATAATCAAAGTTTGCTCCTCAAGAATCTGCATAAGTTTTATAATAGGATGGACATCCCTTGGGTGCAGCTTGTTTGGGGGAGGTCAGATACTCAAATGGTAGACCTCCAGCAAGAACCTGCAAAGGTTCCTTTTGGTGGTGTGATGTTCAGAAGCTGCTACCTGCCTTCAAAGGTTTAGCAATGGCCATAGTTAATAATAGGTCTTCTTGTTTCTTCTGGCTAGTGATGGGGACGTGAATCCTGATCTTCCGTTAGGTAGATGGTAACTATTGTTTTAGGCAGAGAGTGATACACCGATCCGACTTCAGATCAAAAGACCGAACCCTGCAATCTTAGCACCACAACTCCTCTGGTTATCAACCGTGTCTCCAACCGATTGACCTCGCCACGAAGGCTAATCCCTACCTGCGAAACGAAGAACACAAGCAAGAACTCAAAAGAATATAGCTCAAGATATGGGACAAACTACAGATGAATGATTAAGCTCTCAAAGTGGGGTCTCACAAACCGATGAAACTGCGACTGTCAATGGACAAATTGATCTAAGCAAAACCCAAACCCTAACGTAGGCAGCGGATACTGATTATAAAGCCTAAGGGGCATCCAAGGACCCCTACTCACGTCACTAAGAAGTCTCGACACGTTACAAGGCCCAAACGGCCCAAAAGACGGTGACGCAGCGCCTTGATAGATTCTGGACATCAACTTGTTTTGACAATTTCCATTGACTCCAATGGAATATGGGCCTCAAACCAAAGCCATTCTTTAGATTATGAAATTATCTTTCCATCCATATTTGGATCATTGAAAACAGAGTTCGGATGCGTCCTGGGCGTCCATTTTATTACAGACTGGTCCTGAAGGCCGAGGAAGACTCGAACTCAAATTGGACTGGGCCTCCGGCTTGGCTTGGACGTCCTTGCTGGCCTCCTAAGGTGGTGGCCAAGGAGGAGGACATCCAAGGGCTTCCTTGGTGGGTTCTCTAAGTCCTTGGGGTGTGCTCTCACTTGGGCCAGGGTTCCAAGGATGAATAACAAGCCCATGACGACAGTGTAGCTCCCAGCAGAAATAGCGACTGAATATCTTGATGGTTTGGAGGCCTTGTCGACACGATATTGAGATGAGACTTGATCTATTTGAAAGATTATCAAACAAGCTTTCCATCAAGTGCTCATTGACCTCGTTCGCACTCTGGATGGATGAGTTATGGCCTTCCCAATGAAGCACTGTCAGGTTGCCGATGAACCAAAAATTCAACTTTGATGAACTTGCACGTTGAGACACATTTGTACCTACATTCAAATAATGACATGTACATGTGGAACCAAGTGAATGGTAATAAAAATCACTATGCAAATGTAGGAATTAGCTCACCTTATAAACAATGGTCGTATCCGATGGTGTCATGTCCTGATCAGCTGGACTCATGGAATGGTTTCTCTCTCAGCATCAGTATTCCTGAGTTATTTTCCTTTTACCAAAGATAAGTATATCACAGTCTAGCAAGTTTGTCAATCAACAGCCCTACATGACCTCTTCCACTTGCCTCTATTTGTAGAAGCCAATCAGCAATTCACTCAACTATTGACAATTGTGCAATCCTTACATTTGCAAGATGGTTTTGATTCTTGGACATACATTTGGGGTTCCAACATCTTCACTCCAAAGAATGCCTATGTGTAGTTAAATGGTACATGCTAGATTTATCCAGTTTTCTCTTGGCTCTGGAAATCCTGTTGCCAGAATAAGAGAAAATTTTTCTTCTAGTTGTTACTCAAGGATAGGCTTAGCACCAGAGAGCTTTTAAGAAGAATAAGAATGGCTTTGGATGATACAATTGTGTTCTTTGTTATCGGGCTGTGGAAGAGTCCCTCACCCATTTAATTTTAGACTGTCCTTTCTTCGCATCATGCTGGGCTACTCTCCAAGTGGTTATTCAGCATCCATCTGATCCTCGGGGAACCTTGGTTTCTTTCAATGACCAGCTGCACCTTCCTTTCTTTATGGAGATTATTGTCACAATGTGTTGGGCAATCTGGACAATTAGAAATGATGCAATTTTCAGACAAGTACAGCCTTCCATTCCGCACTGCAAGGCCATCTTCAAAAGAGAGTTTGCTCAGGTTATCCTTCGAGCAAAAAGTAGTTTGGCGCCACTACTTATCCAATGGCTAGAAGTTTATGTTAAATTTTGTAGATTTATTTTGTATCTTTTTTTTTGTTTCTTGAGGCTCTTTTGTAATATCCCAAAACTCTATAAATTTCAAAATTCAATAAAGGCACAGCAGGGGGCACCCCCTCCTGTTCCCTCCAAAAAAAAAGAAGGCTATTACCGGTTTACCACATAAAATCAAACAGCGATAACTTGTTACCTAAAATTTGAATAATTAGGCACATGGTACGGTACCGTTTGCCCAGCCTATTTTTTAGTATATATAATGTTTACGACAAGATAATCAGTTCTATCTAATTATTTTGACCTAAGTTGTCTAAAATGGATGGAGTAATATACAACATGGTTGCATGAAGCTTTTAAAATATGACATGCTATAATTAAATGAAGGGTTTACAAGATTTATTGGCAGAAGGGTGCAGCCATATTACGTGCATAGAGCCCTTGCTCATCATGTATGACATATGTGAAGTACACGTATATACAAAGAACAGGCTCCGTACATTATTATGGTGTATATGTCTGCCAAAGGAGATTACATTTCATGGTTGAGATCACATCTGGACACCAGCTTTCCAAAAGATCCATTTGAAACCGTTCTTTTCCACATGGAGGCCCATTTTTAATAAGCCACTTTAGTAGCTACTAGCTACTTTATTTTGCCTCAAATAATCACGGTGAGGAGTCAAACACACAGTTTTATGTTGTCCATCAGAGGCCGTTTCATTTCATAATTGTAAAGTGTTTTGAAGCTGAGCAGTGGAAACTAATTTCCTTGAAGAATTGTTTAAAAAAAAGTGAAGCATGCATAATAAGGTTGTAATTAAACGCATTTTATGGCCTCAACTTAGAACAGGAGGAAGATTATAATTTCATAAAATAGTAATTGGTTTGTCATGTGTATCAGATGGTAATATGGAGCACAAGTAATCCTTAATATGTCAAGTATATGTCTATATATAATAGCTGAGTTGATTGGAAACCAACCAATATGCATAAAAAAACAAGCCGGGGGAAACCTATTCACTAACATAGCCATTATTCCAGTACTATTTAAAAATGACGACATGCTGGATCTGCTGTAGTTGAATTACAGTGGCACAAGGTCAGCCACGCGTATTTTACCACTTGACGCTTTTTATTCAGTATAGACACTACAACTTAAAAGGGCAATACGTTTTAATTTTAATTAATATGTAAACGAATTTTATATGATGTTTTTTTAGATAATAAACGAATTTTATGACGTACTGCAGAACTTTTAGTTGTTGACAAATATTGACTCAATGGTTAAGTGCCATTCAGTTTTCGTCTTCTATAATATTTTCGCCAAACAATGAATAATTTTATTGTTAAATTACAATATATCACTAGTCCACGGGCATACTATACAGGCGGTTGGTAACCTATTTCTACTGGCGTTTTCCAGCACCGTCTGCGCTGAAGGCCAGTAGAAATGAGCCAATTCCACACACGGATGCTTGTGAACCGCCTGGGGAACGGTTCACTTAGCGAACCGCCTGTGGAAATGAATTTTCACAGGCGGTTCACTTAAAAATTCTCGAAAAACCAGCCTCGCGTGGAGCCTCCTTTACCACTGCACCAGACACTCACATGTGTCAATATACCCTTTCGGTTCCCCACATATTATACAAATCCGTGTATAATTTGCTTGTTTGAGGTCCTAAACGATTTCAAATCAAAAAGTTGTCAACTACAAAGTTTCATAACGTTTCGAGACGAACAACTTTCATATTAATCATTTCTCCATCCGAGGTCGTTTACAAAATTTGAATTTAAAATTTGAGACCATTCAAACGTAGTTTTCGTTGACAAGATGATTTCAAATTAAAAAGTTGTAATTTATAAAGTTTCATAACTTTTTGAGATGAACAACTTTTATTTTGAGTGTTTTCTCATCCGAGATCGTTTGAAAAAAATCAAATTTTAAAAAACACAGGTATTTCTAGTGGCGGATTTCTTAATGAACCGCCTGTAGAAATGGATTTCTACAGGCGGTTTGTTAAGACAACCGCCTGTAGAAATATCTTATTTTCACAGGCGGTTGTCTTAACAAACCGTCTATAGAAATCTATTTTTACAGGCGGTTTTGGTCTTGAGGTCTACCGTTCTATTTTTACTGGCGCGTGATAACTAAAACTACCAGTAAAAAAAATGGACGCTGGGAAAAATCATCTTTCTACTAGTGTATTACTTGGTGCTGAACTGATAATGGAATGAAGTAAACCTGTCCTTAGAGTCGAAAGTTGTTAAGATCAATTTTGCTGTTGTGTGGCGTCTAGCTCCTACTCGATCCTAATTAATTAATGATGTATGCGCGCGAATGAAGCAGGTTAGAGAGATCCACGGGCAGTGCACAACAATTCGGAGTGTACACCCTAGCACTAGCCCATATATTATACTCATGAAGCTTACACGAAGCTAACTCTTTATGCAACGACCATGATTATCTCTATTAATATAGATCAATTTATTAAAAACATTTATTCATCATGTCCAGAAATATATCATTGAAAAATATCTTTGAATTATATTCCATGCTTAGTCGTTTGGAGTTTAGATGTGATTGGAGAGCCTAGTGCAGGCTGCAGATGTGAACACAATGTCACAACTCACATGTATACCAAGGCATGCGTGCTCCCTCCTATATAAAGCCCCCCACAGCCTGCATATCATTGCCAGAGTTTCTGACAACAACACAGAGAACTCCTCTCAGAGCTCTTCGTGCCCTCCTGCAAGGGCCAAAGGGAATGAGAGGAAGAGAAGTAGTTCCAGAGCCTAACAAATCATCACGATAACACACCAGCAACGACTGTTAGTTCAGTTGTATAGCTTCTTTGCAACAGTATTATATATCTCTAGCACCCTTTTGTGTCGAAATGGCAGGCCTATCTCTGCAGCACCCCTGGGCATTCGCTTTCGGCCTCCTAGGTATATATATGTTATATTTTCACTGAAGAAGAGCTGCAAGGTCATGAATTTTCAAATATTCATCTTTTCTATTATGTTCCATACATTAGCATGCACTTTACATTTTGCTATAATTGTGTATTAAGAAATATCTTGTCATTCGTTAGCTGTTAGTGCCTGGTACTATAGAAGCCACTTAGTGAAATTTGCCCTTCGTCGATCGTTAACCAATAGTAGAGGAGCCTGTGCTGCCTTCCAAGCGTTTCCCAAAATAAGACGTTTCTTGTGGTCATAATCACTATCGCTTAGCTTAGTTGCACGAGAAGCATGCATCACTAGATTTTATCACCGCTGTCATCTTTGATCAATGCTTTTGTTGGCCTATACATTTCTCATAGTAGACTACGTGTCGAGCTAGCAACCGGTCTTTTGAGACATTTAGGGTTATCTTAGCACATGATGGGTCTGATGACGTCATAGTGCACTACTGCAATATACCACAAAAACCTCGTCTTGCAAATTAACAATAAAGCCTTGCCAATCTTTGCTCACAACAAAAGGCAAATTAGGGGGTGTTTGGTTCACACCTCCTAAATTTAGTTCATCCTAAATGGTTTAGTCACTTTTAGCAACTCCAGAGTTGCCAGAGAGGACTAAAGCCCTTTTAGTCATATTTAGTCATAGTGTTTGGCAACAAAGTGACTAGATTTAGGAGCTGCCAGGTGAACCAAACACCCCCTTAGTCCGCCCGGAGATGTAAAGCGTGTCAGCTTATCACAACTTATCCCAGCTTTAGTTGGGCTCTCTTTGGCAACTTTTGCAAATGGCTGATCTTGGCGCCCTTTATTTTTTTGCTTTGCAGGCAACGTCATCTCCTTCATGACCTTCCTGGCCCCGATGTAAGTGACATAACTTGCTAAATTATCACTACTTCATCAGATGTTCATCATTGAATTGAAACACTGCTATCCATTTGGATCCGTTATTTTAATTATTTGATTTGAAATTGGTATGCTTGTGTTGTCTGATGATCCTTGCGCCCATGCTATACAGACCGACGTTCTACCGCGTCTACAAGAGCAAGTCGACGGAGGGTTTCCAGTCGGTTCCCTACGTGGTTGCCCTGTTCAGCGCCATGCTGTGGATCTTCTATGCACTGATCAAGTCGAACGAGACCTTCCTCATCACCATCAACGCAGCCGGCTGCGTCATCGAGACCATCTACATCGTCATGTACTTCGTCTATGCACCTGTTGACAACTAAAATTAGCACTTCATAGATAAAGCTAGCCGAGTTGTATTTAATTCGGTTTTGAAGTAAAGGATACCTGGTGTTTAAACGAAATATTAGTTGATGAATATTCGGTCAGGCTAGCTGGTTGACTAGCACAAAATGAATGGAATTACTGATTTTGTTAGACAGCTTATCCATCAGGAAGTGAGCACAGGTGCTGTACAGAAGGAGGAAGTCGGCGTGTGTACACGCGAGTTGCGCTGCTGCATGAGTCTGCATGCTGGGCTTGATCAAGTGCAGGGACGTGATGCTCACATGGTTGTCTTTGCCTTCGGAAGGAGAAAGGAAGGCGGACACATCTGCCGTAATCAAGGGTGAGAAGGAGCCGGACAACTGCCCCTTCGTAAGAGTACAACACGGGAATGCATGCCGAGATTAGATATAAATTTCTATAACTGAAACATATTGTATTAGTATTGGAGATGGGTTCTCGATGGTCCTGGCCAAGTCCAAGCGCCCTATATATTTAGAGGGTCAAGGCCGATTGGAAAAAAAAGCCAATCGACATAATACATCTACTATTTTTCTTCGTTATTTGTTCTTTCTTCTACCTTAGGACAGTAGTATATGCCGAACCCTAACCTCCATTAGGGATTGGTAATCTTTGCCGTTTTGCGCTGAAAAACGGTCGGCTCTCCTCCACGAAAGCGAGGAACTCCTTTGCTAGTTTGTCCTGAAAACTAGTCGCTCGTCGTCGCGAAAGTACGATAGTTATCGTGTTGTTGCACGGATCAATTTCGTGTGCCAACACAATTGGCGAGTCCGCTGGGGAATCGATCGATTCGGCTATCTACCGCCGAATTATTTCTCGTAGCCATTGATCAATGGACGAATCAGGAAGGCCGGTCGTGTGTTCTTATCTATCATCGCCGCCAGGAATTGCTAGGGAATTCAGCCGGCAAAGTAAAATTGGCGCCGTTCTATCCTGATTGATCGGTGGCTTGCATACGTGGTTTGGCAAAAGGCTGTTTTGATTCGCTTGGTTCCTGTGCTAATCCAACTCGGAAGCTGCGCCAGAGTGAATCTACGCTACGACTTTACGGCCCAACGTGAAGACAAGCGGCGTGAAAGATTGATTTCAGGTGAAAGTGCTACGTGACTGCACCAGAGGAAACATCAACTAGTACACGTACGTCATCAATTTTCCTACCTTGCTTTAAGATGGGTATATTTAACCATGCTAGGCCTACATTTAATGAACGTACTGTATTGGCTGGTAATTATTCAGATAATTGTTTTAGATATGCAAATTATGGATCTGAAGATTATAAGCAAAATCCTATATCAGATAATATGCATGTTTTTAATATCAATAATGCCCCTAGCGATACAAATCATGCATATATGTTTTCTCATACATCGGCACTGCCGCAATCCCAAATGCCAATGTATAGTCAGCAAGGCCAAATTAACGTGATGAATTCGGCCAATTTTTATGAAGCGTCATGTCATAATAATTTTGCTAATTTGCAACAAGATATTTCATATCCTATTCCTAGTAGTTCATCAGTAATAAACTGTCAATATAGCTTACCACAAATTAGCATGCCGATGACTGACCAACACGGCCAAATTAGTGGGATAGGTTCGGCCAATTATTTTAGCTACTCAAATAGAGAAAATTTACCACATAATTCATCGGCAATGTTTCCAGCACCTTTTGTTACACAACAAGTCATGCCAATGCATAATAATATTTATGGTCGAAATAATGATGTTTCGGTCAATTATTTTTATTCATCGTTTGGTACACCAAATACTAATAGGCTAGAGGATGTACCGTTTGGATTTTCGTTCTCATGCGCAATACCGAATGCACATGATTCGGCTACATTTGCAAAACATGGCCGGGTCAATGAGTTTTCAACAAGCATAAGTACACCTCCATATAACACTGTAGCACATAGTGTGTATCCTACACCACCCCAAATTGCGGAAATTCCCTATGGTTCATTTTCGGAAACTCATCTTAATGATCAACGGGTGTTACAAGTTGGTTCCACATCTAGTCAGTCTATGGCAGAGCAACATTTAGAGCATAACAGCAGTAGGCAACTTGATGAAAATGTAAGAGCTGCCATGGAAACTATTATAGCTCAAGAACGTGAGGATGTTAGGAAAAATTTAGATGCTTGCCTTGTAAGTATGGGAAGAAAACCTGTTTTTTCACAAGAACTAAGGCCAGCTGTTATTAAATTGTCGGCTAATAGTGAGAAAGAGGAAGAAGCTTTGCTAGTTAATGAAATTAGCAAAGGAAAAATAACAGTGACAGATGTGGACAATAGTTCGGTTGTTACTAAAGCCGAACACAATCATACTTGTTCTGAATCCATCATATTAAAAGAATCAAGCTTAGCTTTGCAAAAACGTTCCAAGCGCAACGAGGTAGCGACATTTGATTTCTCAGGAATCAATGGACCTTTTGTTTTGCCATCTGAATTCCGTGCCCCAGCGGATGATTTTGATGAAGCACAACATAAAGCCGAACAAAATTCAGCCGACAAGATGCATCAAGATGATGGAGCACGGGACCTTGAAGTTAAGGAAATATTGTTGGAGAGCTATCAAAAGGCAAGGCAAGATATCATTCGAGTGCAACCATCATGCTTCTCAAACTTATCTCAGAAGGTACTATCCACAAGTGATCTGCCTATTTTTCAATCTGATCATAGATTTGCAATTGAGGCTTATATTAGTGATTCTATTCTAAATAATTATAAGAGATCGGTTGAGAATGGTAGTTTACTTACTAGCAATATTTTAAAATATATCGGCCAGTGTATTGAGCAATCTGGAGAGGCCGACAGTAGCATTTTATTAGAGTTAAAGCTTTGCCCATTGTTTCCTCCAAATTTAATATTTGCATGGGTAGCTTTACTTGTTTTACACTCGGTTTACACTCAGTCTCAAATGAGATACATGTGCTGTAATTATTTTGGATTCAAAGATGCAAAGCCGAGGTTGAAAAATATTGAAGAAGCCGATAATAAGGAAATAGAATATCGTTCTAAATTATCGGACATTACAAATACAAGTAAATGTGTAGCTGAATGGGTCGATATCAAATCTGAACCATTTGTTTGTTTAGCATTAAAGCCGTCTCCACAAAAGAATCGGCTAAATAAAATGAAGTACACTTTTGATATGACTTTGTGTGATCACATATTTGATATTTTGTTAGAAAATCAATATATTAGAATAATTGATCACCAACTCATGCCACTGGTTAGAAATTTAGAAGAACGAATGTATTGCAAGTGGCATAATTCGTTTGATCATAGCACCAATGCTTGCAATGTATTTCGTCGTAAAGTACAATCGGCCATTGATAAAGGTCGATTGATGTTCTCAAGTTCTCAGGAAATTAGGGGGCATGAGTTAGTTCAAAAATCTAGCCTAGAGCATATACTTAATGTGGTGGATGAATCGGTCACAGGAGATATCACTAATAAAATATCCGGACATGTTTTGGAGAAGAAAAGGTCGATTCCTACTTTTGTTGATAATAGTAATGAGGGGCTAGCTGTCAGTTTGCTGCTAGATGAAAGAAACCGATGTAGCAATTTTACTTTTGGTATAGCCGAACATCGAGTTGGTTCGGATCATGAAACAAACCAGGCATTAAAAGCTGCTGCAATGAGTCAACTAGATAATAAAGTTGATCCTTACGTTAAGATTAGTAGTAGTCCTGCACAAGAAAACAGTACAGCCGAAGGCAACAATGCTTCGGCTAGTGTACAGATTGACCGAGAGGGAAATTCCATAAATAGTGTTGCAAGGGATATAGCCGAACGAGTGCTGTCTGGTTCGGAATCAAGTACTGGCTCGCTCGCTCATGCGTCAGTTGAACAAAGCCATGTTATTTCAGATATGAGTATTAGTGCTTCAAGAACAGCAGCTACAGATGACCACAATGACAGTTCGGTTATTTATTTGACCAAGGCAGAAACAGTAGTTATGGCCGAACTTAATAGTTCAGGCATGTCTAAAATGAGAGGGAATTCAGTTGCTGCAAATTGTAAACATTCAGATACTATTGATGAGCGCCCAAAGATTTTTGTGGAAAGCACCCAGATTGCATCAAGCACTGGGGGGCATATTGAAGTTAAACAGAAGACGCTTAAAAGGCCGAAGCTTTCTTTCAAGGAGCTTCTGGCTAAGTATAAAAAACAGGCGGATGCAAAGAGTGCTAGTCAGTCAGATAATTTCAAGCAGTCAAGATCATATCCGAGACGAGATTCTAATGGTTTGAATCGGCAGCAGGAGAATTTTCATATCTCGATGCCGTTTCAACCTTATGAACAACCTATGCATATGCTATGGGGGTATCCTCCGGGTATGTCTTCTCCTTATCCATCTTGGAGTTATTATAATACATGGATGTCATATCCTCCTATGCACGGTGATTATTTTTGTCCGGATTGGGCTGCTCCAAGAAGATCCACGCACGGAACATATTCTAATAATAACGACCGTTTTAATCAAAAAAATCGGTCTGATCCAAAGAGAAGAGGCAAAGTGGTTAAACAGGTTTATCAAATAAAAAAGGGACAAAAGGATGTGGTGTTCAATGATACTGTTGCTGGCAAGAGTGGAGAAATAACAGACTCTGAGCAGTTTGTTCCATCTGGGAATAAGAACAGTGGCAGGACAGCTGCAGGAGCAAACAACAGCAATGAAGCAACGGTACATGGTGTGTTTAGTACGTTGGCTATGTTTCCGTCCACTCTTGCTACCAAGCATGCAGATATCAGGCAGCCAAAGACAGTAATTTTGACCGAATCGACCAATGATTCCGGTATAAAAGAGATTGTCCCGAAATTATCCTTGTTGTCTGATACAAAACCACAGCCGAGATGGTGTCCACTCAGGCTTTCGCATTCACAAAAGCGAAGGTTGCAAAAGCTTAGTGAACAAGAGTTAAAGGAGATGAACATGGTGTGGGTTCCCAAAGGAATAATTCAAATTCGAGATATGGATGATGGTCGAGCATCTATTCCAATGGAAGCAACAGGGGCCAAGATCAAGAAAGAATTGCCACTTAAATCAAAATCACAGCCGAGATGCCCACTCGGCTTATCGAGTTGGCAAGAGAAGAAATTGCGAAGGCTTAGTGCAGAGGACCTGAAAAAGAGGAATATGGCATGGGTTCTCAAAGGGACAGATCAAATTTGTGACAAGGATGATGGCCGAGCGTCTGTTCCGATGGAAGCAGTGAGATTGAAGAAGAAAGGAGTCAAGAAACAATTACTTAGCCAAAGGCTTGCATCGGATCATTATTATCTTGGGCCATCCTATCACCCATATTCTTTAGCCATGCTATTAGGACCAATGTCATGGAGTCCATTCTCAGGTATGTCTGGTTATCCCTCATGGTCCTATTATAACCCTTGGATGCGGTCGTCATATCATGGAGGGATATCACCAAATTATTACACTTGATTGATTAATATTGTTTTTGTCGATCAACAAACCAAAATATTTATGGGTCAAACTCTGTTTTGTTCATGCATATATTTATTTCGGTTATACATGAGGATGGTCATATATAGCCGATGTTTTATTTACATCGCCTTAAGATTGAGTTAGTTGAACAGCATAGTGCGGTTCTTTTCTTATAGGTTCAGATACTAGTTCTTCAAACTACATGTCAGTTAATATGGCCGAGTAATTAGTGTTGGTTTATTTATATTAGGTAATTCGGCTGTTTAGTTTCTTTTGGGCTATTTACGAAATAATTGGTATGGCCGATCAGTGATTTCATTAATAGAGCAAATAAAAATTCGGCCGCATAATGATTCATTGTGAGCAAATTTATTCATTATATATATTATAAGTTAAACGAGATATATTGGACAGTAACTATGGCCGATAATTGATTATCATGGTCCTTAGAAAAATATATGACGTTGTTTTAATTACTGTGTTAGTATAAGACATGGCTATATGGCCGATGCTTTCTTTACCATCGTCCTGGGAATTGGCCGAGCATTTTAGTACTGTTCATTTACTGGGCTCGGCTGTTAGTTCTTTAATTATCATGCACAATCCATGTGGCCGAGTAACTGATGTAGATTTATTTATTAGATAATTTGGCCGATTATTGTTGTTTTTGGCTGTTTGCAAAACGGTTGGTACGGCAGATTAGTGATTTGGTTTACAGAGAAAATAACAAATATTCGGTTATCAATGTTGCATTGATTAAATTATTACGACTGAATCTATGGAAAAATTCGAAACTAGTATAATGTTTTCGATAAATACAATTGTACCGAAAACAGGGGGGCATGTGTTGACAACTAAAATTAGCACTTCATAGATAAAGCTAGCCGAGTTGTATTTAATTCGGTTTTGAAGTAAAGGATACCTGGTGTTTAAACGAAATATTAGTTGATGAATATTCGGTCAGGCTAGCTGGTTGACTAGCACAAAATGAATGGAATTACTGATTTTGTTAGACAGCTTATCCATCAGGAAGTGAGCACAGGTGCTGTACAGAAGGAGGAAGTCGGCGTGTGTACACGCGAGTTGCGCTGCTGCATGAGTCTGCATGCTGGGCTTGATCAAGTGCAGGGACGTGATGCTCACATGGTTGTCTTTGCCTTCGGAAGGAGAAAGGAAGGCGGACACATCTGCCGTAATCAAGGGTGAGAAGGAGCCGGACAACTGCCCCTTCGTAAGAGTACAACACGGGGATGCATGCCGAGATTAGATATAAATTTCTATAACTGAAACATATTGTATTAGTATTGGAGATGGGTTCTCGATGGTCCTGGCCAAGTCCAAGCGCCCTATATATTTAGAGGGTCAAGGCCGATTGGAAAAAAAAGCCAATCGACATAATACATCTACTATTTTTCTTCGTTATTTGTTCTTTCTTCTACCTTAGGACAGTAGTATATGCCGAACTCTAACCTCCATTAGGGATTGGTAATCTTTGCCGTTTTGCGCTGAAAAACGGTCGGCTCTCCTCCACGAAAGCGAGGAACTCCTTTGCTAGTTTGTCCTGAAAACTAGTCGCTCGTCGTCGCGAAAGTACGATAGTTATCGTGTTGTTGCACGGATCAATTTCGTGTGCCAACAGCACCCATGAAAGCCAAGATGTTCACGGCCAAGATCATGCTCCTCCTCAATGTCGGCGTCTTTGGTGTCATCCTCCTCCTCACCCTTCTCCTCTTCAAGGGTGATAAGCGCGTTGTCATGCTCGGATGGATCTGCGTCGGCTTCTCCGTCAGCGTCTTTGTTGCGCCGCTCGGCATCATGGTGAGCATAGCACTCTGTGGATGCATGGACAGATGAACCCAATCACCGTAGCATCAGTGTCGCCGTTTTGATGTGTTACTGATGGATTGCATGCGTGTTGGTGGCTATGTGCAGAGGCGCGTGACCCAGACGAAGAGCGTGGATTACATGCCCTTCTCCCTTTCCCTCTCGCTCACCCTCAGCGCCGTTGTCTGGTTCCTCTACGGCCTCCTCATCAAGGACAAATATGTCGCGGTAACTATTCAATCTAATTTGTTGCAACCACCATGTATCTCATCGGTCCTTATTCATTAGCAGTTTCGTGATGTGTCTTACTGATGATGATAAACAACGATCATATCTCCGCAGCTTCCAAACGTCCTTGGGTTCACCTTTGGCGTGGTCCAGATGGTGCTCTACGTGTTGTACATGAACAAGAAGCCGGTGGCGGTTGCCGAGGGCAAGGATGCCGGCGGCAAGCTTCCCTCAGCTGCAGACGAGCATGTCCTCGTTAACATCGCCAAGCTCAGCCCTGCCCTCCCCGAGAGGAGCTCCGGGTTGCACCGAGCCACCCAGATGGCGGCGGTTCCCGCCAGAAGCTGCGCTGCTGAAGCAGCCGCGCCGGCGATGCTGCCCAACAGGGACGTGGTCGACGTCTTCGTGAACCGCCCCAGCCCCGCCGTCCACGTGGTCTAGGCTCTCCATCGCAAGCAAGCATGCGTCGACGTCTATGGAACAATAATACATAGACCCTTACACAAACTCTGAATGAATTTTGATTCAATTTTTTTAATATTTGTATCACCTAATTATTTGGTCGATGGTACATAATACATATATACCCACGTACGAATGTGAACACCATAATTTTTTCACTTGTTTTTGTGGTTACTCAAACTAGAAAATAGGTTGTAGTTAGGTCCCTTGAGTGGAATATGTTCGAATTCTTGACTTAATGGATGATTGTATTTTTACAATTTTTTTTCAATGATATTAAGGTGCTGTTTGGTTAGGACTCAGTAAATGTAAACGGCAATGGAATGGATACCGCCGTGATCTGAAAAACTGTAACCGAAACCAGTAATTGTTTGGTTCGTATCTGTAATGGAAAGGGAAACATTGGTGACATCTTCGTTGATGACTGTCCTCTTCCCTTCCTCTGCTGCTGAGAACCATCTGCCTTGCGCATGTGCTGCACTTGCGGACTGGCTGCACTGGCCATGCCTCTGTGCCGCTGCGCCGCAGCTCGGCGCTCCCGCGCCCAAGGCTCCGTGGTCCGATGCCGCCATGGCCGGCGCCCCTGCGCTCGGCGCCCTTGTGGTGCGCGGTCTGAGAACGGAGGTGCAGGTGCGCGACGTCTAGCGATCTGGGTCGACGAGGACGCCGTGCAGAACAAATCCTCCCCGTTGCAGAGTGGACGGCGAAGCGACGATGACTCCGAGGGCGATCGTCTTCCGGCGGGGATTTTTCTTCTGACTGCGCAAGGGGATCAGATAGTGCTGGAAGGCGAGCGGGATGGGCATTGTACTGGGCCGTATCTGTTAACGTTGTGATCCGCAGACGCAACCAAACACGAAGCAAGGGGATCAGTTTGCGCCCCAACCAAACAGCTCCTTAAGTGTTAATTAATATTGAGATGTTTATATTACTAGCGAATATGCATTTTCAATGCACACATGTTTCTAAAAACTATTTGAAATATAATGGAAATGTTAATTGAATTGTTGATATACATTAAAGATAGATGGCAAGTGCTCGATTGATTTGATCGGGTCGTGTAGAACCAGGTTCAAATTGTTTGTTCGTTAGGACGCCTCAGCTATATATATATATCGCTCAATCCATCCTCGTATGGGTGGAGAACCCGTCGTAATCTCAGTTGTACCGGAGGGCGTAGGGAGGTTGGAGAAGAGAGCACTCATCTTGGAATCCCAATGTTTTTTTACTTTTTGTTTTCAGCGGTCTATCTAAACATAACTTTATGTTTTTTTACTTTTTGCCCTCATAAACTGTAACACCCTGGTGTTAGTTAGCCTCATAATGCATTCATAATGCATGATCATGGCATGACATTACCATAAGCATCGTCATTTCATGTGCATCCTTGTTTGAAACATGACCTTGCAACATTGTGGTTTCTATGTGCTTCCTTTATGTGTTGCTAGGGTTTTGTATAGATAACATATGTGATGCTATTGTGTGACTTGGGGGCTTGAAAACATCTTTGATATGTTAGTGGAGCAAAATGAGCTAGGGTTTATATTCATGTTTTGACCAAAATCCAATTTGACTAGGTTTGACCTCAGTTTGACCATAGCACTGATCTGCTTTGACCGATTTAAAAGTGGTACCTAGAGACCTTGCATGGAAGTGCACCCTTTACCAAAGTTGTAGAAAATTTATCAAGGAACAAAAGTCTCAATATGGCTATTTCATGAAAATTACTGGAAAATGTCCAAAAAGGGTGAAAAATGCGGAAGTTAGGGCTGTTTTTCTATTTCTATTGAATTTTAAAATGTAATTAATGGAGAAATTTATATTTCAAAATATATTGAGAATTTGACAAAACTCTCTTAATATGGAATGTTCTACTCATCAAAAGGAGCATCTTTTGTATTGAACATTTTTCCTAACTCAGCTTAGTTTGGGAGATATCGTCGCTTTAAAAATCGTGCCAACTGGATTTCTGTGACGGTTTAGCCCTGGCCGTCACTGAAATGCCGAGTGGAGAAATCGTCCTTCCCCGCCGATGTCGTGTATAACCGCCGCGTGCCCCTCCACGCGTCCGTGCTGCACTGAGCTCGCCCTCATGAAGACGCCACGCACCGCGGCCTCCATGCCTCGCTGCTCATTCTTCCCCCCCCGCTCTGTCCCGTACGCAGCCGCGCCGCAAGCGCCGCCGCAACACCTCACGCGAGTCCAAGCCTCCCGGGACGCTCCGCCACCTCGCTAGTAGCTCCAATAGCCTCACCTCGCCACGCTGAAGCCGTATCTTCCCTCGCCTAGGCCAGCCAAACGCTGAGCCGGCCGGCGTGCCCTCACCGGAGCACCGCCGCCCGCCATTGGCGCCGGTGAACCCCTCTTGGTGACCTAGCACCTTAACCCGGTACATCAATCGGTGCGGCTTGGAAAGCTGGATATGTTGGTGACCTCGCCGTCCGCCGTCGGTCCACCGGCGACGAGTTCCGCCGCCGCCTTCTTCCTCCTCTGCCTCGGTGAGGCTGTCTAGCGGGGCCGCTGTCAGCAGGCGGGCGGGAGGAGGCCGTGGGCCGCGCGTGCCTTAGGCGGGCCGAGCCACGTTGCCAGGCCGCGCTGGCGCGTGTGCGGGCACGCGCGTCGCGGGCCGCAGTGGTGGTCTGGGCCGGCCCGAAGTAGAGTAGGGTTCTTGTTTTTAATTTTATTTATTTGATCCATGTGCAAACTTCAAAAATAGATATCTCCTGTTCTAGAGGTCCAAATAAGGTGCTTTAAATTTTGGTGTGCTCTACATAATGTCTAGTTTATTATAAAAATATAATATGTGCCATGTTTTGTGATGAATTAAATAGTTATTAATTATATCTTTTATTCATGAAGAAAAAGGAGAAAATGATATCTCTCTTCGTGAAGCTCCAAATGACATGAAATTTTTATAGTGAACTGCTCATGCCATGAATAGATTATGGTTAAATTTTCATGTAATTTGGATGTAGTTTGGTGGAGTTATATAATTATCTTGTTTTGCTTGAATGGATCTTGTGTGAATATTCATAATTTTTCTATAGATCCAGTAAGGGTGAAACTTGGTGAGTGTTGTTCCTATGTTAGAGCGATGTTAGGAAAAATATGAAATCTGTTGTTTGATACTTTTCAATAGGGTTTTCTATTTATGCTAGAACTAGACCTACCATCTGTTATTTTTGATATCTCCATATCTGCTTGTCAAAATGAAGTGAAATTTTTATGGTAGCCTATGTGAAGCATTAGGTGGCTACTGTAATTTTTGTAGATTTTTATATATAGTTTTACTGTATGTTTCTTTAATCACCTAATTAACTAAATAAATTATAAAAGAATATTAAATAATTTATTTAGAAGTTGGAACTATACTTTCTGATGTTCCTTTGATATGCACAACAAGTTGGTAAACTTGGTTTGGTCCAATTGTGCTTTTGAATCGTCATTAATTATTTAAGTTAGTGAATCTGCCATTTCTGGACAGATTTGCTAGTTAAGAGAATTAACCTATGTTAATAATGTTTTCATGCTTGGTGATTTATAGCAAAGTTGTTGATAATTTCATGAACTAGTTGCTGGAAAATTTTGGTAGCATTTGGACTTATAGTTTAGAAATGGCAGCTGTTCAAAGTTCGAGTCAGAATTGTTTTGCTCTCTGTTCTTTTAGAACAGATTTGGTACATGTGCTATTTCAACTTAGTAAATGATGAAATCATGCTTATATGTTTATAAATGAAATGTAGACAATTTCATAAGCTTTTCAGAATGTCCTCTTTCAGGTTATTTAGATTTGTAGAACTCCAGTTGTGAGTTTTCTTAACTACTGTTGATAATATGTTGTAAATACTAAATTTCTGGAATCTTGTTATGTGTGTGTTTAGTCTTAACCTTGTGGCACTTAGTGGTTTCTTAGAGGAACGTGTTAATACCGGAGAGGAAATTCGCACCTAAGCTTGAAGTGATTCGAATAGAGCACCACATAACTTGGTTTCGTGCTTACAACGTTGCAATGTCATTGCATTCGTCTTCACATCATTCATGCACGTCCATAAATCATCATGTCATTTTTGGATGCATACATGAAATTCATTGGATGCATATACATGCAATAGGTGTGCCGAGAATCGTGTTACAAGCGAAGTTCCGCTGGGCGTGGAACCCGAGGTTGAAGTCCGTTCGAGAACTGGAGGTCCAGTCCGACGAAGCCGGAGAAGACGTGGGAATCGTTATTGAAGCCGAACCTCGATCTCTCTTCTTTCGGTTAAGGCAAGCCCCGGAGCATTATAAGCCTCCTACTTTTAAAGCAATTATCTTTATATACATGTTATATGTATTGTTGCATTACGTGATAGGAGTTGGTTGAAAACCCTTGCTGCATTGATAACACTCCTTGTCCAGCAATTCGAACCTTGAATCCTAAGTAGACAGTATCATATCTATGCTTAGCCCTGCTAAATTAGACCGATAGAAGTCGGGTGATTTCCTGTCACCTGCGAGATATAGGGCTTGATCAGGTCACGGTTGGCTATATTTGCTATCGTGGAAGTAAACCATGTGTACAAAAATGAAATGAGACCGGGCGGGATGATGATAGTGAAACAGCAAGGCATGGAGGCCTTGGGTGTGGATCTATCCCCGTCTGTGTCGATTAAGGACCGAGACCTGGAGCCTTCTATGTCATTTCGAACGCATGCCTGACATTTAGTTGGCCGGCCTGAGGTTGCCGACCGCGAAGCCTAGTAGCTCAACTCAGGCTGCGAAGTCGAAAAGTGAAAGTCGCCTCGGAAGGGAGCCAGAGGGTCCAAGGGCAGGTGAGTTAAAAGTCCTGAGCTTCCTGGCCACTGGTATCCCCGAGAACGCGGCGCTGTTCGGGCCCACCCTGAGTTGTACCAAAGGTTATCTACGGCTGCCTTTAGCGGGGTTTGCCGGGTGAGTGTCAGGAATACCCCCCTCAGCTGAGTTGGAATCGATTCGAGTCGCCGTCTCTCCCGGATAGTGAGAAACTTGACTGGTTATCTCCAGCGTAGATACACTAATTATTAATGATGGTTCGGAATTGATGATAATGATGATGATGGCCTTATTATACCTGCTATGGTTAATATTGTTTGCTCCTAATGAAGTGATTGCTCTAGTACAGGTGCTAATCTAGATGACAGGTTAATGATTATTAACTCGATGCTTAAGCATTAATGATTACTTATCTGTAATAAGCTTTTCTGCAAATGAGTCAAGCTAGCCCACCTTATAAAGCCTTGCATACTCCTTGGTGTCACCGTTGTTTCTGATTTTTGTCGGGTAAGTCTAGCTGAGTACCTTCTCGTACTCAGGGTTTATTCCCACCTGTTGCAGGTAGCAGATTCGTACTTGTTGCTGCAAGTATTGTCTTCGCCATGTGGGTGTGAAGACTAGACCATATGGGCATGGTCTCTGTAGTATCTCTTCTGGTATGCTTTTGCAGGATGTGACTATGTACTGGCAATATTTGAATTTAAATAGTTTTAAAAATTATGTTGCTTCCGCTAATCTTTATTTTAGTTTTGTAATAAAATTATTTGTACTCTGATGTATGAGAGCTACTTACGAAATGTTGTAACAAGTGTTGTGTTATGTTGAATCACTACGATCTTGGTTGCTCTCGGTTTGGTTTGAAATCCCTCGTGATTTCGTGGACTACCGGAGTTATATGGGCTCAAGTTTGAGAATTTGATCGTTTCGGCGATTGTGTTTTGAACTTGTGCTCTTATGATTTGGACGGTTCCGTTACATAAACAACGTAACCTTGTGTTTTTCCTTTTTGCATGATCTTTTTTTTCATTATTTCTTACAAACATGTTCAGATTTTTGTTTTTCACCTTGTTTATCATACATTATTTTGATTTGGAGGATTGTCCGTTCCTCACATGTGAATTGTGTTGTTTTACGTGCCTTGGTTTTATTTCCATCTCCATGTTACAGCTGCTGTTCATTCACAATATAATACTGTAAGTAATGCAAGGCGTAGTTATATTTTTTACTTTTTGCCCTCATAAGCAACGTAACCTTATGTTTTTTCCTTTTTGCATGATCTTTTTTTCCATTATTTCTTACAAAACATGTTTAGATTTTTGTTTTTCACCCTTTTTTGTCATCGTTATTTTGATTTAGGGGTTTGTTTGTCTTTCACATGTGAATTATGTTGTTTTGCGTGCCTTGTTTTTATTTTCACCTCCACATTACAGCCGCTGTTCATTCACAATATGGTACTACAACTAATGCAAGGCGTAGAAGGTGCAGTGCTTTGTTGGGCTGCCTAACGTGACTGGCCTATTAACCAAGAAATCCAAATCTGCCTCACTGTCAGAAGAGGGGTAGTCAGCATTTTCCTCACGTGTTAGTTTTTTATTCCTTTTTTTGTCATATAACAAACAAAATAACGTGCGTTTAGATTTTTATTATTTTCCTTTTAATTAATTTAGTTATTAGAAAGGAAACATTATCAAGACGAGCGATGGCTCCTTGTTTGCATGCACAGCCTTGCTTTTTTTTTCTTTTCCGTGTCTCCTTCTGTTCCGATTGTATTGTATCCTTTCTTTTCCTTTTATAAATTTTAATTTATTTTTACAAATACAAAAAACACTATATACATTGTAATATTTATATATAATTTTATTTATGTTTGATATATTAATAAACAACTAAAATATTTATTAATAATTATGTTATCTTTTGAGTTTCTTTAAACCAAATTTCTATGTGCATAAGCATGGTCCTACTAATATATCATAATACGAATTGATATTGGACACGTACAAACATATGTACGTTTATTGGGCACCTATATATGTGTGGCACATATATGTCTACAAAAACTTGTATTTAAGATTGAGTAGGAGTCTTACATCTTATATGTAAGATCACGGATGATGGAGGGCTCATATAGCACGACGTGTAAATTGAATGGTTATTATAGAAGGAGAGCCCCCCTCAGAAAAACTCGCTCGTTTACAGTGTGAGTGATAAGTATGGTCCTACTAAAATAATTGATATATCAGAATATGAATTGATATTGGACAGGCACATACGTTGGGAACATATGTACGTTAATTGGGCACCTATACATGTGTGGGACATATATGTCTACAAAAACTCGTATTTGAGATTGAATAGGAGTCTTACATCTTATATGTAAGATCACGGATGATGAATGACTCATATAACATAATGTATATATCGAATGGTTATTATAGAGGGAGAGTCCCCTCAGGAAAAACTCGCTTTTTTATAGTGTAACGATGACTATGTGCGTGTGTGCATCACTAAGTAGCATGGATGTCTGTATCTGTATATATATTTCTTATTATTTTTTAACATAAATAACAGTCGGTGCCCATAGTTTGCAAAAAAAAAATGCTACACTGTCCATGGGTTATAGCCTTGTTGGCTGAGATGAAGGCTGATCCTAGAAATAGTTGGGTTGCATAAGGCTTTACAAATAGGTTTGTCATGTGGCATCAGGGCAAATGATTCTTCTCGCTACAACACTTGGGCTGAGGGATTAAATAGATGAGCAGAGTGGAAAGGCCCATATGCTGATTGCTGATGATTTCTCCATTTTATTTGGAGGATTTTTTTTTACCTTAACTCAGATCCACATATAACCATATGATGTTTTTTTTTTGAAAAAAAAGAAACGTCCCAAATCATTGGATCCTTATGACTTTATAATTACGTCATATAACCAATGGAATATCTATTTGCATAGGGCCCACATGTCAAAGATAATTTTGTGGAGAAGTGAAATGAGCCTCTCAGTTACAATTTGGCTGCCTGGAGAGTCGAGACTATCATGCATATTTTGTTGAGAACTGCTCAGGTACTCCTTGTTTAAAAAGTAGCACGAATCTTAAAGCGAAGATTATAATTAACTTTTCTATGTCACGTCTAGATCCATCAAGACCTGTACTTGCGCACCTAGTCAATCACGATCTCATCTCACTCTCGACGATGATTTCTCGCTCCTGGAGTCCTGGTGAAGAACGGCGGCGCTAGAGAGACGAGCCGGCTCTCGAGGTCTCGGCCGTGTCCACCCCTTAACCGGCGGCCAAGTGCATGTTCTTTCCGCGCCGCCGGTGCCCACGTACATGCCAGTATCTAGCCGCGTCCAATGTCCTGCCCGCCGTCTTGCCGGTTGACTTTGCAAATTCGCATCGTGAAGACGCTACTGGCCGCATCCAAATCGAGCATGCTGCTGGCCTGTTCGTAATATATATACCGACTCTATGTTGAGAATTAGCCAATTAGGAGTAGCTACGACGATGCCAATGGTTGTCTTTATACAGTAGAATTCCTCGATGACCGAGAGCTGACGCGGCGGATATCACCCATGCATGCCGTGATCCAACGGGACGAGGAGCGCTGCCGCCATGCCTCGCCGTTGAGCGTGGTCGCGTGGCCCGTTTCAGTTGTGAATTGGCTGGATATGGGCTGGACGTGGGTTGATCAGGACCCAAACTAGGTCCAGGTAGTAATTAATAAACGGCAAATAATTATGGAATTGCTTTGGGATGCGTGCAAATTTTTAAATAAGGAGTACCGAAGCAGTCGTTTTGTTCGTATCCATACGTGAGCAAGACATTATCTGTGAAATTTATACAAAGTTCTCGTGGAAAATCGGCTCCATGGAAAAAAAATCAATTATTCCATTAAAAAAACAAGACCATTAATTATGGAGATTTTCATTTTGAGTATCAATTAATGATACCTTTTGTTCGCACAAAATAAGAATCATGCCAAAAGCTTCATAAAGACTGACCCCATTCTGTGTGAGAAATGCTAATTTATAACCGAGTGTTTTAGAGGCCTGGACACTCGAATTTCTGGCCCTTGGATGGTCGCATACTCGCATCTCGCCCGCCCAGTCCTAGCTACATCGCTCGCACCCGCACAAGCGCCCGCCTGCCCGCCGCTGTGGCCTCGAAGCAACCCCGCCCGGCCGTTGCTTCCCCGCCGGCCGCTTCTCCCCCGCTGTCGCCACCAGGCCGGCCGCTGCTCCCTCCACCGCCTTCCCCAGACCGGGCCCTGCTCCCTCCGTCACGCAGGCCCTGTTTCATCCCGACAGCGCGGGCTACCTCCAAGCGGTGGCACGGGCTACTTCCAAACGGTGGCGCCGGCTCTGGCGCTGCCCCTGCCCTGGCTCCGGTGGCCCCTTCTCCGCGACTGGCCACCAAGCTGTCACGGAACCGTCCAAATTATAAGAGCACAAGTCCAAAAAGAATCGGCAAAGCGATCAAATTTTCAAACTTGAACCCATATAACTCCGGTAGTCCACGAAATCACGAGGGATTTCAAACCAACTGAGAGCAACCAAGATCGTAGTGATTCAACATAACACAACACTTGTAATAACAGTTCATAAGTAGCTCTCATACATCGGAGTACGAATAATTTTTATTACAAAACCAAAGTAAAGATTAGCGGAAGCAACATAATTTCTAAAACCATTTAAAGTCAAATACTGCCAGTACATAGTCACATCCTGCAAAAGCATACCAGAAGAGATACTACAGAGACCATGCCCATATGATCTAGTCTTCACGCCCACGAGGCGAAGACAATACTTGCAGCAACAAGTACGAATCTGCTACCTGCAACAGGTGGGAATAAACCCTGAGTACGAGAAGGTACTCAGCTAGACTTACCCGTCAAAAACTAGAAACAAAGATGACACCAAGGAGTATGCAAGGCTTTATAAAGTGGGTTAGCTTAACTCGATTGCAGAAAAGCTTACTACAGATAGTAACCGATATATGCTTAAGTATCAAATTGATCATCATTAACCTGATAACTAGATTAGCACCTATACTAAAGCACTCACTTTATTAGGATCAAACAATATTAACCATAGCAGGTATAATAAGGCCATCATCATCATTATCATCAATTTCGAACCATCATTAATAATTAGTGTATCTACGCTAGAGATAACCAGTCAAGTTTCTCACTATCCGGGAGAGACGGCGACTCGAATCGATTCCAACTCAGCTGAGGGAGGTATTCCTGACACTCACTCGGCAAACCCGCTAAAGGCATCCGTAGATAACCTTTGGTAAAACTCAGGGTAGGCCCGAACAGCGCCGCGTTCTCGAGGATACCAGTGGCCAGGATACTCAGGACTTTTAACTCACCTGCCCTTGGACCCTCTGGCTCCCTTCTGAGGCGACTTTCACTTTTTGACTTCGCAGCTTGAGTTGAGCTACTAGGCTTCGCGGTCGGCAACCTCAGGCCGGCCAACTAAATGTCAGGCATGCGTTCAAAATGACATAGAAGGCTCCAGGTCTCGGTCCTTAATCGACACAGATGGGGATAGATCCACACCCAAGACCTCCATGCCTTGTTGTTTCACTATCGTCATCCCGCCCGGTCTCATTTCATTTCATTAACACATGGTTCATTTCCACGATAGCAAATATAGCCAACCGTGACCTGACAAAGCCCTATATCTCGCAAGAGATAGGAAATTACCTGACTTCTACCGGTCTAATTTAGCAAGGCTAAGCATAGATACGATCCTGTCTACATAGGATTCAAGGTTCGAATTGTTGGAGGAGTGTTATCAATGCAGCAATGGTTTTCAACCAACTCCTATCACGTAATGCAACAATACATATAACATGTATATATAGATAATTGATTTGAAAGTAGGAGGTTTATAATGCTCCGGGGCTTGCCTTAACCGAAAGAAGATAGATCAAGGGTCGGCTTCAAGAACGGTTCCCACGTCTTCTCCGGCTTCGTCGGACTGGACCTCCGGTTCCCGAATGGACTTCAACTTCGGGTTCCACGCCCAGCGGGACTTCGCTCGTAACACGATTCTCGGCACACCTATTGCATGTATATGCACCCAATGAATTTCATGTATGCATCCAAGATGACATGATGATTTATGACATGCATGAATGAGGTGAAGATGAATGTAATGATATTGCAACATCATGAGCACAAAATCAAGTCATGTGGCGCTCTATTCAAATCACTTCAAGCTTAGGTGCAAATTTTCTCTCTGATATTAACATGTTTGAACATCCCTAAGAAACCACTAAATATCACAAAGTTAAGACTAAATACGCACATAACAAGATTCCAGAAATTTAGTATTTCCAACAAGTTATCAGCAGTAGCTAAGAACATTCATAACTAGAGTTCTACAAATCCAAATGACTTGAAAGAAGACATTATGGAAAGCTTATGAAATTGTCTATATTTCATTTATAAACCTATAAGCATGATTTCATCATTTACCAGGTCAAAATAGCACATGTACAGAATCTGTTCTAAAAGACAGAGAGCACTTCCAAAACTGAACCCAGCTTGGGACAGCTGCCATTTCTAAAATATAAGTCCAAATGCTACCAAAATTTACCAGAAACTATTTCATGAAATCCTCAACAACTTTGCTATAGATCACCAAGCATGAAAACCTCATTAACATAGCCAAACTTACTTAACCACCAAATCTATCCAGAAAAGATAGATTTGTACAATTAAATATTAAGTGATGTTGAGAACATCACAAATGACCTATCCAACTTCACTAATAGTTAGATCATGTTTAAGTAATACCAAATCAAGTTATGGCACTATCATAACCATTTATCTAATCCCCTTTTCTATTTATTTAGAGTGCATAAGCATAAATGACATCACATATAAAATGTTACTAGAAAATTCTAATACAATTACAGAGGCAATTACATGCTAACAAGAGGGTACCATAAAAGTTTTACCTCAATTTGACAAGTAGATTAGGAGATATCAAAATAATCAAAAAGATAAATGCTAATAAAGCCTATAACAAAGAAATTTCCTAATTGGAGCAAATGACTTTCAAAAAGGCTGAAAATTTAACTAGAGCATCATTATACCATGAATAGCTTCTCATGAATTTTTCATGGCCAAAGGATCACTACATAGGGAGATACAAAAACTACAAAAATTACATAATTAAATAGAGGCATAGCGAAATTAATTACAAACTTTAGAAAACATAAATTAACATGCCATATTTTATTTCACTACAGCATAGTACACATCATGAGCATTCCAAAAAGTCCTCTTTTTTCCTTTTTATGATTTTTCTACTATTTTCTATAAATTTCCAAACATTGGCAACATATAAGGCATTTCAGGAAAAAAATAAAACTAAAATAAAACAAACCTAAATCTAATCTCCAGCTCGGGCCGGCCTAGCAGGCCAACTCGGCCCACGACGGCCCAATCAGGCGCGCAGGGGGGAAACCCGTGCCGATAGGGCGGCCCCGCCCATCATGGGCACAGAGGCAGGGGAGGAGGTCCGGCCAGCGTTTCCTCGCCGCCGGTGACTCCTCCGGCGAAACCAACAGCATGGATGTGTTCCCCATCTCGACCCACATCTAGGCAACCACCTTTCCAACCTCTACTGCACCTGAGCATGCGCGCCGACGGTGAAGGCAGTCGACGGCGGGGGGTGTATGCCGACGGCGGCGAAATCAGCCGTCGCACAGCGAACCTAGGGCACCTACGCGCTCTACATCGCAAGGCGAAGCGAACAAGCTCTAAATCGAGGCACCAAACTGCCTACAACGACACAACCACGAGCGGCGCAAGCATGATGGAAACGCGAGCTCACCGGAGCTTCGGCGTTGCACGCCATCGTGACGAAAACCGGCAGTAATGTCTTGCGGCCAGCTAGACCTACACCCGAGACACATGGAACGCGAAGCCAACCAAATAACAAGCAAGCGAGCAGAGCAAAATTGAGCTTGAGCTTGGCGCAGCCAAAGCCGCAGCTTGTTCCCGCGGACCTGACGCGGTAGCGGTTAGACCAAGCACTCCTAAACCTTCTACACGACACCAGTAGCAGCGAACAAGCACATATTGGCGTGGAGGAGCTCGGCAATGGCTGGCCCACGGCGGAGCACGAGCTCGGTGGCGCTCCGAGCGGACTAACGGGGCCAAAATGAACTTCCTAGCCTCACCTGTCGCTCTGCTGGTTGGGCAAGAGGTTGCAGTGGACAGAGCGAAGCGAGGCGGAGGTCTTGGCCGAGCGCTCTGGCCAGCTGCGCGGCAGCGCGAGCGCGAGACGTAGCAAGGCGAGCGGCGGCGCAACTAGCAGCGCAGAGCGAGGCGAGGGGAGGTGGAGTGCGAATGAGGGCATGCTAAGGATCTCCAGGCGGCGTGGCGACCTCACGTGTGTGAGCTGGGCTCGGTGCCAACGCGTGTTGGCCACGTGGCATCGAGTGCCTGTGCCCGGTCGTCCATGGAGTTCGGTCTCTGAACTTCTGAAACGAAGTTTCAGTTAAGCCGAGCCTGACAGCGCGACTTTGACAACATAAAACTCCTAATCTAGGCCGATTCGGTGTTAGACGTAGTTAGCAACATTGTAGAGGAACATGAGGTCTACAAAATTGTCAACTGGAGGTCGAGCTGGTTCTGCTGGGTTTGCGAGTTACAAAGCACCAAAGATGGTTACATGAAACTGAAATCCATTCCACACTTAGCTGATTTTTCAGTGCTGAAAAACAGCCCCTACACCTGACTTGTGGGCCATGTTAGGGCATGTTCCAAGCATTTTCATGAGTTGACCACTGAACAACTTTTGTTCCTCATGAAATTTGGCACAAACTTTGTTAAGGTGGCACAGCCATGCAAAAACTCTAGGCTATACTTTTTGTTAAGTCAAACAAGGAAGGTCCTAATGGTCAACTAGTCAAAGCATGAGTCAAGATGGAATTAGGGCATGGCATAAACATAAACCCTAGGTCAAATTGCTTAACTAACATCTTAAAAATATTTCCAAGCAACAATTTACCCAATAGCATCTCATATGAGCAAAAGTCACATCAAAGTGCATTGAAACATCACCAATCAAGCTAATGCAACATTATGTTGCAAGCATGTGTTGCATGGGTTAACTAGGCATGTTGCATGTGTTTCATGATCATGTTTCAAGGTGTTGTGTCACACATCACACTACTACAAGTGTTGTACACACATAAGCTAGCATTAATAAACAAAACATATACCTACACATGCATTCAATCATGGATGTTGCAACTGTTGCAAGGTCATGTTTCAAGAACAATGCACATGAAATGATGGTGCACATGCTCATGTGGATGCATAGATGCAAGGCAAACACCTGGGGTGTTACAGCCCTCCCCCCTTATAAAAATCTCATCCCAAGATTTGAAAGTCGTACCATTTTTCATAAAAAGCGGAATAGTTGTCCTTTAAATAATCCTCTCTTTCCCATGTTGCATCACGTTCACCGTGATTACTCCAAACCACCTTGTATAACTTGACTACTCGACTTCGAGTCACCCTTTCCAGAGTATCCAGAACATATACAGGTTTCTCCTCATAAGAAAGATTAGATTTCAACTTGGTGCGTCTCACTTCTACTCTTTCCTCGGGAAGACGGAGACATTTCTTCAATTGAGAAACATGGAAGACTAGAAAGATAGCTCCCAACTCACGAGGTAGACTAAGCTTATAAGCTACTCTTCCACTTTTCTCGATGATCCGATAAGGTCCAACGTATCGAGGCTCAAGCTTTCTTTTGATCCCAAAACGCTTTACTCCTCTCTTAGGGGACACCTTCAGATAGACATGATCACCTACTTCAAACTCAATAGGTTTTCTCCTCTTATCTGCGTAGCTCTTTTGTCTAGCCTGAGTAGCTGCTATATTTTTCTGTATAGCACGAACTTGCTCCTCGGCTTCTTTTACAAAGTCAATACCATAGAATCTTCTTTCTCCTGGTTCCACCCAATTCAAAGGAGTTCTACACTTGCGACCATATAAAGCTTCAAAAGGAGCCATTCTGATTCTCTGTTGATAACTATTGTTGTAAGAGAATTCAGCGAGAGGCAACCATTTCTCCCAGGAGCCATTACAAGAGATGATGCAAGCTCTAAGCATGTCTTCAAGAATCTGATTCACACGCTCAGTCTGCCCCAACGTCTGTGGATGATAAGCAGAACTACAGACCAAATTAGTTCCAAGATTTTGATGTAGGTGCTCCCAGAAACGAGCAGTAAACTGTGGCCCTCTGTCAGAGACAATAGACTTAGGCACTCCATGAAGACGTATAACTTCTTGGAAGTAAATATCAGCATATTGGTGTGGGTGATAGTTACTCTTCACAGGGATAAAGTGAGCAGACTTTATCAAACGATCAACTATAACCCAAACAGAGTCAAAACCTCTTTGGGTGGTTGGTAATCCAACGATAAAGTCCATAACAATGTCGTCCCACTTCCAACCTAGAACAGACAAAGGCTGGAGTAAACCAGGCTTCATGTGAATGGCCTTAACTCTACAACAATTATCACACCTAGCGACGTAGGCTGCAATTTCCTTCTTCATCTTGGTCCACCAATAATACGGCTTGAGATCCTGATACATCTTACTACTGCCAGGATGGATGAATAATTTAGAAGAATGGGCTTCAGCCATGATTTGGTTTCTAAGTTCCTTGTCCTTGGGCACAACAAGTCTATCGTTGAACCAAAGAATTCCCTTCTCATCGATTCAAAAATGCTTAGTTTCTTGCTCTTTCATCTTTCTCTTGATGTGAAATACACCAGTATCAGTCTTTTGTAACTCAATGATTCTACTTCTCAAAGAACAATCCACAGTGATATGATGGAGTACAACGGGATGCAAGAGATGAGACAAATGAAAATCTTCTATCAGAGAGTTGCAATGAGATTTTCTACTCAAGGCATCAGCAACCACATTTGCCTTACCAGGATGGTAGTGCACTTGAAGGTTATAATCCTTTATCAACTCTAACCATCTTCTCTGGCGCATATTTAACTCAGGTTGAGTAAATATGTACTTAAGACTCTTATGATCTGTATAAATATTGCATATATTTCCAAGCAAATAGTGTCTCTAGATTTTCAGAGCATGGACGACAGCAGCTAACTCCAAGTCATGAGTCAGATAGTTAACTTCATGCTTTCTTAACTGACGTGAAGCATATGCAATAACTCGGCCTTCTTGCATAAGTACACCTCCTAAACCAGCACCCGATGCATCACAATACACATCAAACGGTTTCTCAATGTCAGGTTGTGCTAATACAGGAGCTGATGTCAACAAAGTCCGTAGAGTGTGGAAAGCTTGCTCACACTCCGGAGTCCAATCAAACTTCCTATCCTTCTCAAGTAGTCGAGTCATAGGCTTAGCTATCTTAGAGAAATCCGGAATAAAACGACGATAGTAGCCAGCCAATCCAAGAAAACTCTGAACTTCATGGACTGTAGTTGATGCCTTCTAATCCAAAACTTCTTGTACCTTAGTCAGGTCTACTGAAATCCCCTCACTAGACAATACATGACCGAGGAAAGGTACCTTCTTTAACCAGAATTCACATTTGCTGAACTTGGCGTAGAGCTTATGTTCACGTAATCTGGATACAACAATTCTCAGATGCTCGGCATGTTCTTCTTCATTTTCAGAATATATGAGGATATCATCAATGAATATCCCCACAAACTTGTCCAGCTCTTGCATGAATACTGAATTCATTAGGTACATAAAATGTGCAGGAGCATTGGTCAGACCAAAAGACATGACAAGATATTCATATAGTCCATATTTGGTAGAGAAAGATGTCTTTGGTATGTCTTCAGGACATATTTTAATTTGGTGATAACCAGATCTCAGATTAATCTTCGAGAATGCCTTTGCTTTAGATAACTGATCAAACAAGATATCAATACGAGGCAATGGATATTTGTTTTTGATAGTGACTGCATTGAGTGGTCGATAGTCTACACACATACGCAGAGACTGGTCTTTCTTCTTCACAAAGATAGCAGGACAACCCCATAGAGAAGAACTAGGACGGATCAGCCCTTTCTGTAAAAGTTCACTAAGTTGGGTCTTGAGTTCAGCTAACTCATTCGGCGGCATTCTATACGGCCTTTTGGAAATTAGTGTGGTACCTAGAATTAACTCAATCTTAAACTCTACATCACGATCTAGAGGTAATCCTGGCAATTCATTAGGAAAAACATCTAGAAATTCACACACTACCGGAACTTCTGCAATCTCTCTTGCTTTTGCTATCATAGCGTTAACTGTAGTTTGAGGACTAACGTCTCTAGGAAGTTGCACTAGAAAAGCTTGTTGATCTTTTGGATCCCTCAACATAACCACTCTCATAGAGGTATCGATCAGAACACCATTTTCACTCATCCACTTCATACCTAAGATTACATCTAGGCCCAAACCTGGTAATACCACGAGATCTAGATCATACAGACGTCCTTCTATCTCGATCTTTGCTCCTAAGACCAACTGGTTGGTTGAAATATTATTTCCGGCAACACTAATATTATAACCACTATTATCTAAAGTAATGACCTTCATACAATGCTTGGCTGCAAACATTGAACTGATAAAAGAGTGGGAAGCACCTGAATCGAACAGCACAATTGCAGGATGTTGGTTCACTAAAAATGCACCGGCAGTGATAATCTCACCCGTAGGAATGGATTCCACCGTGGTGTATCGAACCCATCCTTTACACACATCTGCCTTATTATCATTTGATTTCTTCTGCGGGAGAGGACGATCTTTGGCCCAATGACCTAACATCTTGCAATTCCAACATGGCCGGTTACTTGGCGGTGCCTTAGGCTTTCCTTTCTTAATACTGCTCCTCTTGACCGAATCCTGTTTCCGATATGGGTGATATCTCGTAGATATGTCAGGCGAATAATACTAAGGTGTAATCACCACAAGAGTATTGGTCGTAGGTGCATTAGATTCATGTGATTTCTCGTGGCTCTTAGAAGCAGCATACACAACATTACAGTTCTCTTGAAGGATATTATCACTGACAAACTCGTTGAAAGTTGCACACTTGCTATTGCACATGGCCTTCATCAATTTGGGACACAGCCCCCTTTTAAAACTTGCGATCTTCTTAACCTCCATATTAACAAATTCCAGAGCATATCTTGACAATTTGATGAAAGCATGCAGATATTCTGTTACGCTTTTGTCTCCTTGGGTGAGCTTCATAAACTCAGTGTGCTTGATTGCCATGAGGCCAGCAGGAACGTAATGTCCCCGAAATGCTTCCTTGAACTAATCCCAAACTACTTCCATATTCTTAGGCAGGGTATTCCGATGGTGACACCACCAAACACCTACAGGTCCTTACAACTGTTGCGAAGCATATTCTATTTTCATATCATCTGCCACCTTGAGCACATGGAACTTCTGTTCGATAGTCTTCAACCATTCGTTTGCTTGAAGTGGTTCTTCTGCTTCTCGAAAAATAGGAGGCTCAGTATCCAAGAAATCCTTATAGTTGTTGTACGGGGCAGGCTCAGGTTCCTGATGGACATGGTTTCTGACACTCTCGTCCAAGGCTCGCTGACTTTCGGCAAGCATTTGCAGCAACTCAGTAGAGGTAGGTTGCGGAGGAGACGATGACGGTTCTGTATTGCCACGACTCCGACTACTAGAGCGAAACTGACGAGACATCTGCATGTAGATGAAAACTAGTAAGCATTGATGACGTCGGAAGGCTGTTAACGAATTATATAAGCATGAGGAAGAGATTGTATCCAACTATCCAAATTCCAATCTCAAAAGAGGGAAATTTCTTGGTTTGAGGTACGGATCTTCTGACAAGATAGGGAATAACATCCAAGGAAAAGATTCACGAGAAGATAACACATTGGTGTAGCTCCATAATGGATCATGACTAGCAATCCTTGATACCTGCATGTGCCGAGCAACACAACCTTGTGTCGCGCGCCAAAGGAGGCTCCCGGTTTTGTCGCGGCACCATGGAGTACTAATCGCAACACCATTACCGAACACACATTATGAGGAATCCTCACGTGTTAGGAATTAGACGTGTAGAAACAGTATCATCCAAAGATGGGGTAGCAAACAAGGATGGATACAATGGTAGAAGCAATGGGGAGGCGAGTTGCAGATCAAAACACATCCCAACTCGAGGAGATACATCTTGAAATTGTGTCTTGCTTTCTTCCACGGGCTAGGTATGAATTGGGTTTCAAAGCTGACACTACTGACCACTCCACTAGGTTGGTTGACTACCACAATTCTTCACGAAATAAATGCAACTATTTATGGGACAACTATTTGGAGGAAAGAAAATTTTTAAATAACGAAATAAGCAATTTATAAGGGAGGGAGTAATGCAGAATGCAATGTATGATGCGAACATGGTGCATGCACGAACCGTATGTCCTCACAAACCTAGGAAGAATTTGAAATTTCTAGCGTATAGTTCGGTGGCATACACACGTTCTCTCAATAACGATAACTAGTCGCTCTACAGGAAACGTTGTTAGTGTACCTGTAGAAAATTGCATTTTAGACCAACAATCCCCAATATAGCACACAAGAAAGCAGTAAACTAAATATTTTCCATACATACATCCCCCAATGTATATACTTCAGTATCAAAGCTACCCGATAGATATACCCACAATTAAGTACTTTCATAATCACATGATTAAACATGTAAGTATGCTAGTAACCACAACTACTCTCCCCTAGACCGACGGTTGGACGGTCATGCTCTCACAACTCTCACTTACCAGGGCGTAGAGGTATTTTGATCCATACATTACCACCCAAGTGGATGGCATCCATACAATAGCACGCCGTATGGACAATGAAACAGAAAACAAGCAAGAACCCCCAAGTTAGTACCTTAGTAAGCCACCTAATAGTCCTTATTTGGGCATATAGGGTATGACCACTAGCACTCTTTAGATTAGAATTAAGATTTTTCACAAAAGCTTTTGTTTAAATACACAAATGACGTGTTTAACTGTTGAATCTTGCTTCGATGCCAGCTATCACGAAACCATCCAAATTATAAGAGCACAAGTCCAAAAACAATCGCTGAAGCGATCAAATTTTCAAACTTGAGCCCATATAACTCCGGTAGTCCACGAAATCACGAGGGATTTCAAACCAACTAAGAGCAACCAAGATCGTAGTGATTCAACATAACACAACACTTGTTACAACAGTTCATAAGTAGCTCTCAAACATCGGAGTACGAATAATTTTATTACAAAACCAAAGTAAAGATTAGCGGAAGCAACATAATTTCTGAAACCATTTGAAGTCAAATACTGCCAGTACATAGTCACATCCTGCAAAAGCATACCAGAAGAGATACTACAAGGACCATGCCCATATGGTCTAGTCTTCACGCCCACAAGGCGAAGACAATACTTGCAACAACAAGTATGAATCTGCTACCTGCAACAGGTGGGAATAAACCCTGAGTACGAGAAGGTACTCAGCTAGACTTATCCGTCAAAAACCAAAAACAAAGATGACACCCAGGAGTATGCAAGGCTTAAAGTGGGCTAGCTTGACTCGATTGCAGAAAAGCTTACTACAGATAGTAACCGATATATGCTTAAGTATCAAATTGATCATCATTAACCTAAAAACTAGATTAGCACCTGTACTAAAGCACTCACTTTAATAGGATCAAACAATATTAACCATAGCAGGTATAATAAGGCCATCATCATCATTATCATTAATTTTGAACCATCATTAATAATTAGTGTATCTACGCTGGAGATAACCAGTCAAGTTTCTCACTATCCGGGAGAGACGACGACTCGAATCGATTCCAACTTAGCTGAGGGGGGTATTCCTGACACTCACCCGGCAAACCCCGTTAAAGGCAGCCGTAGATAACCTTTGGTACAACTCAGGGTGGGCCCGAACAGCGCCGCGTTCTCAGGGATACCAGTGGCCAGGATGCTCAGGACTTTTAACTCACCTGCCCTTAGACCCTCTGGTTCCCTTCCGAGGCGACTTTCACTTTTCGACTTCGCAGCCTGAGTTGAGCTACTAGGCTTTGCGGTCAGCAACCTCAGGCCGGCCAACTAAATGTCAGGCATGCGTTAAAAATGATATAGAAGGCTCCAGGTCTTGGTCCTTAATCGACACAGACGGGGATAGATCCACACCCAAGACCTCCATGCCTTGCTGCTTCACTATCGTCATCCCGCCCAGTCTCATTTCATTTCATTAACACATGGTTCATTTCCACGATAGCAAATATAGCCAACCGTGACCTGACAAAGCCCTATATCTCGCTGGTGATAGGAAATCACCCGACTTCTACCGGTCTAATTTAGCAGGGCTAAGCATAGATACGATCCTGTCTACATAGGATTCAAGGTTCGAATTGTTGGACAAGGAGTGTTATCAATGCAGCAAGGGTTTTCAACCAACTCCTATCACATAATGCAACAATACAAATAACATGTATATATAGATAATTGATTTGAAAGTAGGAGGCTTATAATGCTCCAAGGCTTGCCTTAACCGAAAGAAGATAGATCAAGGGTCGGCTTCAAGAACGGTTCCCACGTCTTCTCCGGCTTCGTCGGACTGGACCTGCGGTTCCCGAATGGACTTCAACTTCGGGTTCCACGCCCAGCGGGACTTCGCTCGTAATATGATTCTCGGCACACCTACTACATGTATATGCACCCAATGAATTTCATGTATGCATCCAGGATGACACGATGATTTATGACATGCATGAATGAGGTGAAGATGAATGTAATGATATTGCAACATCATGAGCACAAAATCAAGTCATGTGGCGCTCTATTCAAATCACTTTAAGATTAGGTGCAAATTTTCTCTCCGGTATTAACATATTTGAACATCCCTAAGAAACCACTAAGTATCACAAAGTTAAGACTAAACACGCACATAACAAGATTCCAGAAATTTAGTATTTCCAACAAGTTATCAGCAGTAGATAAGAACATTCATAACTGGAGTTCTACAAATCCAAATGAATTGCAAGAAGACATTATAGAAAGCTTATGAAATTGTCTATATTTCATTTATAAACATCTAAGCATGATTTCATCATTTACCAGGTCAAAATAGCACATGTACAGAATATGTTCTAAAAGACAGAGAGCACTTCCAAAACTGAACCCTGCTTGGGACAGCTGACATTTCTAAACTATAAGTCCAAATGCTACCAAAATTTACCAGCTACTAGTTCATGAAATCCTCAACAACTTTGCTATAGATCACCAAGCATGAAAACCTCATTAACATAGCCTAACTTACTTAACCACCAAATCTGTCCAGAAAAGATAGATTTGTACAATTAAATATTAAGTGATGTTGAGAACATCACAAATGGCCTATCCAACTTCACTAATAGTTAGATCATGTTTAAGTAACACCAAATCAAGTCATGGAACTATCATAACCATTTATCTAATCCCCCTTTTCTATTTATTTAGAGTGCATAAGCATAAATGGCATCACATAAAAAATGTAACTAGAAAATTATAATAAAATTACAGAGGCAATTACATGCTAATAAGAGGCTACCATAAAAATTTCAACTCAATTTGACAAGTAGATTAGGAGATATCAAAATAATCAAAAAGATAAATGCTAATAAAGCCTATAACAAAGAAATTTCCTAATTGGAGCAAATGACCTTCAAAAAGGCTGAAAATTTAACTAGAGCATCATTATACCATGAATAGCTTCTCACAAAATTTTCATGGCCAAAGGATCACTACACAGGGAGATACAAAAACTACAAAAATTACATAATTAAATAGAGGCATAGCGAAATTAATTACAAACTTCAGAAAACATAAATTAACATGCCATATTTTATTTCACTACAGCATAGTACACATCATGAGGATTCCAAAAAGTCCTCTTTTTCCTTTTTATGATTTTTCTACTATTTTCTATGAATTTCCAAACATTAGCAACATATAAGGCATTTTAGGAAAAAAAAATAAAACTAAAATAAAACAAACCTAAATCTAATCTCCAGCTCGGGCCGGCCCAGCAGACCAACTCGGCCCACAACGGCCCAATCAGGTGTGCAGGGGGGAAACCCGCGCCGACAGGCGAGCCCCGCCTGTCATGGGCACAGAGGCAGGGGAGGAGGTCCGGCCAGTGTTTCCTCGCCGCCGGTGACTCCTCCGGCGAAACCAACAGCATGGATGTGTTCCCCACCTCGACCTGCATCTAAGCAACCACCTTTCCAACCTCTACTGCACCTGAGCATGCGCGCCGACGGTGAAGGCGGACGGCGGCGGGCGGTGTATGCTAACGGCGGCGAAATCGGCCGTCGCACAGTGAACCTAGGGCACCTACGCGCTCTACATCGCAAGGCGAAGCGAACAGGCTCTAAATCGAGGCACCAAACTGCCTACAATGACACGGCCACGAGCGGCGCAAGCACGATGGAAACGCGAGCTCACCGGAGCTTCGGCGTTGCACGCCATCGCGACGAAAACCGGCGGTAATGTCTTGCGGCCAGCTAGACCTACACCCGAGACACATGGAACGCGAAGCCAACCAAATAACAAGCAAGCGAGCAGAGCAAAATCGAGCTTGAGCTCGGTGCGGCCATGGCGGGCGCAGCCAAAGCCGCAGCTTGTTCCCGAGGACCTGACGCGGTAGCGGTTAGACCAAGCACTCCTAAACCTTCAACGCGACACCAGTAGCAGTGAACAAGCACATATTGGCGTGGAGGAGCTCAGCATTCGCCGACCCACGGCGGAGGACGAGCTCGGTGGCGCTCCGAGCGGACCGACGGGGACAAAATGAACTTCCTAGCCTCACCTGTCGCTCTGCTGGTTGGGCAAGAGGTAGCAGTGGATAGAGCGAAGCGAGGCGGAGGTCTTGGCCGAGCGTTCTAGCTAGCTGCGCGGCAGCGCGAGCGCAAGACGTAGCGAGGCGAGCGGCGGTGCAGCTAGCAGCGCAGAGCGAGGCGAGGGGAGGTGGAGTGCGAATGAGGGCGTGCTGAGGATCTCCAGGCGGCGTGGCGACCTCACGCGTGTGAGCTGGGCTCGGTGCCGACGCGTGTTGGCCACGCGGCATCGAGTTCCTGTGCCCGGTCGGCCATGGAGTTCGGTCTCTGAACTTCTGAAACGAAGTTTCAGTTAAGCCGAGCCTGACAGCGTGACTTTGACAACATAAAACTCCTAATCTAGGCCGATTCGGTGTGAGACATAGTTAGCAACATTGTAGAGGAACATGAGGTCTACAAAATTGTCAACTGGAGCTCGAGCTGTTTCTGCCGGGTTTGCGAGTTACAAAGCACCAAAGATGGTTACATGAAACTGAAATCCATTCCAGACTTGGCTGATTTTTCAGTGCTGAAAAACAGCCCCTACACCTGACTTGTGGGCCAACTTAGGGCATGTTCCAAGCATTTTCATGAGTTGACCACTGAACAACTTTTGTTCCTCATGAAATTTGGCACAAACTTTGTTAAGGTGTCACAGCCATGCAAAAACTCTAGGCTATACTTTTTGTTAAGTCAAACAAGGAAGGTCCTAATGGTCAACTAGTGAAAGCATGAGTCAAAATTGGAATTTGGGCATGGCATAAACATAAACCCTAGGTAAAATTGCTTAACTAACATGTTAAAAATATTTCCAAGCAACAATTTACCCAATAGCATCTCATATGAGCAAAAGTCACATCAAAGTGCATTGAAACATCACCAATCAAGCTAATGCAACATTATGTTGCAAGCATGTGTTGCATGGGTTAACTAGGCATGTTGCATGTGTTTCATGATCATGTTTCAAGGTGTTGTGTCACACATCACACTACTACAAGTGTTGTACACACATAAGCTAGCATTAATAAACAAAACATATACCTACACATGCATTCAATCATGGATGTTGCAACTGTTGCAAGGTCATGTTTCAAGAACAATGCACATGAAATGATGGTGCACATGCTCATGTGGATGCATAGATGCAAGGCAAACACATGGGGTGTTACACAAGCGGGCGTCCTCGGCGTCAGCGTGGCCCCTTCTAGCTCTGGCGCCGCTGCGGGATGCTTGGCAATTTGTTATTTTTCTGTAATTTGTGATCAATTTGTGAAGAATTTGATGATATTTGTGTATAATTTGGCATATATTTATCTTATATCTGCAATCCATAGAAAAAATTTATAGATTTTTTTTGAAAAAATTGCATTTATTTGTCTGAGATCTACAATAAGTCCTGTTATCCCGAATTACATCACATTATTCAATAAATTACACTGAAGAAATCAGTGTAAATATAATAATAAGACATTGTAAATATAACTAAAAGACAGTGTAAATGTATGGACAAAAATCACGTGTCAGGAGTTTCTAAAACACTCAGTCGTTGGCTAGATAGACTCTTCTGGGGAGCGAGGTCTCAAGTTTGATTCCATCCTCTTCACATGGATGGTCGAGATGGTCTCCTGATTCAGTTTTGATTGACGGACATGCATGCAGTCTTCAGAAAAAGTAAACTAAAAGGCAGTCAAAACCTCAAGTCCACCATGCATGCATCCGCAGGACGATGCTCCGCCCCCGCTAGTCGGCTCGTGGACGCACAAAACAGGATACCAATATTCGATTGAAGTTCGTGGGTTCCAGATTCTCAAAGGCTAGGAATACGTCCACATGCTTACACGAACGGCCACAGACCACGCAGCAACTTTATTTGTCCCCTTCCACGTATACTAATACAAAGATTCGTCGACGTAATCTCAGATTTTGGCCACAAATTAAGGGTCCAGTCATGCTACTTTGCACTAAACATGTCACGGCATATATGCTTCCAGGAAAGTTACTGCGTGCATCACTTGCTTCACTATATCGTTGTATCTCCGATCCGCAGCCACCACCTTTTTATATTTCATAATATTTGTGTCTTATTCGAGACAAAGCCAGAGGAATGTTCTCTGCTAGCTCCTCCTCTAAGAAGTAAAAGCTTCTAGCTAGTCAAAGCTCTGAAACAGAAGTTAACATGGGCTACACTGAAACGAACACTTGCATTTATTTTAATCTGCAGTGCTATGCTAGGTTACCATTCCTTTTTGTCAAAAGGTAACATTAATATCTAGTTGATGAGTTAGTTTATTTCTAAAAGGACAACCGAGGAAGGATCACTGTGGCCACAGAGAACGCAAAAGCTTTGGATCCTTGTAGCCAGTGACTTAAAGGTTGTACCGTACGGCTATAAGTGGAGGCATCAAGACGTACAAGAGGCTATTCAAGTTCGACTAGCCTTTGCACTTTGAGCCTTTGGCCTATGCTAATAAACTAATTCGCACGATTGATTAGTACAATTAGGGAGCACTACTCTTGTACTACTCAAACACACTGTAATCCTTGCTTGCTCCCCACATCAGCACCTTGTTGGATCTTGATTAGGAGAAGCACCGAGTTAGCAGATATTACATCTGAGATATGCATTATTGTTGACAAATCATTAGGTTGCTTATATACTTTGAATGCCATGTTTTCTAGTCAACTTTGAATAATAATCTTTTTCCTAGGCATCACAATAATTTTTTTTGCTAAAAGAAAGAAAGCAACCATGATTTGTTCTTGATATATAGCCGAGGCCGGCAATCCTTGTTTTTGTTGGTTGCCAGCCTCTGATGGCTACATACCCTTTCGCCAAGGCTAACCTAGCTCTCCTTGTATAATCACGATGTCAAATCACTTGATCACTGCTAACTCCACTTTGCTCTACCACTCCTCCCAGTGCGATCAATCAACCACCTGTGTGGGCTCCTGGTCCATTCAATTTTCCACCCATCCTTAAGTTATTATTGGCTGCCATTTTACAATCTGTAATTTGATTGTTCTCAGACTTCTCATCAGTTGTTGAGCAATGTGACATATATCTTTTCATGGAATTTGTGGGCGAATCAAATTGCTGCCCATGAAATTTCTACATTCAAAAGTTTAGAGGGTGTTGTTTTTGCCATAATTAAGTGATAAAATATCTCTAACTTTTACCATGTGTACAGAAAAAAATACGGTACATTAACAAGTAGGACACCAAATAAACGCACTATCAAAACATATGTCATGCCAAAATTATTGAAAGTAATTTGATCTTTTGCATGTTGGCACATTTTCTATTTTATAAAAGTTAGAGAGGATGACTAGGACAAAAATAAAAGCCCTACATTTTGGAATTAAGGGAGTAGTCTCTAAAGATTAAAAAAATCAAGCATCCTCTGCAAGACTTTAAACTGAAACAAATATGGTTTCTCCACAAATATTGATCATTTAATCACGTAGCTTCTGCGTAATTATTAAAGGATAAACCTGTAAAAGCTGAGCAAAACCTGCGGGAGCCTGTTTCCTTATTCATGTTTGATTATTGACAGACATTGCTTCTTCAGAAAAAAAGGAACCTAAAGCCAGATACAAAGAACAATGTTCAACTTCAGGGGAGGAACGGCCCTCCAATGGTCATCACAGAAGAGAAGGTACACCAATATGCGATAGGAGGTTCTCTATAGGCACCACATTGAAGCCTCTCAAAGGCTAAGAACACGTCCACATGCATGCACGATCACAGATCATATATATAATATAATATGAGGCAAACTTTGTCACTTCGCTAACAAAGAGAATAAATCGATGCAACCTCAGATTTTGGTCACAAGTAAATATTTAAGCATATATGATACTTTACGTTGACAATGTCACAGTGTATATGCTACCAGCAGGAAAGTACTGCATCGCTTTGCACAGATGTATCAATCTCCTCCGGTATGTTATAGCCTTTTTGTTTTATAAGATTTGTGTCTTATCTCATTCTTCTAAAGGACAGAGGAATGCTATCTAGGACAGAGGAATGCTATCTGTTGCCAGCTCCTCCACTCTGGATACAAGTTCCTAATAAAAAGAATCTTCTAAAACAGAAGCTATCATGGGCTACACTAACAAATACTTGCAGGACCGGTCGAGGGATTGGGCAGAGGCCACGGCCTTGGTGGTGAGGTCGTCGCGCTTGTGGAGTGGGTGGAGGACGTGGCCTTGGAGGGACGACCGATGTACGACTCGGCCTCCGCAAGGGAGGCCTTGGCTGTGCGCGGAGGCGGCGCTCCTCAATCTCCGCAGACAGGTTCTCGTCCACCCACCACGAAGGGGTGGCCGCTGCGGCTCCCCTCCTAACGAAGAAATGGAAAAAAATGCACTATTGTGTGGTTGACATGTGGGGACTGCTGACATTAGGTTTTTCAGAAGCCAAAACTATTCAACCAAACGGCTTTCAGTTTTTTCATAGCCTACGATCCACAACAGTTTTTCCACAGCCCACGGCTCACAACAGTTTTTCTAGCTTTTTTTTAGAAGCCACAGCTAAACTAGATATGTCATTACTCTCTCTATGTTCTTTGGTTAGGCATAGGCCCACAGATAAGTCGTATACTTTTTAATGGCCTGCTGCCCTTGTTATAGCGTTATATATTAGAGCATAAATGAAAATGCTAATACATCTTACAAAAGAACATTTTAGAGCATGCACTATGTATGTTGGCGCGTGATGACTGACGACCTCAATGGCGACAACTTTGAGTAATTCATTGTGTGCTTTGAGCATCACGATTTTTTTTGTCTTAAAGAAAAAAAAGCAATCAAGATGAGAGTCCTGATAGATAAGGCAATCCTTTTATTTTATTGGTTGTTGCTAGCCTCAGGTGGCTGTACACAAGTCCTTTCACCAATATCAACCTCTCCTCGTACATCACAACACTTGATCATTGTTCACTTATTACATAATCTCTTAACTTTGCTCCACTCCAGATGCTTCCATCAATCAACTACCTAAGTGGGCACCGTCTTTATTCTGAATTCATCCATCCGCATTTCACTCTGTATCACAAAGTTTTTACAATCTAGTTTCACTTGTCTCCTAGGTCCTAAGCTACGCTTCTCATCCAGTTATCCTATTATTCAAAGCACATAGTAGGTTAGATCCGTCCAACTATCTGGTGGAGTAATCTGGCCCTGTCAGAAAACCGCATCTGGACATGTTTAGTTTCATCATCAAAGATTGATCCCGCCGTTCAATCACTTGAGATGGAAGCTTGTTGCGTACTCTTACTCTTAATACTGTTTCAGTCTTTTATGTAATTTCCTTATCAAATTGGATGACTACAACTAATTTCCTGACAAAATTTGTGGCTGCAATTACAAGATCTGATGTGATAAGTCTGAAGTTAAAATGCTAGTGTGGTTGCAGCCACAAAATAAAAAGACAAAATTTGCTACACGACATGTAAATTGGTGTCAAGTGACCAATGGACAAAGAAAAAAGTGGAATTGATTGGCATACTAGCAATGTATTAATTTGCTATAAGATACCACACCCATTAAAATAATTATTTCTAGCCTGAGAGAAGAACTAACAGCTGCAAAATAACATCTGGTGCCTGACCCACTTGTTAGAACATGTCTTCTTACTCCCTTCTTGCCACCGCGCCTCCTTGCATCCTCTCATCACTATGTCTCCTCCTCATGTCTTTTAGGCTGTCAAGCCCATGTAGTGCTTGCCGCCATCATACCTCGCTCGTAGGCAGTCGCATACCACTTGTGCCACTGACCACTTGTTGTCCCACCGTCTATCCTCCCACTATTGAGATTAACATGGCAGTCGTGTACCACTTGTGCCACCGACCGCTTGCTGCCCAAGTTGAGAGGGCCATGGGTGTGGCAGCGGTAAAGGGATGATCCGATAGTAGAAGCCAACTCAAAATTGGAAGGCTTGCTAGCAATGTATTAACGTGAGAGGTGGTTTCAGCAACGTCGGTAGTGTGGGCTCCAGGTTTGTGGCGGTGGGGACTTGGATAAGAAAGCAACAATGAGCAAAGCGCATACTGGACAGTGGTCGAAGCGATGGCGACCACAACTATCATGGCATGATCTAGGAGGTATGGTGAGTGTGGATGGCACAAGGCGTGAACGGCGGATCTAGCGTGAGTGGCCTATACGGCGAGCATGGTGGTGCGGGCCTTGTGAGGCTGTAGTGTGGTAGAGAAAAGGGGTGAGGAAGGAGACAAAAGAGAAAGGGAAGTGAGGAAGAAGAACCGGCTAGGGCAAAAATGTAATTTCACCATATTTCTCTCTCATACTTCAGCTAAAATTATTATTTTAATTACAGCAATGTAGGGAGCAAAATAGTGAGCCAGAGTGTCTAATAACTTATTGTACTTTTATATATTGTACAACTTTGTTCAATATTACTTTCCACATGTCATGTAGTAAATTTTGCCAAAATAAAATGAACATAGACATACCGGCTTTGTCCCTTATTAAGTGTCGTCGTGGGATGTGTGCCAGTTAAACTTTTTAACTTTGACTAGATTTATAGAAAACATTAGCAAAGTTTGTATCTACAAATAAATTTATTATAAAAATATATTTAAAGATCTATCCAATAATAATTATATATTATAAGTATTAATATTTTTAATATATATTTAGAAAAAGTTGAGTAAGTTTGACTCATGGAGAAATAAGAATTACATATAAAAAGGGACCGAGGGAGTACTATGCAGTGAGAGGGAAAAGACGCTGCAGAAAGGTATACGGCCTTTTCTTTACGGTAGATAGGAGCTACAGAAAAGACGCTGCTGAAAGGTATACGGCCTTTAACAATTGATTAACGTATTGTTTTAGTGCAGTAATTTCAGTGAAATAAATATAAGCTAAGAACTCAAAGCACCGGGAATTAGATATCTCTCTTGGTCAGCTCTTCAATTGTTACTCGATATTTGTGCCATTGATATGTCTCTGGTGCTTTTTGACATTGTTTAACAATACTCTAAAGTAGTACTAAAATTATCGTGTCATTATGAAGAATCAATGACTATTCCAGACAGCATATAGTAATACATACACCAGCTAAAGATCCATCTCCCAATATAAGCAGAAATCTACCACTCTATTCAACACCTTGAAATTAGCAACAAAAAAAAATAAAAAAAAGAAGTTGCTACACATTTTGAACTCAAATGTTGGATCAAGATGTTGAGTAGGTGCACGACTTCTCACTGATCCTTTTGCTTAGGTTCTCTTTTCCTTATTCATATTATCAGCAGTTTAGCTTAATGACTTTGTAAGATCTTGGCTGTCGTGGCTGTAGAGGCCGGAATTATTTTATTTTTCTTTTTAGAAAAGGTGAATGCGACTTCTGTTTTATGCAGTTTATAGCAGTAGAGTTGCTAAAGGAAACCATGCACTAATACCTTTTCTTCTTAATTATTATAAGTGAGATCATCTTGTTACTTTGAAAGTGCAGCTAATCCTCATTATTGGCCATATTGTCTCACTAATCACTCATTAGGTGCGCCAAGGCCATGCGTATCTCTAGGGGTACTGGATAGAGATCATCTTGTTACTGCCACCAGCTAGTGCGTATTCCGATGGCAAGAACAGGCTCTGTCTCTCTCCTTCAAAAAGAACTAATTTGATATTGCACATTATTGCCTATATATAAACATCAGATGAGAGTATTTATACACGTAGAAGTATCTGATAGCGTGATGCCTTTTACATTAGCGTAATTGTGCTTATTAGTGTAATGGAATTTAGTTATTTTGCCAATCCTTTCCAATTATATGTGACTTTAGGTTTATTTTAAGCTGTACTTCTCTAAGTCTATAGTATATACTAATAAAAGCACTATCAAAACATAGTTTACAAAATATTTTAATGAAACCAATTTAACAATATAGACTTTGGAGCATTTTTATCTAAACTTGGTTATAATTAGAGGATTTTTGACTTACAAACATGTAATTTGAAGCACAAGGAGTATTTCTTATTTGCTTACATGCAACCAAATAATAGATCACATTAATTGTTGATTCAAAGGGAGCTAGTCGTATGAATAATGGCTCCCAACTAGTCCCAAAATGACATACCTGCCCCATGCCATCACAAATTACAAAATTACATACTGTAGGAGTTTAGATCAAGTGGAGCTCCCACATGAATCTTAAAGTAAACACTTGTTAATTACTAACAGATGTACGATGGTTGAAAAGTACCAACGGTACCTCTAGATACTTTTTGTTCTGATTTTTATTTACCAATAATTTAAGAAGAAAGATTATTAGTGAAATTAGATTTACGGACTTAAGGGTATAATGATAATTGCCTCAAATGTATCTCCCTATCCTAACCGACGACCTCTAATTTATGGATTCCTGAACAAAGTTCCATACATCTAAAACTATGTTGATTGTTCTCTGTCGTTCATGAGGCTGTTCATCATTTTGAGCCTAAGAACAAAAGGGTTAGGTGTAATACATCATATAACTATTTGTAATGAATTAAAGACATGTGTGCCCGTACCCCACAATCTACTCATGCACATCGGCAACTTTCGCATTATCACCAAATGGATGAGCTAGTGATATGATACAATGATACATACCCTCCTTTACATATCTTTCTGCTGCAGAGAAATAGCATACAACACATACTGTCCATGCAACCCAACATGCTTTCACCCTGAAATGCTCATCTGTAATGCTCCCATCCCAGATAGGGCCTCCAGAGTGCGCCAAGTGATGAGATCGAATGCATATCCAGGAAATAAGTCCAAGTGGCGATTGAGGACATGACAAAACTAAAGGTAGCGTCAGCATCCAAACCCTAATTGCTTGCTTCATATACATATGCATGGAGGTAGCATAGCTGAGGGTTGAGGCTGCCATTCATGCAAAAGCTCATCCGTTAGTGATGACACAATCCCTCAGAAAGCCGCAATTATTTCGATCACGACACACCTTCTTTTCCGGGCAGAAAAATCAGTAGTCGAAAAGGAAATAAAGAAGCATGTATACTCGCTTGAATAATAAGCGCCTTGCACCTGCGCAGGCAGAGACGTGCCTGCTGTACACACTCGCCCAAATAATGGCCTCTCTTCTTTGACCTGTACCAATCGTAGGATCTACAGATAAGGGATCAAGCTCACGATCGCTGCCAGAAAAATTTGAAGCAGGGAAAGGAGGGCCAATAGGACAGCAGCCTGATCTCCTGCTTTGGTTGTCTGACGAAGGCGATCCTTATCTCCAGACTCCATCGATGTGCACACAGATCCAAGTGCGCGCTTATGGGGAACAAAAGAAGGCCAAGATGATTTAAGCACGGGCCCATGCATATTGCGTGTGCTTTGCTGCTTGCACACCAAACAAAGGCGCAAAGCTCCTCCAAAAGCCGCAACAACTATCTCCACGAGGCGAATTAGGAGTTATGGCTAGCAGTGACGACATCACCCATCCACGGATGGATCGACCGGCGAGCAATTCTGTTCATCATTTGTGTGAAGCCGACTGCTGGCGACCAGTCTCTGTTTCTTCAGAGTTACAACGCAGAAATTTCACGTGGACTGTGCCGAGCGTTGTAAGGAAGTACGGAGACATGGTTAGCCACACGCAAATGCGTCCTCGCCGTTATGTCGTTGTTACTACTTTTTCTATAAGAGCAAGTACAACAATTGGCTTATAGCCAAGCTAATTAATATTTTTACTGATGTGGAAGAGAGAAGGAAGAAGAGAGAAGAGAGCTTGGCTTTCATGCAAACACTAAGTTGGACACGGAAGCATATACAACTGTGGGTCCCAATAGATATGTATGTGAGGAGGAATATGAAAGAGAATGAAGACGTATAATATTAAAGAAATTTTATAGACAAATGGAGGGCTAACTATTATATAGCTTGGCTCTTATAGCTTGGCTTATAGCCAAGCACTTGGCTCTATTATTGACCTTGTTCTAAAATGATAAAGATGGGGTGGGGACCAGGAACAGGGGGTGACTCTTCTCCCTGGTCTATGTAAACGGGGGCATAGCTACCACGTGAAACACTGCCGGGGAGTGCGTGGTTAGTTTCAAGACTGAAACACAAAGTAACTAATAACACGGCATGCAATGAGCATGTCTTTTAGTTTTATACAACGTGCAAAACCTTGCACTGCTGAACCTGCATTTTCCCTGTGTGCTAGCAGGGGCAATCTAGGATGGGCGGTGCTTCCCATATGAATGGTTGTCATCTATGTGTTTTTCATATTTTTTGATACCCCATTGTTGTGTCCAACAGTGCAGATATATTTAAAATGCACAAGCAATCATACAAATGGTTAGACTTGTGTTTTGGTTAGAAATGCCACAAGCTTTCCTAAAACAATAGCCCCACACCTGATGGAACGTTCCCTTCACTACTGGAATCCGGCTCTCCGCCGAGGAGTGCCAAAAAGAAAACACTTAGCAAAAAAAAAAACACTCGGCGAGCTTCTTTGCCGAGTGTTTTTTTTCACTAGGCAAAGAAAATTTCAAAGCACACATTGAAGCAGTAAATTAATTCAAATGAAAAAGTTTTCAACTACAAAGTTGTATAACTCATCAAGATGTATAATGTTTGTTATGGTAATTTCTTCATATGCCAAAGTGAAAGTAAATTTGTTCACAAATCTTACATATCTCTCTTATAGTTTATGAAACTACAAGAGAGATATATAAGATTTGTGAACAATGTTACAACGACCATGTCGGATAAATAGATGACCAAACAACCAAAATAAACTTTGTAGATCTCAAAAAGTTACGAAACTTTATAGTTGGCAACTTTTTGATTTGAAATCATTTGTCATGCAAAATTGCGTTTGAATTTCAAAATTTTAAAATTCGAATTTTTCAAATGACGTTGGATGGAAAAACAACCAAAATAAACTTTGTAGATCTCAAAAAGTTATGAAACATTGTAGTTGGCAACTTTTTGATTTGAAATCATCTTGTCATGTAAAATTGCGTTTGAATTTCAAAATTTTGAATTTCAAATTTTTAAAATTCAAAATTTGTAAACGACCTCGGATGGAAAAACTTCCTAAACAAAAAGTATAGATCTCGAAAAGTTATGAAACATTGTAGTTGATAACTTTTTTATTTGAAATCATCTTATCATGCAAAACAGCGTTTGAATTTTAAAATTTTAAAATTCAAATTTTGTAATTCAAATTTTGTAAGCGACCTCGGATGTAAAAACTTCATAAACGAAAAGTGTAGATCTCGAAAAGTTATTATAATTTGTAGTTGACAACTTTTTATTTGAATTCGTTTAGGGCCTCAAACAAGCAATTTACACTTGGTTTAGTATAATATGTGGGGAACCAAAACTATATCTTGACACATGTGAGTGTGTAGTGCAATGGTTAGAGGAGATACCACGCGAGCGAGAGGTCACGGGTTCGAATCCCTTCGACCGCGTAGCCGCGAATTTTGCGTGAAAAATGCTGTGACTTGCCGGTGGGGGCCTCCCCCAATTAAAAAAATCCCTAATTTTTTCGGGTTATTTCGGTTTGAACTTTGCTTTGCTGAGTGCCCAACAAAAAAAACTCGGTAAAGATGGATTTGCCGACTATTTTTTTACTGTGTGGTCTTTGCCGAGTGTTACATTCGGAAAAACCTTTGTCGAGTGCAATTACTTCTTTTTCTTTTTTGAAGGAAAGGCCTTAGGTAGTTAGGTGTTCATGACAAAGCATTCCTACATTCATTGCTCAATCCTATTGAGAACATGTCTAGATACATAATAAAAGCATTATATCTAGAAAAAACAAAATATATTATAATTTGAAATAGAGGAACTATATCGGAAGAGTTTACAAAACATGGGGAATACAAAGAGCCATCTCTGTACTCTTTCGTGTGACTTACAAGATGTATATATTGGACGGACGGACTGCAGTTTAACATGGAAACAAATCCGCTAATTGACATAACCCGAACCATGAGCCCTCCTAACTCATGTTAGAATTCGGATCATACTCTTACAAACTCTACCTTGAGACGAATTTCATCTTGTAACGAATGAAGTATCATCAATCCACCCACTTCAATAACAAATAATTACTGAAGCCAAGAGTAACTAGGACTTAAACTATAATACCTGCTAAGCTTGCTCCTGAAACAGACTTTGTCAACATATCAGTGAGATTATCATGAGTTACTTATCTTGCATTTCTCAACATCACTTTCAATAATGACACCTCGAATAAAAAGATATCTCATATCAATATTATTTGTTCTTTCATGAAACATCTGATCTGTATTCAGACAAATCGCATTTTGGATATCACATTGTATAGCAATGCATGAAGCAACCCAACAAAGTTCAAATTATAATACTCTCAACCAAATAGCTTCTTTACAAGCTTCAAAATAACCATATATTCAGCTTTAGTAGTAGACAGAGCAATGGTAACCTGCAAACTTCCTTTCTAGCTAACAACACGACAACTAATGGTGAAAATATAACCTGTTAGAGACCTCCATTTATCCAAATCACCAGTATACTCAGAATTAAAATAACCAACAAGTCCATTACTAGATTTCCTAGACTGCAAATAGGTATTAGAAGTACCACAAAAATATCTACTCACAAGGATTATCCATGAATCTACTAATAACACTCAATGCACCAAATAAATCAGGATGAGAACAAACCACGACATACATAAGAGAACCAATATGTATCTTGCTTGTCAAATCCTTAATTAGACATGCAAGATGACTCTAACTTGAGCCATAGAGATGCAGCAGTTTTCTCCTGCAAAACATATTACAAAATATTATTTGATAGATGAAGTTGAATTTAAGTTAAGGCCTTATGATGTTTTTTCTTCTCAGCATGGGTCCAAGTCTTTGAATATTTCTTACCGAATTTATTAAGAGCATCATCAACTTCATCCTGTGTAAGAATAGCCCACATTTTGTCTTGCCATAGAGTGAACCATGTTTCACAATCTAGAGGGAGAAGATCATACTTCATTAAAGAAAACTACTACAGAAAGCTAAACACCTCCGGCTTCGGAACCCCCATTACCGACGGTTTTGGCCCTAGTTAGTGTATGTCGGTGGTGATCAGTGACCTTTATCTCTACCAGCTACGTGCCGGTAGTGACAGTAATTTACCACCGTCAGTCCGGTGTACCATATGGCGGTGATGGTATATTACCACCGCCGGATCGGTGTATCATCCGGTAGTGATAATGCGCCATTCAACACCGGTTTGGCGTACCATCTGGCGGTGATGATGTGTTCATCGATGCCAGCCCAGCGTACTGTCTGGCAGTGATGATGCATCCATCGAAGCTAGCTTCCATCAAAGCCAGCTTGGCGTACTATCTAGCGGTGGTGATGCGTCCATCGACGCCGCCCTGGTGTACCATCCGGCAGTGATGATATAGCCATCGACGTTGGTTTGCTGTAGCATCCGATAGTGATGATGTACCTATCATCACCGGTCCAGCATACCAACCGGTGGTGATGATAGACCAATCGACACCGGACTGGCGTATGATCCGGTTGTGATGACGAGAACATCAACGCTAGTCCATCGTACCATCCGGCTGTGATGACGAGAATATCAATGCTGGTCCTGAGTACTATCCGGTGGTGATGTAGGTGCTAGCGCACGCGGTTAGTGCTCTCTCCGGTGGTAATGAGGGGCAGCGCCACCACCACCGTTGTGTTTATTCCGGCAGTAATGTTTTGTCCATTACCACCGGCGTTACCACTGTGCATCATTATTGTTCACAATACATTAAAACACCAATAATAATACAGACTTTTCATGGCTTACGCATCGCCATCAACATATATATTTTTTAGAACACCACCAAGATAAATATCCATACAAAATGACAGCAACATACATAGTTTTAAACCATAGCAACATAATGTCCAAATCCAACCACAGCGAATATATAGTTTTCAGAACACAAATAAACGTCCAAAATGGAACCGACATTCCAAGGTCATGAACTGTAGACCTTGATTAGATAAGGTGATGGTCTCCATAATGAAACCACCAAGATCTTATAACCCAGATATCTCCAAAATGGTCAGCTCCACTAAAGATGACACTACTATCTGCAACACAAGAAAAAAGGTGAAACATAGTCAAGACAAGCTTTGCTACATAGTCTAAGTAGGCCGCTAGGTTGTCAATTGACTGAAGGGCTTCAGGGGCCAACTCTGAGCCGAAGGATATATCATAGATGAGGCTGCATGCGCATTAGATTCATCCCACTCATGAAATCACTCCATAATGAAACCACCAAGATCTTGTTGTAGCCTAGATATCTCCAAAATGGTCAGCTCCACTAAAGATGACACTACTGTCTGCAACACAAGAAAAAAGGTGAAACATAGTTAAGACAAGCTTTGTTGCACAGTCTAAGTAGGTCGCTAGGTTGTTAATTGACTGAAGGGCTTCAGGGGCCAACCTCTTAGCTGGAGGAGAGAAAGATGAGGCTGCATGCACATCAGATTCATCCTACTCATGAAATCACTCCATAATGAAACCACCAAGAGCTTGTAACCCAGATATCTCTAAATTGGTCAGCCAAAAATAGTGAGAGTGCATTCCTGTAAGATGATTCCTGCATATATAATGGTTCCTGCATTTACAATGTCCCCATGGAAAGTAGCTGGGCTAAACCACTCAACATGTAATGTGTATGTTGGTATAAATTATTATACACAGATAAATCCGCAAGTGCACTGATGCCGCTATAGCTTTCACCCGGAAGTATTCCAAGTATCGTATCCACAGGGGAACATGTGAGGTTAACTACAATCTAATTTAACCAGGGGTAGCAACAAGGTTAGGATAAACAGGAGCATAGAAAGGATAACTAAGGTTCTCTTGTTCTAACTTCAGTAAGCTATGTCTTTTACTATTCATCTAGGGAAATTACTTGGGAAAGACACCAGCAGAGGATGCTTTCCTTCATAACCGGGTCCTACTTGGCCAATAAATGGGAGGTGGACTACAAAGGATTCAATGAGGCTATAAGAGTCACCCTCATGAGCTACCATCGATCCGGAATGTAGGGTGCATCCACAATTAACCTAAGTCTAAGAACCATGCTTACACTTACGATTAATACTTTACTCCCCCTAGGAAGAGAATAAAGTACTCAATAGAGTCACAAACTTGATGAACAATATAAACAAGATGCTTACTTAAATTAGAAGTTAATTACTAGAGAAATCTCAGAGGCAAGCTCAGAAGAACTTAGATCTACCAAGGTACAAGCCGTAGAGAGAGCATCGATAGGCCAACACCTCCTCCAAACTCTTCCCTCACTCTTCATCTCACTATTATTTACAAGACTAGATCCTATGGAGAACTAATCTTTTCTTGATAGCTGGCTCCTGACGAGGAGAATATGAATTAGGGTTTTAGGATGGCTCCAAGGAGGGGGGTCTAGGCATCCTTATATAGGCCAAGGTGGAGTAGGAGGTAAGGAATTGAGGTGGAGTAGGGGGCAACGAATCATCACGTCATTGATCCGCGTCAACTCCCTCGATCACCGTTGGATGAATCGACCTTGATCAACGGCGGAGATGGACTCCCTCCCAAAGATAGTGGGAAACCGATGTAGAAAGGAGACACTAACCCATAGGCCAGTCAACCTACAGGTGGGGCTGGCCGGCCTATCTCTTTAATGGGTGGGCCCTACCCTCTGGTGGAAGCTTCTAGACTCCGTCTTGAGTTGTTTTTCGTAGGTTTCGCGAGCTGAATCTTTTCTAATGTTGGTTTGCTTGTTTGGAGAGTATGATGGTGGTCCTAGGGGCTGTTTTCTAGATAAATCCTCCTGCATTCACATATTCACCAAATCTCATGGAATTCATTAGTTTAAAACCCCTATTCCTATGTTTGGTGATGAAATTAAGTACATATGCAGGATATGTTGATGGTTTATGATTGACATTAATGACTGTTAACAAGCTCTCCCACACTTAACCTTTGCTAGGCCTTAAGCAAATCTAAACTCAACAATGGATCAGGAGTTTCTACATTATTTTCATGCCTCAAAAGTACACATGCGTTTAATCAAGAATTCTCCTCTAGATTAGAATAAACCATTCTGACTTCTGAACTTACCCATATTACCTTCAACCATAGGGCTTCTTAGACTTCACTTAGGTCTTGAGAAATTGAAAGACAGAATGATCGAGTCAAGCATAATGTCTCAAGTTCTTTGTTCTACCATTGTTCCAGAGTTTTTATAAGTTTTTAAAATAAAACTCAGAGATTTTATTGTATGACACTCGCAAGTCTCTCAATATATGTGGTATTTGTGGATCCTCACCAAGGCAATAAAGATGTTATGCCTTTTCTTCCTACCACTAAGGCTTTATGTGGAGTTCATAAGTAGAGAGGAAGCTAGAGCATACTTGCAATGCATATATTATAAAGTCAAACAACGGATCCAAAGAGAGTTGAGTCATACAATCAAATCAAGATAAGCATGTGTGTGGATGTATGGTGGATATGTTTGGTGGCTAACCTAATTCTACTTTGCTCCTTGAAAACATCTCTCCTTTGAAACTTGGAAACATTTGCTAGAGAACAGGGGCTATCTTATTTATCTCTTTTTTTCTTTTTCTTTTCAAGCGGACATCTAAGTACCCATTGTTTTAAATATCTCAGACACTTTTGTGTCCATTTTTTCAACCTTTTTTCTTTCTTTTTTTCATGAATAACTTTTGTATAGCCCCATGTCTCTTTTTTGCAACAAAACTTTGAGAGATAGCAACAATAACTTGGAGTATTTATTTGGTAGATCAAAAACCTATCAAGCATATTTTTGTGTTCACTCCTAGTGTAGGGGTAAAACATTTTTGGGTGGATCTAGATGGAAGGCATATTTCTGCGCCTGCCCCCAGTGTAAGAGTAGTGCATATGTGGGTGGTGTATACGTGATCTTGATTTAATAGCATGACAAACCTCTCATAATGGTTAACAAAGCTTGACAAAAGTCAATGCAAAAGCAAGTAGCATATATGTGGAGTTTTCCTAGCCTAAATAACATGTATGGCTCTAATGGGAATTTAAGCTTTGTCATACAGGAACTCATCATGTAGCATTTATGTGTTTTTAAATGATAAATCTCTAGAATTTTGGTGCCACTTGGAACAAGATAAACAACAACTTAGACCTTCTCATATCATATCCATCAATTACCTAGACTTAGAACAAGCATACGCTACCCACGAGTTTCAAGTTCAGAGGAAATCCTTATATCAAAACAATCTTATCCAAAACTTAGGAGAATTCAAGGCTGAAAACTAGGTACTTGAAAGGAATTACAATAGAGCAACTATTCATCATTTTCATTTAAGAGATTATTCTGAGTCCTCTTTATTTGCTAACAACTCTTAAAAATAAATTAAAGCAAACTAGACACAACTTTTGTGTTCAACTTAACTAGATCACACATTATTACTATAACTATATATATTTATTATAAAGATAACTTTTTATTTTGTTTTTAGTTATTCATCTTTTTAATATGAAAGAAACTAAAAACTAAAACAAAGGGGAAAAATACTTACCTGGATACACGAGGATGCTTCTCCCCCAAGCTAGCTCTTTCGGTGAGGGTTCAGTATTGTAAGTCCTTTGAACTAGACTTGTCCTTGTGAAGTTCATTGATCAAGTACCTTGGTTTGCTCTAAAGATGAGAATTCTTGTGATGATGCCTCTCATGGTCATGTCACCTTCTTCTGCCAAACCTGTCTTGGGTTTTGAATTTAATTTTAGGTTGACAAGTTTAGAACTTTCACTTGTAGAAATTGGGGAATTAATTAACTCCTCCACACTTTGCTTGAAGTGTATTCTGCTCATAAGACAAGGTACAGATAAAGTGCATGGGCTCTGTTGGTGGGAAAACACCAACAGAACCAAAATTTTATTCATTCCTCTCTATCCTTAGGCACATCAAACAAGATGAAGTTGATGTTATGTGCTTTGTTCAATTATAACATGGGTAATAAGATAAAAAAGATTGAGCATGAATGTAGCATTTTAATACATTTGTCAAAAAGGGTTGAATTGCTTAACCCATGGAAGGATTGTCCATCTTCATAATGTATCGATCTTTACAAGATTATGACTATCATCTTCCAGAGATAAAGTGTGTGACTTTTTAGCTCATTTGGTTAAGACTATGGGATCAAGAAAGTGGTGCTTGGAATAGACTTAAAGAACTAGATATGTTGAGTTAGTTAGGTTGGATCAAGGAAGTTGTAATTCAAACATGTTTATTCCTTGTTTATGTGCTTATCAGAATCAAGGAAAACTTTTTAAATAATGACCATTTACCTTAGGATGTTACCTTTGTCATTGTAGCATAATGACACCATGTGATGAAGGGTAGATGATTTATGATGGTCCTTCCCTTTTGTTTGAAGTTTTCCTTGTTTGGGTAGCCTCGTAGCTTGAGCTGTTCATGGACTTTTTGTTTCCTAGATTGCATCATTTCTTTCTCATCCTTTTGTCATGCCATATTTTTGCTCTTTGATCTTGCCATTTTGTTGGGCCTTCAACCTCACTCATTGTTTTATGTCTACAAAGGATTAGTGGACAACATATACCCGAATGATTGTACAAATAATTCAAGGCAGAGGTACTGTTGTAATAGGGCTAAAGGTTATCTATGTTAGAGTTGGTTTTTAACATATTAATTAGCATAGAACTTTTTATCCCATGTTTTAAATGATATTCCTTGCTTCATCTTTGATTTGAATCCATCTCGTGACTTACCCAATTTGAATTTGAGAGTTTACTGCAGGGGTTAGTCCAACAAAATATCCAGTGTCTACACAAGTAATTTTTAGTTCAATAACCAGACTAAACTTTATGTCTAATTTGACTAAGGGAGGCTATTTAACATAAGCACCATGCTTAATTTAAATGCCTATGGAAGTATGTGCAGTACTTTCAAACCAAAACATACTATCGCAGGCAAAGGTAGCATGAAAGCATTATAGAGATTTATTCAATTGGAGATAAAAGAGCATAATTGTTATTGAGCATGACTTAAAGGTAGATACAATCCAGATGAATTAGCAACGTGGCATAAGAGTTTCAGAGAAGCCCATCCCCCACACTTGAATTTTGCAAGGTAAAATCAAGTTTGGATGGATGTGATTCAATGTTGCATGTTACATTTCTATGCTCATTTCACAAGGGCATTATAGCAAGAGGTGAAAACACATACTATCTCCTGAAAGTGCTTGTTTTGGGATATAAGCTCATCCTTGGGAAACCTTCGAATCATGCTTTAAGTTGGTGAGGTGATTTCCCCTCCAACACCAACCTTTATATACCTATATGAAGATTCGTGCCAACGAGATTTGCAATATTTATGATAAACATATGCATCTACAATCTCCCTTTCAGTGTCTTTATGAACAAGGAGTATGAGAGGGTTGAAGATCTCATGTGTGGCATTGTTGGAGATACCAATTGATTTAGGAAATTTCTCATACGAGTATGGATTCGATGGGGTGTTTATGAAGTAGCTTCCATACTCATTGATGTCATCTTTCTTTTCAAGCTCTAAGGGTGTTTCTTCATGAATGTCTATAGGCCAAAACATTATCTCTATCATTCCATGCCTATGACATTCATTGGTCATTTTATTGTCCAAGATTTCCCTCGAATTGGTGACTCTCGGGGTGATCTTATCTAAAGCCTCCTCTAAACTTGGATGAGTCATGTTTATTAAAGAGATTGATTTAAGCTTACCGTTTGGATCTAAGCCAAGTTTTGATTCTACCCATAAGGCTTCGTCCTTGTCCATCCATTCTTTAGCAACGGCATATGAGTTCTTAATACATTTCAGCCATTGTCATTGCTCTTCTTGGTCATCCTCGTGGCCTTTATGACTCCAATGCTTTGGTTGTCTTAGTGGATTTCTAGGGTCATCATGATTCTTAGGAGAGAAGCATAAGAGGGATCATCGGGGTCAAGGATGGGTTGAGAGATGGGTTTAGATAAGACATCTAATGTGGTCATAGAAGGGGAGAAGATAGGATTGGCTAAATGACTTGGCTCTCCTTCTATATCATCACTTGACATGCCACCCTTGAGTTCTTCCCAATGTCCTATATGAGAATAAGGATGCTTTCCAAGAGATCCATTTTTGAGAGGATTTGAATTATATTTTCTCAAAGGTCTCTTATGAGGCTAGAAGTTTAAGATTTTCCCAAAATCAACATAAAAATATCATCCTCACAAGAAATTTTAAAAGGTTGAATTTGTTCTTCCTTTGGAGGATTTAGATTCTAGGGTATTGATGGTTCAGGATTGATAGCTAAATCTTGGGATTAGAGTAGTTGTGATTTGACTATCAAAACTTCCTCTTCTTGTTCGAGAGATGATTCCTTCTCTTCCTCAAGGAGTTGATTATGCATGCTAGTGCAGGGAGTTTTTCCACTAATCTTATCAAGCATAGACCTTGCTTCACTAGCAGACAGATGAAGAAAAGCTCTTCTAGAGGCTGCATCAAGGGATTCCATGGAATCCTTGCTAAGACCCATGTAAAAATGTTGAAGGAACATCGGGTCTAAAATAGCAAGGTCTGGGCCAGTGGTAATGAGGTCATTAATACGATCCCACGATGTGCTAAGAGATTCATCTTCTAGTTGTCTAAAATTTAGAACATCTTTTTGAACACTAATCACTTTAGAGATGGGAAAGAAATGTAAACAAAATTTAGAGTATAACGTTTTCCAATCTCCTTGCATACTTCCTACGGTTTGACTATACCACGTATTAGCTTTTTTTGTTAAAGAGAATGGAAACAACTTTCATCTTAAGGTTTTGTCAGACATGCCAGTGATGCACAAGCATGCATAGGTTTGTGCAAACTCCCATAGGTGTGAGTATGGGTTTTCGTGGCCTTCTCCCGGGAAGGATTGATCCTAGATCAGTTTGATTAAACACGAGCACAGCTCATAGCTAGGTGTTAGGATAGGCTCTATAGATTTTGGTGGTTCTAGGTGCGTGCACGTAGGTGCAACATATTGATAGATAGGAGTGGAATCTATGGTGAAAAGGAAAAGAATAAAAGAAAGAAGATAAAAGATACAAAGTTAAGCTTGGTTCGTAGTTAATTCAGTAATCATTTCCTTGGCAACGGTGCCAGAAAGCTTGTTGGTATAAATTAATGCACACAGATAAATCCACAAGCGCATAGATATCGTTGTAGCTCACTACTACAATTTTTCTTTTAGGAGACATTTCAAAATGCATGTTGGAAGCAGTTGGGCCAGTGGTGCACCTCGGTTAATTGAGGCTGGCCTGTCGGCCCAGCAACCGCCTCGGTTAATAGGTTAACCAAGGCTGGCTATATAATGTGACCGTCTCGGTTAATCTTCCATTAATCGAGGTGGTTGCCCTAAGACAACCACCTCCGTTAAATGATTAACTGAGGCGGTTGACGTAACCTAACCGCCTCAGTTAATGTAGATTAACGGAGGCGGCTGGGTTAGACCACCCGCCTCGGTTAAACTATTAACCGAGGCAGTTGCTATAACAGCAACCGCCTCAGGTAATACATGATTAACTGAGGTAGTTCTCTTATGTTGCCCCTTTGGTTAAGTCTATGCCTATATAATAGCAGCCACCCCTTCTTCCTCCTCGTGGCTCCTCCTCGATTTTCAGGGTTTTGAGCTCAAAACCCTAAAATTGGCCATTTAGATGGGGGAGGTTTTGCCCTTGGAGAGGTAGATTTCTTACTCTCCGACTCTCATCTTCTCTCTTTTACATGATTTAGGTGGTTTTCTCTAGATCTAGATCTAGATGGTGGAGAGAGAAAACTGGATCTAGAGCTACTCAGATGTTTTTTCTTATATATATTCCTCTGTTCATATGACTTTATTCTCGTTGTGTGTGTGCAAGGTCATGGTCATGGATAGGGAAGAGTGGATGTACAAGTTATCAAGGGTCAGCAATGATATGTCTTTCCTGGTTCATGTGAAAAAGTTTGTTGCCGCTACGAAAAAGCATCGTCTGCGTCTGGGTAAGGATCGCACCATTTGTCTGTGCAACAGCTGCAAGAACAAGCTTCTCTAGGAAGATAACATGGTGCAATCTCACTTGATCTAGCATGGTTTCATCAAGGATTACACCATCTAGAAGTATCACGGTGAAGAAGCAGATCTGAGTGCCACCGGTGCATTCGGATGAAACTCGTCGACGATGAATGACGGAGGCCAACAACCCTCAGCATCAACAACAGCAACGGGTGATGATAGTGCGAATCATGATTACATCATCATTCATGATCTTTTTGAAGACATGGTAGACAATGATGGTGGTGGTGGGGATGGTGAGCAGATTGATGTGTTGGGGCCCGAAGATGCGGAGCTTTTTCAAATATTGCTAACCGTATGGACCAGGATGACGCTCTGTTTGGGAATCCGAAGTGGCTAGAGAATTTTAAAGAGATGAAGTAGGTGACAATTGATCCCCTGTATAAGGGCTATCTGAAGCATTGGATAGCATTGCATTTTAACCTCTAGTTGCTAATGCTAAAGGCTCGCCATGGGTTCTTTGACACTGGCTTCAACAAACTATTACAAATACTAGCTGACACATACCTAGAGGGTAACAAGGTGCTCGCCAATATCTATCGAGCGAAGAAGGTGATCCGGCCAGTGGTGATAAAGCTTAAAAAGTTCCATGCATGCCCTAACCACTGTATCCTATATCGGGGCGAGTATGAGAAATTGCAGAGCTATCCGCACTGCGGCGTGAGTCGGTACAAGAGGAATGCCAGTTGTCACGCGGACGCAGATGACGAGGGACCCAAGAAAGGGCAGAAGAAGGCAAAGACGGTTAGTAAGCAGACCCTCTATCCTAAGGATGAGGAAGAAGAGGGTTACATGCAGAGGAAAAGTCCTACACTGTCAATGTGGTACCCGCCTGTGATCGATCGCCTGCGTGCGCTATTCGAGAACCTAGAGGATGCCCAACTGATGTCCTAGCATGCATCGACAGAATGAAAGAAGGACGATGGCAAGCTGCAACACCCCTCTGATGGCAAGTAGTGGAAGTGTTTCAATGCCAAGTTCCTGAAGTTTGGTGATGAAGCGAGGAACATCATGTTCGTGTTGAGTACCGATGGGATGAATCCATTCGGTGACCTCAATAGCTCCCACAACACTTAGACGGTGTTGGCATCTCTTACGCCACACTCGCTAGGTTGTCATCCCTAACATGACGTAAGAAATGTGATTTTACTTATAATCATGGCACTTATAAAATATAAAAGTTATCCGCAAGTGTACAGATAAAATACTCCCATTGTAGCATTTCACCCAGGAAAGTTCTCGGTATCGTTATTTATATTTCTACCACTGGGAGCTCCTAAACAGGGTTTAAAAGAGAAAATTGATATGGCCATAAGAATTACAAATACATACTATAGATATGAATCAATTAACCACTTCTATCTAAACAGGGGTAAGGCAAATGATAATGAAAATAATGATAATGATAATGAGATAAGATAGGGAATCCATAATTAGAGACAACTCGTAGAATCAAGTGGATACAGACTAAAGCGACACGGTTAGAGATTTAATTCCTAGGGTTATGTCCTATCTACCAAGTCTTAGGGTTTTCTAATCTACTCCTTATCATCTATAGCATAATCAATCTTCCATCTAAACATAAGGAATATTACTTCAGGGAATTCAAGAACAGAGCAATCCTTCCCCAAGTAACCGGGTTCTACTTGTCCTAGATTCGGGAAGTGGACTATAGAGGACTCAACGAAGCTATAAAAGTCACCTTCACGATCTACCACATGGCCTGGAAAATAGGGTGCATTCGTAGGTAAATATAATCTAGACACCACATCTACATTACTTCTACCACCTAATCCAATCTAATCTAGGCACCACGTCTACATTACTTCTACCACCTAATCCAATCTGGAGTTCAACTAGGCGCTCTACGAACTTATGCCTAAACTTATTATCAATCAAGACTATATCAAAGATAGAACTAGAATAAACTAAGAACAAAATAGACAAGAACATAATGATATTGAAGTAGAACAAAGTCATAATTACAAGATACAATGATAGAATTACCAAATCTCCTGACGTCGATCCAGAATCCTGAGCCACGCTCAACTCTTCTTGTATCTAGCTAGATCTAACCCTAAACTTGAAATAGAGCTCTAATTTTCTAATTGGAAACCCTAGCTTTTCTCTTTGGCCTTCTAAATGAGAGATCAACTGATAATGATTGTGATTCTTTTTCTCAGGGAGGGGTCTGCCCTGCTTATATAGCCCGAAGGGATGAACCGCAGCCTTCAGATCAAACTGACTTGAAACAATGATCAAGATGCATCGTAGAGGTCAGTTGGAGGCCATCACGTGAAGCAGAACTCTCTTCCTTGTGGGCCTAGGTAGGCTAGCCTGACATGTGGGGCCGCCTGGCCTGACCTATCAGCCGTTGAGCTTTCGTTTTGTTCCCGTGTTCTCGGGTGTCCTCTAGAGCTTTCTCATCAATTCTTGCGGAATTCTGACTTGATTTGGTTTGGTTCCTTGGCTCCTACTCCTCCTCAGCTTATTCTATTTTAATCCCTGAAAATTCACAAATCACCAAAGCTATGGAAATTGTCATGTTAATCCATAAAACTCTTGCTTAGTGATGGTTCCGGAGTATTCCAGAGAATTCCTAGGCGTATTTATCGGGGACTTTCCCGTTGGGACTCCAAATATAGCAAATGATATGTCCGTTTCGATCATCTTGATGAGATCTTCACAATGGTGTGTTTTATTTTGTCATTTGAGATACTTTTATGTGGTGAAATATCAATAATTCTGCAAAAGAGGTGAGAGCAACACAACTCGTGGAACTTGTTAGAATAAACCCTACAACTATGCACTAATGACCCTTTTACCATTATGTTGTGCATTAATTGAAGGTATAATGTAGACGTTAAGGACCATCAACAAGCTCCCCCAAGCTTAACCTTTGCTAGTCCCTTAGCAAACTATCATAACAGATTAGGAGTTACTGCAATACTTTCACACCTTAAAAATACACATGTATTTCAAACAAGAATTCTTCTACCAAACAATGGACAGACTGCTCAATCTTTTAAACGTACCCACATTACCTTCAACCATGGAGCTTATTTCCTTCACTTAGGTCTTGAGTAATTGAAAGATAGAACAGTCTAGTCAAGCACTATTTCAAACTCTTTGATCAACCTTCTTTCTGGAGTTTTGCAAGGTTTTTAAAATAAAACTAGGAGATTCCTTTGCATGATCCTTTCAAGTCTCTCATTTGTGGTATTTGTGGATTCCTTTCCAAGGCAGTAATGGTGTTTTGCCTTCTCTCCTCTCGAGATATGTGATATTTCTAGTATAAGGCAATTGAACATTGTACCTTCCCTCTTCTCTCCATTATAACTATAGGCTTATGTGGAGCTGAGGGTAGTTCAAGGGTATGACATACTTACCTTGTATATATTGCCTAGTCAAAGCGGGATCCTCAGAGCGAAGACCATACCCTTAGATCAAGATGTGCATGTGTGGTTTCAAATGAACAATATGATAGAGAATATTTGTAGAAGGGAGAAGGGGTGCAAGACTAATTCTACAATGCTCCTTTACAAAAGGTAACTTCTCTCATCTTGGAACTTTGAAAAACATCAGGCTTCTCTTTTTATCTTCTTTTTTTCTTTTTTTTAAACAAGTAAAATAGCCCAATCTCTAATGAAAAACTCTGAGAGAATAAATGATAATAGCTTGGAGCATTATTTCGGGAACTTGGGTAGCAAACAAGGAAAACCAATGGGAAATATTTTTGATGTTCACTCCTAGTGTAGGAGTGGAACATTTTTGAGTGGATCTAAATGGGTGAATATAGTGGTGCGTACTTCCAGAGTAGAAGTAGCAGGGGTGCAAATTGTGAGTGTAATTTTCTTGATCTTGGGGGCATGACCATCCTCTCGACAAGGGTCTAACACGGGTTGACCAAACTCAACACAAAACAAGTAGCCTATGAGCTGGTTTTCCTAGTCTAGCAATCATGTATATAAGGCTGTGGTAGGAATCAAAGCTCTCATCATACAAGAACTCATAATGTGATAATTTTATGTTTTCAAAAATATAAATCTCCAGAATTCAAGTATCTCTAGGAATAAGATAATAGTAGCTCAGACCTTTCTATATCATATCCGTAAATTACCTAGACTTAGATTAAGCAGTCGCCAACCACAAGTTTCAGATTCAAGATAGATTCTCAAATCAGAACAGTCATATCCAAAACTTAGGAGAATTCAAGACAAAATACTAGGTATTTTAAAGGAATTTAGGCATAGCAACTATTCATCATTTCCATTATGGTTTCTACTTCAAGTTTTTAGGTTTTGATCTTTTTGTTAAAAAGAAAGGAAACACTCTTTTTATTTGGTTTTTGTTATTTTTCATTATCTAAACAGAAATTAAACAACCTATAGTAATACTAATAATAAGATAACTACTAGGGCTTTACAGGATACCTGGCTCTCGGGTTACCACCCGGAAGGTGATGCACTTGAGATCTCCCATCTCAAGCTAGGTAGGAAAGAGAACTTGGGGGCTCCTCCCCCATGCTTGTTGTTGTCGGTTTCGTAAATGTTGTTGAAGAAGAGAGCTTGGGAACTCTCCCAAGGGGTGTTACTACAGCGACGGCTAGTATGGGTAAAACTGAGGGATGGAGAAGAAGGCGTCCCAGTTCCGTCCATCTCTAGCCTGGTTTTGCTAGATATTATCCATGGCTACACCAAACTGGGCATTCCACTGTTGCTGATTAGTGAGTCTCTGGTGAATGTTGACTTGTTCTTCAGAGATGGTGTCCATTCGAAGGTTCAGGTGAGCCAATTGCCCTTCTACACCTAAGACAGAGTGTCTAGGTGGTTCCTGATGTCTTCGTGATGGTTCAGGACGATCTATAGATTGTTTGGGCTGAGAGTCGCATGATCGGGGCCTTCTGTGTCCCTCTTTAGAATCTGCTTGAGAAGATCCTGATGAGTGATGTGAGGGTGAGGGTGCCCATGGATGATGTTGTCTTAATGTGCCTGGTTGAATGGTGTATGCAGTGTATCCCGACCCTTCTGGTGTTGGATCTACGCCGTAGTAGTGCATGGGCGGTGCATTCGCAAGTTGAGCCGATGTACTCCTCCTGTTCAGGGGTAAAGGCTGCAAACCAACAAGATAGTCTCTGACAGCATAGATTCCATGCCCTGGGTTAGGAAATGGGATCTCAGTAATCATACCGTGATACCTCATAAAAATTGTATTGTTGGTTTTCTTTAAAATTTGAGCCTGCCTAAAGAAATCTAAATCCATTATTGAGTGAGGTTCAGAGATGTGAGAAATAATGTAGTTATTTGTCAACCTCAATCTATTGGTGATATGAAAAACCAAAGATGTACATTCAATATCCCCTTTGATGGTCCAAAAACTTCTAACCATTGGTGCATCATGGCTACAATAGGGGAGATCTTCCGTTTGTTCACAATTGCAAAAAATATCTTTAACTCATCTTCCCTAATGGTTTGGGTTTCAGGTCTAGGGAATAGAGTCGAGGAAATAAATCTATGAATAAAATGGAAGGTTGGTAGCTGAAGATCACTATTTTTGGGTCTATAGAAATTATCTTTATCAGAAATTTCTTTCCAAAATTGCTCTTTCCAAAAATTGGGAAGAGCATCATTGAAGTCAAGAACACAATCCGAATCAAACCCCAACAAATCGCTAAGTCTTCTCCCGGTGCAAGTAAACTGCCTATTAAACATGCGAAAACTCACCCTAGCCCCAGCCTCAAGAATTTGTAAGGTGCACAAAAATTCCGTTGTGAGCAGCTTAACACCCGGTTCATTTATTGGAAAAATATTCCTCCAGCCTATTACAACAAAGATTGTGTTGAACTCAACATCCATACCTGTGTCTCATAGGAGTTGAGGATGGTACACCAATGTCAACTTGTATGCCCTATCCTTGATATTTTAGAATTTGTCCTTCTCTGTTCGGCCATATAGCCAGACATACCTCTCTGCTATGAGGTCTTTGATGGTGTCATCGATGGAAGGAAGAGCTAGGGAGGCTCTTGATGACGAAGCAGGTGTGTCCATGTCCATGTCAGAACTAGCCCTCTTGGATTGGCTCCTAGTCAGACGCTCGAAACCGAGAAACGAAATCCTATCACACAAGGAGCAGACAAACACACAAAAAGGAACTGCAAATATAGGTTAGAGTAATCAGTTAGGAGTCAGTTGTCCATAAGTTAGTCGTCCGAGAGTTAGCCTACTAGAGTGTTTCTAAAAAAAAATTTTACAACACTTCTTCTCTAAACTTGCTTTTAGGCCTAGTCTCAGAACTCTAATTTCCAGTAGTTCTTCCCTTCTCTCTACAAAACTCTCTTCCTTTCCAATGGTTTAGCTAGCAGAGCAGCTCGAAGCTGCAACTTTTTGGAAAAAGAAGGCAGGAAGGTTGAGGTGTGAGAGGAGAAGGCAGCGGGAGATGGAAATTTATAGGGGAGGGGTAGACAGGCCGGCCGGCCTAAGATGTGGGGCCGACCGGCCCCACTTGTGGGCTCCACTTGTGGTCCTTATTCCTATTCTATTCTGCTGTATTCTTAAGCTAAATTCTCATCCCTTTGTACGTGAATTTGATACGATGTAGCAGGAATGGTGGCAAGGCAAAGAATATGAGGTAAATTCCATGGAATCTATGGGCCCAAGGTGAGAAAATTTTTACCATGCAGAGAATAAAATTACTTTCATGAAACAAACCTGCATGGAAATTTAGGGACAACATTTTCAAGCCACCATGATAAAAATTCTTTTGGGTTTTCATTCCGTAAAAATTATTTACATGGGGCATAGGTTTTTGTTTTTATATATTTTTATTTTGTTTTCAAATAAATGTAGAAGATCAAAAAGTAAATATATTAAAGAAATTACTTATGCAAGAAAGTAAATATGGATAACTACCGAGTTATCTTTTGGCGAGGGTTCAGAATTTTAGAGTCCACCGAACCGGACTTTCCCAAATTTTGTTACTCTTCAAAGGTGTCATCCTGCCCAGAGGATGATGTCCTTGATGACTGGTCGTCTCCTTCTTCATTGATCATATTTGCTTTCAGGTTCAACTCAGGCCTCGGTCTAAATGGGAAGCATTCCTATCGTCCATTAATGTTGAACTTGACTTCTCCAATTCCAATGTCAATGTGGGCATTTGTTGTGCTCAAAAAGGGTCTCCCAAGGATGAGTGATACCTTTGAGTCTAGATGCATTTCCAATACCACAAAGTCGACTAGTATGAAGAATCCTCTAATATTGACCGGAATGTCCTCAGCAATTCCTATTGGATAGCGAAGAGATTGATCGGCTACCTGTAGGCACATTGATGTTGGGGCGATCTTTGCATGCTAGAGCTTGTCAAAAACTAACTTGGGAATCACACTGACCCTTGCTCCAATGTCACATAGCGCGTTATCAAAATATTGATCTCCAATTGAACAATCAATAGTGGGGCATCCTGGATCCTTCTTCTTTTCTGGTGACATGTTGAGGATGGCCGCACTACATTCTTCTGTTAACTTGATTACTTCAGTGGTGGGTAGTGGTTGTTTGTTGTTGAGGATATCTCTTATATATCTTGCATAGGTGGGTACCTATAAAGCATCTAACAAAGGGACATTAATATATAATTTTTGAATTACTTCAACAAACTTACTGAACTGCTCATCCGCCTTAGTTTTCCACTTTCTACGTGGGAATGGTAAGATGTTGGAGTCATGGAAATCTTGTGCCATCTTTGGTACTGGTGGCTCCAACTCTTCAACCGCATCATCCTTCTCTTCTATTACTATTGGGATTACTGGTGTTGCCTGTCTTCTCATTGTACCTTTTGGATAAGGGGGATCATGAGTAGATCTGCCACCTCTTGTGGTTATGGATTGTACCTGACTAAGGTTAGTGGCAAAAGACAAAGCAGCAGCTAGTTGTGCCAACCTAGTTTCTATCTGATTATTATGATTGAGCTAATCTTTTATAGCAGAAGAAAAGTCATCTAATTTAGCATTTATATCCTCTAAAATTTTATCATTAGAGGCAAGCCTTTTAATAATGTTGTCATTAATTCTAGCCTGTTCTAAGATTAAATCTCTCAAGGGGAGTTGCTTGAAATTAGAAGAATTATAATTGCCTGAGTACTTACCTTGATGGGTAGATTCTTTCTGTTGATTCTATCCTTGCTTTCTTGATGTGGGAGGATTGTTGATGATGCTTGTATTTTCTTGATTGTCTAAGAATTCAATCCCTAGATACTTTCCACATCTATTCTGAGCATCGAAGGCATCTTGGATAGCTTGATGATCTCTTTTGTAATTATCTCTCTGATCAAGCCAATCCAACAGCACATCCATCTTTGTAGTTAGTGCACAAACTTCTTCTGGAATTTCTTCAATCTTCTGACAGCGTTGATTATTGTCTGGATTCTAGCTCTAATTCTTGGCTATCTTCTCCAAAAGAATTTTAGCTTTTCTAAGTGTGAGTGACATAAATGATCCTCTAGCAGTTGCATCTAATTGCTCATGAGATTTTTAGATAAGTCCATTGTAGAATCCTTGTATGAGCAACCAATCTTCCATTCCATGGTGTGGGCATTCTAGGATGTATTCCTAGAAACGTTCCCATGCCTCTGCAATGGTTTCTTCTTTTTGCTGCTGAAAGTTGTAGATTTTTCCTCTTTAGGCGTTGGTCTTGCCTATAGGGAAGAACTTTGATAGAAAGCCTTTTGAACACTTGTCCTAGGTATTAATGTCTTCTTTATGATCATAGAACCACTGCTTCGCTTTTCCCTCCAAGGAGATTGGGAATAACCAAAGAAGTATGATGTCTTGGCAACGTCCTTGATGATGATGGTGCTTCCAATCTCCAGGAATCCTGTAGATGGGTAGTAGCATCTTCTTGTGCCTTTCTGCTGAATGTAGTAGCTTGGACTAGGTTGATGAGGCTTGGTTGGAGTTCAAACTCTATGTTATCTATTTGGAGTGTGGGCCCAACATGAATGTTCCTAGGGCTTGGAGCAGAGAACTTCTGCAAAGTCTTTTCAGCCATTGTCTTCACCACTTGTGTTGATCTCTAGGTTGAGTTGATTTCTGATTATATGTTGATTGATCACAACTGAACCCAAATTACCCTGCATAAGATATAAACAAAAATAGGGCAAGGGTAAGCCTGAAAAGATAGAAGTACTTGGTTAAGATTTTTATCTATGAGTATATATTTGATGTATTCTTCTGATAGCCATATAAATAATTCCTGTAAAAAAGCTCCCCAACAACGGCGCCAGAAATGCTTGTTGGCATCTCTTACGCTGCACCCGCTAGGTTGTCATCCCTAACACGATGTAAGAAATGCGTTTGTACTTATAATCATGGCACTTATAAAATATAAAAAGTTATCTGCAAGCGCACAGATAAAAATACTCCCATTGAAGCATTTCACCTAGGAAAGTTCCAGGTATCGTTATTTATAATTCTACCATTGGGAGCTTCTAAATAGGGTTTAAAAGAGAAAATTGATATGGCTATAAGAATTACAAATACATACTATAGATATGAATCAATTAGCCACTTCTATCTAAATAGGGGTAAGGCAAATGAAAATGATAATAATGATAATGATAATGAGATAAGATAGGGAATCCATAATTAGAGAGAACTCGTAGCATCAAGTGGATACAGACTAAAGTACACAGTTAGAGATTTAGTTCCTAGGGTTATGTCCTATCTACCAAGTCTTAGGGTATTATAATCTACTCCTTATCATCTATAGCATAATCAATCTTTCATCTAAACCTATGGAACATTACTTCAGGGAATTCAAGAACAGAGAAATCCTTCCCGCAAGTAACCGAGTTCTACTTGTCCTAGATTCAGGAAGTGGACTACAGAGGACTCAACGAAGCTATAAAAGTCACCTTCGTGATCTACCATATGGCCTGGAAAATAGGGTGCATTCACAGGTAAATATAATCTAGACACCATGTCTACATTACTTCTACCACCTAATCCAATCCGGAGTTGAACTAGGTGCTCTATGAACTTATGCCTAAACTTATTATCAATCAAGACTATATCAAAGATAGAATTAGAATAAACTAAGAAGGAAATAGACAAAAACATAATGATATTGAAGTAGAACAAAGTCATAATTACAAGATACAATGATAGAATTACCAAATCTCCTGACGTTGATCCAGAATCCTGAGCCACGCTTAACTCTTCTTGTATCTAGCTAGATCTAACCCTAAACTTGAAATAGAGCTCTAATCTTCTAATTGGAAACCCTAGCTTTTCTCTCTGGCCTTCTAAATGAGAGATCAACTAATAATGATTGTGATTCTCTTTCTCGGGGAGGGGTCTGCCCTGCTTATATAGCGTAGAGGGATGAACCGCAGCCTTCGGATCAAACGGAATTGAAATAATGGTCGAGATGCGTCGTAGATGTCGGTTGGAGGCCGTCACGTGAAGTAGAACTCTCTTCCTTGTGGGCCCAGGCTGGCCGGCCCTACCTATTAGCTGTCGAGCTTCTGTTTTGTTCTCATGTCCTTTGGTGTCCTCTAGAATCTTCTCGTCAATTCTTGCAGAATTCCGACTTGATTTGGTTTGGTTCCTTGGCTCCTACTCCTCCCTGGCTTATTTTGTTTTAATCCTTGAAAATTCACAAATCACCAAAGCTGTGAGAATTGTCATGTTATTTCATAAAACTCTTGCTTAGTGATGGTTTCGAAGTATTCCAGAGAATTCGTAGGCGTATTCATCGGGGACTTTCCCGTCGGGACTCCAAATATAGCAAATGATATATCCATTTCAATCATCTTGACGAGATCTTCACAATGGTGTGTTCTGTTTTGTCATTTGGGACACTTTTATGTGGTGAAATATCAATAATTCTGCAAAAGAGGTAAAAGCAACACAACTCATGGAACTTGTCAGAATAAACCCTACAACTATGCACTAATAACCCTTTTACCATTATGTTGTGTATTAATTAAAGGTATAATGTTGATGTTAAGGACCGTCAACAGACGATCATCCTCACTATCTACAACATACCTCCCTATCTGTGTTAGAAGCACATGTATCTTTTACTTACCATGATTATTTCTAGACCAAAATAGCCAGGCAATGATATAGATGTGTTCCTAGAGCCATTCATGGAGGACATAAAGATAATATAGGAAGATAGGGTCAAGATGATGGATGCGTCCCTAAAGAAGGAGTTCACCCTAAAAGCCATCATCTTTGTCACCATTACTAATTACCCTAGCCTTTTTCACTGTCGGGGCAGATCAAAGGTAAGTCAGGTTGTGTAGTTTGCATCGACGGTACCTGCTACACTTAACTTAATGCATCCAAGAAGTTGGTGTACATGAGGCATAGGTGATTCCTCGACAAAAAGCACAGGTACCGGTATCCTTCAATGAATCAGTTCTTTGACAACCAGGACGAGCCTCAAACTAACAAGCTGAAAAAGACGAGTTATGGGCAAAAGGTGTTTGACATGGTGAAGGGCATAAACATCGAGTTCTGGAAGAAGAAGAAGAAGAAATTTGAGGCAGATGGGACCAAAACAAGAAAGAAGAGCAAGCAAGATAAGATGGAGGAAGAAGGAGTGTAGCATGTCATCCCTGTCATTCCTTTCAAGAAGCAATCGTGTTTCTTCAAGTACCTATCATACTAGAAGGAGGTAGATATGCCCCATGCCATCAACTGCATGCACCTAGAGAAGAATGTCTTCAAGAGCACGATCGGGGTCCTGCTAGACATTAAGACTAAGATGAAGGATGGTCTAAAGTCATGTCTGGATCTTGTCAACCAGAACATTGGGTGCGAAATTCATCCAACACCGGTGGCGCAAAGTGGGAAAGTGGACCTTCCGGGTGTGAGCTACAACCTCACGATAAATGAGAAGAGGGCTATGTGCTAGTGGCTTAGGGCTATGAAGGTGCCAACCGGTTTCTCTTCCAACATCAAGAGCCTAGTCTCAATGAAGTACCTCTCACTCACTAGCATCAACGCATATGACTGCCACATCATGCTCATGGTGTTCCTCCCAATTGTGGTCAGGGCTATCGGTCCAGAGTACGTGAAGATGGTCATCACACGCCTCAGTTACTTCTTTAACTTCATCACACAAAAGGTTATCAATGAAGCTGAGCTGCCAAGCCTGAAACAGTTGATCGCAGAGACTCTTTGCTAGCTCAAGTTGTGCTTCTAGCCATCTTTCTAAAATATTATGCCACACCTGATGATGCACATGGTTGATCAGATACAGGAACTTGGGCCTACCTACCTGCACTAGATGTGGACCTACAAGAGGTTCATGTCGATCCTAAATAGGTACGTCCATAACCATGCTTACACGGAGGGCTGTATGATCGAGGCATACACAATAGATGAGGCCATTAATTGCTGCACCACATACATCCAAGATAAATGCGATTGGATTGCCCGTCCCTCTGCACGAAGGCAGAACCTGAGGGATGGGTTGCACGAGGAGGAAAGTACGCACTGATGTAGTGGAGGAAACTTTGCAAGAAGCTCATCACAACACCCTTAATCAGTTAGTGGTCATGGACAAGTGGGTTGAGAAGCACCTGGAGGAGATCTACCATACTTGTGATGAACGCACGGAGGCATGGGTACAAAGAAAGCACAAGATCAATTTCACAACATGGATCAAACAACAGGGCATACCTCCCTATGGAGAATCTACCGAAGCGAGGCTTGCATCTAGCCTGTCCACCCAAATCACCTAATGGAAAGGGTATGACATCAATGGATACAGGTTCCACATGAAAGAGAAGGACAAGAAGAGCGTGGCACAGAACAACCGTGTTCGATATGAGGGCATCGATGAGGCCACTAGGGAGACCAAGACACACTATGGGCAGATTGAAGAGATATGGGAACTTGACTACGGTAGTGACCTATAGATACCCATCTTCTGGTACTAGTGGGTCAAGCCGAAGGCGGTTGTCATGGACGAGTTTGGGCTAACCACTGTTGAGCTCCAAGTGTCAGCTACAAAGATGATCAGTGGGTAGTAGCAAACCATGTTGTGCAAGGAGCCTACTATGCTAAGGCCAGAGACTCCAAGAGGCATGTGGTTGTGTTAGGAAAGCAGAGGATCATGGGAGTAGATGGAGTCCAGAGTCCAGAAGAATACAACCACTACGTGGAGTTCTCACTCTTTACCGATCATCCGCACAAGATCAAGCTAGTCGAGAACCATGTCATCAAGACTGGCATGAAGCCTTGGTTTCGCTCCGATGGTCAGAAGAATAGCGTCATAGGATCACTTCCAACAAAATGATATGTATGCTACACATTTATGTGTAAAAATGTACTACCTTATTATTGTAATGGAACCATACATATATACTACTACAGTACTCCTACTACTCCTACTACGTACTACACTTGCAACATATGCGTGAAACATATGCAAAACACGTTGTACACATACGCAATGTCTAGATAGAGCACTTGCAACATACGTCTCAAATAGATGAAATATATAGAACATGTTGTCGCAACATATGCATCTCAAGACGCTTGAAACATACATCTAGAACACACAAAACGTTTTGAACAAATGCTTGCAACATGCCTTTTAAACGCTTGCAACATATGCAACATGTGCCACAATACTGCTATTACTACTACCCTACTACTACTACTACTACACTACTACTCCTACTTCTACCCTGATACTCCTACTACACCACCACCACTACTACTACCCTACTACTACTACACTACTACTACTACTACCTACTACTAATCCTACTACTACCCTACTACTACAACTCCCTACCACCACTAGTACTCCAACTACTATACTATGTAATTTAGAAACCATTAGAAATTAAATATCAATTTTAAAATGTTGTAAAACCCCTCGGTCAATGCATTTGATGAAATTTAATTAAAAATGGAAAAAAGTTAACAGTGGCGGGCACCATAAGTTGCCTGCCTCGGTTAATAAGCTTAACCATGGCAGGTGACCTAACTCACATGCCTCGATAAATATTAATCGAGACGGTTACCCTAAGCCACCCGCCAAAGTTAATCATGGCCTATAAATACCCCCTCTCCCCTGAATTTTTCTAACTCCTTCACCTGTTTGCAAACAACCTCGAAGGGCTGCCCAAATTTTCACCTCCCGTTGCCACCACCACCCGCCATCTCCAATGCCGAGCTCCTCTGCTCCCGCACTAGACCTCGCACGCTCTGAGTTCACCCCGAAACTCGCATGTTCCCCGACCACGCCCCCGCGTCGACTTCTTCCCTAGTTTCGTCCACCGCCATGGGGAAGGAGCTCCACCACCATATGCCAAAACCCTAGCGTCTCCATCTATCAACGACTGTCAGAACCCTAGCATCTTTGTTGTGCCCTCTCGTAACCCTAGCGCCACCAAACGATACCGCGCCCCTTGACTGTGGCCAGGTTCTTCTCCTTGGATCCGTCCGTGGCCTCGTGTGCAACCTCATCCACGGATAGCTCCATCTTCCTCGACTTCTTCCCTAGCTCCATCTTCCCTGGTATGATTTGTCCTCCTAATGGTTCTTGTGAGGTTGTGATGTTGTCTATGATGCTACCTATGATGCAACCCTATGCTAGAAATTGTTAATTTCAACTGAGCAGATGCCACTGCCAATGATGCTAAACTTAATTATGTCATAATTTGAACTGAGCAGATGCCACTACTACTTCCATTGCCTATTTCCTTGGTATGATTTGTGCATGTTCTTTTGATTTCTAGTGGCTGCCTAAGTTCACTGGATATATGTTGCCTAAGTTCATTGATGTTTAATTTGTGCATGCCCTGAGCTGCCTAAGATAACTGGATATGTGCCTAAGTTCACTAGTTCACTGGATATGTGCTTAATTTTTTTGCTTCCTATGATGCCCATGATTTTTGCATCCTATGATGGTGCCTAAGTTCACTGTCTTCTACTCTTCCTACTACTCCTACTGTCTACTACACTACTGCTCTATAGTCACTGAAAGCTGCTAGCACATGCCCTTATCTCCAATTTTAGCAACACTCTTTGCTATCCACTCTGTGCTTGATATACTAGGTGCTTGCACATCCCTATTACTACTACTAAACTCAAATTATGCCAAATTTTGGTGTGCTTGATATATTGTGTGCTTGCACATGTCTAAATTTAGGGTTAGTTTGTCGCTTGGTGTTGACGGTAGATAAATATCATTTTTAACCGTCAACGAAGCATGAAAAATGACCTAAATATAATTACCATCTAGATATAGGGTTTACACTGATAGAATTCCATGAGTTTTGTTGAATGTCTATTTCTACAGGGGGTTATCAGAAAAGACCCAAAGGAGGTCCACATGTTAGATTTATATGGAGATAAAAAGGCTACGTATACAAAAGAAGAATATAGAAGACACGAGAATGCACTGGACTGAAGGAGGGGCCCACCTATCACTAGGGCAAGGTGGCCACCCTGGCCCCTAGGGCGCTCACCCTGGTGTCCCCACTGTTCAGCCTCCCCTTCTAGGGTTGGTTCTCCACCGCCTTTAAGGTCCAATATCAATCATCCATTAAGGTCGGTTTGATCCAATGACCGAGATTAATCCGAGGGTGCGATATAAATAGGCCCAAACCCCAAGGTTTCAAGGGCATTATCATTAGTTGTCATTCAAGAGAGAAGCCACCTGATCAAGCTAGAGAGCCACAATCTCAATTAGAGCTCCATAGTTTAGAGCATAGCTATATAGGATTAGAACTAGAAGGAGGCAAGCATAGCTTGGTTTCCGGATCTGTCAAGAGTTTTCTTGGTAATTCCTCGTGATCTCTCCTACTTTATATTCATTCTTGTATTATTCATATTGTTCATCTGCTACTATGAATATGACTTTGGTCTATTCTACTATATTGGATATGGCTTTGCTCTATTTGCTTATATTCTCAATTATAATGTTATTAGTTTACTTTGATTACATGGTTGGCATTATAGGATTAGATTTATATTCAAACATAGGATCGTATAGTGCTCACTCATTGATATCATGGGTGAGTGGACAATATTGTGTAGGCGTGGTGCCTATACCGTATTTTCCTGTGATTGCACCCAATATTCTGGATCATGTGGTAGTTCGCGGGTGTGACATTCCTATTGAGTCTTATATAGTCCACCTCCTGAATGTAGACCGTGTAGAACAAAACTATTATAAGGAAAGGCTGGCTATGTTCATGATCTTTCTGCATAATATCTCTATGTGTAGATATAACCTTGTTTTGCCATGATTGCCAAGTGTAATTGCACTAATCATCGTATGCTTTAACTTATAGTTAGAATAACTTAGGATTTATCCTCGTAGATCGTCCTAATACCATGCTAGTGCTATAGACTTAGAGTACTCTATTGAGATGTTTATCATTTATTATGTGGCTATGTGCTTATCATTTATCATTTATTTATATCTTATCTTATGACTCTTACCCTGTATGAGAAGATAGATAAAGACATGGTTACACTCTCCATTATGACATGCAGTGATGCTCAAGCTCATTATCCTTAGCTTTCCATTCCTATGGGTAAAAATATAAATAACAATACCTGGATTACTCCTGGTAGAATGCTACATCGGTATTATCTGTTGTTGACGGTAATTAACTATCATTTTAAACTATCAACATAAGAGGAATAAATGATAAAAAGGATCACCACAGTAGGTTTAGAGGTTTAAACTAACAAATTCCACGAGTTTTGGTGATTTTGTGTTTTTAAGGGGCTAAGCTGCATAATACAGAATTGATCCTCCTTCCAAAGGAAGAAACTGAAGCAATCAACCTAATCTCCACGTCACGAATGCGGATAGGGATTCTAGAAGACCTAAACTGACTCCACGAGGTGACACGAGCCAACCCGCCACCAGGTGGGGCCGACCAGCCCTAGGGCTAGGCCGACCAACCATCCCCTGCGCCACCTCGACTCCTTCTCTTGCAAGCTACCTATACCGCCTCTAAGGATGCATCTAAACCCCACGCCAAGGTCGGTTTGATCCAAGGGCTGCGGTTCCACGCCCTAGGCTATATAAATAGCCCCTAGGATCTCCTCTCAAGGAATCAGTTGAAGAATTAGATCATCTCTTCCTCATTTGTGAAGGCAAGGCCAGAAGTTAGGGTTTCCAGAGAGAAAGAGAGTTAGAGTTCTAGTTCAAGTTTAGAGTTTAGTCTAGATTGATTCAAGTAGAGGCAAGCAATTGCTTGGGATCAGGATCGTTTGTTGGATTGAGATTGATTCATTCGACTTTATGCTACTTCAATATATTTCTATATTTCAACTTTATTCTATTCTTGAGATTGTTCTTGTTCTATATCTTGATATGAATATGATTAGTAAAGAGTTTATGAATATGTTCGTAGAAAGCTTGATCCAATTCTGGATAGGATTGAGTGGTTGTCATATTGTAGGCGTGGTGCTTAGATTATGCTTGTCTGCGAATGCACTCTATGCTTCGGGCCATGTGGTAGATCACAGGTGTGACATTTCTGTTGAGTCCTTTGTAGTCCACTCCTCGAGTATAGAACTTAGTAGAACGCGGTTATAGGGAAGAGATCATTACTCTGTTCTTGACTTTTCTCTCAGTAATGTTCCTTATTCATAGATGACATGTTGATTATATCATAGATGATTGTGTATAGCTAGATTGATTAATAGACTGATTGAATAAGAAATACTTATAATTTACATCTCTAAATTAATCTCCATGACTACTTGACTTGAATAATGTTAACTCCCTCTTGTCTCTGGAATACCCATGATTATCATTTACCATTTATCTTATTTGTCTTACCCCTTTCATGATAAGTGATTAGTTGTTTTGATGTTTATTATTGAGTAAGTGCAAATGATTATCTCTACTGCCATTGTAACTATTTATATAGTCCCGTTTCAATTTTCCTTGTAATGGAACCGTCCAAATTATAAGAGCACAAGTATAAAAACAATCACCGAAGTGATCAAATTCTCACACTTGAGCCCATATAACTCCGGTAGTCCAATGAAATCACGAGGGATTTCAAAACAACCAACATACAAGCCAAGATCGTAGTGATTCAACATAACAAGTCACATGTTACAACCATTTCGCAAGTAATTCAATATACATCGGAGTTCAACATAGTTATTAGAACTTACATTGAAAAGTAGCGGAAGCAAAGTAATTTGAAACTAACATTATTCTTATTTCAAATAGATGCCAGTACCACGGTCGACTTCCAACAAAAGCATTAGAGATAAGATAACTTAGACGGATCACGCCCGTGATCACACTCCGCCTCTACGGCAGGAGCCAACCAACTCTTGCAGTAGCCATGATACTTCACAACCTGCAACAAGTGGGGATAAAACCCTGAGTACGACAAAGTACTCAGCTAGACTTACCCGTCAAAAACCAGAAATAAGGTGACACCAAGGATCATGCAAGGCTGATATAAAGTGGGCTGGCTTGACAACATTTTGCATAAAAGCTTAATATAGATGATCAATCATTAATGCTTAAGCATCAAGTTAATTATCATTAACCTAGCACCTATATTAGAACCTGTACTAGAGCACTCACTTTATTAGGAGCAAACAATATTAACCATAGCAGGTATAAATTGAGGCAACAATTCCATTGTTATCCAATTAACCATCCGTTCAATTTAATGGAATCTACGTTGCCGCTGCTCAAGTCAAGTGCTCACTAACCGGGAGTGACGGCGATTCGAATCGAATTCCTATCCAGCTGGAGGGGTATTTCTAACACTCACCGTGCAGACCCCTGCCAGGGTCGCACAGGCCACCTTTTCATATGATTCAGGAATCGCGGGTCCGAATGATGTCGCGACCCCAAGGGCGACACTCTGCCAGGTGATAGGGACTCTAACCCCCCTTGGTCTCACGCCAATGTCCCCAAGCACATCCTTTCTCTCCTCCAAGAAGCAACCTACCATTCGATTCTCGGCCCGAATCACATTACTCGGCTTCGCGGTCGGAACGACTTATCCGGCCAACTAAGTGTTAGACTGCGTTCAACATGACTCAAGGACGTACAGCGAATCGGTCCTTAAACGACTCAGACGGGGATAGATCCACACCCAAGACCTCCATGCCTTGTTGCTTCACTATCGTCATCCCGCCCGGTTTCATTTCATTTTATTAACACATGGTTCCATTCCACGATAGCAAATATAGCCAACCGTGCCATATATGAATATCCCTATATCTTGCAGGTGACAGGAAATCACCTGACTTCTACCGCTTAAAGCAGGGCTAAGCATCTACTCGATCCTAGTCTATGTAGGATTCAAGGATTCATATATCTAGACAAGGAATGATATAATGCAGCAAGGGTTTCCAACCAACTCCTATCACTTAATGCAACAATACTTATAACATATATAGAATTAATTGCTTTGAAGATAGGAGGCTTATAATGCTCCGGGGCTTGCCTGGGATCCGACTCAAGTTAGAGTATGTCAGATGAATTCACTTGTCGAGCATCCTCCCATCTAGCACTTGCCCGATCCTTCTATCTTCGGGATGGATCCACCAAACACCGTCTTCGGGTTTGGCTCCAACGCCACATCCTTCACACGTTTCTGCTAGCGTACCTATATGAGATGCAACCATGCACATATGTGAATGCATAGAAGTGCAATAACTATAGCAATCAAGCAAGCATACCCAAGTTCTAATAAACACCTAGAGCTAATTAACTTAACTACCCTCAAAGGCATAAGTCACACTTAACAAAATACAAGCAAACAACTATAATTGAAATTTATCAATTTCTGGACAAGCAAACAGTAGCTTCACAAATCAATCATATCTGGAGATATACAAATCCAAATGATATAAAATAAGACATTACAGAAAGGTTATGAAATTCTCTACATTTCATTTAATATCATCACAGCATGATTCCAAAGTTTAACATGTCGAATTTACACAAATACAGAAACTGGTCTAACAAGACAGAGAGCAAGCAATTCTGTACCCCAACTTTAAACAGCTATAACTCCTAAATCACATGGCCAAATACCACCAAATTTTAATAGCAGCTAGATATATAAATTATCTACAACTTTTGTATAAACAAGTTACACAACAAAGCACATTATCATGAAGAACTTTGCCAAGTTTCCAGATCTGTCCAGAAACTTCATTTGCAAGAAATAATTATTAACTTATGTTGCAAACATATAATTGGACAAAACCAACTTTACCAACATTTCACCGATGACTAATGAACACCAGAAAACTTAGTGTCCATTTCTAAATAAATTCTTTTAATGTATTTTCTTAACTTATTTAGATCATTAGGTGGAATTATGAACACCTACCAAAATTGCACAATAAATTCTACAAAAATTAAAGTGGCCCATATATTCTCTCAATAGTCTTGTGTCCAAATTTCAAGTCATTTGGACATGTATATCAACCTCTATGAAAAAGACAAATGGCTATTGAAATAAATCATGTGAGAGCAAGTTAAACTTAACACTCAATATTTTCTGTGAACACAAGGCCATATTATGAATCAATATGATAGAGAAACATCATACTAAGGTAATGGAACAACATTTTCTATTTTACCATTTATATATTATTTATAAGCTATTTATCAAGCTATAAACTAGTTAAATCAATAACTTGAGCATACAGTAAGCAATGACCATGAAATTTCTACCATAGTACATTCATAGCATGGAAAGACTACCATAAAAATTTCACATCATTTGGAGCAACACAACTCAAGATATAAAAATGACAAGCAATATAATGTAGATTTCCTTATTATCAAGGTCAAATCAAAACCTTAAGAAAACAGTGAACAACTAGTGTGTTTGATATTTTTCCTAGCAAGTACATGTCATCATAAAATTAACAAAACAAGAATCCCCATTTTTTGAGTTCTAAAACTTAAGATATGGCTCTGGTCAAGTTTAAGGCATTTTTAGAACATTTTTAAAGCTTAAATAAAAACATCAGAAAACACCTATAAACATGTAACATATTATGACTCCACTGCATAGATATTTTCTCAAGGTTTCCAAAAAGTCCACACTTGCTATTTTTGGAATTACCTAGCATGAGATATGATTTTTATAAGATTCACCAATTTTCTGAAATTCAAAAACAGAATTAGAACAACCCTACTTAATTTTGCTAGCTCCAACCGAATACATACCCAGACAACCGCTTTCTTAAACCGACAAGTGTGACCCGCTGGGCTATTGGGCCCGCTTGCCAGACAAAGAGACATGTACACATTTCTCCCCTTTCTTCTACCTCCTGTCGGCATTGAGTAGGGGAGACCGGGCTCCTACCGCTCCCGTCGGCGAGGTGGACGCCGGCGGCCGTAGTGGTGATGCGCGGGGACAGGAAGGTCAGGTGCATGCTGGGGCAGTGTTGCTCGACCACACGCAGCCGGTGGCGGCTCGGTTCTACGATGGGACGAAGCAGAGGACTTCGAAAAAAATCGATTTCCGGCACGGTGGTCCATGACGACGGATGATTAGTGGCAGTGAGCATCCCTGGGTCCGGGCGCATCTTCAAGCAGTCACAGCTTGGTCGGAGGTGGCCCCTGACCTCCTGGCCACGTGCTACCCCCTCGGCGGCAGGCATGGCGTCGGTGGCCGGATGACACGGTGGCGATGAGCGGTCGGGGATAGGCGTGGTGGTTACAGCAAGGAGAGGTAGAGGTGGTGGTGCGGCCGACGGTGGGAGAAGGAAAAGGAATGGGGCGCGACCATGCTGTGCCGGCGGCCATGGAGCTCGGCGGGTGCCCATGGCTCCGACGGCTGTGCTCGGGAGCTGAGATAGGGAAAGAGAGGGCTAAGGGAGCAAGCAAGGCGAGGGGGAAAGCGAGAGCAGCGCTCTGTTTCTCCAAAATCACGAGCGAAGGCGCAGGGCACACGGTAGCTTAACCCAGCCATGGTGGGGGCGTGGCCAGCGCATGGAAGCCATGTCCGGATGCGCGTCACCCATTGAGGTCTTCAACCGAACACGTGGTGGGTGACGTTGAGGTCATATTGGGGTAGCATTTTGGGCTAGCTACGGACCGAATTTCGTCATGGGCCTTGAAACAAAGTTGTTCATTTCGTGATGCCCTACATTTCCTATTTAGGGGTCATAGTCATTAGAGCTGTAGATTAGGAGATAATCAGTCCCCAAATTACCAGTGTCAACATGTTAAGCTAGGGCTCGGTTTTGGAATTTTGCAATGCCAGACTTGGTCAAATTGATCCCAACTTTTTACATGTTGTTCTCCAACAAATTGTTTCCAACTTTCATTTTTGGACCAATTTAGGTTACTTAGTAAAAACTCGAGAACGCGGGATGTCAATGTCGAAGACACTGAAATCGGGGTTTTAAAATTGCTAAGTGTTGGAAACAGTCCAAATTCTGACTTGTGGGCCCTTTTTGAGAACTTTCCACACATTTTCATGACTTGACTCTTAAACAAAGTTTGTTCCTTATAAAATTCTCTAGAACTTTGTAAAAGGGTGCACAGTCATGCAAAGCATCTAGGTTAGACTTTTGAAATGGTCAAACGAAAGGATTCTAGGGTCCATACATGGTCAACCATCACTTAGAAGCACATTTAGGCAAAATGATCAACATGAACATTGTTCCATTAAGTGTCCTAAGTGTAGTTAAGGTGTTGTAGAGTCCAAATATACCCACCAGGCATAGGTTGCACAAAAGTGTAGGTTTCACATGCATTGAAACATAGAAATCCCTATAAATGAAATGCTTGCTTCAAAGCTATATTTCAATTGTTTCATGTGTTTGCTTCAAGGTACATGCTACATATGTTTTACTAGGTTGTTCCTCATGTGTCCAAGATGTGTTGCACATGTTGCATTTGTATGTTGCATAAACACTAGTTCCCATGGGATCTAAGGCAAGTTTTTGTTATAATCCAAACAAGCATATAACTTATCATTTCATGTGACTTTTTGATTCCAAACTTCCTAAAACTTTTCCAGGGATCAATATAGATAGGTACCAAGGTGAGACACATGAAGATATTGCCATAACACCATCCAAGCATAAATCTTTGAAAAGGGACCTATATGTAAAGCAATGATGCAACATCCAACTTGAGGTTAGGCTCCTCTCCATTTAATCTGTCATGTTTGAGCTTAAACCCACCACTTAATTGGTGATAAACACCTGGGGTGTTACAGCCCTCCCCCCATAAAAGAATCGCGTCCCGAGATTCGGAATGGAAGACCTTTTAAGGAAGAGTGGCACATTATCAAGTTCCCAACATCTGCTATAGCATTCAGCTACAAAGCTTCAACATCGGTGAACAATTTGGTCAAGGTACTTTCTGATACTTACTCTTCATGGTAAAATTTGTTTGAAGAATTTCCTTCATTGACTTCCATGAAGCATTGTTACTTTGGGTGGAATCCAAGACAACGCAGTACTTCGTTTAAGTCTACAGAGATCATTTGGCCCATAAGCTACCCACACACAAGTATTTAATTCTTTAGTGAATCACAGCATTGGCCATATGAACTTTACACTAGACCAAAATCTTCAGAAGTATACTCGTTGAAATGATTCTATGTTCACAAAGTTTGAAAAGCAGTCCTCTACCATAATGGCTTGAGTACAACCTTCCAAAAGGGTGAGATTATAGACGACAAACATTATCTGAGGCCATAGGATACTGACTAACCAATAGACAAGGTCTATGTTGGTCGGAAATATTCGTTCATTTAGACAACAACTAATGGAAAACTACTTAAGGTTCCATGTATGCAGTTCTCTTTCTCTGATGACAACACTGTATTATCTGAGTCTATCGAGGGGTTAGTGAATGTGATAGCTGACTCTATCGGCTTCGTATTTTTGCCAACAGCTATCTAAAAGATTCTTTTATCCAGAGACAACAGTTATCTGGGTTGAACCAGATGCAACATCTTGGTAAAAACATTTATAAGGTACCAAAGTATGTCATCATTGGAAAATTAGTACCAAAGCAAAATGTAGTGAGGCCTTAAGGACAACAAAAGTTGTAATATTTACTAAACCACGGGAAGTAGTCTACCACCAAGCGATTGAGTAAAATTTTTCCTTCGTGACTTAGTTGTCCTGTAAGTTGAGTTGACTTGCAGCATAACAACTTTGTCAGGCCAACTTTCATGTTGAGGCTTCCTTTTTAGGATCAAACAGCAGCTCTAAGATGGGAAATCTGTTGTTTGACACTTTTCAAATTGCTTTTGATTCGCGATGGCATACATTGATTTGCAGAGACCAAGGCTGCTCGTATATTGTTGATACAAGAATGCAAAAGCAAACGAAAGAGTGTAAACTAGTATCTGTGGGACCTCAAAAGGGCCATCCAACAGCAGATCTTGACTATTAATTTACATACCAATTCGAGGATGCACACGCTTTGAACTCGCGGGTTACTTTTGCAAGGCAAAACACATACTTTCTCTACTTCTTCACTTTAGCTGATAGAACACCTTGCACTATCCATGTGATTGTCCAAGATGGAATTAACTTGATCACAATGGCTCTAGAAGATGGAGTATCACTCAAGTTGTTGGCTAGTTGATCAACTTCTTGTTGGTTTTTGCTCTGTAAGACATAGCCTTCGTAGCTACCAAGGAGTCATTACCTAGTTGGAGATTAACCTTCCTATTGGTAACTACTCAGTTATCTCTCAACACTAAAAGTTCCAAATCTTCATTCTTGATCACAATAATTGTGGTCAATACAAAGCAGATGGTTGCCATCGAAGTCAGCAGATAAGAAGTCACACCAGAGATGGTTGATTTCGACGGTATGGCCATTATGCATACAACGGTTAAAACTTGCATATTGTAACGATCGAGTCTTATCCAACAGATGACTTGTCTACTTAAGTGTTGTGTGTCCTTTTTATCCAACAGGAATGAGATACGTTGCTCACTCGATGATGGTCGTTAGTATTGGGACAACTAAGTAGAGTCACATGTCTACCACCTATTGCAGTCTATTAATGTTTATGTCGGTGACCTGTTCTTCAAAGGTTATCCTCTTAGCAACTTCAGGAGGAAGCTTTACTATATTTAGTCCTACAAAAGGGTCTTTTGATAAGATATGGGAAAACAATCAAGGAAGAAGGTCATGTGAACATCACATCAGTGTTGTTCTGCAATGGATTATGATTAGAAACCATGATACCAGCGCGTGCCGAGCAGCACAACCTTGTGTGTGCACCCACAGGAGGCTCTCGGTTTCATCACGGCACCATTAGTTGCTACTCATAACACCATTACTGAACATGCACCCGATGAGGAATTTCAATGACACAGAATGGGTTGATAAGGTAGATACACGAATTTGCAAGCACATGATTTTGAGGCCATAGCAGAGAGACGTTGCGTCACACTAGCTAACCTTTAGGAGAGGTAACCGGAAGGTCCAACATGGATTTGGGTATGGTCTCCACAACTGGCAATGTACGAACCATGGTCAAAGGCTAGCGTTGATAAAAGTTAACTTGATTGGTCAGTCGATAAAGGTTTTCACAAAAAGGGTTACAAAACATCCACGACTCATACAAACATATAGGAGAACTAAACTTTAGGCTTTCGGTCAAGCAAAGGCATGGATACAAACATTCAAAGGCTAACCACCAAGTCTACAGGCTCAGGCTCCTAAAAGAGAAACCTAATTGAAGACAACAACCATACAATTACGTAACGTGAATGTTGTTCTAGGATAAAGCTATGCGACCCTCGTATGCTCACCGAGGACAAACGAGGTGACAACTATGGCCTACCTAGATAACAAGCATACATGCAACATCACAATCAAGCAGTCATTTGAGAAAATTCAAATGAATGGGCTTAAGCAACCAATACAAGGCACAAGGCTCACCTAAACTAAGCATTCATCTCAAGCACGAACTAACTACAAGTTTAGCTCAAAACAAACGCTAGCTAAGGTGACTAACTTAACATGTGCATAGAATTTGGACAACAGCACAATGGTTACTTGTTTCAACCATAACTGAGGTTGTAGACATTCTATAAAGGTGATCCTAGACTTTCTAGATAGCTTAGGAAGATGACTACACTTTATTTACTCATACCAAAAGCTAATTCATAGATTAACATGACCAGAAATGCTAATGTTTCAGATCTGTACCAATATGGACAGAAACTGACAAGAACTTAAAAAAATGCATAACTAGAGTTCTAGGGACACAACAAGGCTGAGCCTTAACTTTATGTAAAGCTTATTAATTTGTCTATAACTTTATTATTATCATATTAAGATGATTCTATATCTAACAAGGCCAAACAAGACAAAGAAGACATCTCTGCCCAGATTTGGACAGATTCTGTCATTCCACTTTATAAGCTTATAACTAGAGATTTAGACCACCAAAATTAGTGCTATAGGACATTTTGGAAAGCTTAGAAAAAGTACTACACTTCTTCTATTATCTCCAAGACATGGTTCCTTATGCACATAGGTCAAACAAACCAAACATTCAGATCTGTTCTGAACATGAGCAGATTTTGACAACAAACTTCTAAAATTTATAACTCTCAAACCATAAGACCTAGGGTCATAAAATTTTAGGACAAGCTAGATAAGTAAGTTAGATACAATTTTGGTATTCTCCATAACTACAGAAAACACCATTATGACCACGAAAGCATCACTGCAACAGAAAACGTTCTAGCAGCCAATATTCAACAAGCAAAACAAAGCTTGCCTTTGTTCTACTTAACAAGAGAGCGCACACACATGTTATTCTAGTAGCTCTAAATTTTTCTACCTTAGACCAACACGAATTTAATTCATTCATGAGAACCCATAATTACTTAAGTGAGATCTAAAGCATTGGCAAACGCTTGGGTGAGCAACATAGAGTAAGACATTCTTGTTTAGCTTCACACAAGAAAGATAGTGTACTACATTGATCACAAGTTACTTATCATTTGAACAAGGGTGAGAGGAGCATAGCTATGCATAAAGCAACAATCATGAAGATGCATGCTTCGTCTTATTCGTCCTCACAAGATTGCCAACCTAAGGTGGTGATCACGTTCTATGTCGGTGGCGTAACATGCACTCTCTCAATATATAGCTAGTCGTCAGCTACATTCGACTTACGCATTCGTGGTTAGCGTACCTGCAGAAAAGTTTCATTACAGCCCAACAATTCCCCAAATATAGCACACAATAAAAGCAGGAAAGTAAAATTCTAAGTACTCCCATATACATATACCCCTGTATACGTACGTGTAGTACCAAAACTACCCGAATCTTCGTTCACCCACAATTAAGTACCTTCATATATACATGTGTGTAACATGTAAATAATCCAGTAACCAAAACTAGCTCTCTCCTAGACCGCAGGTTGTACGGTCATGCTCTCACAACTCACACTTACCTGAGCGTAGGTGTGATGTTACATAAAAGTAAACTAGCAACATATATGGCTATTTCATATATGAAGGCTACCTCTAATCTGACACACCGGGTAGCATAGTGTGGGAGAGTCATCACACATACATACCTTGGCCTGGGCGTAGATGCATAAATAAAAAACCCCCAAGTTAGTACTTATATAAGCCACCTAATAATCCTTATATGGGCATAAGGAAATTGACCACTGGCATACTTAGATTTAGAATTCAGTTTTCACAAACCTATATATAGCTATAAATTGATAAAACTGATTTTATATAACAAAACCTTTGTTTTAAATACACATATGACAAGTTTAATGTTGAATCTTGCTCCGATACCAGCTGTAACGGAACCGTCCAAATTATAAGAGCACAAGTATAAAAACAATCACCGAAGTGATTAAATTCTCACACTTGAGCCCATATAACTCCGGTAGTCCAATGAAATCACGAGGGATTTCAAACCAACCAACATACAAGCCAAGATCGTAGTGATTCAACATAACAAGTCACATGTTACAACCATTTCGCAAGTAATTCAATATACATCGTATTTCAACATAGTTATTAGAACTTACATTGAAAAGTAGCGGAAGCAAAGTAATTTGAAACTAACATTATTCTTATTTCAAATACATGCCAGTACCACGATCGACTTCCGACAAAAGCATTAGAGATAAGATAACTTAGACGGATCACGCCCGTGATCACACTCCGCCTCTACGGCAGGAGCCAACCAACTCTTGCAGTAGCCATGATATTTCACAACCTGCAACAAGTGGGGATAAAACCCTGAGTACGACAAAGTACTCAGCTAGACTTACCCATCAGAAACCAGAAATAAGGTGACACCAAGGATCATGCAAGGCTGATATAAAGTGGGCTGGCTTGACAACATTTTGCATAAAAGCTTAATATAGATGATCAATCATTAATGCTTAAGCATCAAGTTAATTATCATTAACCTAGCATCTATATTAGAACCTGTACTAGAGCACTCACTTTATTAGGAGCAAACAATATTAACCATAGCAGGTATAAATTGAGGCAACAATTCCATCGTTATCCAATTAACCATCCGTTCAATTTAATGGAATCTACGTTGCCGCTGCTCAAGTCAAGCGCTCACTAACCGGGAGCGACGGCGATTCGAATCGATTTCCTATCCAGCTGGAGGGGTAATTCTAACACTCACCATGCAGACCCCTGCCAGGGTCGCACAGGCCACCTTTTCATATGATTCAGGAATCGCGGGTCCGAATGATGTCGCGACCCCAAGGGCGACACTCTGCCAGGTGATAGGGACTCTAACCCCCCTTGGTCTCACGCCAATGTCCCCAAGCACATCCTTTCTCTCCCCCAAGAAGCAACCTACCATTCGATTCCCGGCCTGAATCACATTACTCGGCTTCGTGGTCGGAACGACTTATCCGGCCAACTAAGTGTTAGACTGCGTTCAACATGACTCAAGGAAGTACAGCGAATCGGTCCTTAAACGACTCAGACGGGGATAGATCCACACCCAAGAACTCTATGCCTTGTTGCTTCACTATCGTCATCCCGCCCGGTCTCATTTCATTTTTATTAACACATGGTTCCATTCCACGATAGCAAATATAGCCAACCGTGCCATATATGAATATCCCTATATCTTGCAGGTGACAGGAAATCACCTGACTTCTACCGCTTAAAGCAGGGCTAAGCATCTACTCGATCCTAGTCTATGTAGGATTCAAGGATTCATATATCTAGACAAGGAATGACATAATGCAGCAAGGGTTTCCAACCAACTCCTATCACTTAATGCAACAATACTTATAACATATATAGAATTAATTGCTTTGAAGATAGGAGGCTTATAATGCTCCGGGGCTTGCCTGGGATCCGACTCAAGTTAGAGTATGTCAGATGAATTCACTTGGCGAGCATCCTCCCATCTAGCACTTGCCCGATCCTTCTATCTTCGGGATGGATCCACCAAACACCGTCTTCGGGTTTGGCTCCAACGCCACATCCTTCACACGTTTCTGCTAGCGTACCTATATGAGATGCAACCATGCACATGTGTGAATGCATAGAAGTGCAATAACTATAGCAATCAAGCAAGCATACCCAAGTTCTAATAAACACCTAGAGCTAATTAACTTAACTACCCTCAAAGGCATAAGTCACACTTAACAAAATACAAGCAAACAACTATAATTGAAATTTATCAATTTCTGGACAAGCAAACAGTAGCTTTACAAATCAATCATATCTGGAGATATACAAATCCAAATGATATGAAATAAGACATTACAGAAAGCTTATGAAATTCTCTACATTTCATTTAATATCATCACAGCATGATTCCAAAGTTTAACATGTCGAATTTACACAAATACAGAAACTGGTCTAACAAGACAGAGAGCAAGCAATTCTGTACCCCAAATTTAAACAGCTATAACTCCTAAACCACATGGCCAAATATCACCAAATTTTAACAGCAGCTAGATATATAAATTATCTACAACTTTTGTATAAACAAGTTTCACAACAAAGCACATTATCATGAAGAACTTTGCCAAGTTTCCAGATCTGTCCAGAAACTTCATTTGCAAGAAATAATTATTAACTTATGTTGCAAACATATAATTGGACAAAACCAACTTTACCAACATTTCACCCATGACTAATGAACACCAGAAAACTTAGTGTCCATTTCTAAATAAATTCTTTTAATGTATTTTCTTAATTTATTTAGATCATTAGGTGGAATTATGAACACCTACCAAAAGTGCACAATAAATTCTACAAAAATTAAAGTGGCCCATATATTCTCTCAGTAGTCTACTGTCCAAATTTCAAGTCATTTGGACATGTATATCAACCTCTATGAAAAAGACAAATGGCTATTGCAATAAATCATGTGAGAGCAAGTTAAACTTAACACTCAATATTTTCTGTGAACACAAGGCCATATTATGAATCAATATGATAGCGAAACATCATACTAAGGTAATGGAACAACATTTTCTATTTTACCATTTATATATTATTTATAAGCTATTTATCAAGCTATAAAAAAGTTAAATCAATAACTTGAGCATATAGTAAGCAATGACCATGACATTTCTACCATAGTACATTCATAGCATGGAAAGACTACCATAAAAATTTCACATCATTTGGAGCAACACAACTCAAGATATAAAAATGACAAGCAATATAATGTAGATTTCCTTATTATCAAGGTCAAATCAAAACCTTAAGAAAACAGTGAACAACTAGTGTGTTTGATATTTTTCCTAGCATGTACATGTCATCATAAAATTAACAAAACAAGAATCCCTATTTTTTGAGTTCTAAAACTTAAGATATGGCTCTGGTCATGTTTAAGGCATTTTTAGAACATTTTTAAAGCTTAAATAAGACCATCAGAAAACACCTATAAACATGTAACATATTATGACTCCACTGCATAGATATTTTCTCAAGGTTTCCAAAAAGTCCACACTTGCTATTTTTGGAATTACCTAGCATGAGATATGATTTTTATAAGATTCACCAATTTTCTGAAATTCAAAAACAGAATTAGAACAACCCTACTTAATTTTGCTAGCTCCACCCGAATACATACCCAGACAACCGCTTTCTTAAACTGACAAGTGGGACCCGCTGGGCTATTGGGCCCGCTTGCCAGACAAAGAGACATGTACACATTTCTCCCCTTTCTTCTACCTCCCGTCGGCATTGAGTAGGGGAGACCGGGCTCCTGCCGCTCCCGTCGGCGTGGTGGACGTCGGCGGCCGTAGTGGTGATGCATGGGGACAGGAAGATCAGGCGCATGCCGGGGCGGTGTTGCTCGACCACACGCAGCCGGTGGTGGCTCGGTTCTACTCGCGGCGGCCTACGACGGGACGGAGTAGAGGACTTCGAAAAAATCGATTTCCGGCACGGTGGTCCATGACGACTGATGATTAGTGGAAGTGAGCATCCCCGGGTCCGGGCACATCTTCAAGCAGTCACAGCTCAGCCGGAGGTGGCCCCTGGCCACCTGGCCACGTGCTACTCCCTCGGCGGCAGGCATGGCGTCGGTGCCCGGATGACACGGTGGCGATGAGCGGTCGGGGATAGGCGTGGTGGTTACAGCAAGGAGAGGTAGAGGTGGTGGTGCGGCCGGTGGTGGGAGAAGGAAAAGGAATGGGGCGCGACCATGCTGTACCGGCGGCCATGGAGCTCGGCGGGCGCCCATGGCTCCGACGGCTGTGCTCGGGAGCTGAGATAGGGAAAGAGAGGGCTAAGGGAGCAAGCAAGGCGAGGGGGAAAGCGAGAGCAGCGCTCTGTTTCTCCAAAATCATGAGCGAAGGCGCAGGGCACACGGCAGCTCAACCCAGCCATGGTGGGGGCACGGCCAGCGCATGGAAGCCACGTCCGGACGTGCGTCGCCCATTGAGGTCTTCAACCGAACACGTGGTGGGTGACATTGAGGTCATATTGGGGTAGCATTTTGGGCTAGCTACGGACCGAATTTCGTCATGGGCCTTGAAACAAAGTTGTTCATTTCGTGATGCCCTACATTTCCTATTTAGGGGTCATAGTCATTAGAGCTGTAGATTAGGAGATAATCAGTCCCCAAATTACCAGTGTCAACATGTTAAGCTAGGGCTCAGTTTTGGAATTTTGCAATGCCAGACTTGGTCAAATTGATCCCAACTTTTTACATGTTCTCCAACAAATTGTTTCCAACTTTCATTTTTGGACCAATTTAGGTTACTTAGTAAAAACTCGAGAACGCGGGATGTCAATGTCGAAGACACTGAAATCGGGGTTTTAAAATTGCTAAGTGTTGGAAACAGTCCAAATTCTGACTTGTGGGCCATTTTTGAGAACTTTCCACACATTTTCATGACTTGACTCTTAAACAAAGTTTGTTCCTTATAAAATTATCTAGAACTTTGTAAAAGGGTGCACAGTCATGCAAAGCATCTAGGTCAGACTTTTGAAATGGTCAAACGAAAGGATTCTAGGGTCGATACATGGTCAACCATCACTTAGAAGCACATTTAGGCAAAATGATCAACATGAACATTGTTCCATTAAGTGTCCTAAGTGTAGTTAAGGTGTCGTAGAGTCCAAATATACCCACTAGGCATAGGTTGCACAAAAGTGTAGGTTTCACATGCATTGAAACATAGAAATCCCTATAAATGAAATGCTTGCTTCAAAGCTATATTTCAATTGTTTCATGTGTTTGCTTCAAGGTACATGCTACATATGTTTTACTAGGTTGTTCCTCATGTGTCCAAGATGTGTTGCACATGTTGCATTTGTATGTTGCATAAACACTAGTTGCCATGGGATCTAAGGCAAGTTTTTGTTATAATCCAAACAAGCATATAACTTATCATTTCATGTGACTTTTTGATTCCAAACTTCCTGAAACTTTTCCAGGGATCAATATAGATAGGTACCAAGGTGAGACACATGAAGATATTGCCATAACACCAACCAAGCATATATCTTTGAAAAGGGACCTATATGTAAAGCAATGATGCAACATCCAACTTTAGGTTAGGCTCATCTCCATTTAATCTGTCATGTTTGAGCTTAAACCCACCACTTAATTGGTGATAAACACTTGGGGTGTTACATTCCTTTCCTTGGTAAAATTATAAATAATGATACTTAGGAAAACCTGGGTGAAATGCTACAATGGGTGTATTTATCTGTGCGCTTGCGGATATATACTATAATATCTTTATTTAGTTAAATGGCATAAGTATAATACAACCACACTCTTGGTGTCATGTTGGGGATGACAACCTAACACGAGTGACATTAAGAAGTGTCAACAAGCATTTCTGGCGCCGTTGCTAGGGAGATGGGAAACTTCACTTTTCGACATGGGATGTCATAGGGATTTACTTTTCAAGGGAATTACCTTTATGGCAATAAGAGATTAATCAATACCACTTACTCATAATAAAAATCACAACTAGTACCTCTGTCTTGATAGGCTTACCCTTGTTTCGTCTTTGTTCATATCTTATGCAGGGTAATACAGGTTTGGTTATGACTTATCAATTTCTAATCCAAGAGTCAACCAAATCTAGAGGAAGATCAACACCAGTAGTGAACCTATGGCTAATAAGACTTTACTTGAATGTTCAGCTCCAAGTGTAAGGAACATTCATACAGGACCAACACTCTAGACGAACAACCTTGAATTCGAGCTCAAGCCAAGTCTAATCAACCTAGTGCAAGTTACTACATTTGGTGGAAAGGAAGAAGAAGATGCCACTAAACATCTGTAGAATTTTCTGGAGATTGGAAGCACCATCATCATCAAGGACGTCGCCCAAGACATCATACTCCTTTGTCTCTTTCCATTTTCACTAGAAGGGAGAGCGAAGCAGTGGTTCTACACCAACAAAGAAGACATCAACACATGGGATAGATGTTCAAAGGCCTTTCTATCAAAGTTTTTCCCTATAGCCAAAACTCATGCCTTAAGAGGAAAGATTTACAATTTTCAGTAGCAAAAAGGAGAAACCATTTCAGAGGCATGGGAACATTTTCAAGAGAACATCTTGGAATGCCGACACCATGGAATGGAAGATTGGTTACTCATGCACAGATTTTACTATGGATTAACCCAAAGATCGCGTGAGCAACTAGATGCTACTGCTGGAGGTTCATTTATGCCACTCACTCTTGGAAAAGCAGAATATCTAATGGAGAAGATAGCAAAGAACCAGAGTTAGAAACAAGACAACACTCAACGCTGTCGCCAGATTGAAGAAGTTCTAGAAGAAGTGTGTGCACTATCAATAAAGATGTATACACTGTTGAACTGGCTTGACCAAATAGCTAATTTCAAGAAAGATCGTCAAGCAATTCAAGATGCATTCGATGCTCAGACCCGATGTGAAGAGTACCTTGGAATGAAAATTCTAGAGAATCAAGAAGATGCAAACATCATCAACAACTCTTCCACGCTGCAAAAGCAAAGGTGGAATCAAAAGCAATAGACTACATATCCAGCTAAGTACTTAGGCAATTTTAATAATTCTTCCAATTTTAAGCAACCCCCTCTACGAAATTTAATTTTGGAACAAGCTAGAATTAATGATACTATTGTTAAGAAACTTGCTTCTAATGATAAAATTCTAGAGGATATAAATACTAAAATGGATGACTTTTCTTCTCCTATAAAAGACCAACTTGATCATAATAAAGAGATAGAAACTCAATTATCATGATTAGCTGCTTCTTTTGCCACTAACAATGAGCAGGTCAAGGGTATAACCACCAGACATGGTAAAACCACTAAAGACCCATCTTATCCAGAAGGGGCACAGAGAAGACAACCAATACCAGTGATACCCACAGTGACAGAAGAAAAGGATGATGAAGTAGAAGAAGTTCAACCACAAGTGCAAGATTTCCAAGATACCAATATCTTACCCTTCCCACGTAGAGATCGAAAACTCAAGATGGATGCACAGTTCAGTAAGTTTGTTGAGATTATTCAAAAATTATATATCAATGTCCCTTTGTTATATGCGTTGCAAGTTCCCACCTATGCAAAGTATGTTCGAGACATCCTCAACAATAAAAGACCACTGCCTACCACTGAAGTGATCAAGCTGACAGAAGAGTGTAGTGCGGCCATCCTCAACACATCAATCAAGAAGAAGGATCCAGGATGCCCCACTATTGACTATTCAATTGGAGATCAACATTTTGACAATGCGCTGTGCGACCTTGGAGCAAGTGTCAGTGTGATGCCCAAGGCAATCTTCAATAAACTTCCACATGCAAAGCTCGATCCATCCTCGATGTGCCTGCAGCTAGCGGACCAGTCACTCCATTACCCTATGGGAATCACCGAGAATATTCTAGTTAAGATCAGAGAATTCTTCATACCAGTCTACTTTGTGGTTTTGGACATGCAACCTAACTCAAGAGTGTCACTCATTCTTGGGAGACCCTTTTTGATTACCGCAAATGCCAACATCGACGTCGGAATTGGAGAAGTCAAATTCAACATTGATGGACGAGAAGAGTGTTTTCCATTCAGACCAAGACCTGAGTTAAGCTCCACTGCAAAGATGATAGATGAAGGAGTCACACAGTCACCACTCACAGGGATGACTATGACCCCCAAAGAATAAATCTAGCTAGAGTAGTCCGATTCGGTGGACTTAAAAATCCCGAACCATCGCTGGGAGGTAACTCGGTATTTATTTGCATTTAATTTTTGCATAGCATATTTACTTATTCATGCATAGAAAAAAATAATAAAAATCATTCTCATGGCATAATTATTAAAGCCCCATATAATTAATATTTACCAAGCGTGAAAACCTCTAGTAAATAATAATCACTGTGGTGGCAGAAAAATAAAAATACCATCATTAGAATTCTAATTCTTCATAGTTTCATAAAAGTATTTTTTCTTTGCATACTTGTGTGATTATACGGTGCAAATACGAGAGACATACGGACCCATGGGACCCACCTCAATCATCTCACTTCACATCACTTCACTCCACCACCTTCACTCTCCTCCATTCTTTTTCAACCACCACATCACATGGAGCATCGGTAGGTGAAGGCATCTCTTAATAACGAAGCAAGTAAGTTAGAGAAGGAAGGGATGGATGAGTGGGCCCCACATGGGGCCAATCGGCCCCACCACCAGGCCGACCAGCCTCCCTCTCTCACGCCTATAAAAAGGCTGCTTCTCCCTCTACTCCACACACCACAAAACACTCAAAAAATATACCCCAACTGAAAATTCCAAAATCTAAGTACGGATTGAGAATTCTTAGTTTTTGAGTAGATTCTGGAAGTTCTTGAGTGGAGAGAAGTATTCTGAAATTTTTAGAGCCACATTGAGATAAGAATCAGTAAGAGAGAAGTGTTAGAAGTTGTTTAGAAAATCATTTAGTAAGGAGAAGTGTTGCCCGAATAATCTAAGTACTAGGAGAAGTCAAGATATAAAATTTCCAACTTGAACGACTGACTTCTAGACGACTGACTTTGGGATCACTGACTCCTAACTATTTATTTATTCTAACCCCTCATTATTTCCACCAGTTGTGTTTGTGTTTCTGTCTGTGCAACAGGATGAGTGGACTCAAGAAAACACTTAGGAGTGCGACTGGAGCATTCGCTTTTTGCAAGAGAACCCGCTCCTAGACTGGATCATCATCACGGGTTGATTCCGACTTAGACATGTCATCCGTGCCCCAGTCCTCGTCTGCCAGCCAGCCAGAACACCACGTACTCCTTCAAGAGCGTCATATAAAGCTTCGCACCGCCTACGAGAAGGATCTGATGAGATTGTACAAAGATTGTGAGTTCGAGCATACCCCAACCTTTTACCCCTACTTCTTACAAAAAACAGGTATGGATGCTGAATTCAATCTTATTTTTTGCAATATTGGATGGGATAATAATTGGAGTATTTCGGAGGATGGATGTAAATTACTTACTTTAGAATTCCTCTGCACTCTATCTTTCACCAAGACTTATGTTTCCTTTAGGTTGTTTAACGAACAATATGAATTTACTTGGAAAGAATTCATCCTCAGACTAGGATTCCCTGATGCATGCGGAGTAGAAATAGATGAACTTTTGAGCGATTTTCATAGAGAGCAATTTTAGGAAGATATTTTGGGCAAAGACTACTGTTCTGACCCATGCACGAATGACATTCACAATCCCACTTTGAGAATTATGCATAAATGGTTAGCGATCACTTTCTTTCCTAGGAAGGAAGGTCGCATAGTTAGGATCGAGGAGATGAAATTAATGTATGCTATGATCAAGAAACGTAAAATATCTCCTGTTAGGCTCATGGTAACATTCTAGGCTATCCTTCACACTTTGTGAGGCCCTATCACCATCACTTCTTGGATTACACGTCATGCTAGAAACCTGAATTTGTTAGGGAATGCTAGTATTACCTACATCTCCACACCCCGCCGATCTCTTGACATTTACTTTTTTAGTCAAGCACATCTGTTGAAACAAAAGGGCAATTGAATCTTTGTAACATACAAGGGATTTGTAAATGAATATGAACTGTCGAACAGACCACTTGGTCTATATGTCGTGGAGACATTTTTGCTTGATTTGCAAAGACCGACCAGGAGAGTTGGAAGAAGTCTGTCCGCCAGAATAACGAGAAACACTGTACCTAGGTACACAGGGGAAGGTGGTGCACCCCCTGCACCAGCTTTCACTCACTATCAAGGATTTGACCAACCAGGACTATCTGAACCAAGACATCGGGCATGGGAAGATCAAACTTCCTATGATTCGCCCACACCAGAAGAAAATTGGGGGCAAGGTAATTTTTCTAATTATGTTCCGTAGGTATATGAAGATTCGGCATACATCTAGAGAGGACACATGTCCTTTTCTATGAGGGGAGTCCATGAGGCCAGGGCACCATTGTCAGGTGTCAGAACTCAAGGCCAGATGGACCAAGTGACGTAGAGGACCTTAGGGACCTCATTAGCCTATGCTCGAGGGAGTTCTGGGCCGACCAGAGGCTTGATGAAAGGGCCGTCACAGAGGGCCTTAGGGAGCTCGGGGAAGCCAAGGACTAAACCCCTAATCCCCATGTCCGGGTGAGTGTTTCGCTTTGTTTTTTGACAAGTCTATTTTGTTCCTTGTTCTCATGTTCTGATTCATTGTGCAGCCATAAGCGCAAGGCAGAGCCGGCGGCCTTGATGCCTGCCATCGCGCTTAAAGCCGGTGCTGCTTTGAGGATGCGGATGCCAGCGGATGATGCTGCCTGGATTGCAAGGTACCAGGCGGCGACGGAGCGACTCAAGGCGAAGGAGTTCACAGCTCAGGCTAGCACGAGCACTGAGGTGGACATTGGAGCCGGAGACGCTGCTCAGCGATCTGAGTTGGTTGAGGCGGCCCCGGATGCTATTGGGCGTGGTCGGTTCGAAGGTGATGGTCACGAACCGGGGTCGACCATGAGGACCCTGGAGACCGTCGAGGTCGCAGAGGCCGCCACATCCACCCGTGACGCCAGGCAGGCAGATGTGGAAGAGACAAGGAACATAGGGGAGACCCCGCGAGATGCGGGAAAAGAGGGAGAGGTGCTACTGGGACTACGAGCGGAGCGGGAGGAACCACCACAGTAGCCGCCGCAGCAACAACAGGAAGAGCGCCCGCTAGAGCCGCAACCAGAAGCGGAGCAGCGTGAGCTGGGCCAGCCGGAGGGGCCGTTGGGCGAGGCGGAGCGGGAGGCAGTCGTGCCACCGCCCGATGCTTAGGCGGAGGTGCTAGCCAGCGGGGGGCCACTCCCGCCCCAAGGGTCGACACCGGCTATGATCAATCTCGCGTCCGATGACTCCCCTTCCGATAAGGGGAAACAAAAGGCGGATGTCGAGATGGTCGACGCCTCGGATCGGACCGGAACCTCTGTGGCACCAGACGGTGACATAGTGGAGACATCGGGCGGGTAGCCCAATTTTGCGGAGTTGGTGCTTGTGCGAGCGGAGGAGGAGCTCCCACACTAGGGTCAGTCGACCCTCGAGTTCAGGGATGCGGCTAACCCCGACACCGAGCCCTTCTTTGCCCTCGATAATAAAGATGAAGTGCAACACTAGGAGTATGTCGAGGGGCTCCGTAAGCACTCCGTGCGGTCTCTGTGGATAGTTGTGGATACCCTAGTGCGGCACATGTCAGGGGCCTTCGAGGTGAGTCGTGCTTGTGTCGCTATTTTATTTGGCCCTTACCCCCTTTTCTCCTTGGTTCTGATTTTGGGTTTGACCATGGTTAGGAGCTCAAGGAGCAATCGCGCTGCAAGTCGCTCTTCATTCACCATGAAAGCGGTGTGTGGGCAGCGCTCGCTCGTCAACAGGCTCTGGCCGAGGAAGCCAATAAGCATCTATCCAAGAAGAGCGTGGAAGTAGATGAGCTTCGTGTCGTCCATGCGGCAGTTAGGGAGGAAGCGGCGCAGGCTCGGGAGGCCGTGGCCAAGTTGCATGAAGACGCGACCAAGGCTCAGGAGGAGGCAACCAAGGCCCATGAGGACCACACGCTGCTTTTGGCCCATGTGAAGGAGCTCGAGAAGGACGTCGCCCTTGTTAGCGACCAGCGTGATGCCCTCAATGTTTAGATCGGGCTGGTGTCCGCTCGCATTGAGACCCTAGAGAGCGAGGTCATGAAGTTGAAGGATACCGTCTGAGCGAGGGATGAGGCTCTCTTAGGCACTGGCCAAGAGATCGAGGCGCTGAGGGCGACCATCCATGATAGGGACGAGGTCCTTTGAGCAGCCGAGAAGGCGCACAACGAGCTGTGTGATCAGATTGTGGGCTAGCAGACCCACACCGAGGGTAGGTTTCCACCCAATTCTAATTTCGACTTGGGTTTCTTGCGTGTCTGCTGACTTGATCTTATGATTCAGAGCTGGAGAAACAGTAGCGTGAGGCCCAGGCGATGGCTACCTCGTTTCAAGCCCTCCTTGAGGCTGAGGTCGGACGGAATCAACTGCTCTAGGGCACGATCACCTCGGTGTGCTATGGCCTATGGGTCGAGCCCGATATCGATACCGAGGAGGATGCACCAGGGAACTCATTCGTACACCGAATGATGGCGTTGGGTGGCCTTGTCTGCGAGAAGATCCAAGGCAGGCTACATCATGGTGTGAAGAGGGCCATGGCGGTCATCTGGTCTGGGTTCAAGTATGACATGGGCCTCATTGCGGATGGCTTCACTTTGGACCCAGACAAGACTGAAGAGGAGAATGAGGCGGCCTACCTAGGTTTGATCGAGGCTGCAAAAGAGCCCGAGGGTCGACTCGCGAGGCTGTTTGAAGATGAGGTGCTTCCTCCTACTGATGATGAGGGCATATGAGCCAAATCTAGGCATGGAGGCCCTTGTAATTGAGTTAGTTATCATTTGTGACCTGTACTATCGTGGCCACGAGGGCCTTGAAACACTTAGATACAGATGTATACTAAATGTTTTATTTCTTTCAAGCCTTACGTCCCTTTTTTTGTTCGAATCGTATTCTTACGCGGTCTTCTTGGTGCGCGGTCACATCCCTTGGCATGGGGTGCGAGTGGAGATACCGTAGCCTAGAGGCATAGGTGGTCTCATGGCTTAACTGCCCCTCATCCTTAGGATGGCCTCGCGGCCTCGTCGACTATGTAAGAACTCGAATCGAAGCGTATAGGAACGTTAGACCTGAGTTTTTCAAAATCATGAACTTTTACTAGGTCTTCTTGGCGCACAGTTCCACCCCTTGGCATGGGGGAGTGAGTGGAGGTACCATAGCCTAGAGGTGTAGGCGGTCTTGTGGCTCGACAACCCTTGAACCTTAGGGTGCGCTTGTGGCCTCGTTGACTATGTAAAAGTTTTCTAAAAAAAGGAAAGCGAGTTTTTTTGTGGGGGCACAGGGGGTTCCCCCTTTTCTAGCCCCCAAGGGAGGTTTGACCTTGTGATAAGTAGGGTCGAGCCTACCTGTTTTTCATGAAAGAATGCTGGGTGTACTCTTTATTTATTCATGTGATTGATAACAAAGGTACAAAGCCTCGAAGCTCTATTGGTAAAAGCAACGTAACTGTTCGATGTTCCATGCGTTGGTGAAGATTTCGCCCTTTTCATTTGATAGCTTATAGGTGTCAGGCTTCAACACTTCTGCGATGATGTACGGTCCTTCCTATGGTGGAGTAAGCTTATGTCGTCTCTTGTTGCTTTGGCTTCGTCGAAGCACCAGGTCACCGACATTGAGATCTCATCTGCGAACGTGTTTGTCATGGTAGCGTCAGAGATTCTGCTCATACCTTATCGAGTGTAATAGAGCTATATCAATTGCTTCCTCGAGCTGGTCGAGGGTGTTCTTTGTTGTGACATCGTTGCTTTGCTCATTGTAGGCTTTCAGCCTAGGGGACCCATACTCTAAATCGGTTGGGAGCACAGCCTCGGACCCATAGACTAAGAAAAACGGAGTGAACCCCGTGGCTCGACTCGGCATTGTTCTTAGACTCCACAGGACCAAGGGGAGCTTAGCAGCCCATTTCTTGCCATGTTTGTTCAATTTTTTTGAAGATTCTTAGCTTTAGGCCTTGTAAAACCATGCCATTGGCATGTTCTACTTGGCCATTTGTCCTTGGGTGAGCCACAGCCAACCAGAGCACATGGATGTGATGGTCATCGCAGAATTCCAAGAACCTTTTTGTCGGTGAACTGGGTGCCGTTGTTCGTGATGATGTAGTTGGGAACCCCAAAGCGATGGATGATGTCAGTGAAGAACAGTGCGGCTTGCTCCGATCTGACGTTGGTAATGGGACGGGGCTCGATCCACTTGGAAAACTTGTCAACGGTGATGAGCAAGTGGGTGAAGCCCCTAGTTGTTCTCTTTAGGGGTCCGACCAAGTCAAGCCCCCAAATGGTGAACGGCCATGTGATGGGAATGGTTTATAGGGCGTGAGCCGGGATATGGGTTTGTCTTGCATAGTACTGGCATCCTTTGTAGGAGCATACTAGCTTAATAGCATCGGAGACTGTGGTTGGCCAATAGAACCTTGCCGGAATGCGTTTCTGACGAGGGTTTGAGGTGCCACGTGATGACCACAAGCCCTCGAGTGTAGGTCCTTGAGCAGGTTCTTGCCCTCCTCGATTGTGATACAGCGCTGTAGGATGCCCATAGGGCTACATCGATAAAGCTCTTTGTCGTCGCCATATATCACAAAGGTCTTGGCCCGGCGAGCGATCTGTCGAGCCTTGGTCTTATCCAAGGAGAACTCCCCTCAGGTGAGACAATCGAGGTACAGAGTACGCCAGTCGGGCTCGAGGTCGGCTGGTAGGGTTGAGCCTTCCATCTGCATGACGTCAGCCTCGGTCGAGGGGGCTTCTGCCTCAGGTGGGGGTCGAGTAATGGACCATCAGCCCCCTCAGTCGTCATGGCGTCGACGGAAGGTTCATGAAGATCCCTTGAGAAAATGTCAGGTGGAACCGTGGCTCGATTAGACATGATTTTTGTGAGTTTGTCGGCAGCCTCATTATATCTGCGCACAACGTGGTTGAGCTCGAGGTCGTGGAATTTGTCCTCAAGGCACCGCACCTCCTTACAGTAGGCCTCAATCTTGGGATCATGGCAGCTTGAGTCCTTCATGACCTGGTCGACCATGAGTTGGGAATCTCCATGAACGTTAAGGTGTTGAACCCTGAGCTCGATGGCGATACACAAGCCATTAACAAGGGCCTCATACTCAGCCGCATTGTTGGAGGTTGCGAAGTGGAGTCGGATCACGTAACACATGTGAACTCCGAGGGGTGAGATGAAGAGCAAGCCTGCGCCCGCTCCTATTTTGGTCATCGACCCATCGAAGTACATGGTCCATAGCTCGGCCTAAATTTAAACGGGAGGCAATTGGGTGTCGGTCCATTCTGCTAGAAAATCCGCCAGCACCTGGGATTTGATGGCTTTGCACGACGCATAAGAGAGGGTTTCACCCATGAGCTCGACCGCCCACTTGGCTTTTCTTCCCGAGGCCTCCCGGTTCTGGACTACCTACCCCAAAGGGAAAGAAGAGACCATGGTCACCAGGTGGCCCTCGAAGTAGTGCTGGAGCTTGCGTCGCGTTAGCACGAGGGCGTACAACAGCTTCTGGATTTGTGGGTAGTGAACCTTGGTGTTCGAGAGCACCTCACTAACTAAGTATACTGGTCTCTAAACAAGCAATGCGTGACCTTCTTCCGCCCTCTTGACGACTATGGCAGCACTGACCACCTGTGTCGTCGTGGCGACATAAAGCAAGAGGGATTCTCCTGCAGCCGGAGGGACGAGTATCAAAGGTTTGGACAGTGTTGTTTTGAGCCTAGTAAGAGCTTCCTCAGCCTCGAGGGTCCACGAAAAGTGTTCTGATTTCTTCAGGAGATGATACAGAGGGAGCGCCTTCTCGTCGAGGCCCGAGATGAAGCGACTGAGGGCCACAAGGCAGCCCATGACCCTCTGCACTCCCTTCAGATCTCGGATGGGTCCCATTTTGGTGATTGTAGCGATTTTTTTTGGGTTGGCCTCGATGCCACGCTCAAAAACGATGAACCCTAAGAGCATGCCCTGAGGAATGTCGAAGATGCATTTCTCGGGGTTAAGTCTGATGTTCTTCGCCTTAAGGCATTTAAACACGACGTCGAGGTCATCAACCAAGTTGTTGACCTTCTTGGTTTTGACAACGATGTCGTCGATGTAAGCCTCGATGGTTGGCCCGATGTGTTCCCTGAAAACGTGTTGCATGCATCACTGGTACGTAGCATCTGCGTTTCGAAGACCGAAGGGCATAGTAATGTAGCAATACATGCCAAACGGGGTGATGAATGAAGTCACAAGCTGGTCGGACTCCTTACTTTTAATCTGGTGATAGCTGGAATACGCATCTAGGAACGATAGAGTTTCACATCCCATAGTAGAATCAACAATTTGATCAATGCATGGTAAAGGAAAAGGGACTTTCGGACATGCTTTATTTAAACTAGTATAGTCTACACACATCCTACATTTCCAATCTTTTTCTTAACTAATATAGGATTAGCTAACCACTTGGGATGTTGAACCTCCTCGATGAATCCGGCCTCTAAAAGCTTGTGGACCTCCTCACCGATGACCTTGCGCTTCTCCTCGTCGAAGCAGCGCAAGCATTGTTTCACCAGTTTGGAGCCGGCTTGGATCTCCAAGGCGTGCTCAGCGACTTCCCTGGGTATGCCTGGCATATCTGAGGGACTCCACGCAAATATGTCAACATTTGCACAGAAAAAGTCAATGAGCATGGCTTCCTATTTGGGATCGAGGGTGGCGCTGACTTTCAACGCCCTTCCATCTAGGTTGGTAGGGTCGAGGGGTATGAGCTTGACGTCTTCCGCGGGCTCAAAATTGCCGACATGGCATTTGGGGTCGGGGATCTCCTTGGCCAAACCATCGAGGTCTGCCGCCAAGGTTGCCGACTCCAAGACGGCTTCCCCATGCTCAATGCACTCTACGTCGCACTCGTAGGCGTGTTCATAGGAGGGCCCGACAGTGATGACACCCTTGGGGCCTGGTATTTTGAGCTTAAGGTAGGTGTAGTTGGGAACCGCCATGAATTTGGCGTAGCAGGGGTGCCCAAGAATGGCATGGTAGGTCCCGTGGAACCTAACCACCTTGAAAGTGAGGGTCTCCTTCCTGAAGTTGGCGGGGGTACCGAAATAGACGGGCAGATCGATCAGCCTAACGGGCTCTGCTCATTTTCCCGGCACAACTCCATGGAAGCCCCCGACGCTAGGTCAGAGGTGGATCCTCTTGATTCCCAGAAGGTCGAGGGTCTGGGCGTAGATAATGTTGAGGCTGCTGCCATCGTCCATGAGCACTTTAGTAAGGCATGTGTTGGCGATGATGGGATCGACAATGAGTGGGTAGACTCCAGGATTGGGGACGTAGTCTGGATGGTCATCATGGTCAAAAGTAATGGCCATCTCAGAGCAGTCAAGGAAGAGGAGGGTTGCCAGCTGCATAGAGAAAACCTCTCGATGCTCTCGCTTACGCTGGCACGCCGAGAGACGCGTCGAGGGTCCCCCGTATATCATGAAGCAGTCATGGATCTCGGGAAACCCCTCGTCCTTATCGTCATCCTTCTCCTTGGGGTCCTCCTTCTTGTCTTCCTTCTTGATGCCTAAGCCTTCAACGTATCCTTCACCGCAGCTTGTGGCAGTTCTCGAGGTTGTGGTTCATAGGCCCCTTGTGGTAGGGACATGGTTCTTTGAGCATTTTGTCAAAAATGCCCCCGCCGAGGGGTACTTGAGGCTTCTTGCGGTTAGCGGTAGCGACAAGGTCATCATCTGTGGCTTCACGCTTGCCCTGCTGGTTTTTCTTCTTCTTCCTGTTATTTCTTTTGGCGCCCTGGTTGGAGCCCTTGGGTTCCTTGTCCTTATGTTTCCCCTTATCCTGGTCACCACCAAAGATGACACCGACCGCCTCCTCGCCAGCGGCGTAGTTGGTGACGATGTCCATTAATTCATTGGCAGTGATGGGCTGTTGTGGCCCAACTCTCAGACCAGCTCCTTGCAGGTGGTTCTAGAGAGAAAAGCCATGATGACGTCGGAGTCAGTGATATTGGGAAGCTCAGTGCATTGTTTGGAGAAATGACAGATATAGTCATGGAGGGACACACCCGGCTTCTGTTTACAACTCCTGCGGTCCCAAGAGTTACCAGGGCGCATGTCAGTCCAATTGAAGTTCCCTTCGAACACTCTCACCAGGTTGTTCCAATCATGGATCTATCGAGGTGGGAGGTCCTCAAGCCATGCTCGAGCGGTGTTTGATAGGAATAGGGGAAGCATCGAATGATGACACGGTCATCAGTGGCCCCGCCCAACTAACAAGCCAAGCGGAAATCAGCGAGCAAAAGTTCGGGTTTGGTCTCGCCGTTATACTTGGTGAGAGTCATTGGGGGGTGAAACCAAACCGGAAGTAGTGTTTCATGAATGGCCTCGCTAAAAACCTGGGGGCCCGGTGGCTCGGGTGACGGGCTATGATCCTCTAAGCTGTCGTAATGCCTGCCCCTGTGCTCATGGTAGCCTTGAGCTGCACTATCACCACTTTTGCGCCTGCGGCGTTCGTTGATGTCGTTACGGGCATCTCGGGGCTCGCAGTTGTCGATGATGCGTTCACAGACAGAGGCTGCCCTGTTCCCTCGCGGGGTAGGCTCGGGTTGAACCGAGGCCTCTTTCTCCTATCGGGAGGGCTCCACAGGCTGTTCTGATGTAAACCCATGGTGCCTCGAGGCAAAACTCTCAACCTGCTGCATGGTCGCAGCCTCAAGGGGACCTCGAACTCATTGCGGGCCTATCGGGCCTCAGGGGTAGATGGCTCGGGCATATTGCGGAGAAGCATGGCGGCGGCGATGACGTTCTGGCTGGCTTGGTTGAAGACTGGGGGTTCACCTGCCCGATCCTCGATGATGCGACCATTGATGTCGCGTGCTCTCTCTTGAGCTCCTCCACCTAAGTGCTTGTGTAGGGGTTACAAGCCGTGAGAGAGGGAGCCAGTCCCAAGTCTCAAAGAAAGAGTACAATGGAGTGTTTCTTGAGATGTTGATGTCAGAAGTGGAGAGATGTCTCACTTTTTCAATCTTCCGTCGTCCCCCATCCTCCTTCCTCTAGAGAGCTCCTTGCCCTCCCCTTTTATAGACTCAATGGGAGGATAAGGCTTACAACAAACCCTAGGAGGTGCCTTGGAGGAGAAGGTAGAGCGAGCATTGTCAGTGTTGCCGTGGCGACATGCCCTGGTACATGCAGGCCATCCCTGGGGCGTCATGGTGATGTTGATGACAGGACGGTGGTACATCCGGGGTGCTACAGAGGACGTGCGATTCCCTGTGGTCTCCTTGCTCGACTGATGGCGGTCGAGGCCGGGTCGGGGCGTGGCTGAGGAGGGTCGACGGGAAATGGATAAGGACGACCCCCAAAAATCCTGGGATATGACGATCGGATAGTACTAGTAAAAAGTAAGACTAGATGCGGACACTGTGGTCATGTTGGTGGAAGTGGTTGCATTAAATGCTTTTTCGGTGAGTAGGTAGGTGAGGCAGGATTGACTGGGTCGACCCTAGGTCGTGAGAGTCGAAGAATTTTCGGGGGTCGAGGCTTCCCATCGAGCGAGCCTCATACGAGTTGGAACGCGGTCGAGGGTGTCCCGTCTGCATACGTTCGTGGACCAGATCGGTGTATCTGTGTGGGTAGAGCCTCAACTTGATCTCTCTTTGGAGGTTCTCAGGGCATGGATTCCTTGGGGGTTTACTCCTTTTAACCATTGTTTTTGGGTACCCCTAATTTAGGTACCCAAAAATATCCAAGGTAATTTACGAAAGAATGTTTGATTATCCTTTATTATACACAACCATGTGCTTGTAGCTTGCAGACCAGCCACTCTGCTATGCCAAAGGAATCCTAGAAGACATTTGTGTGCGAGTTGGCAACTCATATGTTCCTACAGACTTCATGGTGGTAGATACAGGTGCTGATGAGAAGTCACCCATCATTTTGGGACGACCAATCTTGAACACCGCTAAAGCTATCATCTAGGCCAACAGTGCTAAGATTTGTTTCAACATCAAAGGGAAGAAGGAAAGTTTCTCTTTTAAGAATCGAGTACCACAATTACCTGCACATGCACAACACACCTACGAGCCGAAGAAGAAGAATAACAGGGGGAACAAGAACAAGAAGCCACAGACAAAGACAATGAGGATGGTCACTGCAGTCCACAGGGAGTGTGACCATCAGCTCAAGTCCCCGTATCTGATCAAGAAGGACGATCCAGGCATCCCAACCATCGAATGCACGATCAATAGAAGCTCCTTTCAGAAGCTATCTATGACACCAGATCGGGAGTCAACATAATGGCCAAGGTAATCAATGGATACTTATATGGAACTATGCCCCTGTATCCCACCTATGCGCAGCTGCAGATGGCGGACCAATCATTTCGATTCGTGGATGGAATAGCAAAAGACATTCCCATATAAATTGATGACCACTTCATCCCCACTGACTTCCTAGTCCTAGACATGGGAGAAGATGAGTATGATCCACCCATTATCCTTGGAAGACTATTCTTGAACACCACCAAAGCCATCATCTACATTGGAACAGAAGTGCACTTCCACTTCCCTATAGGAAAGGTACGTCGCCATTTCAATGACAATTATATGATTGATGAAGATCTAAAGAAGAACAAAACAAGAAGAAGGTGCTGTAATCGACATCAGAAGAATCAGACCTCTAAGGATGGATGGGCTGACTATGAAGGAGAAGTATCAAGATATAAAGATCGATATCCCAAAAAAGAGATTTCCCCTAAGGAGGAAGTTGTACAACCAACAGAGAGTGCACCAGTCACTGTGGAGAACAAAGAAGAGAAGATAGTACGACAAGCTCCTTCCTTGAAGTCAACGTCAGCAACAAAACAGGTATGGAAAGTAAAGATAAAATCAGTATCGAATTCAACTCAAGAGGAGGACCTAAATCACTGAACACCGTGCCGAGAAGTAAAGTTGGTAGTTATCAATAATTTCCTTTTTAGCACTGCATAATTTTTCCTCAGCATATTTACTTTCCTTAATTGCATAATTAGTTATACTTTATTTCTGCATTAGAAAAGAAAATAAAAATGTCATGCATTCTAAAAATATTAAGCCCCATGTTAATCAATTTGTGGCATAAAACTCATAAGTATATTCGCTATGGTGGCATAAAAATAAATATGCATTCATCATAGTTACAATTCCTTGCATAATATAAAATATATAAATACAAAAAATATCGATAGAGAGTTCCTGGTAATTAAAGACACATATGTTAAAAGGTGTTCTAGATACTCAAGGCTTAGAGGTTTATCACTAACGCTTAATCAATCCCACAAGCTTTGTTGTCTATTTGAGCTTCATAGAATTTGAAGGATCGAGAAAAGCTAAACAAACAGACAGGATGATCTATCCTCTGTTAGAGTGTTGTCTCAACAGTCATCAACATGAACACCTCGAGAGAGGAAGTACACCCTCATTGCCTGTCAGGTACATCAAACAAGATTACATCAACATCCAACTTGGGCAAAAGCATCCCCCATGTATCCAGCTAAGTATTTCTTACCTATATATTTACTTATATATATTTCTATTCTGTTAAAATATAAAAAAAATAAAAATATGCATAACCATAGAAAACCAAATAAAGATTTTCTTATATACATATATATTTTTTCTAAGTGATTTTTAAATTTGCTAAATAAAAATATAGGAGAGTGTATAAAGTTTTGCCTTGCTAAAATGAATCCCTAGAATAAACTCTTATGGAAATGATGAATAGTTGCTCTACCGAAATTCCTTTTAAGTACCTAGTTTTTAACCTCGAATTCTCTCGAGTTTTGGATACAATGGTTTTGATTTAAGATTTGCTCTAAACATGAACTTGTGGGTAGCGAATGCTTGAAATAAGTCTAGGTAGTTGGCGGATATGATATGGGAAGGTCTGAGCTGCTATTTATCTTGTTCCTAGAGATAATAGAGTTCTGGAGAATTTATCTTTTGAAAATTAAAATTGTTGCATGATGAGTTCTTGTATGATGAGAGTTTAAATTCCTACCACAGCCATATATACATACTAGATTAGGAAAACTTGCACTTACATTTACTGCTTGTGAGCATTGAGTGTGGTCAAGCTGTGTAGATTCTTAGGAATTGGTCATGCGGTTAAAATCAAGATCCACGTACACTCCACCCATGTATTCTGCTTCTATCCTGGAAGTACGAATCCACATATATTCTATTCATATCCACTCAGAAAATTGTTCTACTCCCACTCTGGGAGTGAACTCCAAATATATATATATATATATATATATATATATATATATATATATATATATATATATATATATATATATATATATATATATATATTCTTGCCATTCATTTTTATCCCTTGCTAACAAATATTCCTTTTTGCTACCTCTTATCAATATATCCCAAAAGAGGCTTGGGAGCTCTCCTCAAAAAAGAAAGAGAGAGAGAGAAAGAAAAGTAAAAGAAAGAAGGCAAATGTCCTAATTAAAAAAACTACCTCCCATTGAGCATCCCAAGTCCTCCCCAAAGTTTTTTTTCAAAGTTCTAAAAATAGAAGTATGAGAAGTTTCTCAAGGGAGCAAAAATAGAATTAGGTTTTCACCATTACCACTCTTTACCCCTTCATAATCATTTCCATTTTACCTACCATTCACCATTTATCCACTACATACCATATATTCTATACACATGCACATCTTGATTTGACTGTATGACTTCTTCCTCTGGATCCATGGTTTGACTGTGCAATAAATGTTTGCATGTATGTGTTCGCTATCTCCCCACCTATGAGTTCCACATAAGCCTATTGGATGTAGGGTGAGAGAGAGAAGGCATAATGTTACTGTGCTAATGCCAAAAATATCACATATCTTTAGAGAAGAGATAAGGCATACCTCATTAATGCCTTGGTGAGGATCTAGAAATACCACAAAGGATAGATTTGAGAGGGTCATACAAAGGAATCTTTGAGTTTTGTTTGAAAATCTTGCAAAACTCTAGAATAATAGTTGATTGAAGAACTAGAAACATGGTGCTTAACTTGACCGTTCTGTATTTCAATTGCTCAAGACCCAAGTGATGGCTACAAGCTCCATAGTGGAAGGTAATATGAGTAAGTTTATAATCAGAATAGTTCATTCTAATCCAGAGGAGAATTCTTGTTTGAACGCATGTGTACTTTTGAGGCGTGAAAGCATTGTAGCAACTCTTGATCCATCATTGAGTTTATCTTTGCTCAGGGACGAGCAAAGGGTAAGCTTGGGGGAGTTGTTGATGGTAGATAAGTATCATTTTTAACCGTCAACGAAGCATGAAAAATGACCTAAATATAATTACCATCTAGATATAGTGTTTACACTGACAGAATTCCACGAGTTTTGGTGAATGTCTATTTCTACAGAGGTTATCAGAAAAGACCCAAAGGAGGTCCACGTGTCAGATTTACATAGAGATAAAAAGGCTATGTATACAAAAGAACAATCTAGAAGACACGAGAATGCACTAGACCGAAGGAGGGGCCCACCTGTCACCAGGGCAAGGCGGCCGCCCTGGCCCCTACGGTGCCCACCCTGGTGTCCCCACTTTTTAGCCTCCCCTTCTTGGGTCAGTTCTCCACCGCTTTTTAAGGTCCAATATCAATCGTCCATTAAGGTCGGTTTGATCCGACGACGAAGATTAATCCAAGGGGGCTATATAAATAGGAGCAGACCCCAAGGTTTTAAGGGCATTATTGTTAGTTGTCATTCAAGAGAGAAGCCACCTGATCAAGCTAGAGAGCCACCATCTCAATTAGAGCTCCATAGTTTAGAGCATAGCTAAATAGGATTAGAACTAGGAGGCAATCATAGCTTGGTTTCTGGATCTGTCAAGAGTTTGCTTGGTAATTTCTCATGATCTCTCCTACTTTATATTTGTTATTGTATTATTCATATTGTTCATCTGCTACTATGAATATGACTTTGGTCTATTCTACTATATTGGATATGACTTTGCTCTATTTGCTTATATTCTCAATTATAATGTTCTTAGTTTACTTTGATTTTATGGTTGACATAGTAGGATTAGATTTATATTAAAACATAGGATCGTATAGCGCTCGCTCAATGATATCATGGGTGAGTGGACAATATTGTGTAGGTGTGGTGCCTATACCGTATTTTCCTGCGATTGCACCCTATATTCCAGATTATTTGGTAGTTCACGGTTATGACATTCCTGTTGAGTCTTATATAGTCTACCTCCCGAATGTAGACCGTGTAGAACACAACTATTATAAGGAAAGGTTGGTTGTGTTCATGATCTTTCTGCATAATATCTCTATGTGTAGATATAACCTTATTTTGCCATGATTGCCAAGTGTAATTGCACTAATCATCGTATGTTTGACTTATAGTTAGAATAACTTAGGATTTATCCTCGTAGATTGTCCTAATACCATGCTAGTGCTATAGACTTAGAGTACTCTATTGAGATTTTTATCATTTATTATGTGGCTATGTGCTTATCATTTATCATTTATTTATATCTTATCTTATGACACTTACCCTGTATGAGAAGATAGACAAAGACATGGTTACACTCTCCATTATGACATGCAGTGATGCTCATGCTCATTATCCTTAGCTTTCCCTTTCCATGAGTAAAAATATAAATAACGATATGTAACACCCAAAAATTTTAAAATTTAGAATTAAAAGAAAAAAATTAGAGTTGGAAGGGTTTTGGTATGGGTTTAAATAATTTAGATAATAATTAATGGGGAATTAAGATTTAAAATTTTAGATTAAATACTTGATGATGCATTCATGCTGTTGCATTTATTTTATTGAGTGGTGTGGTTTTTATTTTGTTTGATTTGGAATTTCAAATCTCTTTAAATGGTTTTGGAAATCAATAAATAAAAAAAAGAGAAAAAGAGAGGGGCATACCTGTGCTAAGGTGGCCTAGAGGCCCGCTCGGCCGGTCTGTGGCCGTTTTCCCCGCTGTTGGGCCGAGCTGCTCTTCCCCGCGCGCGTGTGGGCCAGCCCAGACGAGACCACGTGCTCCTATTCCTCTCTGGTGACGCTGACGAACCAGGCCCGCCTGTCAGTGCGCCTCTTCTTCCTCGCGCCATGGCCGAGTCAGACACGAACACTGCCACCACCGTATCTCCACCACATAAATCAGGATTTCCTACCCGAATACAAGATTTTGGTGCTATAAGAGAGAAGCCGTGACCCTCTCACCCCTTTTTCCATCTAAAAACCCGAGTTTGGTCCCGTGAAATCGAGCCTCGAAGCTTGGAACCCTAGGCGTGTTCGGTCACAAGCCGTCGAAGCTTACGGGTGGATTTGCGTTTTTTTATTCGCTTGGGTGAGTTTGCCATCTTCTTCTCTCCCTCCCCATGCTTTTCTTTTGAATTTTGGTGCTTTGAACTGCGAGATTGAAGCTTTCCGCGAGCCGGCAATGGCGTCGCCATTCTTCCCGAGCCGCGTCTCGTTCTCAAGCCGTCGTAGCTTCCCTAGATCGCATAGATGGGTTCGTGGTGATCTCCTCTTCCGATTGGGGTCAGATGCGTGGTGAACCATGGTCGGATGAGGTGGGTCCGAAGCTTTCCGGCGAGTCCATGGCGGCGTCCATGGTGGCCACCGGCCGGAGGTACTGTAGCTGGCCGGTTCTCCTCTTTCTTTTGCTTTGGAACAATGTGAGCCCTCCGTTCATGTATCAACGATCAGGATTAGAACATACCTTTTCACATGGCAAATTTTCTAAAGAGACCTTTAGCTTTTTAGTAATCAACCCGCCATCCATAGCGTACAACTGAAAGTACGTTTTCGTGTTTGGAAAGCGTATTTTCTACCGGTTTATTCAAAAATACGTTTTTCAGGAAATTACAGTTTTGCCACTAGAATTGTTTTGGTCATAAAATCTTCGTTTTAACTCCGATTTGATCCGTTCAAGTTGCGTTAGGTTCGTATTTGCGAGCTCTACATGTTAGTGTAGTTGTACAGTTAGTTTTGATAATTTATTTTTCGAGTTTATAATTAAGTATTTATTTATCTATAGGAAATCTTAGAAAATTCATAACTTATACGTTTTAACTCCGAATTTGGTGATCTTTGCGTCTGTGTGATCGTAGTAACGTGTAGAAGAGTTTTATAAACTTTTATTACTGTTTTGCTACTGTTGGTGTACTGTTCTAATTGTATCTCTTTGTTTGCTTCGTGTTTGTTTGATTGGATGCATGTGTGTTGTTGATTGATGATCGAGTATAGAAGGTGAGCAGTATCTGGACGATTCGGAGTATTACTTTGAGCCAAGTCAGCAGTATCACCCGGAGAATTTTGATCAAGGCAAGTATAACACAGGACTATCCTTGTTACCTATACATTGAATTGTCATACATATGCATGTGCTTACCTTGACAACCTTAGAGATTATAACTTAGTGATTGTTATCTTGATTCCTTGTCAACCTTGTGAATGCATATGGGTAGCTACTGCTAGTGCTTAAACTAAGAACAATGATCTTGTAATTTGATTAATGGATTAAGCAATCAACTATTAAGATGATTTTATTACTGTTAAAAGGGAGCTAGAGCATGTGTATTATTTTGATGCTCTGGTTTCTCTCCATAAGGACTTATCTGTAAGTGATAACCGGGATATACAGTACAGCTGTGAGGGCTATATGGCTCTGGCTTTAGTTGTTCAAGAGACCTTTTCTAGCTTGTTAGAGGTTACCTTAAATGGCGTAAGAATGGCTTGCCACGTTGGGTGTAGTGCGAGCCCCTGGCCTAGTGTGTATAGGCTGCGGTTGTTGTGCCATAGGGAAGGGGGGTTCTACATCTGCCTGCCGAGTGAATCTAATGGCCCTAACTTGTTAGACGAACTTTTGAGTGGCTTTATATGGTTCTCGGGTGTTTGGGCTTGATCTCCCCACTCATTTGGAAATCATGACTCACAGTGAAAGTGTACACCTCTGCGCAGAGTTAAAAACTGGTATACTAGCCGTGCTCACGGATACGAGCGGCCTTGGGGATTCTTATGGAATAGTTGATCATATTGTTATATCATGCTTAATTATTGTTGATTATTATTTGCTCATGTTAATGCTATTCATTATCCTTATTACAATTGATCATTGGTTCTTTAATGGGAAGTGGTTTATCTTGATGCTACTCAATTGCTAATATATGATTAAAAGCTAAACGCAGTTAAACAATGTCTAGCCTTTTTGAGCCTCATGAACCCTGTGTTATATTTGTTGAGTTCGACATGGACTCACCCTTGCTATTTCCACCATAACAGATGAAGATATAGAGGAAGATTATTGGAATGAGTACTAGTCTTGGTGTCAACCAGTCAACCGTGTCCCTGTGTGGAGTTTCCACTGAAGAATTACTATTAGTTATTATTACCTATCGTTCAAGATTATGTCTTAAATACTTATTCGTTATGTAATAAGCACTGTGATGATACTTTGTAATTTGTCAACTTATGTGTGCGACTGTTTCCTGGGGCGCACATGAGTCTTTTATGCATCCTATTTTTGTCCTTAAAAATGGGTGTGACAGATTGGTATCGGAGCCGTGTTGACTGTAGGACGCGAGCCTAGTTAGAATGGTCGTTAATAGCATCCATACTTTACTTAATTCATGCTTCCTCTTTTCACCTTGTTAATTACTAAAGTTTTATGCTTCCTCTACTTTATTCTATTGCGAAAATACATTGATTCTATCTAATCTATGTCTAAATCTTGTAGATGTCTCCTTATCCTCGTCTGTCAGCTGCACAGTACGTTGCCCGTTTTAAACCTCAGGAGTCGTATGAAGATGGTGATCAAGAGCTATCTGATGCTGAATCAAGAGTTGGTGATACACCAATGGAGAATGTAGTTATGGGGTGGACTACGAAGTTTCATATCATGGTTCCTAAAGCTGATGCTTTCTTCCATGACATGTTGACAAAAACCTTGGACAACTACTACTACGACTGGGAAGCTACGTTGGAGTATCGCAGTGCAGAGTGTAGTCATCCATGGATGGATTCCTATTGGGAAACGGAGTTATGGGTTAAGAAAAGGGATCCTACCACTAAGGAATCTAAGGTGGAGTCAAAGTTCATTACCAGAGTGAGCCGGGCAACCGTGGAGACAAGCATGGAGGATGTCGCTTTCAATGCATTTGTTTACTACCATGGTCTACGCTCGGACAAGACGTTAAAGGGTGCACTCCGGCATTTTCCTTGTTTCTTACATGACAAGGGTATTTGGACCGTGCCGCTTGCAGATGATTCCTCCTTGACTTTACAAGCTACGGTGGGATTAGCTCGTGAATTGGCTCTCCATGAGGTGGATTTGAAGGATGAGTTGCTGAAGGAAAAAGAACTTAAGGAGCAAGCTTATAAGGAGATTGACCAATTAAGGGCGGAGTTAGGTCATCCCAAGATTTATGAGAAGCTTAATTAGGAAATAGGAAAAATCCCTATGTAATAGGAACGATAGTAGTTGCGAGTTAATTTTAAGTTTGGATTGTTTTAAGAGTCAGTTTGTGGTGTGAACAATTGTTTGATTGATGGATTGTTATTATGATAATGTGTGATTTGGATCTTTGTAATGTGTGCTGGAGTTTTGTAGACATGCCTACAAGTTCCATGGTTAAGAATATTAAGTTTGATCAAAATATATTAGTTGAATATGAGGTTAACTTAGTTCTGTCCTTTGCTGATTTTTAGATCAGTCTGGGATGTTTTAGAAATAACTTAAAATCCGTTCATGAGAAATTTAAGAAATTTTACTGGGAATAATCAGACTTCTATATCTTTCCAACCCCGCAAGAATTATTTTAATATCTATTAAGAGCTAAGAGATATACCTATTCCAAGTTGGAGTTACTGCACAGTCTGGAATTCTGAAACAGTTTCGGTTAAGTTCAGTTTTTGGCCAATTTATTGACAGAATCAGAAAAAGTGTTGTGAATAAAAGTTGTAGATAATTTTGTAAGCTTTCCAACCATGTAAAGATCATCTGAATTGGACGTCTGTAGCTCGAGATATGACAGTTTTACTGAGTTGCTGAAATTGGAGTTCGCCCAGAAAAATCAGATTTTGCTTATCTATTGAATACATCATCTCGGATCGTACTGAATTTCATCTTCTGTGTTTTTGGAAACAGATGTCAGGCAGAGGACGTGGCAGAGGTCATGGAGGTGCTAACCCACCCATTACTATGGAGGAACTCATGCAAACTCAGAACCAGATGATGCAGATGTTTATGCAGCACATGCAGAACAATCCCCCTGCAGGAGGACCACCGCCTGTGCAAGTGAGGGATAAGCGTGGGGAATTTTTGAAGGGACGCCCTCCAGTGTTTTCTCATGCTGCTGATCCTTTAGAGGCAGATGATTGGGTGAGGGCAGTGGAGAAACAGCTGAATATAGCCCAATGCAATGATATGGAGAAGGTGTTATATGCATCTGGTCAGTTACAGGGGACAGCTCAGACTTGGTGGGAGTCGTATCAAGCTGCACGCCCTGACAATGCTCCTCCTATCACTTGGAATGAGTTTGTTAGAGATTTTCGAGCTCGTCATATTCCTGAAGGTATAATTGAGCTGAAGTAGGAAGAATTCAGAAACCTTAGGATGGGATAGATGAGCGTTAGTGAATATCATGACAGGTTCACCCAGTTGGCTCGCTATGCTCCTAATGAAGTGAGGGAAGATGCAGACAGGCAGCGTCTTTTCTTGAAGGGAATTTATTATGATCTTCGCTTGCAGTTGAAGGGGAACAACTATGCTAGTTTTCAAGAGCTGGTAAATAAAGCTATTGTGCTTGATAATGAGCGCAGAGAGATGGACAGGAAGAGGAAGATGAAGGTACAAAGCTTAGGAAGCAACAACCGTCAGCGCACTAATTCTCAGCATGGTTTTCATCAGAAGTTTCAGGGACCGGTTAGCCAGTGGAATCGTAATCCGAATCAGAGGTGGTCCCAGAATTGGCAAAGTAATCAGTCACAACAGCGTTCATCATATCCACAGCGTCAACAGTATCAGCAGACTGGGCAACAGACTCCTCGCACTGGAAATTCCAATGTTACCCCCATGAAGAATAGTGCTCCCAGCACGCCTACTAGATGCTTTGTCTGTGGTAAAGAGGGGCATATGTCTTACCATTGTCCTGAGAAGCAGAACCAGCAGACTCCTCAGAGCCAGAAGAGCAACCAGAGGCAATCTGGTACTGGAAGGGTGAATCACGTGTCTTCTGATACAGCTCATGATGCACCAGAAGTTATGATTGGTACGTTCAATGTACATTCCACTCCTGCAACTGTTCTTTTTGACTCTGGAGCATCTCATACATTCATATCCAACATTTTTGTTAAAATGCATAGTATACCCATGCTAGCGATGAAAGAACCTCTCTTAGTAAATTCACCTGGAGGTACCATGCAAACCAGTAATCGTTGTCTTCCAATTATTATGGTATTAAGGGGGGTAGAGTTTAAGATAGCTCCTATAGTGTTGAAGACATCTGGTATTGATGTGATATTGGGTATGGACTGGATGAAGCAAAATCAGGCAGAGATTCAGTGTCAGCAGAAAGTGGTAGTTGTGACTGCACCTAATGGAGATAAAATCAATGTGGATGTAGCAGTGCAGAAGCAACCAACCGCTGTGGTGAATCAGCTTGAAGATACTATTAAGGAGAATTCAGTGATTGAGGAATTTCCGGATGTCTTCCCTGATGAATTGCCAGGTATGCCACCCGACAGAGACATTGAATTTCTTATTGAATTACTTCCTGGAACTGCACCTATAGCCAAACGACCATATAGGATGGGAGTAGATGAATTAGAAGAACTTAAGAAACAAATTAAAGAATTACAAGATAAAGGTTTTATTAGACCTAGTATATGGAACTATATCATGGGTGAGTGGACAATATTGTGTAGGTGTGGTGCCTATACCGTATTTTCCTGCGATTGCACCCTATATTCCAGATTATTTGGTAGTTCACGGTTATGACATTCCTGTTGAGTCTTATATAGTCTACCTCCCGAATGTAGACCGTGTAGAACACAACTATTATAAGGAAAGGTTGGTTGTGTTCATGATCTTTCTGCATAATATCTCTATGTGTAGATATAACCTTATTTTGCCATGATTGCCAAGTGTAATTGCACTAATCATTGTATGTTTGACTTATAGTTAGAATAACTTAGGATTTATCCTCGTAGATTGTCCTAATACCATGCTAGTGCTATAGACTTAGAGTACTCTATTGAGATTTTTATCATTTATTATGTGGCTATGTGCTTATCATTTATCATTTATTTATATCTTATCTTATGACACTTACCCTGTATGAGAAGATAGACAAAGACATGGTTACACTCTCCATTATGACATGCAGTGATGCTCATGCTCATTATCCTTAGCTTTCCCTTCCCATGAGTAAAAATATAAATAACAATACCTGGATTACTCCTGGTAGAATGCTACATCGGTATTATCTGTGCGCTTGCAGATATCATATTTATTTTAAGAGAGCATTTGCATTTATTAGTACCAGCATTTCTGGCACCATGCTAGGGATGAAAACCTAGAATTTAAGTGGTGTTAGAAGTGTCAAGACTAGGCTTGCCACCAAATATGCCCCAAAATGTTCAGGTTGTAGGCTTGCATATAGTAGTTGCATATGCACACTTGTTCTCAGAACATAATTGCACAGGCCTTCTTTTCCTAGAAAGAATCTGATGCAAATCAAACTTCTCTATACTACTACTACTCCTACTCTATACTACTACTCTACTCACACTACACTTCTACTACTACTACACTATAATACTACTACTATATTGTCCTCTAATCCTACTTCCTACTCCTACTCCCACTACTACTTAACTATACTAGTTCCTACTACTACTACTACTCCTCTATGCACTGGTACTTAACTACTTCCTACTACCACTCCTTGTACTACTACTACTCCTACTACTTGTAAGCCCTGGTGGCTTTGATCCTTACTACTTAGTGCTACTGGTATACTACTTCTACTACTGGCTGTTGGCTGCTCTCCTATACTCTGGTGGTTGCCTAAGTTCACTGGATATATTTTGCTTAAGTTCATTGATGCTTAATTTGTGCATGTCCCTGGCTGCCTAAGATAACTGGATATGTGCCTAAGTTCACTAGTTCACTGGATATGTGCTTAAGTTTTTTTTGCTTCCTATGATGCCCATGATTTTTGCATCCTATGATGGTGTGTAGTGGCTGCTAGCTGTATCCTCCTACTATTACTACTACTACTCCTACTACTATTACTACTACTACTCCTCCTACTAGTACTACTCCTACTACTAGCTACTACTACTCCTACTATTACTACTCCTCCTCTTCCTACTAGTACTACTACTACTACTACTACTACTACTACTACTACTACTACTACTACTACTACTACTACTACTACTACTACTACTACTTACTTACTTACTACTAGTGGATACTGCTTACTACTCTGCCTACTTACTAGTTACTCCTACTACTACTCTACCTACTATTGTGGTGGCTGGCTTGTTCTCAAATTGCTTGTTCTCAAACTTTGTGGCATTTCCAATGATGAATTTTTTTCAAACTTCTAAACAAAATGTGCTGAGGCAGTGGCATTTGCAATGATGTGAAACTTTTTATGTTGAGGCAATTGCTATGATGATGAAATGTTCCCATACTTGTGAGCCACTAAACTAGGATGGCTTGTATACCATATACAAGCAACCAGTTTAGAAGCGATGTGATTAAAATGGGGCAAATCTGAGCCAAATATGGAAATGATTTTTTTTATTTTATAATTTTGTACTTTTCTTAAAGTTTTTTGTACTTTTCTTAAAATCTTATGTACCAACTATCATTGTACATGAAAGAAGGATGTAATCTTGTTTTCAGATGAATATAATCCATGATACATTTATATATGTTTTGAGATGAATGTACATATCATTGTCTTTATAGAATTGAGAAATGTCCATATATATAACGCTCTCTTATTCATAGTTTCCAATGGCGGCCAAGCCTGCTGGAGAATGGCATGAGCCAAGCCCATCAACTAGTGATGAGGGAGGCTCGTCATCATCAGACGAGAGCTCCAAATCGTACGAGGAGGAGGTGCTAACACCGGCCAGAGAAGAAAGGTAAAACAGAGGAAGAATTAGATCCGACCTATATGCCAGAAAAGATGGGGCCTTCAACATGAAATTCTCACACCCTAGCACGGGATGATGAGGGCCCAATAAGTAAATAACTAACACAATGTCAGTAGATGATGATGAGCTTCTCACTTAAGTATGAAACTAATGCAAGTTCTTGTCCTCGACAACTACCGATGGTGCCTATGTGTTTGGAGTACCTCCTAAGGAAGAAGAGGAGGGGCATGCATCTAGTCCCACCCCAAGCACTTCAACCAAAACAACTATTGGCAAGAAGTCAGACCTAAAGAGGGGCCAACATGGGAGGCACAAGGTTCACAACAAGGTGCATGCAATATACAAGATAGGGCCACATGGAGAACCCTTGGAGCCAGAAACTGTCATCGGCGTCTTCAGCAACCAGTGCTCCTGTCTAGTCAGGGAGCACATGCCGATCACATATATGAATTAAAAGAAAGTCCCAGAAGGCCTAAAGGATAAAGTGTGGCTAGATGTGTAGAAGCGGTTCGTGTATCCACTGGACCAATACAATGAAGCACTATGCAAGGGGCATGCTATGGTTATTGCAGGCAAAGCGCTTCGCACCTTGAGGTACAAACTCAATAAGAACTATGTGCAGAAAGGGAAGACACCCATGAAGACTACAACTTCATCAAGAAACATGTCTGGGGGGAGTTTGTTGAAACAATGAGTACTAAAGATGCAAAGGCCAAGCGCGAGAAGTACTCCCAGCTTGCAAAGAGGAACACACTTTACCACCACCAGGGCAACACAGGGTATGCTGGTAAGAGGAAGAAGTGGCAGCAGGAGGAAAGGGAGGCAGCTGAGGTAGGTAGGAGAATCCATTGGAAGGTATTGATGAGAGGGACATGACTTCTTTTATGCCCGTCAGCTGAAGAAGCTAATGGAGGGCAGGACTAAGTACAATGAGCTACAGACCGAGGAGGCAGAGAAGGCTTTGCTTGCGATCAAGGTGGCCAAGGAACGTCGGGAGTTCGAACCTCGCAGGGATCATGACAAGCTAACCAAGGTGTTTGGAAACCCCGAGCATCGTAGCTAAGTCTGGGGCATATCCTTGAGGCAGAGCTAGAAGAATGTGGAGTCATGGCAATCCGACACCGCCTCTTACCACACGAGGCAAAGATACAAGGAAGGGCTCATCCAAAAAGGCAAAGATGAGGCAGTGAAGGAAATGATCATGGGGACAATACAAGATGCTTTCACGAGCACCAACCCAAAGATGGTGGAGTTGAGGACGTAGATGTTCCTCTAGGCTAGTGTGCTGCCACAACTGGGTCAAGCCGCCGTACAAGTGCAGATGGTGCAAGGTACCTCACAACTCCAAAGGTACCAGGTCAATGACATCGTGGAGCCAACATAGGCCATGCTATAGGAGCCCTAGGGTAGGATGGGGAAGAAGAAGAATTTGGTGCATGGAGCGGTATAGCTGCCCAATCCTGAAGCTAGGTACCATGGCAAGCCCATCCCTCCTGAGTATGCCATGGTGGAAGTGGCATGGACACATGATCACCATGACAATGATGAACTGGACTTTGCTAAAGAAGAGGGAGACATGACTCTCGACCGGGCTCTTGGCACGCGCGTTGTTGATATTTATTACACACAGAAGAATCAAAGGGAAATAATCTGCAAGTGCATGGATATCGGTGAGCACTTCAACTAGGAGATATTTCTAGAGTATTGTTATTTATTTATCCACAAGGAGAAAATGTGCAATGACTAACCAAGTCTATGCTAAACCCTTGAGCTGCAAACAAGGTCTGAGATATAAGGTATATAGAGAAGACTGCTATGGCACCCTAATTCTAACCTTTGGCAAGCTATGTGATCACTATTCTAATGGGGACATACATAGAGAGAAGACACCACAGAGGATGCTTAACCCTAGCACACAGGTCCTACCAAACCTACTAACGGGAGGAGGCTCCAAAGGATCAACGAGGCTATATGAGTCACCCCCGCGATCTACCACCAATTCAGATAGTTAGGGGATATCTACGAGTACTTGAGCCCAAGCACCATGATTACACTACGGATGATTACTCTAAACTCTACGCAAAGAGAATAAAGTAAACTCACAAACCAAAGAACAATAATAACAATGTACTTACTAGTATTAGAAGTTGAATTACTGAAGAATGTTAGAAGCATGCCTCGTGTTAAGGAGACTTGATCCCGCAGGTACAAGCTAGAGAGGACCTCAATGGCAGTGGGAAATGACCTAGCAAGCAATGCCTAAAAGGTGGGTCCCATAGGGCGGGTGCCCTAGGGTCTAGGGTGGCCGCTCTAGCTTTCTGCTAGGTGGGGTCCACCTCTAGTGGGTCGTCCTCCTAAGGTCTCTAGAATCTTCTTTTATATACGTAGCTTAAATATCTCTAGTGGGTCGTCATCTTTGGTTATTTTCCTATTTAATCCCTACAAAACATAGATTCACCAAAACTCATGGAATTCTGTCAGTTAAACCCCTAGTCTATGTTGACGATTCTTTTTATAGCATTTTCTCGGTTGAGTTGACGGTTAAAATTGATAGTTAACTACAGTCAACAAACTCCCCCACACTTTGGCTTTTACTCATCCTCGAGAAAAGGATGGATTACCTTAGGCATAATCTCTGAACAAGACATCAACATTAGATTGTTCCTTAGTCATACCTATACTGTGGGATTCCATGTGTCTACCATAAAACTTTGGGTAGTTGGAGAATGGAATAGCTTGAAGTAGAGCCCCTTTCATCCTTCAGCCCCTGTCACTTGGAGTTTTTGTATAGGTTTTTGAAATAAAAACTTAGCTTACCTTCTCCTTCATGTGGTTCACTCAAGGCACTCATTATATGTGGTATTTGTGGATTCTCACTGAGGCATGTATAATTAATGCCTTGCATTGCATCCTATTCTAAAAGCTTATATGGAGTTGAAGGTATTTCAAGGATGTAGAATACTTACCTTGCATGTATTGCTCAATCAAAACGGGATCTTTAGAGCGGAGTGTCATACCCTTAGATCAAGATGTGCATGTGTGTGGAAATATTTGGTGGCTAATCCTAATTCTACTTTTGCTCCTTGAACAGGTTTTTCCATGATGAAGACTTCTTCAGGCAGGGATCATGAGCTATCTTTTTTTTGAATGCTAGGATTTTTATCCTCTTTTTATTTTGATAATTTATTTTGCATAGTCTAATGTCCCATTCCTGAAATACAATAAACTTGGAAGAGGAAAAAGAACAAATTGGAGCATTTATTTGAAATCCTAATAATCTTTTTAAATATTCTCCTAGTGTAGGAGATAGACCATTCGCATAAAGCATGTTTTTGCATACTCCTAGGGTAGGAGTAGCAGATATATGTGGGTGTAAGTGATCTTGATCTTGGGAGCATGACCTTCCTCTCGACAAGGGTCTTACATGGGTTAACCAAACTCAATACAAAGCAAGTAGCTTATGTGCTAGTATTTCATACTTTATAAGGCTCTACTAGGTATTTATTCTTTCCACAGAGGATAAGCATAGCTATTAAATTTAATACTTTTAAAAGAAATTCTCCAAATGATAAAGCATCAGAAATTAGGTTCTCATTAATCTACTATCTCACATTCCACAACAACTTAAGTGATATGGGGTCCCTATAAATTAAGTTCCTAACAGCAATAGGACTCCCAGGAAAAATCATGGTGTGAGTCTATCTTGAGATCATGACTAAAATAATCTACCTTTTTATTTTCATCAATTATATGCTTTTATTCAAGAATTTTCAATATGAATTGGAACAGAAAATAAGGTGTATAAAAATGTAACGTGGGGAGAGCGAACCTGACCGCAGTCGAAGGATGCAACCAGGGGGCCCACACTAGGGCGGGCGCCCTAAGCAGGGGGGCCTCTCAGGCTCTAGCTTGACGTGCAGGGTCCTCATGTTATATATTTCTAAAATTTTTAATTTTAGTAGTTAAATCTATTCGTTACGTCATCGGGTGCCTCCCCCAGACTTGTTTCCTATTATCCTTCATACACAACATGGTGGAGATAAAAAGGCAAATATATCTAGAATAATAATAACCAACTCTTTATTGCAATCTCATATAGGCACTTTATTACATCGATCGAATGAATTGAATTGAACTAAACTTTAACTAATCTTTTAACTAATCACTCTTGAATCTAACTTGACGGTGCCTCATCGATTGCTAGTCTATCTCGATCTAGTTTCCTAGATGTTCTAAGGCGGTCACTCTATTGCCTATCTTTTTGCTACGTCGCTCAATGCCATCTACTTTTTCATTGAAGTTGAGAACACATCTACTTAGGAAGCGGTAGCTAGACTCTAAAGATGTAGTGACTTCACGCTACGCATGAAGCTCTTTCCCTAGATCAGCTACAGTTTTGCGGTGCTTAGGTGGAGCTTCAGAGGCTATGAGAGCGCGCTTGGGAGCTTCCTTCGGTGGGATGAACTTGACTTTGCTAGGATGAGTGCGAACTCCTTCGAAGTAGGGACGTTCTCCAGTGGTGTACTTGGAACAAACAATCTCACCACTCCTGTTCTTCTTCACTCCCAATAGTGTCCCATTGGGCTTCGATGGAAGGACCTTGGTTCCTTTGAGCAGCTTGACAATGGGTCTCTTCGGTGGTGCTCCTTTTAGCAGAAGAGGCTAAGGAGGTGAAGGAAGGACCAGTCAAGCAAAGTAGGATTGCCCATAGCTGCGAGGCTTTGGTGGCGGGATGACAGCGAGAGGGCGAGCATTGTTAACAAGGTCTAGAGCTTTGGAATTTGGGTCTCCGGCTAGGATTTTTTTGAGGTCGATTCTATAGGGGATCATCCTCCTCTTAGTGTTTTCGTTGGCCATTGGAGCGTGGAGAGAGCACTAGTTGGCTTCTAAACAGAGGAAAGGAGAGCTTTGATGGAATGAGAATGGCTGACATCTGGGTTGTTTATATAGGAGGGCTCAGAGGATGAGAATGGCATCTAAATGGCATCTCCCGATGGAAAAATGATCGAATAAACTGGGAATCAATTTTTTCTAGACGAAGAGTGTAGAAGGATCGTGACTGCAAAAGGCGATGGTGAATGGAGGCAGGCATAGGGCGGCTGCCCTAGCTAGGAGGGCGGGTGCCTTGCCCCTGTGTCGGATCGCATACTTCTTTTTTGTAACATTTTTATTATTTAGAAAAATATGTTAGACCCCGAAAACCAAAATTAAAAAGGTTGGGCCCAAAACCAACTTAAGTAAGGAAGAAATTAATTACGTCTATTTCCTCTAAATTTTTATTGGGCTCTAAAAATAATTTAAGGCATTGACCATTTACCTTAAATAACGTACCTTCGTCATTTTAAAGAGTTACTGCTCCATGCGATGATATGCTTATCACTTTGAATGGTCCCTCCCATTTACTCTGAAGTTTTCCATGTTCGAAGAGCTTCACCGTGGAATTAAAAAGTAGTACCTTATCTCCCGGGCAAACTCCTTGATTCTCTTGTCATGCCATCTTTTGACTCTTTTTTATAAATCTTTGAATTGTGATATGTTTATTATTTCTATTCTTCTAGTTCTGAGAGTTGCATTTTTCTCTTCTCTCTAGCAGCTTCTAGGTCCATATTCCATTTCTTGATAGCGCAGTGAGCCTTGAATTCTAGCTCAATAGGTAGATGATAAGTTTTCCCATACACTAACTGATATGGAGACATTCCAATTGGTGTCTTGTATGTTGTTCGGTATGCCCAGAGTGCATTGGATAACTTGTCCCTCCATGTTGTACCCATCGCATTTACTGTCTTTTGCAGAATATTCTTGATTTGTTTGTTTGATGTCTCTGCCTGGCCACTTGTCTAAGGGTGGTAAGGAGTAGCAACATAGTGACGTATCCCATGTTTCGACAAGTATTGTTTGAAGTGCTTGTCAATGAAGTGAGATCCTCCATCACTTATTACTATCCTTTGAACTCCAAATCTTAGAAATATTGTCTCTTCAAATATTCTCTTGGAGCTTATGTTGTCAGCATTCTTGCATGGCAGTGCTTCAACCCACTTGGAGACGTAGTCCACTACCACTAGAATGTATTCGCACTTCTTTGATGGTGGAATGGTCCCATGTAATCAATCCCCCAGACATCAAAGAGCTTGATCTGAAGGTTGTTGGTGAGTGGCATGGCATCTCTTGAATTGATATTGCCGTGCCTCTGACATGGTCCACACCTTCAGATAAAATCTCTTGTGTCTTCATACATTGTCGGCGAAAAGAATCCACGCTGCCAGATCTTTGCATGTGTGCGGAATGCCCCATAATATCTTCCATATGGTGATGAATGGAATCTTTCAATAATTTTGATTCCTTCTTCAGCAGGTAGACATCTCCTAAGCAAGCCATCTGAGAAAACTCAGAAAAGGTATGGTTCATCCCATATGTGAACACAACTCTCCTAGACAATCTTCTTTTTGTTCCCTCCTGGCGGTATATATCCTGAAACTATAAAATTAACAATATCTGCGTACCAGGGGTCGGATCGGTTGACCCCGTAGAGCATGTTGTCCCGAAGTGAATCATTAATGGGTAGTTCCTGCAGATTCTCAAACTACATTCTAGACAAGTGATCGGCAACAGAATTTTCTATTCCCTTTTTATCTTTTATTTCTAAGTCAAATTCTTGGAGTAACAAAATCCATCTTATTAAACATGGTTTAGCATCTTTCTTGATGAGCAAATATTTTAAAGCAGCATGATCAGAATAAACAATTACTTTAGCACCTACTAAGTAAGACCTAAACTTATCAATAGCAAAAACAACAGCCAGGAGCTCTTTTTCAGTGGTTGCATAATTAAGTTGTAGTCCTGTTAGTGTTTTGCTAGCATAGGTTATTGCATGATGCTTTTTATCTTTTGTCTGTCCTAACACTGCCCCCATAGCATAATCACTTGCATCGCACATAATTGCAAAAGGTAAAGACCAATCAGGGGGTTGAATGATTGGTGTTGAGATGAGTGCTTTCTTTAAAATTTCAAAAGATGTTGAACATGCATCAACAAATTCAAAAGGAACATCCTTGGCCAGCAAATGAGTAAGTGGTCTAGCAATATATGAATTTTTTTTATAAATCTGCGACAAAAAACCAGCTTGGCCAAGAAAACTTCTTATCCCTTTCACATTTATAGGTGGAGGTAGCTGTTCAATTACTTTAATTTTAGCCATATCTACCTCAATTCCTCATTTAGACACTAGGTGTCCAAGCACTATACCTTCTCTAACCATTAAGTGGCATTTTTCCTAGTTAAGAACTAAGTGCTTTTCGTCACATCTTTCCAAAAACTCTATCTATGTTTTCAAAACAATCATCAAACATAAACAGAAAAGTCATCCATAAAAACTTCTATAATCTCTTCAATCATATCAAAAAATGTAGACATCATGCATCTTTGAAAAGAAGCCGAAGCATTACATAGCCCAAAAGACATTCTACGATAAGCATAAGTTTCGTATGGACATGTAAAAGTAGTTTTGCTTTGATCATCAAGATGGATAGGGATCTGATGATACCTAGAATATCCATCAAGAAAACAAAAGAAAGAATGATTGGCTAAACACTCTAACATCTCATCAATAAAAGGTAACAAAAAATGATATTTCTTTGTTGCTTTATTAATCTTTCTATAATCTATGCACATCCGCCATCCAGTGATGGTTCTTTGTGGAATTAACTCATTCTTCTCATTTTTAACAACAGTCATGCCTCCCTTTTTAGGCACAACTTGGACAGGGCTTACCCACTCACTGTGTGGCATAGGATAAATGATCTCGGCGTGCAACAACTTTAAAACTTTCTTTTTAACAACTTCTCTCATCTCATTGTTATGTCTATGTTGGGGTTTTCTAGAAGGTGGAATATTTGGATCTATGGGAATGCGATGGGTGCAAAGAACAGGACTGATTACTTTGAGGTCTTGGAGTGAGTAGCCAAAAGCTGTGCGATATCTCTCTAAGACAATTATTAAGCGAAGAGTTTGTTCCTAAGAGAGCTTATCACTTGTGATCACAGGGGAAGCTAGATCATTATCTAGAAAAGCATATCTAAGACCGGTAGGTAAAGGTTTTAGCTCTATAGGAGGTTTATGTGGCTCTGCAAACTCATCTAAAGGTTCATGCTCAGAAAAGTCAGCTTCTTCTTCTATGAAGAATTGAGCACCATCTTCTACACATAGTTCAGTCAAGAATTCTAGAGATGCAGCCTTAAATTCCTCCAGTGGATCAAGTTTAAGACAAGATTCGTTCCTAGTGTTTAGAGAGTGAGATATGGAGATTGGGAATTGGAAATTTTTTCCAAAACAAATGTTTAATTTTCTAGTTTATCCTTCATAAATAAGTCTTCTGAGGGGTTGTCCTATCAATAGGTCAAAGTCCCATATATCAAAGATACAAAAGCTTAAATGAACCATGGTTCCTTCCACCTTGATGGGTAGGAACTGGGGACAACGTGTCTCAATTTCACTATTGGGGTCAATGGCATGTGCTTCAATAAATTTTGTACAAGTGAAGCAGACATGATATTAATACCGACAACTAGATTATAGAGAGCATCAAAGTGGTCTGAATCAATTCGGCAATGTATTGGGATAGAAGGTGAATCCAAACAGATCACATCAGAGGAAAGCTTTGATTCTTCCAACCATTCGTTGCTTATGATTGACACTAGCTCTCCTGAGGTGCTTTTATAAGAAGAACCCTAAGAAAGATCTAAAGATTTTCCAAAATGTTTACGATGATTTTTTGGTTTCTTTATAGAATAGTAATTTGAGATGTTTCCAAAATTAGCAAAATATCAGTCTTGATATCAAGCATAAAATCATAAAATAGAATTTCTTTCTCTTTGGGTGGCTTAGAACATGGGGTAGCTAAAGTAGATGGTATATCTAGCAAAGGATTAGGTTCAGCTACTTGAGGTTCTACTTCTAGTATATTATCAGATTCAGAAGCTAAGATTTGATCTAGGATCAATCTTGCCTTCTCAGAGGAAAGATGAAAAAATGATCCCCCATAAGTTGTATTGAGCAACTGTGAATTGTCTCTATGAAGACCTTTGTAAAAATGTTGAATAAGAATATAAACTAAGGTTCGGGCTAGAATCTAAAAGAGTGGTAAAACGATTCCAGGATGAAGCCAAAGATTCATTGTGTTTTTATTTGAAGGTTAGAACCTTGACTCTAAGGTCAACGATTTGGGAGATAGGGTAGAAATCTATGCAAAAATTGGAACGTAAGGATCACCATTCTCCTTGTTTCTTACCTACAATTTTATTATACCATTGTCTAGATTTTCCCTTTAAAGAAAAAGGAAATAGCTTCCAATGTAAAGTTTTATCAGATATGCCCTCTATACGAAGGCAATCACATGTTTGTTCAAAATCTCGTATGTGAAGGTAAGGATTTTCGTCTTTCTTTCCTGAAAAGGATAGGCTTTGGGCCATTGCAATCAACTGCGGACTCAGCCTATAGTTAGGTGTTTGGATTGGTTGTGATGATTCCCATGGCATAAGGCTAGTCTCCATGGGTGCAACAAATTGATAGATAGGAATGGAATTTATGTCATCCATAAGGATGGAAAAAGGTAAGATAAAAGAAAAGAAAAGATAATGAATAAAAAGAATAAAAAGGTAAAAGTATGAATACAAGGTAGAGCAAGACTTAAGGTTAACTCAGTAGACCGTCTTTCTCCCTAGCAACGGTGCCAGAAATGCTTGTTGATATTTATTACGCACATAGAAGAATCAAAGAGAAATAATATGCAAGCGCATGGATATCCGTGAGCACTTCACCCGGGAGATATTTCTAGAGTATCATTATTTATTTATCCGCAAAGAGAAAACGTGCGATGACTAACCAAGTCTATGCTAAACCCCTAAGCTGCAAACAAGGTCTGAGATATAAGGGATATAGAGATGACTGCTATGGCACCCTAGTTCTAACCTTTGGCAAGCTATGCGATCACTATTCTAATGGGGACGTACTTAGAGAGAAGACACCACAGGGATGCTTAACCCTAGCACACAAGTCCTACCAAACCTACTGACAGGAGGAGGCTCCGAAGGATCAACGAGGCTATATGAGTCACCCCTGCGATCTACCACTGATCCGGATAGTTAGGGGATATCTACAAGTACCCAAGCCCAAGCACCACGCTTACACTATGGATGATTACTCTAAACTTTACGTGAAGAGAATAAAGTAAACTCACAAACCAAAGAACAATAATAACGTACTTACTAGTATTAGAGGTTAAATTACCGAAGAATCTCAGAAGCAAGCCCCGTGCTAAGGAGACTTGATCCCGTAGGTACAAGCCAGAGAGGAGATACCGATAGGCTGGGCTTCCTCCAACTCTTCCCTCCACTATCTCTCTCAATCTAAAGAATAACTCTAATCTCACATAGAGACTATAAAGCTAAACTCTCTTGAATGCTAGGCTCTAGAGAGGAGATCCATTCAAGGGACCCCTCTTAGGCTGATCCTGACTGGAAATAATGAATTATGAATTGAGGATTGCTCTGACCTAGGGGCCAGGGACCTTGCTTATATAGCCCCCTTGGATGAATGTCAGCCCTTGGATCAAACCGACTTGAATCAATGATTGAGATTGGACCCTAATGGCGGTGGGAAACCAACCTAGCAAGCAGAGGCTGAGAGGTGGGGCCCATAGGGCGGGCGCCCTAGGGTCCAGGGCGATCACCCTAGCTTTTTGCTAGGTGGGGTCCACCTCTAGTGGGTCGTCCTCCTGAGGTCTCTAGAATCTTCTTTTGTATACGTAGCTTAAATATCTCTTCATAAACCTGACATGTGGGTCATCTTTGGTTATTTTCCTATTTAATCCCTACAAAACACAGATTCACCAAAACTCATGGAATTTTGTTAGTTAAACCCCTAGTCTATGTTGGTGATTCTATTTATAGCATTTTCTCGGTCGAGTTGATGGTTAAAATTGATAGTTAACTATCGTCAACACGCGTGCTATGGAACAAGGCTGATATTGTCTTAGAAATGACAAAGTTGGTGTCACAGCCCTCAGAGCCATCGTTGTCTCCCTCGGGTGGCCCAAGCGACTACGACGACGATAATGGTGGTGATGGCAATGGCAATGATGGTGGCCCCAGCAGCATTCCTCCACATGAGCAACCCCACAAGGAGATACAGGGGATGCACTGGGCCACCAAACACCGCCTCCAAGCAAGGACAAAGGTCAATGTCCACCTGCGCTGAAGAAGCATATAGAAGAAGAGGGGGACAAACCTGCCCATCTCACCACGGAGGAATGGGCGGTGCTCAACGTAGCTGAAGAGCACAAGTACACAATGGCATTCCAAAGGTATATATGCTAATGGAAACCAAACATTCAACAGATTATGTGTGCATAGATCGATGACGCTAACAGACTTTTTCACTCCTTGTCCCAATTACAAGGAGTGTACCCCACTGTCAATTTGGCCCCTTACACCAGATTGCCTGGATAACTTTGAGAATGGCAAGTTCATGTTGCCCTTGAGCTAGCTCATCCAGGAGGAGCCATGGGAGGTTCGGAGGTTCCATCTCTAGTATATGCATGCGGTGAAGTTAGGCATGAAGCAATTCATTGTGAGGGTCCCCAAGGAGTACTTCCACTTGGAAGATGACACTTATTTGTTCATTGTATTCCATGACATGCATGGGCTGCTATGGCGCAAGGACCTTGACATCGCCCAAGTCACCCTTTTTACCATGTAAGTTATTACACCTCTGCATCATTGTAATTACGTTCATTACGATCAAACTACAATGCCATGACGATGACTTGTGCTTGTAGGATGCAATCATATGTGTGCAAGGAACTAGGGTAAGATATTATCTACCTATCTCCTATGCATATTACCCAGAGGGCCATCATTGGCCATGATGTACCAGACACGCATCCTAGGCTAGTGAACTTGGATGGGATGGAGCGAGTGCTTGCCCAGGATAAGATGCAAGGCGAGATCAAGTTCAGAAAGGGCAGTACGTCCTCCAAGCCATGAAGAAGATCCAGGAAAATGGGTGTATCCTTGCCACCCACCAGTTCACATAAGTCAATGATACCTGCAATAGCTATTGGGTTCACCAATTTTCATATTTCAAGATTTGAGATCCATATTGTTTCAATGGTGTAGCTTGGGCGTCATGGGCCACTGGATTGTATTTGTGATCTATCCTCAGGACAGAAAGGCTATCATATTCAACTCCTTGCGGACAACGAAGAAAGAATGGTACAAGGATTTTGATAGCATTATGTGATAGTAAGTGATGACACATCTTTTTTGCACACAAAGCACGTATCAAATTTGTTGTTGACACTAGTGGTTGGCATATAGTGCTTATAGGAAGTACTTGGAAGACCCCAACTGCTATGGTCGGAGGTCCGAGAGGCAGAAGGAGAAGTATGGCACAAAACTGGCCGTGAGGCGAGATTTCACGATACTACTACTAATACTTACTCATCATGCCCCTACTTCTACTACTACTACTACTACTACTACAACTACTACTACTACAACTACTACTACAACAACTACTACTACAACTCCTACTACTACTACCCTACAACTACTACAACTATTACTAATACAACTACTACTGCCCTACTTCTACTACTACTACAACTACTAATGTCGGTGTCTAGGACCACGCCCTAGACACTAAGATGACTAAATTTGTACCTATGTATCTAGGCATGGATGGTGTGCAATGCGAACACATACTGGTTTGGGCAAAAAAAGTCCCTACATCCAATGGATGTTGCTACTGCTCGTGGTGCGTTGCACCAGAGTGCTTATAGTAGGGGTTAAAAGCTTTTTTGAGAGAGGGAGCGGATCCCAAGTCTCTTGGTGGTGGGTAAGCTTGAGTGCTTGGTCAGTGAGGTGTGTTTTGAATTAGGGTCCCTCTAGATGTGGCCCCTGCCTCCCTTTTTATAGTTCCCAATGGGAGGGCTCAAGTTATAATTGTGGTAAAAAGGTGAAAGGGAAAAAGACGAACGAGAAAAACAAAAAGGTGGCCTTAGATGTGGTCATCTTCCTCCTTATCCAGCGTGAGCAGTTCACCCTGTAGTGCAAGGATACAATGGGCATCGAGCTTTTGGCCTCTATATCCACTAGTGCAACACGTTGTGGCTATTGATATTAGTTACGCACATAGAAGAATCAAAGAGAAATAATCCGCAAGCGCACAGATATCAGTGAGCACTTCGCCCAAGAGATAATTCTAGAGTATCGTTATTTATTTATCTGCAAGGAAAAAAATGTGTGATGACTAACCAAGTCTATGCTAAACCCCTGAGCTGCAAGCAAGGTATTGTGATATAAGGAATATAGAGAAGACTGCTACGGCACCCTAGTTCTAACCTTTAGCAAGCTATGTGATTACTAGTCAAATGGGGACATACATAGAGAGAAGACACCACAGAGGATGCTTAACCCTAGTAATCTAGTCCTACCAAACCTACTAACGGGAGGAGGCTCTAAAGGATCAACGAGGCTATAAGAGTCACCCCTGTGATCTACCACCGATCCGGCTAGATAGGGGATATCTATGAGTATCCAAGCCTAAGCACCACGCTTACACTATGGATGATTACTCTACTCCCTACGCGAAGAGAATAAAGTAAACTCGCAAACCAAAGAATAATAACAATAATGTACTTACTAGTATTAGAAGTTGAATTACCAAAGAATCTTAGAAGCAAGCCCTAGGTTTGGGAGACTTGATCCTATAGGTACAAGCTAGAGGGGAGACACTAACATGCCATGCTTCCTCCAACTCTTCCCTCCACTCTATCTCTCTCAATCTAGAAGAATAACTCTAATCTCACAAAGAGACTACGAAGCTAATCTCTCTTGAATGCTAGGCTTCGGAGAGGTGATCCATTCAAGGGACACCTCTCAGGCTGATTCTCTTCATAAAATAATGAATTGGGGTTTCTGAATCTTCTCCATCGAGGGCTAGGGGCCTTGCTTATATAGCCCTTTCCGATGAACGTCAGCTGTTGGGATCAAACCGACTTAAATGGACGATTAATATTGATCTTCAAAGGCAGTGGAGGGATGATCCATGAGCCTGCACCTGATTGGTGCAGGGGGGAGGGCGGCCACCCTAGGGAGGAGGCGGCTGCCCTGTCTTGTTGATAGGTGGGCCTTCCCTCTGGAGACATACCTTCCCGAGTCTTCTAGAGTCTTTTTTTGTATGCGTGGGTCCTTTGTCTCTATGTAAACCTGACATGTGAGCCTTCTTTGATTATTTTTAGCTGACACCCTATAGAAATAGATATTCACCATACTCATGGAATTCTAGTAGTAAAACCCCTAGTCTATGTTGGTGATTCTTTTTATGTTATTTTCATAGTTAAGTTGATGGTTAAAAATTAGTAGTTAACTACCGTCAACAAACTCCCCCCACACTTATGCTTTTACTCGTCCTTGAGAAAAGGATGGATTACTTTAGGCAGAATCTCTAAACAAGACATCAACATTAGATTGTTCCTTAGTCATACCTATACTGTGGGATTCAGTGTGTCTACCATAACACTTTGGGCAGTTGGGGAATGGAACAGCTTGAAACAGAGCTCCTTTTTCCTTCAACCCTGTCACTTGGAGTTTTGTATACATTTTTTAAATAAAAACTTAGCTTACCTTCTTCCTCATGTGGTCACTCAAGTCACTTAATATATGTGGATTCTTACTTAGGTATATATGAGTGATACCTTGCATAACATCCTATTCTACTAAGGCTTATATGGAGTTAAAGGTATTTCAAGGATGTAGCATACTCACCTTGCAGGTATTGCCCAGTTAAAACAGGATCCTTCGGAGGGGAGTGTCATACCCTTAGATCGAGATGTGCATGTGCATGGAAATATTTGGTGGCTAAACTAATTCTACTTTGCTCCTTGAACAAGTTTCCTTTCTTTCCTTGAGACAAATAGAAGAACTCTGCTGGACATAGGCTATCATATATTTTGAGAGAGAGATACATGTATATATATATTTTTTGAATGCTAGGACTTTTTTCCTCTTTCTTCCTCTTTCTTCTTTCTTTTTTTTGAATACTTTATTTTGCATAGCCTCATGTCTCTATCTGGAACATAATAACTGAAAACGATAACATATTGGAGCATTTATTTGGAATCCTAACAATCCTTTTAGATCTTCTCCCAGTGTAGGAGATCAACCTTTTGATGAAAAGCATGTTTTTGCATACTCCCAGGGTAGGAGTAACAGTTATATGTTGCGTGTAAGTGATCTCGATCTTGGGAGCATGACCCACATCTCGCTAAGGGTCTCACACGGTTTGACCAAACTCAATGCAAAGCAAGTAGCTTATGTGCTAGTCTTTCATACTTATAAGGCTCTGCTAGGTAATTTTTCTTACCACAGAGGAGAAGCATAGCTAATTTTTTTTTTAATATTTAAAAGAAATTCTCCAAATGACAAAGCATCAGAAATTAGGTTCTCATTATTATACTATCTCACATTCCACAACAACTTAAGTGATATGGGGTCCCTACAAATTAAGTTCCCAACAGCAACAGGACTCCTAAGAAAAATCATGGCATGAGTCTATCTTGAGATCATGACTAAAATAATCTACTTTTTTCTATTATTAGCCATTGTTATTCAAGAATTTATTTTGTGAATCGAAACAGAAACTATGTATATGAAATTGTAATGTGGGGAGCGCAAACCTGACCATGGTCGAATGATGGGACTAGGGGGGGCCCACACTAGGGCAGGTGCCCTAATCAAGAGGGCAGCTGCCCCACCTGGGTGCCCTCGCGGGCTCTGCTTCGACGTGCAGGGTGCTTGTGTCATGTATTTATGAAATTTTTGATCGTGGCAATTAAAATGGTTCGTTACGTCGTCAAAAGCCTCCCCCACACTTGTTTCCTATTATTTTCATACACAACATGGTGGAGACAAAAACACAAATGTATCTAGAATATAATAACCAAATCTTTATTCAATCTCATTTAAGGCACTTATTGCATTGATCGAAGGAATCAAATTGAATTTAACTAATCTTTAAGCTAAGCAAACTAATCTTTAATCTAATCAAACTTTAATCTAACTCGAAGGTGCCTTATCGATTGCTCGTCTAACTCATCTGATCTAGTTTTCTAGATGTTCTAAGGCGGTCACTCTATCACCTATCTTCTAACTATGACATTCAATGCCATCTATCTTCTCATTCATATTGAGAACACACCTACTAAGGAAGCGCCAGTTAGATTCTAAAGAGGTGACAGTCTCACGCTGCTTCTAAAGTTCTATCTCTAGATCAGCTACGGTCTTGTGATGCTTAGGTGGAGCTTCAGAGGCTTCAAGGGCAAGCTTGGGGGCTTCCTTGGGTGGAACGAATCTAACTTTGCTAGGATGACCTTGAACTCCTTCGATGTAGGGGCGATCTCCTGTAGTGTACTTAGCGCAGATGATCTCGCCACTCTTGTTCCTCTTTACTCCCAATAGTGTCTCATTGGGCTTCAGCAAGAGGAGCTTGGTTCCTTTAGGCAGCGTGATGATGGGTCCCTTCGGCGGTGCTCCCTCGAGCATGACTAGTTGAGGAGGTGCAAGGATGACTAGTTGACTGAAGTAGGATTGGCCATAGCTGCAAGGCTTTGGTGGAGGGATGATAGCAAGAGGGCGAGCATCTTCTTTTGGGATCTTGTTGAGGTCGATCCCGAAGGGGATCATCCTCCTCTTGGTGTTCTTGGCCATTGGAGCATGCTAGCAAGCTTCTATGCAGAAAGAGAGGAGAGCTTTGATGGAATGAGAATGGCTGACATCATGGGTTGTTTATATAGGAGAGCTCAGGGGACAAAAATGGCATCTAAATGGCATATCGCAACATAGAACGGTAGAATAAACTAGGAATCAACTTTTTCTAGAGGAAGAATGTAGAAAGATTGCGATAGAAAAAAGGCGGTAGCGAGGGGAGCCAGACCTAGGGCGGCCGCCCTAGCCAGGAGGGCGGGCGCCTGCCCTATGCCGGTTCATGGACTTCTTTTTCATAACATTTTTATTATATTTTTATTTTATACAAAACTAAAAAGGCTGGATCTAAAAATAACTTAATTAAAAATAGAAATTAATTACATCTATTTCTTCTGGATCTTTATTGGACTCTAAAAATAATTTAAGGCGTTGACCATTTACCTTGAATAACGTACCTTCGCGCTTATCACCTTGAATGGTCCTTCCCATTTGCTATGAAGTTTTCCATGTCTGAAGAGCTTCACCGTGGAATTAAAGAGTAATACCTTATCTCCTGGGATGAACTCCTTTTTTATTCTCTTGTCATGCCATCTCTTAACTCTCTCTTTATAAATCTTTGAATTATGATATGCTTTTTCTCTCTATTCATCTAGCTCAGAGAGTTGCATCTTCCTCTTCTCTCCTGTAGCTTCTAAATCTATATTCCATTTCTTGATAGCCTAGTGAGCTTTGAATTCTAGCTCAACAGGTAGGTGACAAGTTTTCTCGTACAATAACTGATATGGTGGCATTCCAATTGGTGTTTTGTATGCTGTCCGGTATGCCCAGAGTGCATCGTGTAACTTGTCCTTCCATGCAGTACTCGTCTCATTTACTATTTTCTATAGAATATTCTTGATTTGTTTGTTTGATGTTTCTGCCTGGCCACTTGTCTGAGGGTGATAAGGAGTAGCAACGTTGTGATGCATTCCGTGTTTTGACAAGTAATGATCAAAGCGCTTGTCGATGAAGTGAGATCCTCCATCACTTATTACTATCCTTGGGACTCCAAATCTTGGAAATATTATCTCTTCAAACATTCTCTTGGAACTTATGTTGTCAGCATTCTTGCATGGCAGTGCTTCAACCCACTTTGAAACGTAGTCCACTACCACCAGAATGTATTCACACTTCTTCGATGGTGGGAATGGTCCTATGTAATCAATTCCCCAGACATCAAAGAGTTCAACTTAAAGATTGTTGGTGAGTGGCATGGCATCTCTTGAATTGACATTGTCATGCCTCTGACATTGTCCACATCTTCGGATGAAATTCTTTGTGTCTTTATACATTGTTGGCCAAAAGAATCCACACTGCCAAGTCTTCGCATGTGTGCGGAATGCCCCATAATGTCCTCCATATGGTGATGAGTGGCATCTCTCAATAATTTTTATTCCTTCTTCAGCAGGCACACATCTCCTGAGCAGGTCATCTGAGCCAACTCAGAAAAGGTACGGTTCATCCCATATGTGAGTACGACTCTCTTAGACAAGTTTCTTTTTGTTCCCTCCTGGTGGTATCCTGAAACCATAAAATTAACAATATCTGCATAAAAAGGGGTCAGATAGGTTGATTCTGTAGAGCATGTCATCCCGAAGTGAACAATCAATGGGTAATTCCTACGGATTCTAAAACTGCATTCTAGACAAGTAATCAGCAACAGAATTTTCTACTCCCTTTTTATCTTTTATTTCTAAATCAAATTCTTGGAAACGTGGTTTAGCATCTTTCTTAGTGAGAAAATATTTCAAAGCAGCATGATCAGAATAATCAATTACTTTAGCCCCCACTAAGATCTAAATTTATCGATAGCAAAAACAACAGCCAAGAGCTCTTTTTCAGTAGTTGGATAATTAAGTTACGGTCCTGTTAATGTTTTGCTAGCATAAGCTATTACATGATGCTTTTTATCTTTTGTTTGTTCTAAAACTGTCCCCACAGCATAATCGTTTGCATCACACATAATTTCAAAAGGTAAAGATGAATTAGGGGGTTGAATGATTGATGCTGAGATGAGTGCTTTCTTTAAAGTTTTAAAAGATCTTAAATATGCATCATCAAATTCAAAAGGAATGTCCTTGGCTAGCAAATGAGTAAGAGGTCTAGCAATATATGAAAAATCTTTTATAAATCTATGACAAAAACCAGCATGGCCAAGAAAACTTCTAATTCCTTTCATATTTATAGGTGGAGATAGCTGTTCAATTTCTTCAATTTTAACTCTATCTACCTCAATTCCTCTTTTCCCAACTAAGGACTAAGTGCTTTTCTTCACATCTTTGCAAAACTCTATTTAAATTTTTAAGGCAATCATCAAAAGTTTTTCCATAAATAGAAAAGTCATCCGTGAAAACTTCCATAATCTCTTCAATCATATCAGAAAATATAGACATCATACATCTTTGAAAAGAAGCTAGAGCATTACATAGCCCAAAAAGACATTCTACGACATGCATAAGTTCCGTAAGGACATGTAAAAGTAGTTTTGCTTTGATCATCAGGGTGGATAGGGATTTGATGATACCCCAAATATCCATCAAGAAAACAAAAGAAAGAATGGTTGGCCAACCGCTCTAACATCTCATCAATAAAAGGCAACAAAAAATGATCTTTCCTTGTTGCTTTATTAAGCTTTCTATAATCTATGCACATCCATCATCCTGTGATGGTTCGTTGAGGGATCAACTCATTCTTCTCATTCTTAACAATAGTCATGCCTCCCTTTTTAGGCACAACTTGAACAAGGCTTACCCACTCACTATGTGGCACAGGATATGTAATCTCAGCATGCAATAGCTTTAAAACTTCCTTTATAACAACATCTCTCATCGCATTATTAAGTCTATGTTGGGGTTCTCTAGAAGGCGGAACATTTGGATCTGTGGGAATACGATGGGTGCAAAGCACAGGACTAATTCCTTTAAGATCTTGGAGTGAGTAGCCAAAGGCTAAATGATGTCTCTCTAAGACAGTTATTAAATGAAGAGTTTATTCCTGAGAGAGCTTACCACTTATGATTATAGGGGAGTCTGGATCATTTTCTAGGAAAGCATACCTAAGACTGGTAGGTAAAGGTTTAAGGTCGATAGGAGGTTTGGGTGAATCTAAAAACTCATCTGAAGGTTTAGGCTCAGAAAAGTCAGCTTCTTCTTCTATAAAGAATTGAGTGTCATCTTCTAGACCTGGTTCAATCAAGAATTCTAAAGAAGTAGCCTTAAATTCCTCCAGCGGATCAAGTTAAAGACGAGATTTGGTCCTAGTGTTTAGAGAGTGAGATATGGACATTAGGAATTAGAATTTTTTCCAAAGCAAATATTTAATTTCCCTATTTGTCCTTCGTAAATAAGTCTTTTGAGGGGTTGTCTAATCAATAGGTCAAAGTCCCATATATCAAAGATGTAGAAGCTCAAATGAACCATGGTTCCTTCCACCTGGATGGGTAGGACATATAAAATTCCCAAACTAGGGACAATGTGTCATGAAAGACTTTTCATCAATTTCACTGTTGGGGTCAATGGCATGTGCTTCAATAATTTTTGTGCAAGTGAAGCAGACATGATATTAATACCCACAACCGGATTATAGGGAGCATCAAAGTGGTCTAAATCAATTTGGCAACATATTGGGATAGAAGGTGAATCCAAACGGATCACATAAGAGGAAAGCTCTGATTTTTCTAACCATTCATTGCTTATGATCGATGCTAACTCTCCTGAGGTGCTTTTATAAGAAAAACCCTCAGAAAGATCTAAAGATTTCCCAAAACATTTACGATGATTTTGTGGTTTTTAATAGAATAGTAGTTTGAGATGCTTCCAAAATCAGCAAAAAGATCAGTCTCGTTGTCAAGCATAAAATCTGGAAATGGAATCTCTTCCTTCGGAGGCTCAGAACATGGAGTAGCTGATGTGGATGGCATGTCAGGCAAAGAATTAGGTTTAGCTACATGAGGTTCTTCTTCTAGTATATTATCAGATTCAGAAGCTAAGATTTCATCTAGGATCAACCTTGCTTTCTCAGAAGAAAGATGCAAAAATGATCCTCCAGAAGTTGTATTGAGCAACTGTGAAGTGTCTCTATAAAGGCCTTTTTAAAAATGTTGAAGAAGAATAGGGTCTTGTAAACTAAGGTCCGGGCCTGAATCTAAAAAAGTGGTAAAACAATTCCAGGATGAAGCCAAAGATTGATTCTGTTCTTGTTTGAAGGTCAGAACTTTGACTCTTAGGTCGATGATTCAAGAGACAGGGTAGAAATCTATGCAAAAGTTGGAACATAAGGATCCCCAATCTCCTTGTTGCTTACCTGCAACTTTGCTACACCATTGTCTAGCTTTTCCCTTTAAAGAAAAAGGAAATAGCTTCCAACGTAAAGTTTTATCAAATATGCCCTCTATTCAGAGGCAATCACAAGTTTGTTCAAAATCTTGTATGTGAAGGTAAGGATTTTTGTCTTCCTTTCCTAAAAAGCATATGCATGGGACCATTGTAATCAACCGTGGACTCAACTTATAGTTAGGGGTTTGGATTGGTTGTGATGATTCCCATGGCATAAGGCTGGTCTCCGTGGGTGCAGAAAATTGATAGATAGGAATGGAATTTATGTCATCCGTAAGGATGGAAAAAGCTAAGAAAAGAAAGGAAAAGATAAAGAAAAGGTAAAAGTATAAATACAAGGTAGAGCAAGATTTATGGTTAACTCAGCATGCCGTCTTTCTCCCCGGCAACGGCGCTAGAAATGCTTGTTGATATTAGTTACGCACATAGAAGAAACAAAGAGAAATAATTCGCAAACACACAGATATCGGTGAGCACTTCACTAGGGATATAATTCTAGAGTATTGTTATTTATTTATCCTCAAGGAGAAAATGTGTGATGACTAACCAAGTCTATGCTAAACCCCTGAGCTGCAAGCAAGGTATTGTGATATAAGGGATATAGAGAAGACTGCTACGACACCCTAGTTCTAACCTTTGGCAAGCTATGTGATTACTGTTCAAATGGGGATGTATGTAGAGAGAAGATATCATAGAGGATGCTTAACCCTAGTACTCAAGTCCTACCAAACCTACTGATAGGAGGAGGCTCCAAAGGATCAATGAGGCTATAAGAGTCACCCTCGTGATCTACCACCGATCTAGCCAGATAGGGGATATCTATGAGTACTTGAGCCTAAGCACCATGCTTACACTACAGATGATTACTCTACTCCCTACGTGAAGAGAATAAAGTAAACTCACAAACCAAAGAATAATAATAACAATGTACTTACTAGTATTAGAAGTTGAATTACCAAAGAATCTCAGAAGCAAGCCCCGAGTTAGGGAGACTTGATCCTGTAGGTACAGGCTAGAGAGGAGACACTGATAGGACGGGCTTCCTCCAACTCTTCCCTCCACTCTATCTCTCTCAATCTAGAAGAATAACTCTAATCTCACATAGAGACTACAAAGCTAATCTCTCTTGAATGCTAGGCTCCGGAGAGGTCATCCATTCAAGGGACCCCTCTTAGGCTGATTTTCTCTAGAAAATAATGAATTAGGGTTTCTAAATCTTCTCCATTGAGGGCTAGGGGCCTTGCTTATATAGCCCTTTCCGATGAACGCCAACCGTTGTATCAAACTGACTTAAATGGATGATTAATATTGATCTTCAAAGGCGGTGGAGGGACGATCCATGAGCCTGTACCTGATTGGTGCAGGAGGTAGGGTGGCCACCCTATCTTGCTGATAGGTGGGCCTCCCATCTGGAGGCATGCCTTCCTGAGTCTTCTAGAGTCTTCTTTTGTATGCATGGGTCCTTTGTTTCTATGTAAACATGACATGTGGGCCTTCTTTGATTATTTTCAGCTGACACCCTATAGAAATAAATATTCACCAAAACTCATAGAATTCTGTTAGTAAAACCCTAGTCTATGTTGGTGATTCTTTTTATGTTACTTTCTTAGTTAAGTTGACAGTTAAAAATTGATAGTTAACTACCGTCAATAGTGGCCATGCTTCGTCTTATGTGCCTTTGTACCATCAAGGATGGGCAGTGTGTGTGCTTAGATTTGCATAGAGAGGGAGTTAGGTAGTACAGTTGTTACCCCCATTGCTGTAGAGGCATGGACATCATCATGGTGGAATGACAGGAGTCATGTCGAGTCATAATGTGGTTCCCATGTCCCCGTTCACTGTGCATGGTCATGTTCATCCCATCATTGGGAATGGGTGCCATAGTAGGGGCCCACGTGGCTCCTGGCCTCGCCCGAGGGCCTTACGCGTCCCTCGGGTGAGGCGAAAGTATGCTAAGGGGGTTGAGCACTCTTGTGCTTGCATTGCAGGGGTCGGGTGAGGTGGAGGTTGTTCCCGACGGGGCGCAAGGGTCGGGCGAGGCATAGATTGTTCCCTAAGCCTTGGGTGATCAACACAGATGTGCCATTTACTTCCTTTGGTTGGGTATCCCTAATATTGATACCCGGCATTAGCCCCTATTGATATTGGTTATGCACATGAAAGAATCTAAGAGAAATAATCCGCAAGCGCACGGATATCGGTGAGCACTTCACCCTGGAGATATTTCCAGATTATTGTATTTGTTTTATCCGCTAGGAGAAAGCATGTGATGACTAACCTAATTCTACACTTAACCCCTGGGCCACACTATAAGGTAGCGAAGATATAAGTGATTAGAGAAGACTACTATGATAGTCTAGTTCCAACCTATGGTATGCTATGAAACTACCATTCTATGGGACATACCATTGGAAAAGAGACACCATAGAGGATGCTTAACTAGGGCTTGGGTCCTACCAAACCTTCTGATGGGAGGAGACTCCAAAGGTAACAATATGATTGTCATGTCCCATGCTACTACAAACCGATCCGGCCAGACAGGGGATATCTACGAGTATCCTAGCCCAAGCACCATGCTTACACTATAGATGATTACTCTACCCTCTACCATGGAAGAGAATAGAGTAAACTCGTAAACCAAAAATAATAATAACAACATACTTACTTACTATTAAAAGTTGAATTGCCGAAGAATCCTAGAACCAAGCCTCGGGTTAGGAGACTTGATCCCATAGGTACAAGCCGAAGAGGAGACACTGACATGCCGGGCTTCCTCCAACTCATCCCCTCACTCTAACTCTCTCAATCTAGAAGAAGAACTCTAATCTCACATAGAGACTACAAAGCTAATCTCTCTTGTATGTGCCCTAGGAGAGGAGATCCATTCAAGGGACCCCTCTTAGCTAATCTCAATTGGAGCAAATGAATTAGGGTTTCATGGGATGCCTCCTCTAGGGGCCAGGGGCCTTGCTTATATAGCCCTCTAGGAAGCACCATAGCCATCAGATCAAACCGACCTTAATGAACAATTATTATTCATCCTCAAAAGTGGTGGAGGTAGGATCCATGAGCTCACCTTTGATTTGCTCTGCAAGTGGGGTGCCCGCCACCACCCTTGGGTGATCACCTAGCTTCTGAGCCGGATTCGCCTCTCGTTTGGTCCAGAGCTTTCTCGTACCTTCCAGATTACATAAAAGTTGTGTGTATCCCTTTTGTCTCTATGTAAACCTGACATGTGGGCCTTCCTTGGTTCTTTTCAGCAGACACCCTACAGAAATAGGCATTCACTAAAACTCATAGAATTCGGTCAGTAGACCCCCTATATCTATGTGGTAATTATTGTTTAGGTCCTTTTTCATGTTTCATTGATGGTTAAAATTGACACTTATCTACCGTCAATTGCCCCTAAGCCTATGGAAGAGTGGGGCACTCCTTCAAAGGCTTAAGGACGAGTGCACATGGGTAGCTGTTGTTTGTTTGGTTTGAAGGAAGTTGTCGGGTAGGTGCGCGCGAGCGCACCCGCCGGGTGTAGCCCCTGAGGCCTTGGAGCGGTATGGTACCCCTTTAAGGGCTTGAACTATGTACGGTGGTCCTTGTTGGTATTGCCCTTGGGTACATTCCCTTTGCACATATCGACCCTTACCATCTTCACGCAACCATGGGGCATGCGTGTAGCCCCTGAGCCCTAGCTTGTTGTGGGGGCGTGACCATTCATTGGGTTAGGGTGCGAGCATAGCCCTTGAGCCCCACGCATTGTGGGAGACCAATCGGGTGGCCTCTCATCTTTGTTCATTGTCCCTCACGTGTCCCTTCACAAAATAGGGGGGTGAGCCGAGCCATGCGATCCTCGTTGGACGAACCATGGTGCTCGTTGAGCTATTAACGGGTACGTTCGAGTGGAGCCCCGGTTCTTGTTCATCGGGTATTGGCTTATGGTCAAGCTGGTGATGCACTCCACATCCCCGATGGCTGATTCATATAGTTCTTAGAATCATCTAACCAGTCTAAGGGCTTGATGCCTCCTATCGAGGGATACCATGAATCAGTTACCGATCGGGACTCGAGCATGGGTTGGGATGCCCTCGGCGCTTGAACGCTAGGGTGATGGCCGCTAGTGTGCCCATCCCTTGCCATCCCTAACTCTAAGTGTTCTAGGGTGGCTGTCGAACCTATGATGGGCCAGCCTTTGAACCCCTAGACCATAAATGGGCCGTAGGAGCATATATAGCTCTGTATCCCATTCTTACCTGCCAAGGCCCATGATTGGCCCATGGAGCAGGAATGCACCCAAGCCCTATACAGTGGTGGGATAATGATAAGTGTGGCATGCGAGGCAGATGGTGCGAGGTGATGGGGTAGGTTTGTAGGAGGCATGCGCACGGTTACCGAGATAGCAGAGAAAACTCACCTTGTTGGCGCCGCCACCACTGCCATTGCCACCGGAGCGCTTTCTCACTCTCTCGATGGACTCTTGGGGACGCTCCAGCTTCACCGACAAGAATGCATCATGGCTTATCAAGGATGGGCTCCTCTGTCTAGTGATGAACACCGCATAGTCAGAGTGGATCATCATCGGCAACAAAGACGAGCCGAACCCCCCTATCAGCTATGTCGTTAGGTTCATGAACTTCCACGAGTGAGGTTTCAGGACGCTAGTGAGCGACTTCTTCCGCGGGCTCCTCCACCATTACGGGGTCGAGCTACAGAATCTCAATCCCAACTCCATTCTATAGATTGTGGTATTCATTGCCCTATGCGAGGGTTAACTGGGCATCAAGCCCATTTTTGCTCTGTGGATGTACTACTTCGACGCCACCGTCTTCTACAAGACGGTGAAGAAGGGCGAGACAGTGCCAATGCGCATCGGTAGTTGCACAGTCTAGCTTCACCAGAACCAAGCGCATGGGTACATTTCCATGAAGGGGACGCCGTCCAACAAGGGTGGCACCTGTAACACCTCAGGTGTTTGGCTTCCTTAATTGCATTGCATTTCATAAGCATGAGCATCATTTGTCTCATTCATATCTTCATTTTTGCTTGCAACATGAGTATGCAACATACTCTCATATGCTTGTTTATAATTGTTTTACTTATGAAGTGTGAGTGGTGCAACTTGTAGATACAACATGGTTTCTCATACTTGGAAACATGGCAATGTTGTTAGTATACCATGATAAGCCTATTTGTTGTAACAAGGCCTTGAAACATGTGCAACATGGTAGTGCAACATTTTGGGGAAAACAATTGTTTTGCTTGTTTCAACTTATGTGACACTAGGAATTTTGTGTAACCAAGGTGTAGAGTGGCTAATTATGTCCTATAACACCTTAATTACAATTAGGGTAATTAGTGGAACAATGTTCATGTTGACCAAAATGACCAAATTGTCCTCCTAGGTGTTGTTGACCAACCCTTGACCCCAAGAATGCTTTGGTTTGACCGTTTAAAAAGTCTAGCATAGGAATCTTGCATGAGATGCACCCTTAAACAAAGTTGTAAAAAATGTTATAGGGAACAAAAGTTTCAATATGGTCATTTCATGAAAATGGTCATAACACCCTCAAAAATGGCCCACAAGTCAGTAGGGGTGGTTGTTTTGGGTCTTAGAAATTTTGGTTAAGTCCTAACTGTAATGCAGTTGCAAGGTTACCTTCTTTGGGGCACTGTAACTCTCTAACTAAGCTGAACCAGCCCAAGTTCCAATTGGCAACTTTGTAGTCTTCATATAGCTCTTTAATTTTGTCAATAACATCACGACCTAAATCGAGCCAGTTTTGGAGATATCGAGCGAGCAAAACCGGCTGTCAGTCGGTCATCGTGACCCTCGATTCAGTCAAGTTTAGACATTCGAGTTTCAGTTGTGGCCGACCGGGCGCAAGGCAGTGCTACCGCGTGGGCGCGCCGTGGCGGCCGTACGCCGGCCGTGGCCCCACCGGTCAGGCCAAGCGGGTCTCTAGAGCACCCCGACGCCGCACTCACCCTCACTCATGCCCCTGCCCCTCTCTCTCGCCCTCTCCGAGCCAGGGCGGAGCACTGAGGTGCCGTTGCCGCCGCGTGCTTCCTCACGCTCGTGCGCCGTCGTCATCGCGCCTCGGCCCAATTCCTTCCATCAACGGCACCACAACACTTTCCTCTACCCCCTCCACTCCTTCCCTAGATCGTTTGAGCAAAGGTGAGGCCGCATTGGTCACTTCCATCATCGCGGCCATTAGCGAGACCTCACCGGAGTACATGGTCGCTGTGGTCGGGGTAGCTAAGACCCTTCCCAGTCTTCCCTTCTCCCTCCATTAGCTCCCTAGTCCCCTCGTGAAGCTCGTACCAAGCTTAGACGAGGTGCTGTGGCCTCACCGTCGCCGGCGCACCACCACCGGACCCCGTCATCCACCTTGACCAGCCACGAGTACTCTCCAGCCACCTCTAGGGTCACCGTAGCTCCTCATTCGGTTCGAGATCACGCGGTGAGCATGACGGTGGTCTCGGTTTCGCCGGCTGACCCGCCGGAGGTGAGCTCGGCCGTCACCGTCGCCCCCTGCTCCTTGTCAGTGGCCGTGTGTGTGAGCAGGAGTCCGAAGTAGGCCGCGCGCTGTGGTGGGCCGCGCTGATGATTGGGCCTGCCCAGTAGCAGTGGAGTTCGGCTTGATGTTGTTTTTCTTTACTTATTTCACAGTTTTGAATGCTGTTTGTGATTTTCATATCTAGGGTTTAGCTTATCTAAAAATTGTGATTCAAATTTTTTTGGACTCTGCATGAAGTGTAGTATTTAGGAAAAATATAAAATGTATATGTATTATTTAAATTCTGGAGGGATTAATTAGACAATTGAAATATGTTTTAAAAGGGATGCAAACTTGTTAATTTTATAACTTGAGTTGTAGTGTTCCAAAAATTATAAATTTGGTGGGCATGCTACTCCATGTCTATACTAGCTCTGGTAAAAATTTGGGTACTAGTGCTTGAGTACTTTTCAAGTTATGAGGTTGTCATGTTATATTAGAAGATAATTGCATGAATGTTAATAATTTTTCTGTATCTGCAATGCTCATGAAATTTTATGGAGAGTGTCCTGGTACCCTAAGGTTGCTATGAAAAATATGGTTTCTGTTGTTTGATACTTTTCATTGTGATTTATTAATTATGCAAAAATCAGCCTTTTAGGCTTGTGAATTTTGTGTAGGGAGTTTCTTTGAATAACTTTAGTTCAAATTTTTACAGTGGCCTCCTAGTAGGGTAGAGAGTCTCCTGTAATGTTTGTAGAATTTTCCTAAGTAGCTTGCATATAAGTTTAATTTCCCACTTAATTAATTAAGTAAATTAAGAAAGGGGTTAAAATAAATGTCTTGGGTTGGCACACCATACTTTCTAGTGGTTTTGAATCATGTGTCAACTAGTAGCATCATTAGTTTGGTCATAAGGGTAGTTTGACACATGAATAAATATTTATTTTTCACATTTCTAGGTTCTCTGGACAGCTGGTAGAATTTTTGGATTTGAACCTTGATAAAAGTGTTTGATGGGAAACTTGTGAATACCAAAGTGGTAGTAAACTTGTTAAACTAGCTTGTGTCAAAATTTGGTGTCATTTGGCCTAGTAGTCTAGGAGTTGTAGCTGTTTAAAGTGGCTGTCCAGAAATGGCTGCTCTCTGTTTGGGAGAGGACAGATGTCTGGAAATTTAGAATTTCGACTAGGTAAACTTTGGAATTAAGTGTTGAAGTCTGAAAGTGAATTGTAGAGAATTTTATAAGCTTTCCAGATTGTCTTGTATCATGACTTTAGGATTTGGGAATCTATAGTTGTGATGGAAATACTTAGCTGCTGTCCAAAATATGTTGTTGTGATATTTTGTGCTTGGTTGGTGGTAACCTAAGTAATGTTGTTCTTGTGATTGTTAGGTGTTAGGGCCTTAACTGAGGAGGAACATTTATACATTAGGTTGTGTAGATTAGATAAGTACTTCTCTACCAGAGAAGAGATTTGCACTTATTATTGAAGTGATTTGAATAGAGCATTAGGAATTGTTGTAGTGCATTTCATCCTGAGCATGCTGAATTCCTTCTTATGCATCCATGAGATTTATTGTGCATTCATGCAATAGATGTATCAGAGGGAGTGACACTCCTCGAGTTCGAGGGAGCGATTTCGGAGGAGGTTCAGGAGCAGCCGGGAGAACCTGAAGAGGCAGCCAACGAAGGAAACGCCATTGACGAGTTACCGGAGTGTCCGGATCATCGCCCTTCCTCGTTTCTGAAAGGCAAGCCCCGGTGCATGCTGAACCAATTGTTTTATATATCAATCTTGAGTACTTTTACTTGTTTACTGCATTAAGTTGTAGGAGTTGTGTGAAAACACTTGTTGCATTATACCTGTCCTTGTCCAGATATCGTACTTAAATCATAAATTAAGTTTAGGCACGTGTCAATGCTTAGCCCTGCTTAGTCCGGTAGAAGTCGGGTGATTTTCGATCATCCGCGAGATGTAGGAATGGGTCATGAGTGGCTATGTTGGCTATCATGGATGGAACCATGCCTTAAAATGAAATTAAGACCAGGCGGGAGTTCGATAGTGCAGCCGCAAGACACTTCACATCTTGGGTGCGAAGCTATGCCCGTCTGAGTCATTTAAGGACCGATTCGCTGTACGTCCTTGAGTCATGTTGAACGCAGTCTAACACTTAGTTGGCCGGATAAGTCGTTCTGACCACGAATCCGAGTAATACAGTTCAGGCCGGGAATTGATTGGTAGGTCGCCCTTGGGGATGCGGCATCAGTCGAACCCGTGGCTCCTGAACTGTACCAAAGGTGACCTGAGCAGCCCTCGCCAGGCGTGACTCGGTGAGTGTTAGAAATACCCCTCCAGCTGGATAGGAATTCAATTTGAATCGCCGTCGCTCCCGGTTAGTGAGCACTTGACTTGAGCTGCGGCAACGTAGATCTCATTAAATTGAACAGATGGTTAAGCGAATGATATAATGATGTCGCAATTTATACCTGCTTTGGATATAATAAGATTATTGTTTGATTATAATCAAGTGAATGTTTAGTACAGGTGCTAAGATAGATGACGGGTTAATGTTAAAAATGAGTTACAATTACTTATGCTTTTTCCACAAATGTGATGTCAGCCAGCTCCACTTATGAAAGCCTTGCATGATCCTTGGTGTCTCTTATTTTCCATTTCGACGGATAAGTCTAGCTGAGTACATTCCAATACTCAGGGTTTATTCCCTCCTATTGCAGATGACATGCTTTATCAGGGCTTCTGCAAGAACTGCCTCCAACCCGCGGGTGATGAGGTCTAGATAACTCGGGCGTGATCGTCTGTTAGTTCACTTTCCTAAATGCTTTTGTGGGATGTTGATCTGTAAGACTGGCAGTAGTATTTGAACAGTGTGCGTGTTTTATGTTTCCGCTACTTTATGAACCCGGTTTGTAATAATTTGCGACTCCGTGTGTTGTAAGTGAACTTCTGAACTACTTGTGAAATGTAACATGTGATGTGTATGTTGAATGATGCAATCTTGGTTGTAAATAAGTTGGTTTGAAATCCTTCGTGATTTCGATTGACTACCGGGATTATATGGGCTCAAGTTCGAAAATTTGAGTGTTTTGGCGCTTGTTTTTGTACTTGTGCTCTTATAATTTGGTCGGTTTATGTTACAGCTGGTATCGGAGCAGAATTCAATATTAAACACATCATACGAGTATTTGAAAACAAAAGTGTTTGTTTGCAAAAACTGTTAAAAATCTAAAATTTATTTCTATAAGTATGCCAGTGATCACATCCCTTAGCCCAAATAAGGACTCTTAGGTGGCTTATTAAAAGACTAACTTGGGGGTCTTGTTTGTTTTTATTTCATCATCCATACGGCGTGATATTGTATGGATGCCATCCAATTGGGTGGTAATGTATGGATCAAATACCTCGACGCTCTGGTAAGGGTGAGTTGTGAGAGCATGATCGTCCAACCGGCTATCTAGGGGAGAGTAGTTGTGGTTACTTGCATACTTATATGTTCAAACCATGTAATTATGGAAGTACTTAATTGTGGGTATATCTATCGGGTAGTTGTGATACTGAAGTATATACATCGGGGATGTGTATATAGAAAGTATTTAGTTTACTGCTTACTTGCGTGATTATATTGGGAAACTGTTGGGATAAAATGAGATTTTCTGCAGGTACACTAACAGCGCAAACGAGTAGACCGATAGTTTCGCCTTTATGAGAGAACGTATGTATGCCACCGCCTAGCGTTAGTAGTTTATGATTATACTAGGGTGAGAGGGCGTACGGAACATGCATGCATCATGTTTAATTCATGTCATACATTTCATTTTACTCCCTCCTTAAAAATTTTGATGGTCCCAACTAAATTAAATTTCGTATCCCCTAAATTATCCTCACTTTAAGTCATCTCTTGTTGCTATAGATGGCTTGCACCAAGAGGACCACTCACAAGTCAACTGGAGGCAGGGCTCCTCGCCACCAGCTCGCTCCACGTGAGCCCTGCCCTGAGCCCACCGAGGCAGAAAGGTTGAGGGCCGAGTTGGCTGAGGTGACTGCTGCTAGAAATGCGACTCAGCAACAGCTGGAGCAAGTGATACATGACAGAGATCAGGAGACACTTGTGGTCCAGAGGTTGACTGTGGCTAATCGCAACTGTCAGCGCATGCTGGTCCACGTGATGAACTAGCAGGATGAAGCCTGGCACGAAGAGAACATCCTAAGAGCTCGTCAGGTGGAGCTTGAGCAACAGTTAGAAGCTGTAGAAGAATACAATGACAATCTTCATGAGGAAGTGCACCGCCTAAACAATCAGCTCAATCATTTGCTTCCTCATGACAATGACGAGGATGAGGAGATGGGCTCTAGAATCTTCATGGCTGAAGGTGATGACGACGTGGAGGTCAATGGGCCACAGGATGCCCCACCAAAAGAAGAAGAAGATGATAAGGAGCTAGAGCCTGCTAGTGACGAGGATGGCGGGGAGATCTTCGACACTGACTCCGAGGACGATACTTAGAGAATTCATCGTATAGCTATGGTGCTAGAGTTATCTTTTGTGCCCTCCATGTGTGAGAGTGGGGCTTTGTAATAACTTAGCTTTTGGGATGTAACAGCGAACCCTATGTTATCCTGGATGTTAGTTTGAACTTGTTAAATTTCGGTCACAAATGGATATCTCATTGTGTTGTGTTCGGTGATGGTGTCACGATTAGCACCCTTTGGTGCCACGACAAAACCGAGGGCCTCCTGTGGTGCGCAACATAAGGCTGTGCTGCTTGGCACGTGCTGGTATCGAGGTGGCTAGTCATGATCCACCATGGAAATCTACCAATGGGTTGTCTCCTCGTGGTCATTTCTTGGTTAGCCTTTCCTATTTGGCTAGAAGTTTAGATCGAATCCAGACACCAGTTATGTAAGGTTGAAATCCCATTGATATCGTTGTTGCCTGTTCAGTCACGTTTGTGCTCCCTACATGAGAGCCTTTAATAAATTCCATCTTTTCATCGGAAGATATCTTGTTTGTTATGTCCATCGCATAATTGCGTCAATTGGTGCACTTGATGAGGTTGTGTGGGTGTGATGAATTACTATGCCTCAGTTGTTTGCGAATTCATTTCTAATGAAATCAGTTTGGCATATTTACATAATTCATCTACAAATTTCACACATCGTTAGTGCTCATTGGCTATGCATTTTGCAGATGGCGTACAACCTCCGTCGTAGTCGTGGTGTTGAGGATGAGGAACAGCCACACCCTCCGCCACCACCCACTCCGGCGGAACAGATGCAGACGGTGGTTGAAGGTCAACGCCTGTTAGCAGACACTATGCGCCAGCTAGTCAACCGGGATGCTCGCCATGGTCGTCAGGAACCGGAACCAAATCAGCATAGTGACTTCAAGGATTTTCTTGACACCAAGCCCCCACTCTTTAAGGAGGCGGAGGAACCTCTGCAAGCTGATGAGTGGTTGAATACCATTGAGCAAAAGTTCCGTCTGCTTCATCTGACTGACGAGCTGAAGACCGAGTATACTTCCCACCAACTGCATGGCCCGGCTGGTATTTGGTGGAGTCACTACCGCTCCACGTTGCCTCCTAATGTCCCGATCACTTGGGACCAGTTTAAAATGGCTTTCCACGGGAATTACATTCCTCTAGGTTTTATGGCTATAAAGCACACTGAGTTCATGAGATTAACCCAAGACAATAAGAGTTTGACGGAATACCTACAAGCCTTTAACAACCTTGCAAGGTATGCAACTGAGTGTGTGGATACTGATGCTAAGAAGATTGCTAGCTTCAAGCATGGCCTTTGGTCCAAAGCTGATGAAGACCATGGGCACTAGCAAATGTGCTACTTTCAATGATTTTATTAGTGATGCTCTGACCCAAGAGAACAATAATTCTATTTATGCTGCTTCTAAGAACCGCAAGAGGGCCCTTGAGGCGGGTGCTTCACAGTCCCGAGCTCTAGCTACACCGAGGGCTCCTCCTCGCCCTCCTGCCACAAGTGCTAAGTTTCATCCCCCGCAGAAGAAGGCTCCAGCTAAGACTGGGTTTCGCAAAGCATATACAGTGTCTCTGCCAAAGGGTAGTTCTAGCCAAGGCAGCTCCAGTGTCCCTCCAAGCAACATGCCTTGCTGGAACTGCAATAAACTAGGTCATTGGTCTAGGAACTGTCCATATCCTAAGAAGAATGCAAATCAAGGTGGCCGTCAGGGGCATGTTCATTATAATAGTATTGAAGAAATTCCATCTGGTGAGGTAGTCACTGCTGGTAAGTTCCTAGTTGACCAACATTCTGCAGTGGTGCTATTTGATTCAGGTGCTTCGCATTCCTTTATTAGTCCTATGTTTGCATCAAAGTTTGCACACAAATTACATATTGTTGAAGGTGGGGGTTATTGCATTAGAGCGGAAAGTGGGAATATTTCCACAAATCAAGTAGTAAGAGATCTAGAGTTTGAAATAGAAGGGCGAAAGTACTCGCTTACCTTGGTGGTTTTATCTGGATTAGGCTTAGATGTTATTTTGGGCATGAATTGGATGAGTCAGAATGGGGTACTCATTGATACGTCCACCCGGGTAGTTATGCTTAGAGATCCTACTGATCAAAAAGGTTTTCTAGTGCAACTTCCCCGGCAAATCGATCTTTCTAGTGAAGTTCATGCGGTGCAAGCGAAGGCATTAGCTGATATTCCCATAGTGAGTGAGTTTCCTGACGTATTTCTTGATGAATTGCCAACACTACCTCCAGATCAGGATGTGGAGTTTAAAATAGACTTGTTGCCTGGCACGGCACCCATCTCTAGAAGACCCTATAGGATGCCTCCGAATGAACTAGCTGAACTTAAGGTGCAGTTGAATGAACTTTTGAAGAAGGGGCTGATTCATCCTAGTTCGTCTCCGTGGGGATGTCCTGCTATCTTTGTAAAGAAGAAGGACTAGTCATTGCTGATGTGCGTAGATTATAGGCCTCTGAATGCAGTCACTGTCAAGAATAAGTATCCTTTACCGTGCATCAACATCTTGTTTGATTAGTTGTCTAAAGCTAAAGTCTTTTCCAAGATCGATCTAAGGTCTGGCTACCATCAAATTAAAATCCGCCCGAAAGATGTTCAAAAAACCACTTTCTCTACAAGATACGGTCTATATGAGTATCTTGTTATGTCCTTCGGCTTGACCAACGCCCCCGCACACTTCATGTACTTGATGAATTCGGTGTTTATGCTCGAATTGGACAAGTTTGTGGTGGTATTTATTGATGACATCTTGATATATTTTGAAAATGAGGAAGACCACGCTGAACATCTGCGTATAGTCCTCACAAGACTACGTGAACATCAACTGTATGCAAAATTCAGTAAGTGTGAATTCTGGCTTCGTGAAGTACCTTTTCCTTGGGCATGTGTTGTTCGATGGGGGAATTATAGTGGATCCCACCAAGGTACAAGAAGTACTGAACTAGAAGGCTCCTATCTTGGTTCACAAGGTCCGGAGTTTTCTTGGATTGGCTGGCTATTATCGTCGCTTCATCCCAGATTTCTCTAAAATAGCCAAGCCAATGACTCGGTTGCTACAAAAAGACACTAGGTTTGTCTAGACTCCTGAGTGTAATGCAGCTTTTCACAAACTGTGAACTCTCCTAACCTCGGCTCTGGTTTTGGCACAACCGGATATCGAGAAATCATTTGTTGTGTATTGTGATGTCTCAGGCATAGGTTTGGGAGGTGTTCTGATGCAGGAAGGCCGAGTAATTTTATATACCTCTCGACAACTTCAGAAGCATCAGGTGAATTATCCAACGCATGACTTAGAACTCGCTGCAGTTGTTCATGCTTTGAAAGCCTGGCGGCACTATCTGTTGGGCAATGATTGCAATATCTATACTGACCATAAAAGCCTCAAATATATCTTCACCCAACCTGAGTTGAATATGCGTCAAAGAAGATGACTTGAGTTGATTAAAGACTATAATCTCCAAGTGCACTATCATCCTGGCAAGGCAAATGCGGTTGCCGATGCTTTAAGCCATAAGTCTCATTGCCACTCCTTAGTTGAAAGTGATTTTCATCTGTCTCGCCTTCTACACCCAGCAATTCTGTACAACATCACTATCAGTTGCACTCTTAAGAGTAGAATTATTGAGCTCCAAAAGACTGATACTGCTATATTCCACATCAAGCATAAGATGAAAGAGCAAGAAACTAAATATTTCAGGGTAGATGAAGAGGGTGTACTGTGGTTCAAGGATCGGTTAGTGGTGCCTAAGGATTGAGAGCTTAGAAATCAGATCCTGTCTGAAGCACATTCCTCTAAGTTGTCCATCCATCCGGGTAGCAATAAGATGTATTATGATTTGAAGCCATACTATTGGTGGACCAAAATGCAGAAAGAAATAGCTGCATATGTTGCTAGTTGTGATACCTGCTGTAGGGTTAAGGTTGTGCACATGAAAGCTAGATTGCTTCAACCACTTTCTATCCCAGGTTGGAAATGGGAGGAGATAAGTATGGATTTCATTGTTGGACTTCCTCCTACTGTCAAGAATCATAACTCTATCTGGGTAATTGTAGATCACCTAACCAAGTCAGCTCACTTCATTCCTGTTCGAGTAGAATATCGTCCTACTGACTATGCCGAGTTGTACTTCAATCAGATAGTCCGGCTCCATGGGTACCTCGTACTATCATTTCTGACCGTGGTCCATAGTTCACTGCTCATTTTTGGGAGCACTTGCATCATCTTCTGGGAACCAAGTTAGTGAGAAGCTCTGCTTATCACCCCCAAACGTCAGGTCATATTGAACAAGTTAACCAAATCTTGGAGGATATGTTACAGGCGTGTGTTATTTCGTCCAAGGGTTCATGGGAGAAATGGTTGCCTCTAGCTGAGTTCTCGTATAATAATAGTTACCAAGAGAGCATTAAGATGGCCCCATTCGAAGCATTCTATGGTCGTAAGTGTAGAACCCCACTAAATTGGATAGAAGCTAGCGAGAGAAGGTATTATGGTATTGATTTTGTCAAGGAAGCTAAGGAACAAGTTCGTACCATCAAAGTACATATGGCTGCAGCTCAATCTAGACATAAAAGTTACGCTGATCGCCGTAGAAAACCGATCGAGTTTGAAGTTGGAGACTTTGTATATCTGAAAGTTTCCCCTATGAAGAGTGTACAATGTTTTGGTGTGAAGCGGAAGCTTGCACCGAGATACGTGGGTCCTTTCAAGATCATAGGCAAGAGTGGAGCTATCGCATATAAGATCCAGTTACCTCCTGAAATGAGCACCATTTTCAATGTTTTCCATGTATCTCAGTTAAAGAAATGTCTTTGGGTTCCTGAAGAAAGAGTTCCATTAGGGGATATCAGACTAGAATCTGATCTAACTTACGAAGAAAAGCTAGTCCGTGTGATTGACACTCGAGAGCGGGTAACTAGAAGTCGAGTGGTTAAGTGGTATAAAGTAATGTGGAGTAATCAGGGTAGTGAGAGTGATGCTACGTGGGAGCGAGAAGACTATTTACGTGATGGTTATAAGGAATTCTATCAACAATGGTACGCTTTCCAAATCTCAGGATGAGATTTTTATAAGGAGGAGGGCTGTAACACCTCAGGTGTTTGGCTTCCTTAATTGCATTGCATTTCATAAGCATGAGCATCATTCGCCTCATTCATATCTTTATTTTTGCTTGCAACATGATTATGCAACATACTCTCATATGCTTGTTTATAATTGTTTTGCTTAAGAAGTGTGAGTGGTGCAACTTGTAGATACAACATGGGTTCTCATACTTGGAAACATGGCAATGTTGTTAGTATACCATGATAAGCCTAATTGTTGTAACAAGGCCTTGAAACATGTGCAACATGGTAGTGCAACATTTTGGGGAAAACAATTATTTTGCTTGTTTCAACTTATGTGACACTAGGAATTTTGTGTAACCAAGGTGTAGAGTGGCTAGTTATGTCCTATAACACCTTAATTACAATTAGGGTAATTAGTGGAACAATGTTCATGTTGACCAAAATGACCAAATTGCCCTCCTAGGTGCTGTTGACCAACCCTTGACCCCTAGAATGTTTTGGTTTGACCATTTAAAAAGTCCAGCATATGAATCTTGCATGGAGATGCACCCTTAAACAAAGTTGTAAAAAAATTTATAGGGAACAAAAGTTTTAATATGGTCATTTCATGAAAATGGTCATAACACCCTAAAAAATGGCCCACAAGTCAGTAGGGGTGGTTGTTTTGGAGCTTAGAAATTTTGGTTAAGTCCTAACTGTAATGCAGTTGCAAGGTTACCTTCTTTGGGGCACTGTAACTCTCTAACTAAGCTGAACCAGCCCAAGTTCCAATTGGCAACTTTGTAGTCTTCATATAGCTCTTTAATTTTGTCAATAACATCATGACCTAAATCGAGCCAGTTTTGGAGATATCGAGCGAGCAAAACTGGCTGTCAGTCGGTCATCGTGACCCTCGATTCAGTCAAGTTCAGACATTCAAGTTTCAGTTGTGGCCAACTGGCCGCAGGGCAATGCTACCGCGTGGGCGCGCCGTGCGGCCGTATGCCGGCCACGGCCCCACCGGTCAGGCCGAGCGGGTCTCTAGAGCACCCCGACGCCACACTCACCATCACTCGCGCCCCTGCCCCTCTCTCTCGCCCTCTCCGAGCCAGGGCGGAGCACCGAGGCGCCATTGCTGCCGCGTGCTTCCTCACGCTCGTGTGCCGTCGTCATCGCGCCTCGGCCCAATTCCTTCCGTCAGCGGCACCCTAGCGCCTTCCTCTACCCCCTCCACTCCTTCCCTGGATCGTTTGAGCAAAGGTGAGGTCGCATTGGTCACTTCCATCATCGCGCCCATTAGCGGGACGTCGCCGGAGTACATGGTCGCCGTGGTCGGGGTAGCTAGGACCCTTCCCAGTCTTCCCTTCTCCCTCTACTAGCTCCCTGGTCCCCTTGTGAAGCTCGTACCGAGCTTAGACGAGGCGCTGTGGCCTCACCGTCATCGGCGCACCGCCACCGAAACCCCGTCGTCCACCTTGACCGACCGTGAGTACTCTCTAGCCACCTCTAGGGTCACCGTAGCACCTCATTCGGTTCGAGATCACGCAGTGAGCATGACGGTGGTCTCGGTTTCATCGGCTGACCCGCCGGCGGTGAGCTCGGCCATCACCGTCGCCCCCTGCTCCTTGTCAGTGGCCGCGTGCATGAGCGGGAGTCTGAAGCAGGGCGCGCGCTGTGGTGGGCCGCGCTGATGATTGGGCCGGCCCAGTAGCAGTGGAGTTCGGCTTGATGTTGTTTTTCTTTATTTATTTCACAGTTTTGAATGTTGTTTGTGATTTTCATATCTAGGGTTTGGCTTATCCAAAAATTGTGATTCAAATTTTGTTGGACTCTACATGAAGTGTAGTATTTAGGAAAAGTATAAAATGTAGATGTATTATACAAATTCTGGAAGGATTAATTAGACAATTGAAATATGTTTTAAAAGGGATGCAAACTTGTTAATTTTATAACTTGAGTTGTATTGTTCCAAAAATTATGACATTTGGTGGGTATGCTATTCCATGTCTATACTAGCTCTGGTAAAAATTTGGGTACTAGTGCTTGAGTACTTTTTAAGTTATGAGGTTGTCATGTTATATTAGAAGATAATTGCATGAATTTTAATACTTTTTCTGTATGTGCAATGCTCATGAAATTTTATGGAGAGTGTCCTGGTGCCCTAAGGTTGCTAAGAAAAATATGGTTTTTGTTGTTTGATACTTTTCATTGTGATTTATTAATTATGCAAAAATCAGCCTTTTTGGCTTGTGAATTTTGTGTAGGGAGTTTCTGTGAATAACTTTAGTTTAAATTTCCCACTTAATTAATTAAGTAAATTAAGAAAGGGGTTAAAATAAATGTCTTGGGTTGGCACACCTTACTTTCTGGTGGTTTTGGGTCATGTGTCAACTAGTAGCATCATTAGTTTGGTCATAAGGGTAGTTTGACACATGAATAAATATTTAATTTTTACATTTCTAGGTTCTCTGGAAGCTGGTAGCATTTTTGGATTTGAACCTTGATAAAAGTGTTTGCTGGGAAACTTGTCAATACCAAAGTGGTATTAAACTTGTTAAACTAGCTTGTGTCAAAATTTGGTGGCATTTGGGCTAGTAGCCTAGGAGTTGTAGCTATTTAAAGTGGCTGTCTAGAAATGGCTGCTCTCTGTTTGGGAGAGGGCAGATGTCTGGAAATTTAGAATTTCGACTAGGTAAACTTTAGAATTAAGTATTGAAGTCTGAAAGTGAATTGTAGAGCATTTTATAAGCTTTCCAGATTGTCTTGTATCATGCCTTTAGGATTTGGGAATCTACAGTTATGACGGAAATACTTAGCTGCTGTCCAGAATGTGTTGTTTTGATATTTTGTGCTTGGTTGGTGGTAACCTAAGTAATGTTGTTCTTGTGATTGTTAGGTGTTAGGGCCTTAACTGAGGAGGAATATTTATACATTAGGTTGTGCAGATTAGGTAAGTACTTCTCTACTAGAGAAGAGATTTGCACTTATTATTGAAGTGATTTGAATAGAGCATTAGGAATTGCTGTAGTGCATTTCATCCCAAGCATGCTGCATTCCTTCTTATGCATCCATGAGATTTATTGTGCATTCATGCAATAGGTGTACCGGAGGGAGTGACACTACTCGAGTTCGAGGGAGCGATTCCGGAGGAGGTTCAGGAGCAGCCGGGAGAACCCGAAGAGGCAGCCAACGAAGGAAACGCCATTCATGAGTTACCAGAGTGTCCGGATCATCGCCCTTCCTCGTTCCTGAAAGGCAAGCCCCGGTGCATGCTAACCGAATTGTTTTATATATCAATCTTGAGTACTTTTACTTATTTACTGCATTAAGTTGTAGGAGTTGTGTAAAAACACTTGTTGCATTATACCTGTCCTTGTCTAGATATCGTACTTAAATCCTAAATTAAGATTAGGCACGTATCAATGCTTAGCCCTGCTTAGTCCGGTAGAAGTCAGGTGATTTCCGGTCATCCGTGAGATGTAGGAATGGGTCATGAGTGGCTATGTTGGCTATCGTGGATGGAACCATGCCTTAAAATAAAATTGAGACCGGGCAGGAGTTCGATAGTGTAGCCGCAAGACACTTCACGTCTTGGGTGCGAAGCTATTCCCGTCTGAGTCGTTTAAGGACCGATTCGTTGTACGTCCTTGAGTCATGTTGAACGCAGTCTAACACTTAGTTGGCCGGATAAGTCGTTCCAACCACGAATCTGAGTAATACAGTTCAGGCCGAGAATTGATTGGTAGGTCGCATCTTGGAGGTAGTAAGGATGTGCTTGGGGACATTGGCATGAGACCAAGGGGGGTTAGAGTCCCTAGCACCTGGCAGAGTGTCGCCCTTGGGGATGCAGCATTAGTCGAACCCACGGCTCCTGAACTGTACTAAAGGTGACCTGAGCAAGCCTCGCTAAGCGTGACTCGGTGAGTGTTAGAAATACCTCTCCAGCTGGATAGGAATTCGATTCGAATCACCGTCGCTCCCGGTTAGTGAGCGCTTGACTTGACCAGCGGCAATGTAGATCTCATTAAATTGAACAGATGGTTAAGCGAATGATATAATGATGTCATAATTTATACCTGCTTTGGATATAATAAGATTATTGTTTGATTATAATCAAGTGAATGTTTAGTACAGGTGCTAAGATAGATGACAGGTTAATGTTAAAAATAACTGCTAGTACAGGTTAAAGGAGTTACAATTACTTATGCTTTTTCCGCAAATGTGATGTCAGCCAGCTCCACTTATGAAAGTCTTGCATGATCCTTGGTGTCTCTTATTTTCTATTTCGACGGGTAAGTCTAGCTGAGTACATTCCAGTACCCAGGGTTTATTCCCTCCTGTTGCAGATGACATGCTTTATCAGGGCTTCTGCAAGAACTGCCTCCACCCCGCGAGTGATGAGGACTAGATCATTCGGGCGTGATCGTCTGTTAGTTCACTTTCCTAAATGCTTTTGTGGGATGTTGATCTGTAAGACTGGTAGTAGTATTTGAATAGTGTGCATGTGTTATGCTTCTGCTACTTTATGAACCTGGTTTGTAATAATTTGTGACTCCATGTGTTGTAAGTGAACTTCTGAACTACTTTTGAAATGTAACGTGTGATGTGTATATTGAATGATGCGTCTTGGTTGTAAACGAGTTGGTTTGAAATCCTTCGTGATTTTGATTGACTACCGTGATTATATGGGCTCAAGTTTGAAAATTTGAGCATTTCAGCGCTTGTTTTTGTACTTGTGCTCTTATAATTTGGTCAGTTCTATTACAGCACCAGAGGTGGTTCTACCTCGGGAGCGACGCCGATGCGCCCTTGCCTCCGTACACTGGTCGCTACTTCGAAGTAGCACCGGTGCATTGGGGCTTTGGTCCCATCACCACTGATAAGGAGAAGATCAACACCCTCCTCTAGGCGGTCAAGCGCCTGGTGAATCATGGTGTCACCGGGGCCAGGGTCATCGCCGCGTTCCACGAGCAGAGGGTGCTACCGCTGATGCGGTGGGTGCACCAGCTAGATGAGATGGTGCCAGATGCTCCCCTTGAGGGGATAGTGCTCATGATGGAGGAGCTCGACCATGAGGAGATCAAGAAGCACATCAAGTCAGCACTCGAGAGCGCTCCTTTCGACACCACCCTCACCTCCACCCGTCGATGTGTCCCGATGATGACTTTATCGAAAGGGTGAGCGCCCTCCATCCCCCTCCCTCTTTTAGGCTTTTTGTATTCCCTTTACATCACCTAACCTGGTGCTCAGGGGTTCACAAGGGAACCTTTGTGTCATTCATGATTTTGACCCTCCACTCCCCGAAGACATGGCCTGAATGCCTAGGAACCGAGCCCACACTAGGGAGGTGAAGTAGAGGAAGGATGATCGGAAGTGAAAGAGGACCGATAGGGCCAGGAGGAAGGAGGAGCACGAGAAGCACCGGAGGATGCAGCGAGAGGCTAGAGAAGAGTTGGAGGAGTCACGTGATGAAGAAGACGACAAGGATGATGATGAGGAGGAGGTCCACCCGTACAATTGGCTAGACTCCATGGTCGAGGAGGGGGAACAGGCCGATGGGTCATCCCTCTCGATCAAGGGGCTGACACTGTAGGCTCAGCTTCTACACCATGAGTTAGAGGACCCTGACATCGGGGGAGCTACGACGGTAGCAAGCGGAGGAGGAGAGCCCCGAGGCTATAGGGGTCAGCCCACCCTAAGGGGACGAGGGGATCCAAACCCTAGGAGATGGTGGGATCACCACCGAAACCCCCTCAACCCAGCGTGGCTGAGATGGTGATGACCAGGAAGAGGTCCTGCCCTATGGCAGTAGGGTCGGGCTCCAATGGGCCGATGTGGAAATGCCCTCATCCCATGACGCAAAGGTGAGAGGTGACCTTTGTCGTCGATTATTTGTGCTAAGACTTAGTAACACTAATACCTATCATTTTGTAGGAGGGTTCAGTCTGATATCTCCCACTTGCGTCGTGGAAGGCGCTGAGGTGGCAAGGCCAGGCCTCAGCTGGTGGTGTGCCAGGCTTGGACATCTCAGCCTCGGAGGTGGCTGGCAGCGTCCCTCTAGCGTCTACAGCGGTAGGGGGACGGGGGATGCTTGCCACCCCTGCTTTGTGTCTGCCCAACCCTACCCCATCCGTTGGGGTGGCACCTTTAGAAGTGGAGGCAAAGAAGTCTGTCAAGATGGGGATTGTGACACCAGAGCAGCTGCCACGGTTCGATCGGATTCCACTCTAGAAGTAAAGCTCCACAAGGAGAGTGCAGCGCCTCTGCCTATGGTGATGGAGGCATCAGGATTTACCATGGGAGCAGGTGTGGATGCTGAGGCCTAGGCGGTGGTGAAGGAGGCCACACCTGATGACCCCTTAGCTTAGGTGGGGGCCGCTGCTAGAGGCAGGTCCTAGGAGGAGGAGGCATCGCGTGAGCCTAATGTCACCGAGGTAGAGGTGGTGTCGGTCTCATCCGGTGAGTCTTCTGACATGGCCGAGGTGGCCCAACCCTCCCATGCTGAGGGGCCCGCAGCCCTCGTGCGGGTGGGACACGATCCTTACTAGTGGGGCAGCCCGCGCCTCACTTGGTCGGATCAAAACCAGCCGGTGGCGCCGCCAGTTTTTGAGCTGGATGACACCGAGGAGCAGGCGTACTGGGATCAACTACAGGCAGGGTGCTAGACTTTCAACAAGACCTTGTCCTCAGCATTGTCGACCCTGTATGATGATATCCGCCCTGCTAGCCAGGTACATCGAGTTAGGTAGAAGCTTATTGTTCCCTTTTTCCCCTTTCTTGTGATCTTGACATGGCTCATCACGCAGGGCTATTCGAACAAAGTTGGTCGAAGTCAAAGTTGCTCCACCATGAGCAGGGCGCATGGGGATTCCTATCAAAGGAGATGCAGAGGACTGCCCTGGCCGAGGCATGGCTTGTGGAGGCCCAGCAAAGGGTGGCTAGCCTCAGTAGCAAAATGGCTGACCTCTACATCTAACATGAGGACACAGTTGTCGACACTAAAGATGTAGGGGGAAGCTGTTGGCCCTCGTCAAGCATGCTCACAAGGATTAGGATGAGGCCTAAAAGGTGAAGGTCGAGCACGATGTGCTATCACGGGCCGCCAGGCAATTCTAGTCTGAGCTCAGGTCCATTCGCTGTGAGCATGAGCGAGCTCTTGGTGAGCACGATGAGGCTCACCAAGAGTGAGTCATAGCTCGAAAGGAGAAGGACAACGCAACTGACCAGATGAAGGATGCTACACGTGTGGCCTCTTGGCTTGCTGAGCCGCCAGCGAAAGCCCGAGGTGCAGTCCCTCTGAGCCATAGTGACCCAAGGGTGTCAGCGAGATCTTGCCAGGGTCAAGGAACTAGATGGTAAGTGCTTTTAACCATTCATTATTGGGTTTCTGAAACCTGCTCCATATTGCTTGCAATGATTAGGGCTGAAGGGTAAGCTTACCAAGGTGGAGGCAGAGCTTCTATCAGCGTGGTAGGCTATCGACGAGATGTGGTCGGTAGTCTACCAAGGGGTATGCCCATAGTAGTAGATTAATCAGTGGAGGTACATGAGACAACAAACTAGATGGTGATGCAAGGCGAACACAAGGGTTTATCCAGGTCCGGGCCACGGAAGCAGCATAACAGCCTACGTCCAGCGTCTCTGTGGAATGTATTGATTGTGTGTGAGATCAATTGAGGGAGTCCTTATCTACCTTATATAGTACAGGGGGCAAGGTTACAGATCTAAGGAATCTAGTTCCAATCGGTTAGAACAACTGTATCCACATGGGATACGAAATCTATCCTAACCACCAGGTTCCCTTGATCATCAAGTTGGTCTCCGTATATCCCGTGCGGTACGCCGATCAGTTGTGTGATCCGCGTGACCTATTCTAATGAGTTGGGCCACCTTCTCCGACGTGGGTCATGAGTAGCCATGAGGGTATACGGGTCTATACCCCCACAGCTAGTCCCCGAGTGCCATGTGTTTTGATGTGACACACCATCTTGACCGTCTCCAACCAGTGAGGCTTGAAGTCTTGAGGCTTCCAACCAGAGGTATCCATAACAAAAGAGTGTTTAACCCTTCGACCAGTTTAACTGAATGCTGACCACTGTCCTAGTCAAAAAAGTAACTTATCCAAAAAAATACATGGTGCTCTAAGAAAAAAAGAAAAACAATTCACCTCTGGTGAAGTGTGCCCACTTTAAGTTTCATTATGGAAAGTTATTGATGCTCTACACCATTGGCTCTGCCAAAATGGACAAGAGATGACCTCAGGATCGGTACATCCAAGGTAGGGGTCGTGCCTTTGGCACTGTCTGACAACTCTGTTGCAAAAATAGTAAGCACATTCATCACTAGGTGAAGTATGCCCACTTAGTCCCCGAGCCTAATAGTAGGTGACTCAGTCACGTGGTGCCAGGGTCCAAAAAGCAATAATCTCAACTTAGTTGAGAAACAAACCGTGAATCTACCATGGTGCCCAGCTCTGCTAGAGGCCTAGGCCCTAGCTCTGCTATAGACGGGAGCATTGACCTCAAAATTCCTAAGAAACAAACCATGACTCTACCACAGAGCAGTCCCTAGTGCTGTTGTGGGCCCAGTCCCCAGCTCAGCTGCGGACTTATCACAAAATCGGAAGATCCCAAAGAAACACTGGTGCACTCTAACTCAAGAATCTCAAAGAAGCCATAAGCCAAACCCGCCATGTAGTGGTGACCCATAAGCAAGGCTTAGTTAGCGGCCCACTTGTTGATGCAAAAGTAGATCTGCAAACACAAAGGGCTAATACCCGAAATCGATATCCAAAGCGTGCCAGTCAATTTGACCTGTTAATCGACAAGGATGAAGATACGAGCACTTTGGTCCTGACAACAGCGATACGCCCGGAAGTCACGGCCAAGAGGTACTCACGCGGAACTCGAGGATCACCGAAGATTGCACTGGAGCAATGCAACTCGCCGAATTGATGAGAACTCATAAAAAAGAAAAATATGCAAATTGACGAAGTCGTCGAAAGTAGATGTAAATAAGAATAAAAGTTGTTTTTGATGTATTGATTGATCTCCTTTTTTACATTGCCCTTCACCCTATATTTATATCTTGATCTACAGAAACGTAACCAAATATGACTAGGACACTAAATCCAAATCTATGGAAACACATGACTTTGATACAACTCAGACTCTAATAAACGTATATAAGGAAATTAACTCCTATCTTATTCCATAGTCCGCCTCAGTCACGATGGTATTCTCATCGACCTCCTTTTTATCGGCACAATCCCTGTTCCATCGGCACAATCCATGTTCCATCGGCAGCAGCCTTCAAGTTCCTTCCATCGGTACATTCCCTGTTTCATCGGCAGCAGTCTTCAAACCATCTTTCATCGGCATCGGCAATAATACCCTTAACCTTATTGGCAACATTTCAATTTGAACCCATACGCTGCTACCACTCATAAGCAAACTCATTTTCATCAGCTATCAATCTACACAATAATCTTTCCTCTGCTGATTAGCCCTTCCTGACCATCTTGACACGTGCTAAAAAACGATGTCAACACCACTAAAAGCCAATAATTGAGGAAGTGGATGCAGCACACAGGGCACGATTACCAAAAACCCTAGAAGTCAAAGGGTCACACCATTTCATATAAATATATGTGCACAGCACCGACAGAGGGTGACAAAGCACAGCAATACTACCCTGAGCTCAAGTGATAGCAGCAAAGAGGGTGTGAAAGACGCCAAGTGCCACATGACGAGGAAGGTGGCCGAGAACCACCCCACATAAGAGGGACCTTCCTAGAAGAAGACATCCACTGCCCCCTAGACACAGGGGCCGCTTGAATATTGATGACGAGGAGAGCAGCCGAAAATAATGTAAGGTCATGTCTGGCTTGTCAGATGAGGAGGAGGAGGTGGTGGAGATGCCACTGGGGCACTGGCAGAGGATGTCGACATCACCCCGCACATCGATGCCACAAAGAGCGCCCACACCTCCCCAAGCAGCAACACTACCACGAGCACCGACGCTGCCAAGGGCGCCGACACCGCCCCGAGCAGCAATGTCGCCCCGCATGGTAACACCACCGTCGAGCACTCATGGGACAAGCTCAGAAGTCCTTGAGTATGCACAGACCACAGCAGGACAGGCAGGCAGTAGTCAACCGGCTGATGCCCGTGCCATGGGGAGTGGTAGCCGCAGCGGTCGTCCATTTAGAGCTATATTCTAACGCCCTGACATATGAGTAACTTTGTAGTCATTTGCTATTATCTTTGAGTATTTTCTTATTCACAGTGTTGTAGGCTAGAGTTCGCCTTCCTCTCCGCATCGCCCCGGTGCTCTCCGTTTTGGAAACCGTGCACCCTAGCGCCTTATTGAGCATCACCGGCGAGCTCACGGTCGCCGGCCATGGCGGCTCCACCGTCTCCTCCCCTAAATCCGGTGGTCGGTCTCTCTCTCCTCTCCCCCATCTAATCTCGACCGCACATCGTGAGATGAACGGTCCTGGTTGGTTGATACCCCTTCGGGGTCCATTTTTGTTAAAGAGACCCCCCACTTTCATCTATTTGAACCCACCGTCCTTGGCGTAGTCCCAGAGTGCGCGTTCTTTTTCAGAATGCGTAGTTTCTTCGGTTTATATGAAAAATACATTTTCAGAATAATTACAGAATTGCCACTATAGCAAAACGCTTATAAAATCGTCATTTTAGCTCCGAATCGACCCGTTCAACTTGCGTTAGTTTCGTAATTTCATAATCTACGCATTAGTGCCACTGATAGACCTGTTAGAAGCTTTTGAGTTTCTCGATTAAGTCTAGTTTAATAGCTAGTTTTGGAACCTTGTTAGCGCGTAACTTTTGCGTTGTAGCTCCGTTTTTCGTGCTCTTCGCGTCGTTGTGATCGTAGCGAGACGTAGATGATTTTGGTAAACATTTTATTCAGATTTATTTATTGTTGGTGTACTGTTCTAATCATAGTTATGTTTTGCTTGTATGTCTGCTCCGAATTGCGTGTTGTACTTCGTGTCGTTCGAGTTCAGACGGTGAGGAGTACTTTGGGAATCTGGACGCGTACGAGGAGCAGCAGGACTAGCAGCAGTTCATGAACCAAGGCAAGTAGGCCTTCCTTGTTGTCCTATTCATTATATAATGTACTCATTATGCATGTGTCTAATATTGCTCGACTATAAGGACTCCCTAGCTAATTGATGACCTGTACCTTGATCCCTATGGGTTTTATTTGCATATGGGTAGAATGCTAGTGCTCTAACTAAACATGATCTACATTATGACTGATGGAACCAATGGATAAACATGATGGTAACAGTGGAACTATAGGGTAAAGGTGCAGATGATGTTGATCATGTTGCCCTAAACCCTCCGTAAGGACTTATCTGTAGGGCAAAAGCTGGGACATACAGTGCAACCATGAGAGTCATATGGCTCTGACTTTAGCTCAGTAGTAGGATCTTTTCTAGCTTGTTAGAGGTTACCCGAAAGGGCGCAAGAGGGGCTTGCCACTTTGGGTATAGAACTGCCTCTGTTCTGATGTGTATAGCCTGCGGGAATTGTGCCATCGAAAGGGGGGTTCTCTATATCTGCCTGCCGAGGAAACCTCGCGGCCCTAACATGTTAGAAGAGGCCTATGGAAGGCTTCATAGTGTACCCTGCCTACTCACCTTAGGAGTGTTAGGGGGTCGATGGGCCCCGGGCAAATGGGCAACACGACTCACGGGTAAAGATGCACAACCTCTGCAGAGTGTTAAAACTGTTATAACAGCCGTGCTCACGGTCATGAGTGGCCCGAAAAACTCACAGAATAAATGTTTACTTGACATTTGGATGACTTATGATGATGATAATGAGATTATACGGATGCTCAATTACTCTCCTTAATTCTAGTAGGTGATCATGTGGGTTAAACGGGAGCTTAAGCATAATTAAGTAATAATAAGTAATAATAAAATGTTGAACTATTAAAAATGCTAACTGCAGTCAACCGTGTCTATCCTTTTTGAGCCTCATGAATCCTCATACTATACTTGCAGAGTACAAGTGTACTCACACTTGTTGCTATTTTGTTTTTGGATAAAAATCTCGGATGGGTAACAGATGATAGTTTCTATGAGGACTTCCCGGAAGATTTCTAGGTTTGGGTCAACCAGTCGTCCTTCCCTGTGGATCAGACGCTACGCCTGAGAGTTGCTATTTACTTTTTCGCTTGTTATGTAAGAACTATGTGATGTAATAACGTTATGTATGTACACAGTGATGATACTTCTGTTAATTTGTCGGCTTATGTGTGCGACTACTCCTGGGGCGCACATAAGATGTATGCACTCTATATTGTCCTTTAATTGGAGTGTGACAAATTGGTATCAAAGCCGTGTCGACTGTAGGACGCAAACCTAGATAGAAATGGTCGTTTCTAGGAGTTTGACTTTATTTATTTACTTGCTACTATCTCCATCTTGATATTTTATTAAAATTTTATGCTCTATTTCTTATTCTATTGCATAAAATATTGACTCTGATAATATTTTATATCAAAACTATAGATGCCTCGCCTCAGTGCCACTGCCTACGTCACCCAGTTCATTCCAGCAGCACCTGCTCCACCAGCACCACCAGCAGTACCACCAGTGGAGCCAGAGGTCGTCCATATCTCCAACGAGGAAGAGGAGGAACCCATGGAAGAGGAGGCATTTTCAGCGGATGCATCTGATGGACCCGCTTCGACCCCCGTGGCTGCACCCATCCCACATGTGGATGCGCCAGTCCCCGCTGCTACACCTCCACCAGCTTCCCAGGCTGCTTCTGCACCAACACTAGTGTCCTCCCCAGCTGCTTCAGAGGAGCCAGAAGAGATAGGATGGACCACCAGGAACAAGTTTAAGGAAGCTCCCGAAGATGCCCATTACCACCACCTCCTTACCACCATGCTAGCCGAGTACTATCCAGAGTTTGCTACCTCGGTGAAGTACTACTGTGCAGAGCACACGCATCCAGTGGAGGCGGCATACTGGAAGACCAATATGATCATCACCGCCTGGAACAATACCGACCAATCTCAAGATGTTGTGACTACCCATAGCCACCGAGCCAGGCGTGCCAGTGCCTATGACAGCATGGAAGATGCTGCGCAGGCGGCGTACCTGCATTACCATGGTCGGCGTTTTGAGGACATGCAGAATGATCGCTACCGGTATCTTCCACGCTATGACCCGAAGGAGAAGACATGGGCGGTGTTGGCTCCTCCAGCTTCTAATCCCACCTTGGACACCACAGTGAGGCACCTCCGCGCCATGCAGGAGGCCAACGAAGCACTCAGGGAAGAGCTTCGTGCGGCGCAAAAATCTGAAAAACGCCTTTAGAATCAGATAGATGAGATGGCCGTTCAGCTAGGACAACCTACCATTTACAAGAAGAAGGCCAGGGTGTTCACCATGGTGGATCACGCACCTTAGATACTTGCAGCCCCACCATAATGAATGCGTTTTAGATCGAGAGTCATGTCAAGCTTGTGTATGTTTTGTGAATCTTGCGTTGTCTCGTTGATTGTGTTGTTGAACTTGGATGATTTGGAGTTTGTGTGATTGCTAGAACAGTGTGGGCTTGTCCACATGTTCTTTTTATCAAAACCTTAAGTTAGTGTTTGTTTAACTTAGTTGGGGTTTAAATTAAAACAGCACAGCACTGCTGTGCTGTTTTTCAGCAGTCTGCAATGTTTGTCTCATATCTCTAAATCTCTACGTCCAAAAATTATGAAATTTTTGTGGAAAGAACTAGACTTGCGTACCTCTCATTTCCCACTGGAATCACCTCATTATCAATTTTGGTTTGAGAGATATGCCTGCTACAACCTGGCAAGTCTGTGCAGTCTATAACCTAGAACAGAAATTGTTTAGCTCAGTTTTTGATGATGTTGCCGTCTGTATCAGTGAAAAAGTTCTATACAAAAGTTGTAGCAGACTCTTTAAGCTTTCCAACGATGTATGCCACGCTTATTTTGGATTTCTGAAACTCGAGTTACACTTCAATTTCTGATCTGCTGTTGTAGACACCCGTCCAGAAATTTTCAGCTATGTTATTTACCTTTTGTAAATAATTTGTGAATTTTTGGAAGATCTCTAAAAGTTTGCACATTGCTTGGAAGCAGATGGCCGCCAGAGGAGGACGTGGCAGAGGCCGTGGACGTGGCCGTGGACACGGAGCTTTAGTGGATCCACCTCCGCCACCGCCGGTGACAATTGAGCAGTTGATGGCCATGCAAGCGCAGCTCATGCAGACAGTGATGGACCGTCTCGATGAGCAACCAGCAGGAGCACCCCCACCTGTGTAGGTCTGTGACAAGCGTGGTGAGTTTCTAAAAGGACGCCCACCTGTGTTCACACATGCCTCTGAACCTATGGAGGCGGATGACTGGCTGAGAGCTGTGGAAAAGCAGCTAAACATTGCACAGTGCAACGACTTGGAGAAAGTCTTGTACGCCTCAGGTCAACTCCAAGGAGCTGCTCAGGATTGGTGGGAGTCATTTCAGTATGGACATCTAGAGAATGCTCTAGAGATCATGTGGAAAGAGTTCACGGAGAATTTTAGGTCCTATCACATCCCTGAGGGACTTATTGAACTGAAGCAAGAGGAGTTCCGGGCTCTCAAGCAAGGGTCCATGTTTGTGGCGGAATACCGCGACAAGTTTGCACAACTGTCACGATATGCCCCGGCTGAAGTGGCCAGGGATTCTGACAAACAGCGCCGTTTTCTAAAAGGGCTGTATGATGGACTCCAACTGCAATTGATGTCCAACAAGTATGCTAGTTTCCAAGAATTGGTGGATCGTGCTATTATGATCGATAACAAGCGTAAAGAAATGGGCCTCAAGAAGAGGAAGCTCCAGGGACAGGCGTCGGGTAGCAACACTCGCCCGCGAGCTTTCCCGCAGCAAGGTTTTCTGCAGAGGAACCAAGGGCCACCCAACCAATGGAACAAAGGCCAGTATCCCCAGAGGAACCAGAACCAGCAGCGTCCCCAGTACCCACCGCAGTTTGGTAACCAGGGCCAGCAGCGTCCCCAGCAATAGCAAGCTACCAATGAGGCGCCATGTCAGGGGGTGCCCAACAATGCTCCAACCAAGAGTGGCACCCCAGGTAATCCCAATGCCTGTTACAACTGTGGAGAGGTGGGACACTATTCGTACCATTGCCCAAAGAAGCAGAACCGACAGGCCCCGCAGAACCAGCAGAACAACCAGAGACCAATGCTCGACCTTCGTTCACCGGCAAGGTGAATCATGTGTCGTCAGAATCAGCTCAGGAGGCGCCTGAGGTTATGCTGGGTACGTTTAGCGTCAACTCCATCTCCACTACAGTACTTTTTTGATTCCGGTGCCTCGCATTCTTTCATATCCCAAGCTTTTGTTAGAATGCATAGCATACCCTGTGTGCCATGAAGGATCCTATGTTAGTAAATTCACCGGAGGGTAGCATGCCAACAAATTATTGGAGCCCTTCTACTAGTATATTCCTAAGGGGGGTAGCTTTTAAAGTAAATCCAATTGTTCTGAGAACCGCTGGGATTGACCTCATCCTGGGAATGGATTAGATGAAGCAACATAGAGCAGTGATACAATGTCAGGAGAAATCTGTTGTTGTGATAGCTCCAAGTGGTGATAGAATTTGTGTCGAAGTGGAAGTGCAAGCTCAACCAACCGCCACTGTCAACCAGTTGAGCGATGTTGCCAACCAGTTGAATCAGGTGGTGGACGAATTCCCTGATGTGTTCCCCGATGAATTGCCAGGTATGCCACCCGATCGCGACATCGAATTCCTTATTGAGCATTTGCCTGGAACTACACCCATAGCTAAGAGACCATATAGAATGGGGGTAGATGAATTAGAAGAACTAAAGAAACAAATGAAGGAATTGCAAGAGAAAGGTTTTATTCGTCCTAGTTCTTCACCTTGGGGAGCACCTGTTATATTTGTGGATAAGAAATATGGCACACGAAGGATGTGTGTCGACTATAGGTCCCTTAATGAAGTCACAATAAAAAACAAGTACCCACTCCCTAGAATTGATGATTTATTTGATCAGTTGAAAGGTGCTTGTGTGTTCTCAAAAATTGACCTCCGTTCTGGATATCATCAACTAAAAATTCGTGCATCTGACATACCTAAGACAGCATTTACTACCAGATATGGCCTTTATGAGTACACAGTGATGTCTTTTGGACTGACAAATGCACCTGCATACTTTATGTATTTGATGAATAAAGTATTCATGGAGTACTTGGATAAGTTTGTAGTGGTATTCATAGATGATATCCTAATATTCTCCAAGAATGAAGAGGAACATGCTAAACACTTAAGGTTAGTCTTACAAAAACTCAGGGAACATAAATTGTATGCAAAAAGGAGCAAATGTGAGTTCTGGCTGAAAGAAGTATCTTTTCTGGGACATGTGGTCTCTAACGGTGGAATAGCCGTAGATCTCAGTAAGGTGCAAGATGTGTTAAATTGGAAATCCCTAGTCAATGTTAGTGAAATCCGTAGCTTTTTGGGTTTGGCTGGGTACTATAGAAGGTTTATTGAAGGATTCTCTAAGCTAGCTAAGCCTATGACAGCCCTACTAGAGAAGAATGCCAAATTTATATGGTCAGACAAATGTCAGGCTAACTTTGAGGAGCTTAAGAGAAGGTTGACGACAGCCCTAGTGTTGACCCTACCTGATTTTAGTAAGAGTTTCTCTATTTATTGTGATGCATCTCGCCTAGGCCTTGGATGTGTGCTTATGCAAGAAGGAAAGGTTGTGGCCTACGCATCCAGGCAGTTGAGGAAGCATGAACTGAATTACCCAACCCATGACTTGGAATTAGTCACAGTTGTCCATGCTCTGAAAATCTGGAGGCATTATTTGATCGGACATAAGTGTGACATCTATACTGACCACAAGAGTTTAAAATACATTTTTACTCAGTTCGAGTTGAACTTAAGGCAACGTCGTTGGCTGGAATTGATTAAAGATTATGATCTGGAAGTGCATTACCATCCTGGAAAGGCAAATGTTGTTGCCGATGCACTTAGCCGGAAGAGCTATGCCAACGGACTTCAGTTGACATTTATACCAGCAGAGTTGCGAGCTGAAATAGAACATCTCAACTTGGGTTTTGTCAATAATGTAGTAGAATTGGCTATAGAACCTACATTGGAGCAAGAGATATGTAAAGGTCAGTTGGAGGATGAGAAATTAAAGGAGATTGTTGAGCATGTAGTGGTTGGAAAGGCACCAGGTTTCAGGTTGGATGAGAATGATACTCTATGGTTTGGAAAAAGAATATGTGTACCTGAAGTGAAAGCTATCCGTGATATGATTCTACGAGAGGCACATGATTCTGCTTATTCTATACACACTGGAAGCACCAAAATGTACTTAGACCTTAAAGAGAAGTATTGGTGGTATGGTTTGAAAAGAGATGTGGCGGAGTATGTGGCCCTATGTGATACTTGTCAAAGGGTGAAAGCTGAACACCAAAGACCTGCAGGATTGTTGCAACCAATGAGAATACCAGAGTGGAAATGGGAAGAAGTCGGTATGGACTTTATTACTGGATTGCCCCACACTCAACAAGGATATGATTCGATCTGGGTAATAGTGGATCGACTTACTAAGGTAGCCCACTTCTTGCCAGTCAAAACCACTTATAGTGGCGCAAAGCTAGCGGAGTTGTATATGGATAGAATAGTGTGCCTACACGGAGTTCCAAAGAAGATCGTATCTGACCGAGGAACTCAGTTTACATCACATTTTTAGCATAAGGTACATAGTGCTTTGGGAACAAAGCTAAATTTCAGTTCTGCATATCATCCCCAAACCGATGGATAGACAGAAAGGACCAATCAAATCTTGGAAGATATGTTGAGAGCTTGTGCTTTATAGTATGGTACTAGTTGGGATAAGAGTTTGTCATACGCTGAGTTTTCATATAACAACAGTCACCAGAAAAGTCTCAAAATGGCACCATTCGAAGCTTTATATGGACGTAAGTGTAGAACACCTTTATTCTGGAATCAGACCGGCGAAACTCAAGTGTTTTGACCAGATGTCCTACGCAATGCAGAGGAACAAGTGAGGATGATTAGGGATAATTTGAGAGTAGCACAGTCTAGACAGAAAAGCTATGCTAATATCCGAAGGAGAGAGTTGAGTTTCAAAGTAGGTGACTATGTGTAGTTGAAAGTGTCACCAATGAGAAATGTGAGAAGATTCAATATGAAGGGCAAGTTAGCACCGAGATATGTGGGACCTTTCAAGATTCTGGAGAGACGTGGAGAAGTGGCTTATCAATTGGAATTGCCAGAAAGTTTATCAGGTGTGCATGATGTGTTCCATGTTTCTCAGTTGAAAAAGTGTTTGCGGGTACCAGAAGAGCAGATTCCTTTGGAAGAGCTTACTATTAAAGAAGATCTCACGTATGAAGAGTATCCGATAAAAATTCTTGAAACTGCAGAAAGAGTTACTAGGAGCCGCACTATAAAGATGTGCAAAGTGCAGTGGAATCGATATTCAGAAGATGAAGCCACTTGGGAAAGAGAAGATCTGAGAAAATCTTATCCGCAGCTTTTTGAGTAAGCATCATCCAATCTCGAGGACGAGATTCTCTTAAGGGGGTAGAATTGTGACACCCTAATTTTTGGTATTATTTAAAAATAGATAAATTTGATTTAAATATGCATTTGTTGGTGCATTCAAATTTAGGGAATAATAAATTTTGTGAAATTAAAATTAAATCATAAGGTTAACAATTTGTTTTTGCACTCATGATGTTGCACTATATTTTTGTGATGATTGGTTTGAGTCAAAGTTCAGAAGATATTCAAAAACATTTGAAAGTTTGATTTGGAAAATCAATTTAGAAAATAAAAAGGGATTCCTATTCATTCTACATCTCTTCCTCAGTTTCGGCCTGCTAGCCCGGTTTTCCCTTGGCCCGCTCGCTCCCCCGCGCTCCTTCTCCTGGGCCGCAGCCCAACCCAGTCAGCCTGCCGCTGCCGCGCCCGTTCCCTCCTCTCGCAGTCACTGACAGCCGAGGCCCGCCCGTCAGTCCCTTCCCTTCTCCAACCTCCCGCTCCTCTCTCTCGGTCAAGGCCGCAACTGCCGCCCGCGCCCACGACCACTGAACATGGGAGCGTCCTTCCCCCCCGTGCCCGGCCTTCAAAAAGGGAGCCGGACCCCTTCACCACCTCCCCTGCTACCCTTCCCGCTCCAATCCCGCTCGCGCGAGAGCCGCAACCGCAGCGTCCCAACTCGCCGGAGCATCCCGTCCACTTCTCACCAGAATCCGCCATCTCCGTTGCGTCTTCGTCGAATTCTTCATTGCAGTGAGAACGCCCGTGCTCCTCTCTCTCTCCCTAGGTCTCTATTTCTTTGTTGTGTGGTCTCTAGGGCCGTGCCCGCAAGCTCTGACGAGCTTTTCGCCGCCGTCCATGGCGGGAGCCGCTCGGGCTTACCCCGTGGCCGTGTTTTGCTTCGGGGCGAGTTCGCCTTCCTCTCCGCATCGCCCCGGTGCTCTCCGTTTTGGAAACCGTGCACCCTAGCGCCTTATTGAGCATCACCAGCGAGCTCACGGTCGCCGGCCATGGTGGCGCCGCCATCTCCTCCCCTAAATCCGACGGCCGGTCTCTCTCTCCTCTCCACCATCTAATCTCGACCGCACATCGTGAGATGAACGGTCCTGGTTGGTTGATACCCCTTCGGGGTCCATTTTTGTTAAAGAGACCCCCCGCTTTCATCTATTTGAACCCGCCATCCTTGGCGTACTCCCGGAGTGCGCGTTCTTTTTCGGAAAGCGTAGTTTCTTCGGTTTATATGAAAAATACGTTTTCAGATTAATTACAGAATTGCCACTGTAGCAAAACGCTTATAAAATCGTCATTTTAGCTCCGAATCGACTCGTTCAACTTGCGTTAGTTTCATAATTTCGTAATCTACGCATTAGTGCCACTGATAGACCTGTTAGAAGCTTTTGAGTTTCTTGATTAAGTCTAGTTTAATAGCTAGTTTTGGAACCTTGTTAGCGCGTAACTTTTGCGTTGTAGCTCCGTTTTTCGTGCTCTTCGCGTCGTTGTGATCGTAGCGAGACGTAGATGATTTTGGTAAACATTTTATTCAGATTTATTTATTGTTGGTGTACTGTTCTAATCGTAGTTATGTTTTGCTTGTATGTCTGCTCCGAATTGCGTGTTGTACTTCGTGTCGTTCGAGTTCAGACGATGAGGAGTACGTTGGGAATCTGGACGCATACGAGGAGCAGCAGGACCAGCAGCAGTTCGTTAACCAAGGCAAGTATAGCATGGGCCTTCCTTGTTGTCCTATTCATTATATAATGTACTCATTATGCATGTGTCTAATATTGCTCGACTATAAGGACTCCCTAGCTAATTGACGACCTGTACCTTGATCCCTATGGGTTTTATTTGCATATGGGTAGAATGCTAGTGCTCTAACTAAACATGATCTACATTACGACTGATGGAACCAATGGATAAACATGATAGTAACAGTGGAACTATAGGGTAAAGGTGCAGATGATGTTGATCATGTTGCCCTAAACCCTCCGTAAGGACTTATCTGTAGGGCAAAAGCTTGGACATATAGTGCAACCGTGAGAGTCATATGGCTCTGACTTTAGCTCAGTAGTAGGATCTTTTCTAGCTTGTTAGAGGTTACCCAAAAGGGCGTAAGAGGGGCTTGCCACTTTGGGTATAGAACTGCCTCTGTTCTGATGTGTATAGCCTGCGGGAATTGTGCCATCGAAAGGGGGGTTCTCTATATCTGCCTACCGAGGAAACCTCGCGGCCCTAACATGTTAGAAGAGGCCTATGGAAGGCTTCATAGTGTACCCTGCCTACTCACCTTGGGAGTGTTAGGGGGTCAATGGGCCCCGGGCAAATGGGCAACACGACTCACGGGTAAAGATGCACAACCTCTACAGAGTGTTAAAACTGTTATAATAGCCGTGCTCACGGTCACGAGCGAACCAAAAAACTCATAGAATAAATGTTCACTTGACATTTGGATGACTTATGATGATGATAATGAGATTATACGGATGCTCAATTACTCTCCTTAATTCTAGTAGGTGATCATGTGGGTTAAACGGGAGCTTAAGCATAATTAAGTAATAATAAGTAATAATAAAATGTTGAACTATTGAAAATGCTAACTACAGTCAACCGTGTCTATCTTTTTTGAGCCTCATGAATCCTCATACTATACTTGCGGAGTACAAGTGTACTCACACTTGTTGCTATTTTGTTTTTGGATAAAAATCCCGAATGGGTAACAGATGACAGTTTCTACGAGGACTTCCCGGAAGATTTCTAGGTTTGGGTCAACCAGTCGTCCTTCCCTGTGGATCAGACGCTACGCCTGAGAGTTGCTATTTACTTTTTCGCTTGTTATGTAAGAACTGCGTGATGTAATAACATTATGTATGTACACAGTGATGATACTTCTGTTAATTTGTCGGCTTATGTGTGCGACTACTCCTGGGGCGCACATAAGATGTATGCACTCTATATTGTCCTTTAATTAGAGTGTGACATGGAGGACGTTGCTCGAGTTGTTCAATGCGGGTGACCAGATTGTTCACATTACACGTCAGCTTGGTCATAAGATTGCGTTGTTCAGTCATGAACGTTGTAAGCTCGCCTTTGGACACGCAGTCATTGAAGTCCGTCGGAGATCCTGCCATGGTTAGAAGATAGAAAAAGACAACACTAAAGTATTATCCCCATCAACTAAAAGGAAACAAGTGGTGGTGGTGGTGGTGAAAGTGGAATGCAAAATCACAAGCGGCTTATCACCGTCTTGCCTGTATTCTTACCAACGTCAAACAGGAGCCAAACCAAAGTGGTGAAGTAATCTATTATTGAGGGTGGTTAATAGTTGCAAGATGAATTTATGCTGACAGAAGAATATATGGAGCTATGGGTAGGCACACAATATGACAGCAAGAATTAGCAATTAACGAATGCAGATTAACGATTGTTCAATCCGGATCCAAAGTACAAATAACAGGTGCTGGCTAAGACGTGTCGAGACGCAGCGCAACAAGGTGAAAACAAAGGACGATGGAAAGAACTCACAGAACAAGCAAATAACCCGAATTTTTCCTTTTTCCTAAATTTTTCTTGGAATTTTCCAAAAGGCACTAATAGGAATCAAACTTTTTTATTTTTTTGCTATTTTTTTATATTTTTCTCTGAATAAGGATCAAAAAAGATGCAACCACAAAAATTGGCACCTACAACTGAGGTGGGATGTGGTCTATAAAAATACAGCACGTTCTCTGAAAAGCGTGCAAAAACTTTGACAATTTTTTTCTTTATTTTCCTGAATTTTTTTGGTAATTTTGATGAAACCAAACAGGATGAAGCCAAGTTTGGGTCGACAACAAATTGTGTCAAGAAGCTTCTGTAAAAATTTTAGATTTTTCTGATAAACGAGCGAAAAGTTATGCATGTTTTACCAAAGGTATCTCAAGTTATGTTTTCCGGAAGGCACAACATGGCAGCGACAGTTAGGGCAAAGCGTCCCTAAACTCAAACACCAATCACAAGATCGTCCTTGTGACTAATAGCAGTAGGTATTCGCCTGATGATGTAAGAAGGGCTACGATGCAGGCAAAATAAGAGCGGCTGGCAACCTATCTAGGATTTGCGCGGTGGCGAGAAGTTACACAAGGCGGCTAGCGGGGCAAGTCGAGTAATGTGATAGCTTCGACTTGTTGTTTGGAAACAGTGGATGGGATAGCGGCGGAAAACAAAAATCACAGCAACGGGCGATTGAACTACGACTATGAACACAATCCTAAACCAGCAACAAGACTCGACCACGGACATAAACTCAACAACGTGAATCTGAAACGAAATTGCAAAGGCACAAAGGTGATAGGACAGCGGAAATTGAAATATTATTGGGCTTTTTGTGGACTCTAGGTAATGAACAAATATGAATCTAAGGCAAACGAGATGAAACCTCGCGATAAACCTGAAAGCTCTGATACCAATTGATGAGTACAGGTCCGATCTTCCGAGAGGTAACCGGTAAGTTCGATTTGTGGAGATCTCGACGTTGGCGATCCGGCTTCAAATTAGACACGATTCGAACCCTGCAACCATTACACCACTGCTCCGTTAGTTATCAACCAAGCACAACTTGATTGACCTCGCCAAGAAGGCTTTTCCTGCAAGCGAATCAAAGAGCACAAGCAAGAAGGTAAAACACGCAATCTGAAATTATAAATATGAATGACGTGAATATTAGTAGAGGGTTCGAGAACTCGGTTTCAAAGGACTAATTGACACAGTGGAGGAGATCAAGAACAGGGGCCCTAGATCACTATAAAAGGATTTGTCACCACAGTTACAACGAACGATTCAGTTTCTCAATAGAAAACTAAACTCTAAACAAAACCCAATTGTCTAATAGCGGTGGCAGCTATGTTTATAGTCTAAGACTCAACCTAGGGTTGGGAATGGCCAGGGGTTGGGCGCCCACAACTTAGGCTTAAGGCCCGACACGATACAAGGCCAAGTTGGCCCAAATAGGTGACATAGCACCTTGCCATGGTCACACAAAATGATCCACGGACCTTCTAGACCTGGGACCAGATCCAAAACGACGGCGTCATCGTCCCCTTTCCAACGCATCCAAGAACGCCCCGTTTTGATGTCGTATGAGAGAGTTATGACCGAAACAGCAATGACGTGTCTGCTGAATCCGAGGGTGACGTGGCAGCTGAGTTGGGGACGAATTGCAACTTCGGGAAGACCATAATGTCAGTGTGTCCAGCATGGCGATGTCCTCATCAGTCCTTGAGTCATGTTGAACGCAGTCTAACACTTAGATGGCCGGATAAGTCGTTCGGACCGTGAATCCGAGTAATACAGTTCAGGCGGGGAATCGAATGGTAGGTCAAATCTTGGAGGTAGTAAGGATGGGCTTGGGGATATTGGCGTGAGACCAAGGGGGGTTAGAGTCCCTAGCACCTGGCAAAGTGTTGCCCTTAGGGATGCAGCATCAGTCGAACCCGCGGCTCCTGAACTGCACCAAAGGTGACCTGAGCAGCCCTCGCCAGGCGTGACTCGGTGAGTGTTAGAAATACCCCTCCAGCTGGATAGGAATTCGATTCGAATCGCTGTCGCTCCCGATTAGTGAGCACTTGACTTGAGCAGCGACAACGTAGATCTCATTAAATTGAATAGATGGTTAAGTGAATGATATAATGATGCCGTAATTTATACCTGCTATGGATATTATTGTTTGATTATAATCAAGTGAATGTTTAGTACAGGTGCTAAGATAGATGACAGGTAAATGCTAAAAATAATTGCTAGTACAGGTTAAAAAAGTTCTAATTACTTATCCTTTTCCGCAAATGTGATGTCAGATAGCTCCACTTATGAAAGCCTTGCATAATCCTTGGTGTCTCTTATTTTCCATTTCGACGGGTAAGTCTAGCTGAGTACATTCCAGTACTCAGCGTTTATTCCCTCCTGTTGTAGATGACATGCTTTATCAGGGCTTCTGCAAAGAACTGCCTCCACCCCACGGGTGATGAGGACTAGATCACTCGGGCATGATCGTCTGTTAGTTTACTTTCCAGAATGCTTTTGTGAGATGTTGATCTGTAAGACTAGCAGTGGTATTTGAACTAAGTATGCGTGTGTTATGCTTCCGCTACTTTATAAACTCGGTTTGTAATAATTTGTGACTCCGTGTGTTGTAAGTGATTTTCTGAACTACTTGTGAAATGTAACATGTGATGTGTTATGTTGAATGATGCGATCTTTATTGTAAATGAGCTGGTTTGAAATCCTTCATGGTTTCGGTTGACTACCGGGATTATATGGGCTCAAGTTCGAAAATTTGAGCGTTTCGACGCTTGTTTTTGTACTTGTGCTCTTATAATTTGGTCGGTTCTGTTACAGCTGGTATCGGAGCAGAATTCAACATTAAACACATCGTACGAGTATTTGAAAACAAAAGTGTTTGTTTGCGAAAAGTGTTAAAAATCTATAATTTATTTCTATAAGTATGCCAGTGATCACATCCCTTAGCCCAAATAAGGACTCTTAGGGGGCTTATTAAAAGACTAAGTTGGGGGTCTTGTTTGTTTTTATTTCGTCGTCCATACGGCGTGATATTGTATGGATGCCATCCGCTTGGGTGGTAATGTATGGATCAAACACCTCGACGCTCTAGGAAGTGTGAGTTGTGAGAGCATGATCGTCCAACCGGCGATCTAGGGGAGAGTAGTTGTGGTTACTTGCATACTTACATGTTCAAACCATGTAATTATGAAAGTACTTAATTGTGGGTATAGCTGTCGGGTAGTTGTGATACTGAAGTATATACATCGGGGATGTGTATATGGAAAGTATTTTGTTTACTGCTTACTTGCGTGCTTATATTGGGAAACTGTTGGGCTAAAATGAGATTTTCTACAGGTACACTAACAGCGCAAACGAGTAGACCGATAGTTTCGCCTATATGAGAGAGCGTATGTATGCCACCACCTAGCAATAGAAGTTTATGATTCTACTAGGGTGAGAGGGCATACAGAACATGCATGCATCATGTTAATTCATGTCATACATTTCATTTTATTCCCTCCTTAAAATTTCGATGGTCCCGACTAAATTAAATTTCGTATCCCCTAAATTATCCTCACTTTAAGTAATATCTTGTTGCTACATATGGCTCACACCAAGAGGACCGCTCGCAAGTCCACTGAAGGCAGGGTTCCTCGCCACCAGCTCGCTCCACGTGAGCCCCGCCCTGAGCCCACTAAGGCGGAAAGGTTGAGGGCCGAGTTGGCTGAGGTGACTGCTGCTAGAAATGCGGCTCAGCAACAGCTAGAGCAAGTGATACATAATAGAGATTAGGAGACACTTGTGGTCCAGAGGTTGACTGTGGCTCATCACAACTGTCAGCGCATGCTGGTCCACGTGATGAACCAGCGGGATGAAGCCTGGCATGAAGAGAACATCCTGAGAGCTCGTCAGGTGGGGCTTGAGCAACAGTTAGAAGCTGCAGAAGAATACAATGAAAATCTTCATGAGGAAGTGCACCGCCTAAACAACTAGCTCAATCCTCTGCTTCCTCATGACAATGACGAGGATGAGGAGATGGGCTCTGGAGTCTTCATGGCTGAAGGCGATGACGACATGGAGGTCAATGGGCCACAGGATGTCCCACCAGAAGAAGGAGAAGAAGAAGATGAGGAGCTAGAGCCTGCTAGTGACGAGGATGGCGGGGAGATCTTTGACACTGACTCCGAGGATGATGCTTAGAGTAGTCATCGCATAGCTATGGCGCTAGAGTTATCTTTTGTACCCTCCATGTGTGGGAGTGGGGCTTTGTAATAATGCTTTTGGGATGTAATATCAAACCCTATGTATCCTAGATGTTAGTTTGAACATGTTAAATTTTGATCATAAAGGATGTCTCATTGTGTTGTGTTCGGTGATGGTGTCACGATTAGCACCCTACGGTGCCATGACAAAACTGAGGGCCTCCTATGGCGCACGACATAAGGCTGTGCTGCTTGGCACGTGGTGGTATCGAGGTGGCTAGTCATGATCCACCATAGAACTCTACCAATGGGATGTCTCCTCGTGGTCATTTCTTGGTTAGCCTTTCCTATTTAGCTAGAAGTTTAGATCAAATCCATACACCCCGTTATGTAACGTTGAAATCCTATTGATATGGGTGTAACCTGTCAGTCATGTTTGTGCTCCCTGTATGTGAGCCTTTAATAAATTCCATCTTTTCATCGGAAGATATCTTGTTTGTTATGTCCATCGCATAATTGTGTCAATTGATGCACTTGATGAGGTTGTGTGGTTGTGATGAATTATTGTGCCTCGGTTGTTTGCGAATTCATTCTAATGAAATCAGTTTGGCATATTTACACAATTCATCTACAAATTTCCCACATCGTCAGTGCTCATTGGCTATGCATTTTTGCAGATGGCGTACAACCTACGTCATGGTCGTGGCGTTGAGGATGAGGAACAGCCACCCCCTCCGTCACCACCCACCCCGGCAGAACTAATGCAGACGGTGGTTGAAGGTCAGCTCCGGTTAGCAGACGCTATGCGCCAGCTAGTCAACCGGGATGCTCGGCACGGTCGTCAGGGATCGGAACCAAATCAGCATAGTGACTTCAAGGATTTTCTTGACACCAAGCCCCCGCTCTTTGAGGCGGAGGAACCTCTGCAAGCTGATGAGTGGTTGAATACCATTGAGTAGAAGTTGCATCTGTTGCGTCTGACTGAGGAGTTGAACACTGAGTATGCTTCCCACCAACTGCACGGCCCGGCTGGTATTTGGTGGAGTCACTACCGCTCCACGTTGCCTCTTAATGTCCCGATCACTTGGGACCAGTTTAAAGCGGCTTTCCATGGGAATTACATTCCTCCAGGGTTGATGGCTATAAAGCACACTGAGTTCATGAGATTAACCCAAGGCAATAAGAGTTTGACGGAATACCTGCAAGCCTTTAACAACCTTGCAAGGTATGCAACTGAGTTTGTGGATACTGATGCTAAGAAGATTGCTAGCTTCAAGCGTGGCCTCGGTCCAAAGCTGATGAAGACCATGGGCACTAGCAAATGTGCTACTTTTAATGATTTTATCAGTGATGCCCTGACCCAAGAGAACAATAATTCTATCTATGTTGCTTCTAAGAGCCGCAAGAGGGCCCTTGAGGCGAGTGCTTCACAGTCCCGAGCTCCAGCTGCACCGAGGGCTCCCCCTCACCCTCCTACCACGAGTGCTAAGTTCCGTCCCCTGAAGAAGGCTCCAGCTAAGACTGGGTTTCACAAAGCATATATAGTGTCTCTGCCCAAGGGTAGTTCTGGCCAAGGCAGCTCCAGTGTCCCTCCAAGCAACATGCCTTGCTGGAACTGCAACAAACTAGGTCAATGGTCTAGGAATTGCCCATATCCTAAGAAAAATGCAAATCAAGGTGGCTGTCTGGGGCATGTTCATTATAATAGTATTGAAGAAATTCCATCTGGTGAGGAAGTCACTGCTGGTAAGTTCCTAGTTGACCAACATTCCGTAGTGGTGCTATTTGATTCAGGTGCTTCATATTCCTTTATTTGTCCTATGTTTGCATCGAAGTTTGCACACAAATTACATACTGTTGAAGATGGGGGTTATTGCATTAGAACGGCAAGTGGTAATATTTCCACAAGTCAAGTAGTAAAAGATGTAGAATTTGAAATAGAAGGGTGAAAGTACTCGCTTACTTTAGTGGTTTTGCCTAGATTAGGCATAGATGTTATTTTGGGCATGAATTGGATGAGTCAGAATGGGGTACTAATTGATACATCCACCCGGGTAGTTATGCTCAGAGATCCTACTGATCAAAAAGGTTTTCTAGTGCAACTTCCCCGGCAAATTGATCTTTCTAGTGAAGTTCATGCGGTGCAAGCGAAGGCATTAGCTGATATTCCCGTAGTGAGTGAGTTTCCTGATGTTTTTCCTGATGATTTGTCAGGACTGCCTCCAGATCGGGATATGGAGTTCAAAATAGAGTTGTTGCCTGGCACAACACCCATCTCTAGGAGACCCTATAGGATACCTCCGAATGAACTAGCTGAACTTAAGGTGCAGTTGAATGAACTTTTGAAGAAGGGGCTGATTTGTCCTAGTTCATCTCCGTGGGGATGTCCTAATATCTTTGTAAAGAAGAAGGACTAGTCATTAAAGATGTGCGTAGATTATAGGCCGCGGAATGCAGTCATTGTCAAGAATAAGTATCCTCTACCGCGCATCGACATCTTGTTTGATTAGTTGTCTAAGGCTAAAGTCTTTTTCAAGCTTGATCTGAGGTCTGGTTACCATCAAATTAAAATCCGTGTAGAAGATGTTCCAAAAACAGCTTTCTCTACAAGATACGATCTTTATGAGTATTTTGTTACGTCCTTCGGCTTGACCAACGCCCCCGCACACTTCATGTACTTGATAAATTCGGTGGTTATGCCCAAATTGGACAAGTTCATGGTGGTATTTATTGATGACATCTTGATATATTCTGAAAATAAGGAAGACCACGCTGAACATCTGCGTATAGTCCTCACAAGATTGCATGAACATCAACTGTATGCAATATTCAGTAAATGCAAATTCTGGCTTCGTGAAGTACCTTTCCTTAGGCATGTGTTGTCCGATGGGGGAATTATGGTGGATCCCGCTAAGGTACAAGAAGTACTGAACTGGAAGGCTCCTATCTCGGTTCACGAGGTCTAGAGTTTTCTTGGATTGGCTAGCTATTATCGTCGCTTCATCCCGTATTTCTCTAAAATAGCCAAGCCAATGACTCGGTTGCTGCAAAAAGACACCAGGTTTGTCTGGACTCCTAAGTGTGATGTGGCTTTTCACGAACTGCGAACCCTTCTAACCTCGGCTCTGGTTTTGGCGCAATCGGATATCAAGAAACCATTTGATGTGTATTGTGATGCCTCAGGCATAGGTTTGGGAGGTGTTCTAATGCAGGAAGGCCGAGTAATTGCATATACCTCTCGACAACTTTGGAAGCATGAGGTAAACTATCCAACACATGACTTAGAACTCACTGCAGTTGTTCATGCTTTGAAAGCATGGCGACATTATCTGTTGGGCAATGTTTGTAATATCTATACTGACCATAAAAGCCTCAAATATATCTTCACCCAACCCGAGTTGAATATGCATCAAAGAAGATGGCTTGAGTTGATTAAAGATTATAATCTCCAAGTGCACTATCATCCTGGCAAGGCAAATGTGGTTGCCGATGCTTTAAGCCGTAAGTCTCATTACCACTCCTTAGTTGAAAGTGATTTTCATCTGTCTCGCCTTCTACACCTAGCAATTCTGTACAACATCACTATCAGTTGCACTCCCAAGAGTAGAATTATTGAGCTCCAAAAGACTGACACTGGTATATTCCACATCAAGCGTAAGATGAAAGAGCAAGAAACTAAACGTTTCTAGGTAGATTAAGAGGGTGTGCTATGGTTCAAGGATAGGTTAGTTGTGCCTAAGGACCACGAGCTTAGGAATCATATTATGTCTGAAGCACATTCCTCTAAGTTGTCCATCCATCCTGGTAGCAATAAGATGTATTACGATTTGAAGCCATACTATTGGTGGACCAAAATGCGGAAAGAGATAGCTGCATATGTTGCTAGGTGTGATACCTGCTGTAGGGTTAAGGCTATGCACATGAAAGTTGTATTACTCCAACCACTTTCTATCCCAGGTTAGAAATGGGAGGAGATAAGTATGGATTTCATTGTTGGACTTCCTCCTACTGTCAAGAATCATAACTCTATCTGGGTAATTGTAGATCATTTAACCAAGTCGGCTCACTTTATTCCTGCCCGAGTAGACTATCATCCTACTGACTATGCTGAGTTGTACTTCAATCAGATAGTCTGGCTCCATGGGATCCCTCACACTATCATTTCTGACCGTGGTCCGCAGTTCACTGCTCGTTTCTAGGAGCAGTTGCATCATCTTCTGGGAACCAAGTTAGTGAGAAGCTCTGCGTATCACCCCAGACGTCAGGTCAGACTGAACGAGTTAACCAAATATTGGAGGATATGTTATGGGCATGTGTTATTTTGTCCAAGGGTTCATGGGAGAAATGGTTTCCTTTAGCTAAGTCTTTGTACAATAATAGTTATCAGGAGAGCATTAAGATGGCCCCATTTGAAGCATTGTACGGTCGTAAGTGTAGAACCCCACTAAATTGGATAGAAGCTGGCGAGAGAAGGTATTATGGTATTGATTTTTTCAAGGAAGCTGAGGAACAAGTTCATACCATCAAAATACATATGGTTGTAGCTCAATCTAGACAGAAAAGTTACGCTGATCGCCATAGAAAACCAATCAAGTTTGAAGTTGGAGACTTCGTCTATCTGAAAGTTTCCCCTATGAAGAGTGTACATCGTTTTGGTGTGAAGCGGAAGCTTGCACCGAGATATGTGGGTCCTTTCTAGATTATAGGAAAGAGTGGAGCTGTCGCATATAAGTCTAGTTACCTCCTGAGATGAGCGCCATTTTCAATGTTTTCCATGTATCTCAGTTAAAGAAATGTCTTTGGGTTCCCGAAGAAAGAGTTCCATTAAGGGATATCAAGCTAAAGTCTAATCTAACTTACAAAGAAAAGCCAGTTCATGTGATTGATACTCAGGAGAGGGTAACTAGGAGTCGAGTGGTTAAGTGGTATAAAGTAATGTGGAGTAATCAGGGTAGTGAGAGTGATGCTACGTGGGAGCGAGAAGACTATTTACGTGAGGGTTATAAGGAATTCTATCAACAATGGTACGCTTTCCAAATCTCGAGATGAGATTTTTATAAGGGGGGAGGGTTGTAACACCTCAGTTGTTTGGCTTCCATAATTGCATTGCATTTCATAAGCATGAGCATCATTCATCTCATTCATGTCTTTATTTTGTTTGCAACATGAGTATGCAACATACTCTAATATGTTTGTTCATAATTGATGTGTTTATGAAATGTGAGTGGTGCAACTTGTAGATACAACATGGGGTCTCATACTTGGAAACATGGAAATGTTGTTAGTATACCATGATAAGCTTAATTGTTGCAACAAGGTCTTGAAACATATGCAACATGGTAGTGCAACATTTTGGTGGAAATATTGTTTTGCTTGTTTCAATTTATGTGACACTTGGAATTGTGAGTAACCAAGGTGTAGAGTGGCTAATTATATCCTATAACACCTTAATTACACTTAGGGTAATTAGTGGAGCAATGTTCATGTTGACCAAAATGCCCAAATTGCCCTTCTAAGTGTTGTTGACTAGGTTTTGACACTAGAATGCTTTAGTTTGACTATTTAAAAAGTCTAGCTTAGAGATCTTGCATGGAGAAGCAACCTTAATCAAAGTGGTAGAGAATTTCATAAGGAACAAAAGTTCTAATATGGCCATCTCATGAAAATGATCAGAACATGCTCAAAAATGGCCCACAAGTCAGTTTGAGGGGCTGCCCAACACTTAGAAAATTTCTAAGTCTGAAATTGAAATTTCAGTTTCAATGTACCACACTTCGACACCATGTAACTCACAAACTAGGCCGAACCAGCCCAAGCTTCAATGGACAAACTTGTAGACCTCACATTACTCTACAATTTTGATGTTTATAGTTTTCACTAATTACGCCAGGTCAGGGAGATATAAGGCATCAAAATTCACCTGTCAGTCGGTCACTCCACCTCCATTCAGAGAACAATGCCGTCTATAGTGGCCGACCGGGGTCAGACGCTGGCCGCCGCGTGGGAGCGCCGTGGCGCCCGTACGCTGGCCGTGGCCCCACCGGTCAGGCCGCGAGGTCCTCAAGGACGCCACGAAGCCGACACTCACCTCACTCGCGCCTCTGCCCTCCTCTCTCGCTCTCTCCATGCCCAGGTGGACGCATCGAGCCACCATCGCCGCCGCGCGCTTCTCCGTGGCTGTGCACGCTCTTCATCGCACCACTGGCCGATTCACCACGTCCACAGCCTCGCCACCACCTCATGCACCTTGTCGACCTTCCATTTCGAGTAACCGAGCCAAGGTAAAGGGCACATTGCCGTTTCCACCACCGTGAGATCTCACCGGCGTTCATCCGCGTGATGGCTCGTGTAACAGAACCGACCAAATTATAAGAGCACAAGTACAAAAACAAGCACCGAAGCGCTCAATTTTTCGAACTTGAGCCCATATAATCCCGGTAGTCAATCGAAACCACGAAGGATTTCAAACCAACTTGCTTACAACCAGGATCGCATCATTCAACATACAACATCATACGTTACATTTCACAAATAGTTCTGAAATAAGTTTACACACCCGGAGTCGTAATTATTACAAACCAAGTTTATAAAAGTAGCGGAAGCAAACACACGCTAGTTGTTTAACTACTGCCAGTCTTGCTGATCAACATCCCACAAAAGCATAAGGAAAGTACATAAAAGATGATCACGCCCAAGTGATCTAGTCTTCGTCACCCGCAGGGTGGAGACAATTTTTGCAGAAACCTTGGTAGAGCATATCATCTGCAACAGGAGGGAATAAACCCTGAGTACTGGAATGTACTCAGCTAGACTTACCCGTCGAAAACCAGAAATAAGATGACACCAAGCATTATGCAAGGCTTACACAAGGGGCTAGCTGACATAACATTTTGCATAAAGGCATAAGTGATTGAAACTCTTATAGCCTGTACTAGCAGTTATTTTTAGCATTTACCTGTCATCTATCTTAGCACCTGTACTAAGCATGCACTTGATTATAATCAAACAACATTATTATTATATCCATAGCAGGTATATCATTGTGGCAACATTATATCATTCACTTAACCATCTGTTCATTTAATGAGATCTACGTTGCCGCTGCTCAAGTCAAGTGCTCACTAACCGGGAGCGACGGCGATTCGAATCGAATTCCTATCCAGCTGGAGGGGTATTTCTAACACTCACCGTGCAGACCCCTGCCAGGGTCGCACAGGCCACCGTTTCATATGATTCAGGAATCGCGGGTCCGAATAATGTCGTGACCCTAAGGGCGACACTCTGCCAGGTGATAGGGACTCTAACCCCCCTTGGTCTCACGCCAATGTCTCCAAGCACATCCTTTCTCTCCTCCAAGAAGCAACCTACCATTCGATTCCCGGCCTGAATCATATTACTCGGCTTCGCGGTCGGAACGGCTTATCCGGCCAACTAAGTGTTAGACTGCGTTCAACATGACTCAAGGACGTACAGCGAATCGGTCCTTAAACGACTCAGACGGGCATAGCTCCACACCCAAGACGTGAAGTGTCTTGCGGCTGTACTATCGAACTCCCGCCCGGTCTCAATTTCATTGTTAAGCATGGTTCCATCCACGATAGCCATAAAGCCACTCGTGATTCCTTCCTACATCTCGCGGATGACCGGAAATCACCCGACTTCTACCGTACTAAGCAGGGCTAAGCATTGACACGTGCCTAAACCTAATATAGGATTAAGTACGATATCTGGACAAGGACAGGTATAAAGCAACAAGTGTTTTCATGTAACTCCTACAACGTAATGCAGTAAACAATTAAAAGTACTCAAGATTAATTTATAAATCAGTAGGTTCAGCATGCACCGGGGCTTGCCTTTCAGAAAGGTCGAAGGCCGGTGATCAGGACACTCAGGTAGATCTTCGGCAGGAGCTTCGTCGCCGGCTGGTTCCTCTAGCTGCTCCGGCTGGTCCTGGACTTCCTCCGGAATCACAGGCTCGAATTCAAGGAGAGTTACCCCCTCCGGTACACCTATTGCATGAATGCACAATAAATATCATGGATGCATAAAGGTGCAACATGCTCGGAATGAAATGCATTTCAGAAATAAAATATAATAATCTAATCAAGTTATTTTATTCGTACGTGCAAATCTCTTCTCCGGTGGAGAAGTACTTACCTAAGCTACTCAACCTAAGATACAGCCGTTCTTCTTTGGTTAAGGCCCTAACACCTAGCAATACAAGAGTAATATTACTTAGGTTACCACAGTAAGACATTCTGGACAGCAACTACTTGTTTCTAACATAACTGGAGATTCCTAAATCCAAAAGATATGGTCTAACACAATCTGGAAAGCTTAAGAAATGCACCACAAAATATTTTCAGACTACAACACTTAATTCCAAAGTTTACCTAGTCGAAATTACAAAGTTCCAGAATCTGTTCTCTCTAAACAGAGAGCAGTCAATTCTGGACTGTCACTTTAAACAGCAATAACTCCCAAACTACTAAGCCAAATGCTCCCAAATTTTGACACAAGCTCATTTACAAATTTTACTACAACTTTGGTATTTACAAGTTTTCCAGCAACCACCTTTATCCAAGGTCAAACCTAGAAATACTATCAGCTGTCCAGAAAACCTAAAATTGTAAAGGTTAAATATTTATTGATGTGGCAAACATTCTCTAAGACCAAACTAATACTACTACAAGTTCACAAAGGTCACAAAAACACCAGAAAGTAAGGTGTGCCCACCTAGAATATTTATTTAAACTCATTTCTTAATTTACTTAAGTAATTAAGTGGAATTTCAAACATATATTTAAACTATTCCTAAAATTCTACAAAAATTACAGGAGACTCTCTGACCCAAAAACAGGCTACTGTAAAAATTTGAACTAAATTTATTCATAGGAACTTCCTACACAAAATTCCCAAGCCAAAAAGGCTGATTTTTGTATAAATAACAAAGCATAGTAAAAAGTGTCAAACAACAGATTTCCTAATTTTCTTAGACACTCTAGGGTACCAAGACATTCTTCAAAAATTTATATGAACATTGCACAAGTAGGAAAATTACAAAAATTCATTTAAGTATTTCCTAAAATAACAAGATATTATTATAACTTGAAAAGTACTTAAGCACTACTGCCCAAATTTTTACCAGAGCTAGAGCAAGTATAAATTAGTCTACCCACCAAATTTCATAATTTTGGGAACACTAAAACTCAAGATATAATTTAAACAAGTTTGCATGTGCTTTAAAACACATTTCAAAGACCTATTTAAATATCCCAAAAACTAAACATCACATAGCAAACTTATATTTTTCTAAAATACTACACATCATGTAGATCCTAACAAAATTCATCTCATGATTTTTGAGCAAGTAAAACCCTAGATCTACATTTTCCAAACATTATCTCAAATCTGTGGCAATTAAAAAAAAAGAAAACAAAACTAAAACCGAAATCCCACTAAAGGGCCGGCCTACAGGCCGACGTGGCCCAATCTCTCGGCGTGGCCCACTCCCGCGCGCGGCCTGCTACGGCTCCCGCCCGCGCGCGCGTGCGACTGACCGGATGGCCCCACCGGTCAGCGAGAGAGAGGCGGAGGAGGGTGACTGTGGTCGCCGGAACTCGCCGTCGGTGAGTCGGCCGGTGAAACTGGATGAACGAGCATATCCACGTCATCGAACTACATCGATTGGTGGCAAGAACGGGGCGGCGGAGCAACGGGAAAGCACTCGCCGTCGGTCATGGCGGACCACCGGCACGGTGGTGGCGAAATCTCGCCGCCGGTGAGCCTGACGTCCCAACCCTAACCCTCGATGAGCATCCCCATTCTACCTCGACCCTAACACACCTACAAGTGGGCGATAGAGACGCCTCGAGACCCCTGGCCACGGAGAGCCATCGCGCGGAGGAACTCCGGCGAGGTACCGCGGCAGCGGAAAACGAAAATGCAACCCTACCGAGGCGCGATTGGCTACGTGGAGTGGACGGTGAGGTAGCGGGCTTCAAGGCAGAGCTGTGGACGCGTTTTTGTGGGCGGCAGTGCGGTGGAGAGCGCGCACGAGCTCGCCGGAGTGGAGGCGGGAGCTGCGCTCGGTTGTTCCGCCCGGTGGAGGGGAGAACGGAAGGGAGAGGGAGGTGTGGCGCGAGTGAGGCAGAGACCGTCGTCGTGGCGGCCTTGAAGGCTTGGTGACCTGACGGGTGGGACCGCGGCCGGCGTACGGCTGCCACCGCACGGCCACGCGTTGGCGTTGCCCTGCCATCGGTCGGCCACCGACTGAAGAATGCTTGACTGAATCGACGAGGCCGAAATGGTGACTGACAGAGCAACTTTGTCGATGATTATCTCCTAAACCAGCTCGAGTTAGTCAAAGATGATTACACCAATCTTGTAGAGCTACATGAGGGCTACAAGTTTGTCAATTGGAGTTTGGACTGGTTCGGCCTGGATTTGAAACCACAGAGCTCCAAAGTGGTGCACTTCAAAACTGAAACGTGTTTTCAGTCAGTGAACCAGACTGAAACCCTATTTTCAAGACACCACAACTCCTAAACCATTTAGAACTAGGTGATGGTGGTATTGACAATGTTGTAGAGCTATGTGCGGACAACAACTTTGTCAATTGGCTCAAAGACTGGTTCGGCCTAGTTTGTGAGTTACAAGTTGCCAAAGTGAGGTACAGTGAAACGGTTTTCAGCTTCACACTTAGCCAAAAATTGCTAAGTCCCAAAACAGCCTCTAATACTGACTTGTGGGCCATTTTTGAGCATGTTCTGATCATTTTCATGAGATGGCCACATTAGAACTTTTGTTCCTTATGAAATTCTCTACAACTTTACTTAAGGGTGCTCCTCCATGCAAGATTTCTAAGCTGGACTTTTTAATTGGTCAAACCAGATCATTCTAGGGGTCCAACTTAGTCAACCACATTTGGAAGGGCAATTTGGTAATTTTGGTCAACATGAACATTGCTCCACTACTTACCCTAAATGTAATTAAGGTGTTATAAGACCTAATTAGCCACTCTACACATTGGTTGCACAAAATTCCTAGTGTCACTTACTTTGGAACAAGTAATTCAATACTTTCTCCCAAATGTTGCAAGCTCATGTTGCACATGTTGCATGAGTGTGTTGCATAACACTTGCCAATTATGTTACACTAAAGTGGTTGACATGTCTCACAAAGGAAATTGCACATAAGGTACTTGTGTGTTGCACACTACTCACTTCTTTACTTCACATGAAATATAAACATATGTGGCAATGTTTCCAAAGCATGTTTCACATATTATAAACTTATGCATGAAATGAATGATGCTTGCTTATGCTTATGCAAGTGCAATGCAATTAAGGAGCTAAACACCTGAGGTGTTACAGACCTCCCCCCTTATAAAAATCTTGTCCCGAGATTTGGAACGCGTACCATTTTTCATAGAATTCCTTATAATCATCCCGTAAATAGTCTTCCCGTTCCCATGTAGCGTCACTTTCACTACCCTGATTACTCCACATTACTTTATACCACTTAACCACTTTGCTTCTAGTCACTCGTTCCTGAGTATCGATCACTCAGACTGGCTTTTCTTCGTAAGTTAGATCGGATTCCAGCCTGATATCTCCTAAAGGGACTCTTTCCTCAGGAACTCGAAGACACTTTTTGAGCTGAGATACATGGAAGACGTTGAATATGGCACTCATTTCTGGAGGTAACTGGAATTTATACGCAACAGCTCCACTCTTGCCTATGATTTGGAAAAGACCCACGTATCTTAGCGCAAGTTTCCGCTTAACACCAAAACGTTGGACACTCTTCATTGGAGAAACTTTCAGATACACGAAGTCTCCAACTTCAAACTCGAGTGGTTTTCTACGACGATCAGCATAACTTTTCTATCTAGCTTGGGCTACAGCCATATGTTTTTGGATGGTACGGACTTGTTCCTCAGCTTCCTCAACAAAAGCAATACCATAAAATCTTCTCTCACCAGCTTCTATCCAATTTAGTGGGGTTCTACACTTACGACCGTACAAAGCTTCGAATGGGGCCATCTTAATACTCTCTTGGTAACTATTATTGTACGAGAATTCGGCCAGAGGTAACCATTTTTCCCAAGAACCCTTGGATGATATTACACATGCCCACAACAGATCTTCCAAGATTTGGTTAACCCGTTCCGTCTGTCCTGAGGTTTGGGGGTGATAAGCAGAGCTTCTCACTAACTTGGTTCCCAGAAGGTGATGCAAGTGTTCCCAAAAGCGAGCAGTGAACTGGGGACCACGGTCAGATATGATAGTACGAGGTATCCCATGGAGCCGGACTATCTGATTGAAGTACAATTCAGCATAGTCAATGGGACGATAGTCCACTCTAACTGGAATGAAGTGAGCTGATTTGGTCAAACGATCCACAATTACCTAGATGGAGTTATGATTTTTGACAGTAGGAGGAAGTCCGACAATAAAATCCATACTTATTTCTTCCCATTTCCAACCTGGGATAGAAAGTGGTTGAAGTAACCCAGCTTTCATGTGCACAGCTTTAACTCTACAGCAGGTGTCACACCGGGCCACATATGCAGCTATTTCTTTCTGCATCTTGGTCCACCAATAGTATGGCTTCAAATCATAATACATCTTATTGCTACCAGGATGGATGGACAACTTAGAGGAGTGTGCTTCAGACATAATATCATTTCTAAGCTCTCGGTCCTTAGGTACAACTAACCTATCCTTGAACCATAGTACACCCTCTTCATCTATCCTGAACTGTGTAGTTTCTTGCTCTTTCATCTTACGCTTGATGTGGAATATACCAGTGTCAGTCTTTTGGAGTTCAATAATTCTGTTTTTGAGAGTACAACTGACAGTGATGTTGTACAAGACTGCTAGATGTAGAAGGCGAGATCGATGAAAATCAGTTTCAACTAAGGAATGGCAATGAGACTTACGGCTTAAAGCATTCGCAACCACATTTGCCTTGCCAGGATGATAGTGCACTTGAAGGTTATAATCCTTAATCAACTCGAGCCATCTTCGTTGACGCATATTTAACTCGGGTTGGGTGAAGATGTATTTGAGGCTTTTGTGGTCTGTGTAGATATTGCAAACATTGCCTAACAGATAGTGTCGCCAGGCTTTCAAAGCATGAACGACTGCAGCGAGTTCTAAGTCATGTGTTGGATAATTCGCCTCATGTTTTCGAAGTTGTCGAGAGGTATATGCAATTACTCGGCCTTCCTGCATCAGAACACCTCCCAAACCTATGCCTGAGGCATCACAATAAACATCAAATGGTTTCTCGATATCCGGTTGTGCCAAAACTGGAGCTGAGGTTAGGAGAGTTCGCAGCTTGTGAAAAGCCGCATCACACTCAGGAGTCCAGACAAACCTGGTGTCTTTTTGTAGCAACCGAGTCATTGGCTTGGCTATTTTGGAGAAATCCGGGATGAAGCGACGATAATAGCCAGCCAAACCAAGGAAACTCCAGACCTCGTGAACCGAGATAGGAGCTTTCCAGTTCAGTACTTCTTGTACCTTGGCGGGGTCCACCATAATTCCCCCATCGGACAACACATGCCCAAGGAAAGGTACTTCTCGAAGCCAGAATTCGCACTTACTGAACTTTGCGTATAGTTGATGTTCACGCAGTCTTGTGAAGACTATACGCAGATGTTCAGCATGATCTTCCTCATTTACAGAATATATCAGGATGTCATCAATAAATACCACCACAAACTTGTCCAATTCGGGCATAAACACCGAATTCATCAAGTACATAAAGTGTGCGGGGGCATTTGTCAAGCCGAAAGACATAACAAGATACTCATAAAGACCGTATCTGGTAGAAAAGGCTGTCTTTGGAACATCTTCCGGGCGGATTTTAATTTGATGGTAGCCAGATCTTAGATCGACCTTGGAGAAAACTTTAGCTTTAGACAACTGATCGAACAACATGTCGATACGTGGTAGAGGGTACTTATTTTTGACAGTGACTGCATTGAGAGGTCTATAATCTACGCACATCTGCAACGACTGATCCTTCTTCTTTACAAAGATAGCAGGACATCCCCACGGCGACGAATTAGGACGAATCAACCCCTTCTTCAAAAGTTCATTCAATTGCACCTTAAGTTCAGCGAGTTCATTTGGAGGCATCCTATAGGGTCTCCTAGAGATGGGAGCTGTGCCAGGTAACAACTCAATTTTAAATTCCACATCCCGATCCGGAGGGAGTCCCGGCAAATCATCGGGAAAAACGTCCGGAAACTCATTCACTACTGGAATTTCGGTCAACGCCTTTGCTTGCACAGCATGAACTTCCCTAGACAAATCAACTTTTCTAGGAAGTTGTACCAGAAAACCCTTTTGATCTGTAGGATCTCTGAGCATAACTACCCGCGTGGATGTATCAATGAGTACCCCATTTTGACTCATCCAATTCATGCCCAGAATAACATCTATGCCTAAACCCGGCAAAACCACTAAGGCAAGCGAGTACTTTCGCCCTTCTATCTCAAGCTCAAGATTCCCCACTACTTTATTTGTGGAAATATTCCCACTTGCTGCGCTAATACAATAACCCCCACCTTCAACAGTATGCAATTTGTGTGCAAACTCTGATGCAAACTTAGGGCTGATAAAGGAATGCGAAGCACCTGAATCAAAAAGTACTACTGCAGGGTGTTGGTCAACTAGGAACTTACCAGCAGTGACAACCTCACCAGATGGGATTTCCTCAATACTGTTATAATGAGCGTGCCCTTGACGGCCACCTTGGTTGACATTCTTCTTAGGGTATGGACAGTTCCTGGACCAATGGCCTGGCTTGTTTCAGTTCCAGCAAGGCATGTTGCTAGGAGGGACACTGGAGATGCCTTGGCCCGAATTACTCTTTGGCAGAGCCACTGTATATGCCTTGTGAAACCCAGTCTTCACTGGCGCCTTCTTTTGCGGAGGACGGAACTTAGCACTTGTGGCAGGAGGGCGAGGAGGAGCCCTCGGGGCAGCTGGAGCTCGAGACTGTGAAGCACCTGCCTCAAGTGCCCTCTTGCAGCTCTTAGAAGCAGCATAGATAGAATTATTGTTCTCTTGAGTCAGAGCATCACTGATAAATTCATTGAAAGTAGTGCACTTGCTAGTGCCCATAGTCTTCATCAGCTTTGGGCCGAGGCCTCTTTTAAAGCTAGCAATTTTCTTGGCATCGGTATCCACAAACTCGGTGGCATACCTTGCCAGGTTGTTGAAAGATTGCAGGTATTCAGTCAAGCTTTTATTACCCTGCGACAGCCTCATAAATTCTGTGTGCTTGATAGCCATAAGACCTGGAGGAATATAGTTCCCACGAAATGCGGCCTTGAACTGATCCCAAGCAATCGGGACATTTGCAGGCAATGTGGAACGATAGTGGCTCCACCAAATACCCGCTGGACCATGTAGTTGGTGAGAAGCATATTCAGTCTTTAGCTCATCAGTCAAGCGAAGCAGACGAAACTTTTGTTCAATAGTGTTCAACCACTCATCAGCTTGCAGTGGTTCCTCCGCCTCCTTAAAGAGCGGGGGCTTAGTATCAAGAAAGTCCTTGAAATCACTGTACTGATTCGGTTCTGGGCCCTGGCGGCCATGACGAGCCTCCCGGTTGGCAAGCTGGCGCATAGCATCTGCCAGCATGCGCTGCCCTTCGACCACGGTCTGCATTAACTCAGCCGGGGTAGGTGGTGGTGGAGGGGGTGGCTGTTCCTCGTCCTCATTGCCACGACCCCGACGGAGATTGTACGACATCTGCAAAATGCATAGCCAATGAGCATTGACGATGTGGGAAGTTTGTAGATGAATTATTGTAAATATGTCAAACTGACTTCATGAAATAGACTTCTCAAAATAATCATGGCACAATAATTCATCACAACCGCACAACCCATTCAAGCGGATCAATTGGCGCAATCATGCGAGAGAATCCAACAAGATGTACTTTGATAAAAGGTTCACTCACAAGGAGCACAACAGTTACTGAACCGTTTACGTTAATATCTATGTGATTTTTGATCTTTCGTCCGGTACTTGGATTCGATTTCAAAGTTTTAGTTGACTGAGAAAGGCTACTTCAAACTGACCACAAAGAGACTTCTCAACGGTAGAGTTCCATGGTGGATCATGACTAGCCACCTCGATACCAGCGCGTGCCAAGCAGCACAACCTTATGTCGCGCGCCATAGGAGGCCCTCGGTTTTGTTGCGGCACCGAAGGGTGCTAATCGTGACACCATCATCGAACGCCACACAACAAGACATCCAATTACGATCGAAATTAATAGGTTCCAACTAAACATCTAGGAAACATAGGGTTCGACCTTACATCCCAAAAGTCAAGTTATTACAAAGCTTCACTCCAACATATGGAGGGCACAAAAGACAACCCTAACATCATAGCTACGTGATAACTACTCTAAGCATCGTCCTCAGAGTCGGTGTCAAGGATCTCCCCGCCGTCCTCATCACTAACAGGCTCTAACTCCTCATCTTCTTCTTCTTCTTCTGGTTCTTCTTCTGGTTCGGCATCTTGGGGCCCATTGACCTCCACTTCATCATCATTTTCAGCCATGAAGATTCCCGAACCCATGTCCTCATCTACGTTGATATTTCGAGGCAGCAGAGGATTTAGCTGGTTGTTCAGGCGGTGCACTTCTTCATGAAGATTGTCATCGTATTCTTCAGCATTCTCCAACTGTTGCTCGAGCTCAAACTGACGAGCTCTCAGAACGTTCTCCTCGTGCCAGCATTTACCTGTCATCTATCTTAGCACCTGTACTAAGCATGCACTTGATTATAATCAAACAACATTATTATTATATCCATAGCAGGTATATCATTGTGGCAACATTATATCATTCACTTAACCATCTGTTCATTTAATGAGATCTACGTTGCCGCTGCTCAAGTCAAGTGCTCACTAACCGGGAGCGATGGCGATTCGAATCGAATTCCTATCTAGCTGGAGGGGTATTTCTAACACTCACCGTGCAGACCCCTACCAGGGTCGCACAGGCCACCGTTTCATATGATTCAGGAATCGCGGGTCCGAATAATGTCGCGACCCCAAGGGCGACACTCTGCCAGATGATAGGGACTCTAACCCCCCCTTGGTCTCACGCCAATGTCCCCAAGCACATCCTTTCTCTCCTCCAAGAAGCAACCTACCATTTGATTCCTGGCCTGAATCACATTACTCGGCTTCGCGGTCGGAATGGCTTATCCGGCCAACTAAGTGTTAGACTGCGTTCAACATGACTCAAGGACGTACAGCGAATCGGTCCTTAAACGACTCAGACGGGCATAGCTCCACACCCAAGACGTGAAGTGTCTTGCGGCTGTACTATCGAACTCCCGCCCGGTCTCAATTTCATTGTTAAGCATGGTTCCATCCACGATAGCCATAAAGCCACTCGTGATTCCTTCCTACATCTCGCGGATGACCGGAAATCACCCGACTTCTACCGTACTAAGCAGGGCTAAGCATTGACACGTGCCTAAACCTAATATAGGATTAAGTACGATATCTGGACAAGGACAGGTATAATGCAACAAGTGTTTTCATGTAACTCCTACAACGTAATGCAGTAAACAATTAAAAGTACTCAAGATTAATTTATAAATCAGTAGGTTCAGCATGCACCGGGGCTTGCCTTTCAGAAAGGTCGAAGGCCGGTGATCAGGACACTCAGGTAGATCTTCGGCAGGAGCTTCGTCGCCGGCTGGTTCCTCTAGCTGCTCCGGCTGGTCCTGGACTTCCTCCGGAATCACAGGCTCGAATTCGAGGAGAGTTACCCCTCCGGTACACCTATTGCATGAATGCACAATAAATATCATGGATGCATAAAGGTGCAACATGCTCGGAATGAAATGCATTTCAGAAATAAAATATAATAATCTAATCAAGTTACTTTATTCATACGTGCAAATCTCTTCTCCGGTGGAGAAGTACTTACCTAAGCTACTCAACCTAAGATACAGCCGTTCTTCTTCGGTTAAGGCCCTAACACCTAGCAATACAAGAGTAATATTACTTAGGTTACCACAGTAAGACATTCTGGACAGCAGCTACTTGTTTCTAACATAACTGGAGATTCCTAAATCCAAAAGATATGGTCTAACACAATCTGGAAAGCTTAAGAAATGCACCACAAAATATTTTCAGACCACAACACTTAATTCCAAAGTTTACCTAGTCGAAATTACAAAGTTCCAGAATCTGTTCTCTCTAAACAGAGAGCAGTCAATTCTGGACTGTCACTTTAAACAGCAATAACTCCCAAACTACTAAGCCAAATGCTCCCAAATTTTGACACAAACTCATTTACAAATTTTACTACAACTTTGGTATTTACAAGTTTTCCAGCAACCATATTTATCTAAGGTCAAACCTAGAAATACTATCAGCTGTCCAGAAAACCTAAAATTGTAAAGGTTAAATATTTATTGATGTGGCAAACATTCTCTAAGACCAAACTAATACTACTACAAGTTCACAAAGGTCACAAAAACACCAGAAAGTAAGGTGTGCCCACCTAGAATATTTATTTAAACTCATTTCTTAATTTACTTAAGTAATTAAGTGGAATTTCAAACATATATGTAAACTGCTCCTAAAATTCTACAAAAATTACAGGAGACTCTCTGACCCAAAAACAGGCTACTGTAAAAATTTGAACTAAATTTATTCATAGGAACTTCCTACACAAAATTCCCAAGCCAAAAAGGCTGATTTTTGTATAAATAACAAAGCATAGTAAAACGTGTCAAACAACAGATTTCCTAATTTTCTTAGACAATCTAGGGTACCAAGACATTCTCCAAAAATTTATATGAACATTGCACAAGTAGGAAAATTACAAAAATTCATTTAAGTATTTCCTAAAATAAAAAGATATTATTATAACTTGAAAAGTACTTAAGCACTACTGCCCAAATTTTTACCAGAGCTAGAGCAAGTATAAATTAGTCTACCCACCAAATTTCATAATTTTGGGAACACTGAAACTCAAGATATAATTTAAACAAGTTTGCATGTGCTTTAAAACACATTTCAAAGACCTATTTAAATATCCCAAAAACTAAACATCACATAGCAAACTCATATTTTTCTAAAATACTACACATCATGTAGATCCTAACAAAATTTATCTCATGATTTTTGAGCAAGTAAAACCCTAGATCTACATTTTCCAAACATTATCTCAAATCTATGGCAATTAAAAAAAAGAAAACAAAACTAAAACTGAAATCCCACTAAAGGGCCGGCCTACAGGCCGACGTGGCCCAATCTCTCGGCGTGGCCCACTCCCGCGCGCGGCCTGCTACGGCTCCCGCCCGCGCGCGCGTGCGACTGACCGGATGGCCCCACCGGTCAGCGAGAGAGAGGCGGAGGAGGGTGGCTGTGGTCGCCGGAACTCGCCGTCGGTGAGTCGGCCGGTGAAACTGGATGAACGAGCATATCCACGTCATCGAACTACGTCGATTGGTGGCAAGAACGGGGCGGCGGAGCAATGGGAAAGCACTCGCCGTTGGTCATGGCGGACCACCGGCACGGTGGTGGCGAAATCTCGCCGCCGGTGAGCCTGACGTCCCAACCCTAACCCTCGATGAGCATCCCCATTCTACCTCGACCCTAACACACCTACAAGTGGGCGACAGAGACGCCTCGAGACCCCTGGCCATGGAGAGCCGTCGCGCGGAGGAACTCCGGCGAGGTACCGCGGCGGCGGAAAACGAAAATGCAACCCTACCGAGGCGCGATTGGCTACGTGGAGTGGACGGTGAGGTAGTGGGCTTCAAGGTGGAGCTGTGGATGTGTTTTTGTGGGCAGCAGTGCGGTGGAGAGCGCGCACGAGCTCACCGGAGTGGAGGCGGGAGCTGCGCTCGGTTGTTCCGCCCGGTGGAGGGGAGAACGGAAGGGAGAGGGAGGTGTGGCGCGAGTGAGGCAGAGACCGTCGTCGTGGCGGCCTTGAAGGCCTGGTGACCTGACGGGTGGGACCGTGGCCGGCGTACGGCTGCCACCGCATGGCAACGCGTCGGCATTGCCCTGCCGTCGGTCGGCCACCGACTGAAGAACGCTTGACTGAATCGACGAGGCCGAAACGGTGACTGACAGAGCAACTTTGTCGATGATTATCTCCTAAACCAGCTCGAGTTAGTCGAAGATGATTACACCAATCTTGTAGAGCTACATGAGGGCTACAAGTTTGTCAATTGGAGTTTGGACTGGTTCGGCCTGGATTTGAAACCACAGAGCTCCAAAGTGGTGCACTTCGAAACTGAAACGTGTTTTCAGTCAGTGAACCAGACTGAAACCCTATTTTCAAGACACCACAACTCCTAAACCATTTAGAACTAGGTGATGGTGGTATTGACAATGTTGTAGAGCTATGTGCGGACAACAACTTTGTCAATTGGCTCAAAGACTGGTTCGGCGTAGTTTGTGAGTTACAAGTTGCCAAAGTGAGGTACAGTGAAACGGTTTTCAGCTTCACACTTAGCCAAAAATTGCTAAGTCCCAAAACAGCCTCTAATACTGACTTGTGGGCCATTTTTGAGCATGTTCTGATCATTTTCATGAGATGGCCACATTAGAACTTTTGTTCCTTATGAAATTCTCTACAACTTTACTTAAGGGTGCTCCTCCATGCAAGATTTCTAAGCTGGACTTTTTAATTGGTCAAACCAGATCATTCTAGGGGTCCAACTTAGTCAACCACATTTGGAAGGGCAATTTGGTAATTTTGGTCAACATGAACATTGCTCCACTACTTACCCTAAATGTAATTAAGGTGTTATAAGACCTAATTAGCCACTCTACACATTGGTTGCACAAAATTCCTAGTGTCACTTACTTTGGAACAAGTAATTCAATACTTTCTCCCAAATGTTGCAAGCTCATGTTGCACATGTTGCATGAGTGTGTTGCATAACACTTGCCAATTATGTTACACTAAAGTGGTTGACATGTCTCACAAAGGAAATTGCACATAAGGTACTTGTGTGTTGCACACTACTCACTTCTTTACTTCACATGAAATATAAACATATGTGGCAATGTTTCCAAAGCATGTTTCACATATTATAAACTTATGCATGAAATGAATGATGCTTGCTTATGCTTATGCAAGTGCAATGCAATTAAGGAGCTAAACACCTGAGGTGTTACAGCTCGCCGTGGCTAGCACAACACCGTGCACCTCCGCTTTCCCTAGCGCATGTTCCTTCTTCCCTACCAACCGTAGATGCTCTAGTGTTGACGCAACCACAAATGCTGGCTAGGCTGGGCCGGAACGCGACCGCGCCCTGCCACACCATGGCCGCCGCCGGGGAGCTCTCGTGGCCAAACTCCACTACTTTCACCTGGCTAGTAGCAGTAGCACTATTAGGTTCGTTTTGGCCCCAGGAAGCTCGTGCGCGTCCTATCTAGCTGTCTAGCGGCCAGAGTTGTCGGAGCGCCGCTGGGCTCCATTGCCAAGCCGCCGTCACCATGGTTGACCTGCTTCGAGCTCGGTAGGGGTTAGGATTGGGGGGTCACCAGACGCGGAAGGATGAGGCGAACCTAATGGTGCCCGCCGCCTCGCCGGAATCGCCACCGGCGACGAGCTCCGGTCACCACCGTCCTCCTCTGCCTCTCCCTCTCTCTGGCCTGAGGGCCCGCTCTGTCAGCGACCACGCGTGCGGGTGGGAGTTCATAGCAGGCCACGCGCGATCTGGGCCACGCTGGCGGGTCGGGCCGGCCCAGTAGCCCTTTTGGGTTTGGAATTTTGGGTTTTCTTTATTTATTTCACCGTTTTGAATGTTGTTTGTGATTTTCATATCTAGGGTTTGACTTATCCAAAAATTGTGATTTAAATTTTTCTGGACTTTGTATTAAGTGTAGTATTTAGGAAAAATATCAAATATATATGTGCTTTTTATTTTCTAGAAGATTTAATTAGGCCTTTGAAATGTGTTTTAAAATGAATGCAAAATAGTTAAATGGATAACTTGAGTTGTATTGTCTCAAAAATTATGAAATTTGGTGGGTATGTTGTTTCATGTCCATACTAGCTCTGGTAAAAATTTGGGTACTAGTGCTTGAGTACGTTTCAAGTTATGGTGTTATCATGTTATATTAGAAGACACTTGAATGAATTTTAATAATTTTTTTGTATGTGCAATGCTCATGAAATATTATGGAGAGTGTCCTGGTACCCTTAGGTTGCTATGAAAAATATGGTTTCTGTTGTTTGATACTTTTCAATGTGATTTATTAATTATGCAAAAATCAGCATTTTTGGCTTGTGAATTTTGTGTAGGGAGTTTCATTCAATAACTTTAGTTTAAATTTTTATAGCAGCCTCCTAGTAAGGTAGAGAGTCTCCTGTAATTTTGGTAGAATTTTCTGAGTGGCTTGCATATAAGTTTAATTTCCCACTTAATTAATTATGTAAATTAAGAAAGGGGTTAAAATAAATGACTTGGGTTGGCACACCTTACTTTCTGGTTGTTTTGGGTCATGTGTTAACCAGTAGTGTCATTAGTTTTGTCATAAGAGTAGTTTGACACATGAATAAATATTTAATTTTCACAGTTCTAGGTTCTCTGGATAGCTGATAGCATTTTTGGGTTTGAACCTTGATAAAGGTGTTTGCTGGGAAACTTGTGCATACCAAAGTGGTAGTAAACTTGTTAAACTAGCTTGTGTCAAAATTTGGTGGCATTTGGCCTAGTAGTCTAGGAGTTGTAGCTGTTTAAAGTGGCTGTCCAGAAATGGTTGCTCTCTGTTTGGAGAGGACATATTTCTGGAACTTTAGAATTTCAACTAGGTAATCTTTGAAATTGAGTATTGAGGTCTGAAAATAAATTGTAGAGGATTTTATACACTTTCCAAATTGTCTTGTATCATGCCATTTGGATTTTTGAATCTACAGTTGCAATGGAAATACTTAGCTACTGTCCAGAATGTGTTGTTGTGATATTTTGTGCTTGGTTGGTGGTACCCTTAAGTAATGTTGTTCTTGTGATTGTTAGGTGTTAGGGCCTTAACTAAGGATGAACATTTATGCATTAGGTTATGTAGATTAGTTAAGTACTTCTCTACCGGAGAAGAGATTTGCACTTATATTGAAGTAATTTGAATAGAGCACTGGATTGTTGTAATACATTTCATTCCGAGCATGCTGCATTCCTTCTTATGCATCCATGAGATTTATTATGCATTCATGTAATAGGTGTACCAGAGGGAGTGACACTCCTCGAGTTCAAGGGATCGATTCCAGAGGAGGTTCAGGAGCAGCCGGGAGAACCTAAAGAGGCAGCCAGCGAAGGAAACGCCATTGACGAGCTACCGGAGTGTCCGGATCATCGCCCTTCCTCGTTCCTGAAAGGCAAGCCCCAGTGCATGCTGACCCAATTGTATTATATATATTAATATTGAGTACTTTTACTTGTTTACTGCATTAAGTTGTAGGAGTTGTGTGAAAACACTTGTTGCATTATACCTATCCTTGTCCAGATATCATACTTGAATCCTAAATTAAGTTTAGGCACGTGTCAATGCTTAGCCCTGCTTAGTCCGGTAGAAGTCGGGTGATTTCCAGTCATCTGCGAGATGTAGGAATGGGTCACGAGTGGCTATGTTGGCTATCATGGATGGAACCATGCCTTAAAATGAAATTGAGACCGGGCGGGAGTTCGATAGTGTAGCCGCAAGACACTTCATGTCTTGGGTGCGAAGCTATGCCCGTCTGAGTCGTTTAAGGACCGATTCGTTGTACGTCCTTGAGTCATGTTGAACGTAGTCTAACACTTAGTTGGCCAGATAAGTCGTTCCGACCGCGAATCCAAGTAATACAGTTTAGGCCGGGAATCGAATGGTAGGTCCCATCTTGGAGGTAGTAAGGATGTGCTTGGGGACATTGGCGTGAGACCAAGGGGGGGTTAGAGTCCCTAGCACCTAGCAGAGTGTCGCCCTTGGGGATGCGACATCAGTCGAACCCGTGGCTCCTTAACTATACCAAAGGTGACCTAAGCAGCCCTCGCTAGGCGTGACTCGGTGAGTGTTAGAAATACCCCTCCAGCTGGATAGGAATTCGATTCGAATCGCCGTCGCTCCTGGTTAGTGAGCACTTGACTTGAGCAGCGGCAACGTAGATCTCATTAAATTGAACAGATGGTTAAGCGAATGATATAATAATGCCATAATTTATACCTGCTATGGATATTATTGTTTGATTATAATCAAGTGAATGTTTAGTACAGGTGCTAAGATAGATGACAGGTAAATGCTAAAAATAACTGCTAGTACATGTTAAAAGAGTTCCAATTACTTATGCTTTTTCCACAAATGTGATGTCAGCCAGCTCCACTTATGAAAGCCTTGCATAATCCTTGGTGTCTCTTATTTTCCGTTTTAACGGGTAAGTCTAGCTGAGTACATTCCAGTACTCAGAGTTTATTCCCTCTTGTTGCAGATGACATGCTTTATCAGGGCTTCTGCAAGAACTGCCTCCACCCCGCGGGTGATGAGGACTAGATCACTCGGGCATGATCGTCTATTAGTTTACTTTCCTAAATGCTTTTGTGAGATGTTGATCTGTAAGACTGGCAGTGGTATTTGAACTAAGTGTGCATGTGTTATGCTTCCGCTACTTTATAAACTCGATTTGTAATAATTTGCGACTCCGTGTATTTTAAGTGATTTCCCGAACTACTTGTGAAATGTAACATGTGATGTGTTATGTTGAATGATGCGATCTTGGTTGTAAATGAGCTGGTTTGAAATCCTTCATGGTTTTGGTTGGCTACTGGGGTTATATGGGCTCAAGTTTAAAAAATTGAGCGTTTCAACGCTTGTTTTGTACTTGTGCTCTTATAATTTGGTCGGTTCTGCTACATCTAGCAGCCAGCCCAAGCAGGTCGCTCGGTCTGGTGATGACGGATGGGGCTATAGCCATCCTCGGCAGATTGATCTCTAATCGATTCTACCAAGGTTAGGGTTTCGGCTAGGCCCATAGTGACCCGATCGATGGACTCGATCAAATCGGAATTGTCGAGCCGCCTCCCTCAGTAGTGGGGAAACAGACGACGAGTTGCCAAAGAAGACAACCTTGAGAGTAATCTTGGGATCAGATCTATCGGTTCTAGTGTAGATTTAGTTGGCACAGGAGGAGCCTGCACCACCTTCATGACTTCAATGGAGCCATCCACACCAGTGGTCTAGGTGAACGTCCCAATCATGAAGGTTTAGCCCGTCGGGAGGACCATGGAAGCAGGGAAGATGATCATCTGGCTCGCCATGGGATCTGCATGCACACCCCATACCTAGCATGCCACTGTCAATGACATGTGGTCGATAGTCTACCGAGGGGTATGCCCATGGTAGTTGTTGGTATAAATTAATGTACACTCTACTTTATCTGCAAGCGCACAAATAACGTCTACCGATGTAGCACTTCACCAGGATGGCCTAGTTTTAATATCAAACCCAAAGGAACAGAGTATGGTCTTCTTAAATCTTAAGCTTTAATCCTTGAGTAGCTATCAAGGACTGAGAATTTTGAAGGTAGAGGGGATCACTAAGGCTATCTAATTCTACTTCAAGTATGAAATGCTAATAGTGTTCTTGATGGGGAAATTGTCATAGGAGGTCATAAGCAGAGTATGAATTCTCCTACCAATAAATTATCCTACTAGTCCTATAAATGGGATAATGGGCTATAGAAGAATCAACAAGGCTATAAGAGTCACCCTTGCGAACTACCACTGAAATCCGGAATATAGGGTACAATCATGAGCTATCAAGTCTAAGCACCACGCTTACACCCTCTAACTCCTCTAATCCTAGCGCTACTAGAACTAAAGTACTCAAATGTGTCACAAACCTCAAGAACAATATGAACAATAAGAACAACTTGAAAATAGACGTTGATTACCTGAGAGATCTAGATGCAAGATCTTGAAGAACTTGAATCCACAGGTACAAGATGTTGAAGAAGATCCGACTGGCCGGAGCTCCTTCTAAATCTCCTCCTCTTCTCTCTCTCTCTTCTAGTTCTAATTCAAGACTAGATTCTATTCCTAAACTAGAGGGAGAACTAGTCTTCTTCTTGATCGTTGGCTCTTCAATCCTTCTCCTATGATTTCTAATTCTATTGGAGGTTCTGATCTAGAGAGATTGAATGAGGCCTGGTGGTCTGGAGGCCGCTTTATATAGCCTTGGGGGATCAACCGTGGCCCTTGGATGAAACCGACCTTCATGTAGGGTTGAGATGCATCATAGGAGGCAGTAGAGGTAGCTTGCAAAGGAAGGAGCCGTGGCGGCGTGGGGAGAGGCTGGCCAGCCTAGGGTTAGGGCCAGTCGGCCCCACCTAGCAGCAGGTCAAGGTGGGCCACCTTGTGGAGTCCTCTGGTGTCTTCTATAATGTCCTTGCATGGCCATGACATGGAGATAAGTCCGATAGGCGTGGGTTCCTTCTCATGGAAGATATCCTTTTCCTGCATTTTCCTGTTTAATCCCTAAAAAATCACAATTCACCAAAACTCGTAGAAATTGTCAGTAGAACCCCTATTCTAAGGTGGGAATCATATTTTTATCATTTTTATATGTTTAGTTGATGGTTTATAATGATAGTTAATTACCGTCAACAGTAGTAGATTAATCAGTGGAGTTGTGCGAGACAATGAACTAGATGGTGACGCAAGGTGAACACAAGGGTTTATCTAGGTTCAGGCCATGGAAGCAGCGTAACACCCTACGCCCTGCATCTCTATGGATTGTATTGATTGTGTATGAGAACAATTGAGGAGGTCCTTGCCCACCTTATATAGTATAAGGGGCAAGGTTATAGATCTAAGGAATCTAGTTCCAATCGGTTACAACAACTATATCCGCATGGGTTACGAAATCTATCCTAACTGACTAGGTTCTCTTAATCTTCAAGTTGGTCTTCATATATCCCACGTGGTACGCCGATCAGTTGGGTGATCTGCATGACCTATTCTTGCAAGTTAGGCGACCTCCTCTAGAGTGGCCCATGAGCAGCCATGGGGGTATATGGGTCTATACCCTCATAGAGGCCCTAAAGATAGAGCAGCATGAGCACTTCGAGCTACGCGCCGCCATCGGGCTAGTGTGTGATGCCCTCACGGTGATTCAGGTGTGCCTCGGGGCGAGCTCACTGTGGAGTCATCTTGGGGTCACCTTCTAGTGGGCTTGAACCTAAGTGAAGGAGGCACTTCACCTTAGGATGCGATGCACGCTCGCTGTCATTAGGTCCCACTAACAAAAGATCGACCTAGAGGCGCTTAGTGAGGGCTATGTCATTATCCTCGAAGAGGAGCTTGACGCCATTGATGAGGAGGTGCTAGAGCCAGTGAAGACCTTAGCGGCCAAGTTTGAAGACGTGGTTGTCCCTCCACCCTTGGAGCTATAAACAATGTTGGGCAAGGTGCCCATGTAAAAACTTAGGATATTGAACATGTCCATGGCCCTCGGGGCCTTTAAAAACTTGTATTTATCTTTTGTTTTAAGTTTTTACATGTTTGTCTGATCCTCATAGTGACCCTAGGCTTGCAGTAGTTAGAGTCGAGCCCAGTCCTCTAGGTCAGGGTTAATGAGTGAGGGCACTGCGGCCATAGATGCATAGGATTTTCATAGTCAGATTAACTTGACCGGAGAGGTTCTCGTGTTCTAATGTACCCTTATTTCCTAGTCGTTGTTGGAGGGCTCGGGTGGGTATCTTTTCGTAAAGTCTTTCGAGTGGTTGCCCGATCCCCACAATGTGTTTAAGTTCATGGATTTTTTAGAAGTGCGAGTTGACTCCTTAGGCCAAGACTGGTGAGCAAATGCACCATAACCGTCGAGGTGTAGGTTTCTCACATTCTGACCAATTCGGCCTGAGGGGCTCTTCACTTTCTTGAGCATCCGCTTATTTAAACAATGCTAGAAGGGCTCGGGTATGAATTTTTTTTGAAAAGTGTTGTGAAAATTTCATGGCGTCGGGGGGTTTCCCCCTTTCAACCCCAAGGGAGGCCTGACCCAAGCCAAAGGTAGGGTTGGGTCTCACTCAGAGTTGGATAAAGTAAAGAACAGTGAGCGCTCTTTTTATTCTTTCGAGATTAATCATGTGAACAACATGGAAATCTAAGGGCAGAAGTGACATAGCTGTTTGATGTTCCAAGTGTTGGTAAAGACTTCACCGTCTGCAGTGACTAGCTTGTAGGCGCCGGGTTGGAGTACTTCTGCGATGATGAATGGGCCTTCCCATGGTGGCATCAGCTTGTGGCGGCCCCTGTTGTCCTATCTAAGGTGAAGCACTAGGTCCCCGATGTTGAATTCTCGACCCCGCACAAGGCGGCGGTGGTATCATCGTAAGCCTTGCTATTACTTGGCAGAGTGGAGTAGGGTGATGTCATGTGCTTCCTCCAGCTAGTCCACAGCATCCTCAAGGGAGGCTTGGTTCCCTTGGTTTGTCATACGCTATGTGTCAGGTATCAAAATACCAGGGTACCTAATAGATGGCAAAATATGACACCCTGTACATTCACTAAAACCCCATCATAGGGGCCCTAGTTAAACTAACCTGCCAAAATTGTTGATAGTATGTCAGTTGCTCAAGGCACGAAAGTCAATCTCCATCCCGCCTGAGCCTTGTGGAAAGGTCTCGGGTGAGATAGATGCCTCGGGTGGCATTTCCCACCTCGCCCGAGCCCCCATGACGTCATCAAAGCGCCCAACCCCCTCGGTGGACATCCACCTCCCCCAAGGGACACATGGACCCCTCTGGCAGGATGAGGAGCCATGGGGGCCCAACCATGGCACCCACTCCCACCGATGGGACGGACGTAACTGTGCACAGTCAACAGGAGCACGGGAACCACGCCCTGACCCAACATGACCCCGGTCATTCCACCACCACGACATCCATACCTCTACACTAATGGGGTAACAAAAACTATACCACCTAACCCCCTCTCTACATAGATCCGGGCACCCATACCACCCATCCTTGATGGCATAGAGGCACACAGGATGAAGCGTGGCCACAGCGTGTAGCACCAGCAGATGGAGAGGCCAAAAGATCGATGCCTGTTGCATCCATATGCTATAGGGGAAACTGCTCCCACCGGACAAGGAGGAAGATGGCCACAGTCAAAGCCACCTTTTTTGTTTTTCTCTTTCATCTTTCCCCATTTCATCTTCTTTTACCACGAATGTAACCTGAGCCCTCTCCTTAGAAACTATAAAAGGGGAGGTAGGGGTAGATAGATGAGAGAACGAAGGAACGCACACACACACCTCGCTAGGACATCAACATACACACACCACCCCTTAAAAGAGACCTGGGATCTGCTCCCTCTCTCGAAAGCTTATAACCCCTACTACTAGCACTATGGTGCAAGGCAACACAGGCCATAGCTGAATCCACTAGACGTAGGACCGATCTTGCCCGAACTAGTATACACTCTTGTGTTCGCTTTGCACACCATCTGGGCCTAGACGCGTAGATACAAATTCACTCGTCTCTCTGTTTAGAACCCCGGTTTTCTAGACACCAATAGTTGGCATCCGCTGCAAGTGAGCAAGCGTCACCTCTTCCTCCAGTGACGTCACCACCACCTTGATGGTAGCTAGCTCCTCCTAAGCCTCCTATAGCAGAGTAGGGACACCCCAACATGCTATGTGCTTGGCCTGCCTGTACCCAGATGTGGAGATGATACCGGGATTAAGGCAACAGCAGCGGGAGGACACCCCGTCCCCCTCTCCCGACGCGCCCACGCATGAACCCCTAGAGGAGTCAGCGTGCTCCATAACGATGGCTGAGGTGGCAAAGAAAGACAAAAAGCAGGGGTGGAGGAAGGGAGATGCCAGGGTTGGGCACCACGGCTTGGGTTATAAAGTACCCCGAGGAGGCCTCTCAACTCCCGTGGCATTCAATATGTCACCCATCCGCTAACTACCCCACTCGCCCACCAAGGGAGCCACGTCGGTCTCAACCATGCCTTGGGAAGGTGAACCGTTCTCGTAGATGGCACACAATCCATCTAATCATGGCAAGTGAGCTGTGTGAGAAGCCCAACTCCCCACATATGCAAAAAAAATCCAGGAACCTCCCCACCTTCCCAGGCACTGGGACTTGAAGCGTCACAACAACTGCTACCTGATGCGACACCTCGTCTTCCCCGGGCGGGTCTACTCGCTCGATTCAAAGCCCTTAAAGGGATAACTCGTCCCTTCAAGGCCTCAGGAGATACACCCAGCGGGTGCGCTCATGCGCACCCACTAGACAGTTTCCTCTAAAACAAATAAACCACAATGCACCTAGATGGGATGATGTGGGCCCACACACACCCCTCCATTCTGCTAAAGAATGCAAGAAGGAATGACGCGGCAGTGGAAGGGCCACCTAGCTAGTCCCTTGCAACACGCGAGGGCTTGGGGGCTTCTCCTGCATTTTGACCTAGCGAATGGTCAAAGCCACTGGCTCGGGGGCTCCTCGCACGCCGCGTAGTCACATGAAAAACACCACACTCGCTCAATTAAAGCCCTTGAAGGCATAACTCATCCCTCCAAGGCCTCGGGGGCTACACCCACTGGATAGCTTCGTTCAAACACAAACAAATCAAAACTGCCCACGGTTGCTCATTCTCAAGCCTCTAAAGGAGTGCTCCACTCCTCCATAGGCTCGGGGGCTACTGTTGGGTATCAAAATACTAGGGTACCCAACAGATGGCAAAATACAACACCCTATACGTTCGCTAAAACTGTATCATAGGGGCCCCAGTAAAACAAGCTGCCAAAAGTGCTGATAGTATGTCAGTCGCTCAAGGCACGAGAGTCAACCTCCATCCCGCCTGAGCCTTGCAGAAAGATCTCAGGCGAGATAGGCGCCTCGGGCAGCATTTTCCGCCTCGCTCCAGCCCCCATGATGTCATCAAAGTGCCTGACCCCCTCGGCAGACTTCCGCCTTGCCCGAGGGACACATGGAGCCCTCTAGCAAGACAAGGAGCCACGGGGGCCCCCAACCATGACACCCACTCCCACCGATGGGATGGACATGACCGCACACAATCAACAGGAACACGGGAACCATGCCCTGACCCAACATGACCCGGTCATTCCACCATGACAACATTCATACCTCTACAGTGATGGGGGTAACAACAACTATACCACCTAACCCCCTCTCTACGCAAATCCAGGCAACCGTACCGCCCGTCCTCGATGGCACAGAGGCACATAGGATGAAGCGTGGCCACAACGTGTAGCACCAGCGGACAGAGAGGCCAAAAGATCAACACCTATTGCATCTCTACGCTATAGGGAAAACTGCTCCCACTGGATAAGGAGGAAGACGGCCACACCCGAGGCCACCTTTTTTTGTTTTTCACTTTCATCTTTTCCCCATTTCATCTTTTTAACCATGAATGTAACCTGAGCCCTCTCCTTAGAAACTATAAAAGGGGAGGCAGGGGCGGACAGACAAGAGAACAAAGGAACGCACACACACACACATACCTCGCTAGGACATCAACATACACACACCACCCCTCAAAAGAGACCTAGGATCTGCTCCCTGTTGACACTTCTAACACCACTCCCGCTAAGTTGTCATCCCTAGCATGGCACCAGAAGTGTTTGGTATAGAACTGCTCCTCTTAGAATAAGTGTAGGATATGCATGCGTACAGATAAAATACCATTGTAGCACTTTACCGAGAAATATTCTAGGTATCGTTAATTTATATTTAGCTCAAGGGAAAGAACTAAAGACTTAAACTCAAGATAGATTTGCAACATACGACTACTTATGAGAAATTGATCACACTGTCACTTATTTTGGCAGGGGGTAAGCCATAAGGGATAAATAAATATAATGAATTATAAAGCATAAGGGAATAAATCACGCAGATATTAGAGATAGACTACTCATCATAAAGGTAGATTGACGTCTGATTAGTTCAAGAGATCGAATTCTAGGTAGTTCTAATCTACTAAGTCATTCATCTACTTTAGCAAACACACAATCATATATAGCATAAAAGACTCTTCATCTATGTATAAGGAATATTACTGAAGAAAGCTAGAACATAGCAAGACTTCCTACGTAACTTTGATTCTGCCTGTCCTATCAATGGGGGGTGGACTATGTAAGACTCAACAAAACTGCCACTTCCATGAACTACCACATGACCCAACCAATAGGATACATTTGTAGGTAAATAGCATCTAAGCACCATGCTTACATGTGATCTACCACTTAACTCCCTCACGAAGAAAGCTAAGCGCTTTGCAAACTTATACATAAATTCATTATCAATCATAACCATATCAAATGCATTACTAGAGCAAACTAGGAACATAATAAATAGAAACATAATGATATTTAGAATAAAGTCATAGAGTAAAGATATAAAATAGTACCAATACTTTGATGACGAAGATCTGAATCCTAAGCACAATCGCCCGACTCTTCCTCTATCTAGTCTAAACCTAATTCTCTGGTGGAGAGAACTCTCTCTAAACCCTAGCTCTGTTGATGGCTCCCTCTACTAAATTGCTAATGAATTCCTGGTTTCTCCTAGGGTCAGGGGCCTTGCTTATATAGCCCTCTAGGAAGCACCACAACCCTTGGATCAAACTGACCTTGATCTACAATTATTATTCATCCTCAAAGATGGTGGAGGCAGGATTCGTGAGGTCACACCTGATTGGCTCTGTGGCCTGGGCGACCGCCAATGAGGTGGGGGCAGGCGCCCCACCTATCAGGCCAGTTGGTCTCCTCTTTTGCAGGGTCGATTTCATGAGTCTTCTAGATTATTATTTTTTATAGTTGGGTCGATTTCTCTCTACGTAAATCTGACTTGTGGGCCTCTTTTGGTTGTTTCCTGATAACCCCTTGTAGAAATAGACATTCACCAAAACTCGGGGAAATTGTCAGTAAAAACCCCTAAGTCTATGGTGTAGCTCATTTTAACCCTTATTTTGACTCTTTGTTGACATATAAAATTGATGGTTGAGAACTGTCGGGTACCAAAACTAGGGGTACCCAAAACCCATGACTAAAAAGAACAAACCCCCGAGGAATCCACACCGCAAAACCCCTTGAAAAACCACACCAAGGCTCTGCCCGCACAGGTACTTCGAGCCAAAACCACATACATGTGAAGACGGGGCACCCTCGACTGTGTTCTGACTCGCATGAGGCCCGCTCAACGGAACGCCTCGACCGCAGGGAAATCTCCGACTCGCATGACCCTGGGTCAAGCCGGTCGACTCTTCCTCACCCACCTACTTACAGACAAAAGTCAAGGCATTTAATGTAACCGCCAACCACTTCCTACCCACGTGGCTACAACACCACCAGCATGGAAGCAGTATCGGTGCCAAATCCTACTTTTTACTGCCCATCCCGGGATGGGCTGTGAAAACCTATCACTATACACACCATGCGGGGTACTGTTCCACCATCGATACCCCCTCGAGGCACAACAAGATGACCGTCATATCCTAGGATTTCTGGGGCCTGGACTTATCCATTCCCCGTCAACCCCCCTCAGCTACGTCTTGACCTGGCCACGACTAATCACCGGCCAACAAAAGAACAATGCCTAAACCATTTAGAACTAGGTGATGGTGGTATTGACAATGTTGTAGAGCTATGTGCGGACAACAACTTTGTCAATTGGCTCAAAGACTGGTTCGGCCTAGTTTGTGAGTTACAAGTTGCCAAAGTGAGGTACAGTGAAACGGTTTTCAGCTTCACACTTAGCCAAAAATTGCCAAGTCCCAAAACAGCCTCTAATACTGACTTGTGGGCCATTTTTGAGCATGTTCTGATCATTTTCATGAGATGGCCACATTAGAACTTTTGTTCCTTATGAAATTCTCTACAACTTTACTTAAGGGTGCTCCTCCATGCAAGATTTCTAAGCTGGACTTTTTAATTGGTCAAACCAGATCATTCTAGGGGTCCAACTTAGTCAACCACATTTGGAAGGGCAATTTGGTAATTTTGGTCAACATGAACATTGCTCCACTACTTACCCTAAATGTAATTAAGGTGTTATAAGACCTAATTAGCCACTCTACACATTGGTTGCACAAAATTCCTAGTGTCACTTACTTTGGAACAAGTAATTCAATACTTTCTCCCAAATGTTGCAAGCTCATGTTGCACATGTTGCATGAGTGTGTTGCATAACACTTGCCAATTATGTTACACTAAAGTGGTTGACATGTCTCACAAAGGAAATTGCACATAAGGTACTTGTGTGTTGCACACTACTCACTTCTTTACTTCACATGAAATATAAACATATGTGGCAATGTTTCCAAAGCATGTTTCACATATTATAAACTTATGCATGAAATGAATGATGCTTGCTTATGCTTATGCAAGTGCAATGCAATTAAGGAGCTAAACACCTGAGGTGTTACAGACCTCCCCCCTTATAAAAATCTTGTCCCGAGATTTGGAACGCGTACCATTTTTCATAGAATTCCTTATAATCATCCCGTAAATAGTCTTCCCGTTCCCATGTAGCGTCACTTTCACTACCCTGATTACTCCACATTACTTTATACCACTTAACCACTTTGCTTCTAGTCACTCGTTCCTGAGTATCGATCACTCAGACTGGCTTTTCTTCGTAAGTTAGATCGGATTCCAGCCTGATATCTCCTAAAGGGACTCTTTCCTCAGGAACTCGAAGACACTTTTTGAGCTGAGATACATGGAAGACGTTGAATATGGCACTCATTTCTGGAGGTAACTGGAATTTATACGCAACAGCTCCACTCTTGCCTATGATTTGGAAAAGACCCACGTATCTTAGCGCAAGTTTCCGCTTAACACCAAAACGTTGGACACTCTTCATTGGAGAAACTTTCAGATACACGAAGTCTCCAACTTCAAACTCGAGTGGTTTTCTACGACGATCAGCATAACTTTTCTATCTAGCTTGGGCTACAGCCATATGTTTTTGGATGGTACGGACTTGTTCCTCAGCTTCCTCAACAAAAGCAATACCATAAAATCTTCTCTCACCAGCTTCTATCCAATTTAGTGGGGTTCTACACTTACGACCGTACAAAGCTTCGAATGGGGCCATCTTAATACTCTCTTGGTAACTATTATTGTACGAGAATTCGGCCAGAGGTAACCATTTTTCCCAAGAACCCTTGGATGATATTACACATGCCCACAACAGATCTTCCAAGATTTGGTTAACCCGTTCCGTCTGTCCTGAGGTTTGGGGGTGATAAGCAGAGCTTCTCACTAACTTGGTTCCCAGAAGGTGATGCAAGTGTTCCCAAAAGCGAGCAGTGAACTGGGGACCACGGTCAGATATGATAGTACGAGGTATCCCATGGAGCCGGACTATCTGATTGAAGTACAATTCAGCATAGTCAATGGGACGATAGTCCACTCTAACTGGAATGAAGTGAGCTGATTTGGTCAAACGATCCACAATTACCTAGATGGAGTTATGATTTTTGACAGTAGGAGGAAGTCCGACAATAAAATCCATACTTATTTCTTCCCATTTCCAACCTGGGATAGAAAGTGGTTGAAGTAACCCAGCTTTCATGTGCACAGCTTTAACTCTACAGCAGGTGTCACACCGGGCCACATATGCAGCTATTTCTTTCTGCATCTTGGTCCACCAATAGTATGGCTTCAAATCATAATACATCTTATTGCTACCAGGATGGATGGACAACTTAGAGGAGTGTGCTTCAGACATAATATCATTTCTAAGCTCTCGGTCCTTAGGTACAACTAACCTATCCTTGAACCATAGTACACCCTCTTCATCTATCCTGAACTGTGTAGTTTCTTGCTCTTTCATCTTACGCTTGATGTGGAATATACCAGTGTCAGTCTTTTGGAGTTCAATAATTCTGTTTTTGAGAGTACAACTGACAGTGATGTTGTACAAGACTGCTAGATGTAGAAGGCGAGATCGATGAAAATCAGTTTCAACTAAGGAATGGCAATGAGACTTACGGCTTAAAGCATTCGCAACCACATTTGCCTTGCCAGGATGATAGTGCACTTGAAGGTTATAATCCTTAATCAACTCGAGCCATCTTCGTTGACGCATATTTAACTCGGGTTGGGTGAAGATGTATTTGAGGCTTTTGTGGTCTGTGTAGATATTGCAAACATTGCCTAACAGATAGTGTCGCCAGGCTTTCAAAGCATGAACGACTGCAGCGAGTTCTAAGTCATGTGTTGGATAATTCGCCTCATGTTTTCGAAGTTGTCGAGAGGTATATGCAATTACTCGGCCTTCCTGCATCAGAACACCTCCCAAACCTATGCCTGAGGCATCACAATAAACATCAAATGGTTTCTCGATATCCGGTTGTGCCAAAACTGGAGCTGAGGTTAGGAGAGTTCGCAGCTTGTGAAAAGCCGCATCACACTCAGGAGTCCAGACAAACCTGGTGTCTTTTTGTAGCAACCGAGTCATTGGCTTGGCTATTTTGGAGAAATCCGGGATGAAGCGACGATAATAGCCAGCCAAACCAAGGAAACTCCAGACCTCGTGAACCGAGATAGGAGCTTTCCAGTTCAGTACTTCTTGTACCTTGGCGGGGTCCACCATAATTCCCCCATCGGACAACACATGCCCAAGGAAAGGTACTTCTCGAAGCCAGAATTCGCACTTACTGAACTTTGCGTATAGTTGATGTTCACGCAGTCTTGTGAAGACTATACGCAGATGTTCAGCATGATCTTCCTCATTTACAGAATATATCAGGATGTCATCAATAAATACCACCACAAACTTGTCCAATTCGGGCATAAACACCGAATTCATCAAGTACATAAAGTGTGCGGGGGCATTTGTCAAGCCGAAAGACATAACAAGATACTCATAAAGACCGTATCTGGTAGAAAAGGCTGTCTTTGGAACATCTTCCGGGCGGATTTTAATTTGATGGTAGCCAGATCTTAGATCGACCTTGGAGAAAACTTTAGCTTTAGACAACTGATCGAACAACATGTCGATACGTGGTAGAGGGTACTTATTTTTGACAGTGACTGCATTGAGAGGTCTATAATCTACGCACATCTGCAACGACTGATCCTTCTTCTTTACAAAGATAGCAGGACATCCCCACGGCGACGAATTAGGACGAATCAACCCCTTCTTCAAAAGTTCATTCAATTGCACCTTAAGTTCAGCGAGTTCATTTGGAGGCATCCTATAGGGTCTCCTAGAGATGGGAGCTGTGCCAGGTAACAACTCAATTTTAAATTCCACATCCCGATCCGGAGGGAGTCCCGGCAAATCATCGGGAAAAACGTCCGGAAACTCATTCACTACTGGAATTTCGGTCAACGCCTTTGCTTGCACAGCATGAACTTCCCTAGACAAATCAACTTTTCTAGGAAGTTGTACCAGAAAACCCTTTTGATCTGTAGGATCTCTGAGCATAACTACCCGCGTGGATGTATCAATGAGTACCCCATTTTGACTCATCCAATTCATGCCCAGAATAACATCTATGCCTAAACCCGGCAAAACCACTAAGGCAAGCGAGTACTTTCGCCCTTCTATCTCAAGCTCAAGATTCCCCACTACTTTATTTGTGGAAATATTCCCACTTGCTGCGCTAATACAATAACCCCCACCTTCAACAGTATGCAATTTGTGTGCAAACTCTGATGCAAACTTAGGGCTGATAAAGGAATGCGAAGCACCTGAATCAAAAAGTACTACTGCAGGGTGTTGGTCAACTAGGAACTTACCAGCAGTGACAACCTCACCAGATGGGATTTCCTCAATACTGTTATAATGAGCGTGCCCTTGACGGCCACCTTGGTTGACATTCTTCTTAGGGTATGGACAGTTCCTGGACCAATGGCCTGGCTTGTTTCAGTTCCAGCAAGGCATGTTGCTAGGAGGGACACTGGAGATGCCTTGGCCCGAATTACTCTTTGGCAGAGCCACTGTATATGCCTTGTGAAACCCAGTCTTCACTGGCGCCTTCTTTTGCGGAGGACGGAACTTAGCACTTGTGGCAGGAGGGCGAGGAGGAGCCCTCGGGGCAGCTGGAGCTCGAGACTGTGAAGCACCTGCCTCAAGTGCCCTCTTGCAGCTCTTAGAAGCAGCATAGATAGAATTATTGTTCTCTTGAGTCAGAGCATCACTGATAAATTCATTGAAAGTAGTGCACTTGCTAGTGCCCATAGTCTTCATCAGCTTTGGGCCGAGGCCTCTTTTAAAGCTAGCAATTTTCTTGGCATCGGTATCCACAAACTCGGTGGCATACCTTGCCAGGTTGTTGAAAGATTGCAGGTATTCAGTCAAGCTTTTATTACCCTGCGACAGCCTCATAAATTCTGTGTGCTTGATAGCCATAAGACCTGGAGGAATATAGTTCCCACGAAATGCGGCCTTGAACTGATCCCAAGCAATCGGGACATTTGCAGGCAATGTGGAACGATAGTGGCTCCACCAAATACCCGCTGGACCATGTAGTTGGTGAGAAGCATATTCAGTCTTTAGCTCATCAGTCAAGCGAAGCAGACGAAACTTTTGTTCAATAGTGTTCAACCACTCATCAGCTTGCAGTGGTTCCTCCGCCTCCTTAAAGAGCGGGGGCTTAGTATCAAGAAAGTCCTTGAAATCACTGTACTGATTCGGTTCTGGGCCCTGGCGGCCATGACGAGCCTCCCGGTTGGCAAGCTGGCGCATAGCATCTGCCAGCATGCGCTGCCCTTCGACCACGGTCTGCATTAACTCAGCCGGGGTAGGTGGTGGTGGAGGGGGTGGCTGTTCCTCGTCCTCGTTGCCACGACCCCGACGGAGATTGTACGACATCTGCAAAATGCATAGCCAATGAGCATTGACGATGTGGGAAGTTTGTAGATGAATTATTGTAAATATGTCAAACTGACTTCATGAAATAGACTTCTCAAAATAATCATGGCACAATAATTCATCACAACCGCACAACCCATTCAAGCGGATCAATTGGCGCAATCATGCGAGAGAATCCAACAAGATGTACTTTGATAAAAGGTTCACTCACAAGGAGCACAACAGTTACTGAACCGTTTACGTTAATATCTATGTGATTTTTGATCTTTCGTCCGGTACTTGGATTCGATTTCAAAGTTTTAGTTGACTGAGAAAGGCTACTTCAAACTGACCACAAAGAGACTTCTCAACGGTAGAGTTCCATGGTGGATCATGACTAGCCACCTCGATACCAGCGCGTGCCAAGCAGCACAACCTTATGTCGCGCGCCATAGGAGGCCCTCGGTTTTGTTGCGGCACCGAAGGGTGCTAATCGTGACACCATCATCGAACGCCACACAACAAGACATCCAATTACGATCGAAATTAATAGGTTCCAACTAAACATCTAGGAAACATAGGGTTCGACCTTACATCCCAAAAGTCAAGTTATTACAAAGCTTCACTCCAACATATGGAGGGCACAAAAGACAACCCTAACATCATAGCTACGTGATAACTACTCTAAGCATCGTCCTCAGAGTCGGTGTCAAGGATCTCCCCGCCGTCCTCATCACTAACAGGCTCTAACTCCTCATCTTCTTCTTCTTCTTCTGGTTCTTCTTCTGGTTCGGCATCTTGGGGCCCATTGACCTCCACTTCATCATCATTTTCAGCCATGAAGATTCCCGAACCCATGTCCTCATCTACGTTGATATTTCGAGGCAGCAGAGGATTTAGCTGGTTGTTCAGGCGGTGCACTTCTTCATGAAGATTGTCATCGTATTCTTCAGCATTCTCCAACTGTTGCTCGAGCTCAAACTGACGAGCTCTCAGAACGTTCTCCTCGTGCCAGCATTTACCTGTCATCTATCTTAGCACCTGTACTAAGCATGCACTTGATTATAATCAAACAACATTATTATTATATCCATAGCAGGTATATCATTGTGGCAACATTATATCATTCACTTAACCATCTGTTCATTTAATGAGATCTACGTTGCCGCTGCTCAAGTCAAGTGCTCACTAACCGGGAGCGATGGCGATTCGAATCGAATTCCTATCTAGCTGGAGGGGTATTTCTAACACTCACCGTGCAGACCCCTACCAGGGTCGCACAGGCCACCGTTTCATATGATTCAGGAATCGCGGGTCCGAATAATGTCGCGACCCCAAGGGCGACACTCTGCCAGATGATAGGGACTCTAACCCCCCCTTGGTCTCACGCCAATGTCCCCAAGCACATCCTTTCTCTCCTCCAAGAAGCAACCTACCATTTGATTCCTGGCCTGAATCACATTACTCGGCTTCGCGGTCGGAATGGCTTATCCGGCCAACTAAGTGTTAGACTGCGTTCAACATGACTCAAGGACGTACAGCGAATCGGTCCTTAAACGACTCAGACGGGCATAGCTCCACACCCAAGACGTGAAGTGTCTTGCGGCTGTACTATCGAACTCCCGCCCGGTCTCAATTTCATTGTTAAGCATGGTTCCATCCACGATAGCCATAAAGCCACTCGTGATTCCTTCCTACATCTCGCGGATGACCGGAAATCACCCGACTTCTACCGTACTAAGCAGGGCTAAGCATTGACACGTGCCTAAACCTAATATAGGATTAAGTACGATATCTGGACAAGGACAGGTATAATGCAACAAGTGTTTTCATGTAACTCCTACAACGTAATGCAGTAAACAATTAAAAGTACTCAAGATTAATTTATAAATCAGTAGGTTCAGCATGCACCGGGGCTTGCCTTTCAGAAAGGTCGAAGGCCGGTGATCAGGACACTCAGGTAGATCTTCGGCAGGAGCTTCGTCGCCGGCTGGTTCCTCTAGCTGCTCCGGCTGGTCCTGGACTTCCTCCGGAATCACAGGCTCGAATTCGAGGAGAGTTACCCCTCCGGTACACCTATTGCATGAATGCACAATAAATATCATGGATGCATAAAGGTGCAACATGCTCGGAATGAAATGCATTTCAGAAATAAAATATAATAATCTAATCAAGTTACTTTATTCATACGTGCAAATCTCTTCTCCGGTGGAGAAGTACTTACCTAAGCTACTCAACCTAAGATACAGCCGTTCTTCTTCGGTTAAGGCCCTAACACCTAGCAATACAAGAGTAATATTACTTAGGTTACCACAGTAAGACATTCTGGACAGCAGCTACTTGTTTCTAACATAACTGGAGATTCCTAAATCCAAAAGATATGGTCTAACACAATCTGGAAAGCTTAAGAAATGCACCACAAAATATTTTCAGACCACAACACTTAATTCCAAAGTTTACCTAGTCGAAATTACAAAGTTCCAGAATCTGTTCTCTCTAAACAGAGAGCAGTCAATTCTGGACTGTCACTTTAAACAGCAATAACTCCCAAACTACTAAGCCAAATGCTCCCAAATTTTGACACAAACTCATTTACAAATTTTACTACAACTTTGGTATTTACAAGTTTTCCAGCAACCATATTTATCTAAGGTCAAACCTAGAAATACTATCAGCTGTCCAGAAAACCTAAAATTGTAAAGGTTAAATATTTATTGATGTGGCAAACATTCTCTAAGACCAAACTAATACTACTACAAGTTCACAAAGGTCACAAAAACACCAGAAAGTAAGGTGTGCCCACCTAGAATATTTATTTAAACTCATTTCTTAATTTACTTAAGTAATTAAGTGGAATTTCAAACATATATGTAAACTGCTCCTAAAATTCTACAAAAATTACAGGAGACTCTCTGACCCAAAAACAGGCTACTGTAAAAATTTGAACTAAATTTATTCATAGGAACTTCCTACACAAAATTCCCAAGCCAAAAAGGCTGATTTTTGTATAAATAACAAAGCATAGTAAAACGTGTCAAACAACAGATTTCCTAATTTTCTTAGACAATCTAGGGTACCAAGACATTCTCCAAAAATTTATATGAACATTGCACAAGTAGGAAAATTACAAAAATTCATTTAAGTATTTCCTAAAATAAAAAGATATTATTATAACTTGAAAAGTACTTAAGCACTACTGCCCAAATTTTTACCAGAGCTAGAGCAAGTATAAATTAGTCTACCCACCAAATTTCATAATTTTGGGAACACTGAAACTCAAGATATAATTTAAACAAGTTTGCATGTGCTTTAAAACACATTTCAAAGACCTATTTAAATATCCCAAAAACTAAACATCACATAGCAAACTCATATTTTTCTAAAATACTACACATCATGTAGATCCTAACAAAATTTATCTCATGATTTTTGAGCAAGTAAAACCCTAGATCTACATTTTCCAAACATTATCTCAAATCTATGGCAATTAAAAAAAAGAAAACAAAACTAAAACTGAAATCCCACTAAAGGGCCGGCCTACAGGCCGACGTGGCCCAATCTCTCGGCGTGGCCCACTCCCGCGCGCGGCCTGCTACGGCTCCCGCCCGCGCGCGCGTGCGACTGACCGGATGGCCCCACCGGTCAGCGAGAGAGAGGCGGAGGAGGGTGGCTGTGGTCGCTGGAACTCGCCGTCGGTGAGTCGGCCGGTGAAACTGGATGAACGAGCATATCCACGTCATCGAACTACGTCGATTGGTGGCAAGAACGGGGCGGCGGAGCAATGGGAAAGCACTCGCCGTTGGTCATGGCGGACCACCGGCACGGTGGTGGCGAAATCTCGCCGCCGGTGAGCCTGACGTCCCAACCCTAACCCTCGATGAGCATCCCCATTCTACCTCGACCCTAACACACCTACAAGTGGGCGACAGAGACGCCTCGAGACCCCTGGCCATGGAGAGCCGTCGCGCGGAGGAACTCCGGCGAGGTACCGCGGCGGCGGAAAACGAAAATGCAACCCTACCGAGGCGCGATTGGCTACGTGGAGTGGACGGTGAGGTAGTGGGCTTCAAGGCGGAGCTGTGGATGTGTTTTTGTGGGCAGCAGTGCGGTGGAGAGCGCGCACGAGCTCACCGGAGTGGAGGCGGGAGCTGCGCTCGGTTGTTCCGCCCGGTGGAGGGGAGAACGGAAGGGAGAGGGAGGTGTGGCGCGAGTGAGGCAGAGACCGTCGTCGTGGCGGCCTTGAAGGCCTGGTGACCTGACGGGTGGGACCGTGGCCGGCGTACGGCTGCCACCGCATGGCAACGCGTCGGCATTGCCCTGCCGTCGGTCGGCCACCGACTGAAGAACGCTTGACTGAATCGACGAGGCCGAAACGGTGACTGACAGAGCAACTTTGTCGATGATTATCTCCTAAACCAGCTCGAGTTAGTCGAAGATGATTACACCAATCTTGTAGAGCTACATGAGGGCTACAAGTTTGTCAATTGGAGTTTGGACTGGTTCGGCCTGGATTTGAAACCACAGAGCTCCAAAGTGGTGCACTTCGAAACTGAAACGTGTTTTCAGTCAGTGAACCAGACTGAAACCCTATTTTCAAGACACCACAACTCCTAAACCATTTAGAACTAGGTGATGGTGGTATTGACAATGTTGTAGAGCTATGTGCGGACAACAACTTTGTCAATTGGCTCAAAGACTGGTTCGGCCTAGTTTGTGAGTTACAAGTTGCCAAAGTGAGGTACAGTGAAACGGTTTTCAGCTTCACACTTAGCCAAAAATTGCTAAGTCCCAAAACAGCCTCTAATACTGACTTGTGGGCCATTTTTGAGCATGTTCTGATCATTTTCATGAGATGGCCACATTAGAACTTTTGTTCCTTATGAAATTCTCTACAACTTTACTTAAGGGTGCTCCTCCATGCAAGATTTCTAAGCTGGACTTTTTAATTGGTCAAACCAGATCATTCTAGGGGTCCAACTTAGTCAACCACATTTGGAAGGGCAATTTGGTAATTTTGGTCAACATGAACATTGCTCCACTACTTACCCTAAATGTAATTAAGGTGTTATAAGACCTAATTAGCCACTCTACACATTGGTTGCACAAAATTCCTAGTGTCACTTACTTTGGAACAAGTAATTCAATACTTTCTCCCAAATGTTGCAAGCTCATGTTGCACATGTTGCATGAGTGTGTTGCATAACACTTGCCAATTATGTTACACTAAAGTGGTTGACATGTCTCACAAAGGAAATTGCACATAAGGTACTTGTGTGTTGCACACTACTCACTTCTTTACTTCACATGAAATATAAACATATGTGGCAATGTTTCCAAAGCATGTTTCACATATTATAAACTTATGCATGAAATGAATGATGCTTGCTTATGCTTATGCAAGTGCAATGCAATTAAGGAGCTAAACACCTGAGGTGTTACAGCTCGCCGTGGCTAGCACAACACCGTGCACCTCCGCTTTCCCTAGCGCATGTTCCTTCTTCCCTACCAACCGTAGATGCTCTAGTGTTGACGCAACCACAAATGCTGGCTAGGCTGGGCCGGAACGCGACCGCGCCCTGCCACACCATGGCCGCCGCCGGGGAGCTCTCGTGGCCAAACTCCACTACTTTCACCTGGCTAGTAGCAGTAGCACTATTAGGTTCGTTTTGGCCCCAGGAAGCTCGTGCGCGTCCTATCTAGCTGTCTAGCGGCTAGAGTTGTCGGAGCGCCGCTGGGCTCCATTGCCAAGCCGCCGTCACCATGGTTGACCTGCTTCGAGCTCGGTAGGGGTTAGGATTGGGGGGTCACCAGACGCGGAAGGATGAGGCGAACCTAATGGTGCCCGCCGCCTCGCCGGAATCGCCACCGGCGACGAGCTCCGGTCACCACCGTCCTCCTCTGCCTCTCCCTCTCTCTGGCCTGAGGGCCCGCTCTGTCAGCGACCACGCGTGCGGGTGGGAGTTCATAGCAGGCCACGCGCGATCTGGGCCACGCTGGCGGGTCGGGCCGGCCCAGTAGCCCTTTTGGGTTTGGAATTTTGGGTTTTCTTTATTTATTTCACCGTTTTGAATGTTGTTTGTGATTTTCATATCTAGGGTTTGACTTATCCAAAAATTGTGATTTAAATTTTTCTGGACTTTGTATTAAGTGTAGTATTTAGGAAAAATATCAAATATATATGTGCTTTTTATTTTCTAGAAGATTTAATTAGGCCTTTGAAATGTGTTTTAAAATGAATGCAAAATAGTTAAATGGATAACTTGAGTTGTATTGTCTCAAAAATTATGAAATTTGGTGGGTATGTTGTTTCATGTCCATACTAGCTCTGGTAAAAATTTGGGTACTAGTGCTTGAGTACGTTTCAAGTTATGGTGTTATCATGTTATATTAGAAGACACTTGAATGAATTTTAATAATTTTTTTGTATGTGCAATGCTCATGAAATATTATGGAGAGTGTCCTGGTACCCTTAGGTTGCTATGAAAAATATGGTTTCTGTTGTTTGATACTTTTCAATGTGATTTATTAATTATGCAAAAATCAGCATTTTTGGCTTGTGAATTTTGTGTAGGGAGTTTCATTCAATAACTTTAGTTTAAATTTTTATAGCAGCCTCCTAGTAAGGTAGAGAGTCTCTTGTAATTTTGGTAGAATTTTCTGAGTGGCTTGCATATAAGTTTAATTTCCCACTTAATTAATTATGTAAATTAAGAAAGGGGTTAAAATAAATGACTTGGGTTGGCACACCTTACTTTCTGGTTGTTTTGGGTCATGTGTTAACCAGTAGTGTCATTAGTTTTGTCATAAGAGTAGTTTGACACATGAATAAATATTTAATTTTCACAGTTCTAGGTTCTCTGGATAGCTGATAGCATTTTTGGGTTTGAACCTTGATAAAGGTGTTTGCTGGGAAACTTGTGCATACCAAAGTGGTAGTAAACTTGTTAAACTAGCTTGTGTCAAAATTTGGTGGCATTTGGCCTAGTAGTCTAGGAGTTGTAGCTGTTTAAAGTGGCTGTCCAGAAATGGTTGCTCTCTGTTTGGAGAGGACATATTTCTGGAACTTTAGAATTTCAACTAGGTAATCTTTGAAATTGAGTATTGAGGTCTGAAAATAAATTGTAGAGGATTTTATACACTTTCCAAATTGTCTTGTATCATGCCATTTGGATTTTTGAATCTACAGTTGCAATGGAAATACTTAGCTACTGTCCAGAATGTGTTGTTGTGATATTTTGTGCTTGGTTGGTGGTACCCTTAAGTAATGTTGTTCTTGTGATTGTTAGGTGTTAGGGCCTTAACTAAGGATGAACATTTATGCATTAGGTTATGTAGATTAGTTAAGTACTTCTCTACCGGAGAAGAGATTTGCACTTATATTGAAGTAATTTGAATAGAGCACTGGATTGTTGTAATACATTTCATTCCGAGCATGCTGCATTCCTTCTTATGCATCCATGAGATTTATTATGCATTCATGTAATAGGTGTACCAGAGGGAGTGACACTCCTCGAGTTCAAGGGATCGATTCCAGAGGAGGTTCAGGAGCAGCCGGGAGAACCTAAAGAGGCAGCCAGCGAAGGAAACGCCATTGACGAGCTACCGGAGTGTCCGGATCATCGCCCTTCCTCGTTCCTGAAAGGCAAGCCCCAGTGCATGCTGACCCAATTGTATTATATATATTAATATTGAGTACTTTTACTTGTTTACTGCATTAAGTTGTAGGAGTTGTGTGAAAACACTTGTTGCATTATACCTATCCTTGTCCAGATATCATACTTGAATCCTAAATTAAGTTTAGGCACGTGTCAATGCTTAGCCCTGCTTAGTCCGGTAGAAGTCGGGTGATTTCCAGTCATCTGCGAGATGTAGGAATGGGTCACGAGTGGCTATGTTGGCTATCATGGATGGAACCATGCCTTAAAATGAAATTGAGACCGGGCGGGAGTTCGATAGTGTAGCCGCAAGACACTTCATGTCTTGGGTGCGAAGCTATGCCCGTCTGAGTCGTTTAAGGACCGATTCGTTGTACGTCCTTGAGTCATGTTGAACGTAGTCTAACACTTAGTTGGCCAGATAAGTCGTTCCGACCGCGAATCCAAGTAATACAGTTTAGGCCGGGAATCGAATGGTAGGTCCCATCTTGGAGGTAGTAAGGATGTGCTTGGGGACATTGGCGTGAGACCAAGGGGGGGTTAGAGTCCCTAGCACCTAGCAGAGTGTCGCCCTTGGGGATGCGACATCAGTCGAACCCGTGGCTCCTTAACTATACCAAAGGTGACCTAAGCAGCCCTCGCTAGGCGTGACTCGGTGAGTGTTAGAAATACCCCTCCAGCTGGATAGGAATTCGATTCGAATCGCCGTCGCTCCTGGTTAGTGAGCACTTGACTTGAGCAGCGGCAACGTAGATCTCATTAAATTGAACAGATGGTTAAGCGAATGATATAATAATGCCATAATTTATACCTGCTATGGATATTATTGTTTGATTATAATCAAGTGAATGTTTAGTACAGGTGCTAAGATAGATGACAGGTAAATGCTAAAAATAACTGCTAGTACATGTTAAAAGAGTTCCAATTACTTATGCTTTTTCCACAAATGTGATGTCAGCCAGCTCCACTTATGAAAGCCTTGCATAATCCTTGGTGTCTCTTATTTTCCGTTTTAACGGGTAAGTCTAGCTGAGTACATTCCAGTACTCAGAGTTTATTCCCTCTTGTTGCAGATGACATGCTTTATCAGGGCTTCTGCAAGAACTGCCTCCACCCCGCGGGTGATGAGGACTAGATCACTCGGGCATGATCGTCTATTAGTTTACTTTCCTAAATGCTTTTGTGAGATGTTGATCTGTAAGACTGGCAGTGGTATTTGAACTAAGTGTGCATGTGTTATGCTTCCGCTACTTTATAAACTCGATTTGTAATAATTTGCGACTCCGTGTATTTTAAGTGATTTCCCGAACTACTTGTGAAATGTAACATGTGATGTGTTATGTTGAATGATGCGATCTTGGTTGTAAATGAGCTGGTTTGAAATCCTTCATGGTTTTGGTTGGCTACTGGGGTTATATGGGCTCAAGTTTAAAAAATTGAGCGTTTCAACGCTTGTTTTGTACTTGTGCTCTTATAATTTGGTCGGTTCTGCTACATCTAGCAGCCAGCCCAAGCAGGTCGCTCGGTCTGGTGATGACGGATGGGGCTATAGCCATCCTCGGCAGATTGATCTCTAATCGATTCTACCAAGGTTAGGGTTTCGGCTAGGCCCATAGTGACCCGATCGATGGACTCGATCAAATCGGAATTGTCGAGCCGCCTCCCTCAGTAGTGGGGAAACAGACGACGAGTTGCCAAAGAAGACAACCTTGAGAGTAATCTTGGGATCAGATCTATCGGTTCTAGTGTAGATTTAGTTGGCACAGGAGGAGCCTGCACCACCTTCATGACTTCAATGGAGCCATCCACACCAGTGGTCTAGGTGAACGTCCCAATCATGAAGGTTTAGCCCGTCGGGAGGACCATGGAAGCAGGGAAGATGATCATCTGGCTCGCCATGGGATCTGCATGCACACCCCATACCTAGCATGCCACTGTCAATGACATGTGGTCGATAGTCTACCGAGGGGTATGCCCATGGTAGTTGTTGGTATAAATTAATGTACACTCTACTTTATCTGCAAGCGCACAAATAACGTCTACCGATGTAGCACTTCACCAGGATGGCCTAGTTTTAATATCAAACCCAAAGGAACAGAGTATGGTCTTCTTAAATCTTAAGCTTTAATCCTTGAGTAGCTATCAAGGACTGAGAATTTTGAAGGTAGAGGGGATCACTAAGGCTATCTAATTCTACTTCAAGTATGAAATGCTAATAGTGTTCTTGATGGGGAAATTGTCATAGGAGGTCATAAGCAGAGTATGAATTCTCCTACCAATAAATTATCCTACTAGTCCTATAAATGGGATAATGGGCTATAGAAGAATCAACAAGGCTATAAGAGTCACCCTTGCGAACTACCACTGAAATCCGGAATATAGGGTACAATCATGAGCTATCAAGTCTAAGCACCACGCTTACACCCTCTAACTCCTCTAATCCTAGCGCTACTAGAACTAAAGTACTCAAATGTGTCACAAACCTCAAGAACAATATGAACAATAAGAACAACTTGAAAATAGACGTTGATTACCTGAGAGATCTAGATGCAAGATCTTGAAGAACTTGAATCCACAGGTACAAGATGTTGAAGAAGATCCGACTGGCCGGAGCTCCTTCTAAATCTCCTCCTCTTCTCTCTCTCTCTTCTAGTTCTAATTCAAGACTAGATTCTATTCCTAAACTAGAGGGAGAACTAGTCTTCTTCTTGATCGTTGGCTCTTCAATCCTTCTCCTATGATTTCTAATTCTATTGGAGGTTCTGATCTAGAGAGATTGAATGAGGCCTGGTGGTCTGGAGGCCGCTTTATATAGCCTTGGGGGATCAACCGTGGCCCTTGGATGAAACCGACCTTCATGTAGGGTTGAGATGCATCATAGGAGGCAGTAGAGGTAGCTTGCAAAGGAAGGAGCCGTGGCGGCGTGGGGAGAGGCTGGCCAGCCTAGGGTTAGGGCCAGTCGGCCCCACCTAGCAGCAGGTCAAGGTGGGCCACCTTGTGGAGTCCTCTGGTGTCTTCTATAATGTCCTTGCATGGCCATGACATGGAGATAAGTCCGATAGGCGTGGGTTCCTTCTCATGGAAGATATCCTTTTCCTGCATTTTCCTGTTTAATCCCTGAAAAATCACAATTCACCAAAACTCGTAGAAATTGTCAGTAGAACCCCTATTCTAAGGTGGGAATCATATTTTTATCATTTTTATATGTTTAGTTGATGGTTTATAATGATAGTTAATTACCGTCAACAGTAGTAGATTAATCAGTGGAGTTGTGCGAGACAATGAACTAGATGGTGACGCAAGGTGAACACAAGGGTTTATCTAGGTTCAGGCCATGGAAGCAGCGTAACACCCTACGCCCTGCATCTCTATGGATTGTATTGATTGTGTATGAGAACAATTGAGGAGGTCCTTGCCCACCTTATATAGTATAAGGGGCAAGGTTATAGATCTAAGGAATCTAGTTCCAATCGGTTACAACAACTATATCCGCATGGGTTACGAAATCTATCCTAACTGACTAGGTTCTCTTAATCTTCAAGTTGGTCTTCATATATCCCACGTGGTACGCCGATCAGTTGGGTGATCTGCATGACCTATTCTTGCAAGTTAGGCGACCTCCTCTAGAGTGGCCCATGAGCAGCCATGGGGGTATATGGGTCTATACCCTCATAGAGGCCCTAAAGATAGAGCAGCATGAGCACTTCGAGCTACGCGCCGCCATCGGGCTAGTGTGTGATGCCCTCACGGTGATTCAGGTGTGCCTCGGGGCGAGCTCACTGTGGAGTCATCTTGGGGTCACCTTCTAGTGGGCTTGAACCTAAGTGAAGGAGGCACTTCACCTTAGGATGCGATGCACGCTCGCTGTCATTAGGTCCCACTAACAAAAGATCGACCTAGAGGCGCTTAGTGAGGGCTATGTCATTATCCTCGAAGAGGAGCTTGACGCCATTGATGAGGAGGTGCTAGAGCCAGTGAAGACCTTAGCGGCCAAGTTTGAAGACGTGGTTGTCCCTCCACCCTTGGAGCTATAAACAGTGTTGGGCAAGGTGCCCATGTAAAAACTTAGGATATTGAACATGTCCATGGCCCTCGGGGCCTTTAAAAACTTGTATTTATCTTTTGTTTTAAGTTTTTACATGTTTGTCTGATCCTCATAGTGACCCTAGGCTTGCAGTAGTTAGAGTCGAGCCCAGTCCTCTAGGTCAGGGTTAATGAGTGAGGGCACTGCGGCCATAGATGCATAGGATTTTCATAGTCAGATTAACTTGACCGGAGAGGTTCTCGTGTTCTAATGTACCCTTATTTCCTAGTCGTTGTTGGAGGGCTCGGGTGGGTATCTTTTCGTAAAGTCTTTCGAGTGGTTGCCCGATCCCCACAATGTGTTTAAGTTCATGGATTTTTTAGAAGTGCGAGTTGACTCCTTAGGCCAAGACTGGTGAGCAAATGCACCATAACCGTCGAGGTGTAGGTTTCTCACATTCTGACCAATTCGGCCTGAGGGGCTCTTCACTTTCTTGAGCATCCGCTTATTTAAACAATGCTAGAAGGGCTCGGGTATGAATTTTTTTTGAAAAGTGTTGTGAAAATTTCATGGCGTCGGGGGGTTTCCCCCTTTCAACCCCAAGGGAGGCCTGACCCAAGCCAAAGGTAGGGTTGGGTCTCACTCAGAGTTGGATAAAGTAAAGAACAGTGAGCGCTCTTTTTATTCTTTCGAGATTAATCATGTGAACAACATGGAAATCTAAGGGCAGAAGTGACATAGCTGTTTGATGTTCCAAGTGTTGGTAAAGACTTCACCGTCTGCAGTGACTAGCTTGTAGGCGCCGGGTTGGAGTACTTCTGCGATGATGAATGGGCCTTCCCATGGTGGCATCAGCTTGTGGCGGCCCCTGTTGTCCTATCTAAGGTGAAGCACTAGGTCCCCGATGTTGAATTCTCGACCCCGCACAAGGCGGTGGTGGTATCATCGTAAGCCTTGCTATTACTTGGCAGAGTGGAGTAGGGTGATGTCATGTGCTTCCTCCAGCTAGTCCACAGCATCCTCAAGGGAGGCTTGGTTCCCTTGGTTTGTCATACGCTATGTGTCAGGTATCAAAATACCAGGGTACCTAATAGATGGCAAAATATGACACCCTGTACATTCACTAAAACCCCATCATAGGGGCCCTAGTTAAACTAACCTGCCAAAATTGTTGATAGTATGTCAGTTGCTCAAGGCACGAAAGTCAATCTCCATCCCGCCTGAGCCTTGTGGAAAGGTCTCGGGTGAGATAGATGCCTCGGGTGGCATTTCCCACCTCGCCCGAGCCCCCATGACGTCATCAAAGCGCCCAACCCCCTCGGTGGACATCCACCTCCCCCAAGGGACACATGGACCCCTCTGGCAGGATGAGGAGCCATGGGGGCCCAACCATGGCACCCACTCCCACCGATGGGACGGACGTAACTGTGCACAGTCAACAGGAGCACGGGAACCACGCCCTGACCCAACATGACCCCGGTCATTCCACCACCACGACATCCATACCTCTACACTAATGGGGTAACAAAAACTATACCACCTAACCCCCTCTCTACATAGATCCGGGCACCCATACCACCCATCCTTGATGGCATAGAGGCACACAGGATGAAGCGTGGCCACAGCGTGTAGCACCAGCAGATGGAGAGGCCAAAAGATCGATGCCTGTTGCATCCATATGCTATAGGGGAAACTGCTCCCACCGGACAAGGAGGAAGATGGCCACAGTCAAAGCCACCTTTTTTGTTTTTCTCTTTCATCTTTCCCCATTTCATCTTCTTTTACCACGAATGTAACCTGAGCCCTCTCCTTAGAAACTATAAAAGGGGAGGTAGGGGTAGATAGATGAGAGAACGAAGGAACGCACACACACACCTCGCTAGGACATCAACATACACACACCACCCCTTAAAAGAGACCTGGGATCTGCTCCCTCTCTCGAAAGCTTATAACCCCTACTACTAGCACTATGGTGCAAGGCAACACAGGCCATAGCTGAATCCACTAGACGTAGGACCGATCTTGCCCGAACTAGTATACACTCTTGTGTTCGCTTTGCACACCATCTGGGCCTAGACGCGTAGATACAAATTCACTCGTCTCTCTGTTTAGAACCCCGGTTTTCTAGACACCAATAGTTGGCATCCGCTGCAAGTGAGCAAGCGTCACCTCTTCCTCCAGTGACGTCACCACCACCTTGATGGTAGCTAGCTCCTCCTAAGCCTCCTATAGCAGAGTAGGGACACCCCAACATGCTATGTGCTTGGCCTGCCTGTACCCAGATGTGGAGATGATACCGGGATTAAGGCAACAGCAGCGGGAGGACACCCCGTCCCCCTCTCCCGACGCGCCCACGCATGAACCCCTAGAGGAGTCAGCGTGCTCCATAACGATGGCTGAGGTGGCAAAGAAAGACAAAAAGCAGGGGTGGAGGAAGGGAGATGCCAGGGTTGGGCACCACGGCTTGGGTTATAAAGTACCCCGAGGAGGCCTCTCAACTCCCGTGGCATTCAATATGTCACCCATCCGCTAACTACCCCACTCGCCCACCAAGGGAGCCACGTCGGTCTCAACCATGCCTTGGGAAGGTGAACCGTTCTCGTAGATGGCACACAATCCATCTAATCATGGCAAGTGAGCTGTGTGAGAAGCCCAACTCCCCACATATGCAAAAAAAATCCAGGAACCTCCCCACCTTCCCAGGCACTGGGACTTGAAGCGTCACAACAACTGCTACCTGATGCGACACCTCGTCTTCCCCGGGCGGGTCTACTCGCTCGATTCAAAGCCCTTAAAGGGATAACTCGTCCCTTCAAGGCCTCAGGAGATACACCCAGCGGGTGCGCTCATGCGCACCCACTAGACAGTTTCCTCTAAAACAAATAAACCACAATGCACCTAGATGGGATGATGTGGGCCCACACACACCCCTCCATTCTGCTAAAGAATGCAAGAAGGAATGACGCGGCAGTGGAAGGGCCACCTAGCTAGTCCCTTGCAACACGCGAGGGCTTGGGGGCTTCTCCTGCATTTTGACCTAGCGAATGGTCAAAGCCACTGGCTCGGGGGCTCCTCGCACGCCGCGTAGTCACATGAAAAACACCACACTCGCTCAATTAAAGCCCTTGAAGGCATAACTCATCCCTCCAAGGCCTCGGGGGCTACACCCACTGGATAGCTTCGTTCAAACACAAACAAATCAAAACTGCCCACGGTTGCTCATTCTCAAGCCTCTAAAGGAGTGCTCCACTCCTCCATAGGCTCGGGGGCTACTGTTGGGTATCAAAATACTAGGGTACCCAACAGATGGCAAAATACAACACCCTATACGTTCGCTAAAACTGTATCATAGGGGCCCCAGTAAAACAAGCTGCCAAAAGTGCTGATAGTATGTCAGTCGCTCAAGGTACGAGAGTCAACCTCCATCCCGCCTGAGCCTTGCAGAAAGATCTCAGGCGAGATAGGCGCCTCGGGCAGCATTTTCCGCCTCGCTCCAGCCCCCATGATGTCATCAAAGTGCCTGACCCCCTCGGCAGACTTCCGCCTTGCCCGAGGGACACATGGAGCCCTCTAGCAAGACAAGGAGCCACGGGGGCCCCCAACCATGACACCCACTCCCACCGATGGGATGGACATGACCGCACACAATCAACAGGAACACGGGAACCATGCCCTGACCCAACATGACCCGGTCATTCCACCATGACAACATTCATACCTCTACAGTGATGGGGGTAACAACAACTATACCACCTAACCCCCTCTCTACGCAAATCCAGGCAACCGTACCGCCCGTCCTCGATGGCACAGAGGCACATAGGATGAAGCGTGGCCACAACGTGTAGCACCAGCGGACAGAGAGGCCAAAAGATCAACACCTATTGCATCTCTACGCTATAGGGAAAACTGCTCCCACTGGATAAGGAGGAAGACGGCCACACCCGAGGCCACCTTTTTTTGTTTTTCACTTTCATCTTTTCCCCATTTCATCTTTTTAACCATGAATGTAACCTGAGCCCTCTCCTTAGAAACTATAAAAGGGGAGGCAGGGGCGGACAGACAAGAGAACAAAGGAACGCACACACACACATACCTCGCTAGGACATCAACATACACACACCACCCCTCAAAAGAGACCTAGGATCTGCTCCCTGTTGACACTTCTAACACCACTCCCGCTAAGTTGTCATCCCTAGCATGGCACCAGAAGTGTTTGGTATAGAACTGCTCCTCTTAGAATAAGTGTAGGATATGCATGCGTACAGATAAAATACCATTGTAGCACTTTACCGAGAAATATTCTAGGTATCGTTAATTTATATTTAGCTCAAGGGAAAGAACTAAAGACTTAAACTCAAGATAGATTTGCAACATACGACTACTTATGAGAAATTGATCACACTGTCACTTATTTTGGCAGGGGGTAAGCCATAAGGGATAAATAAATATAATGAATTATAAAGCATAAGGGAATAAATCACGCAGATATTAGAGATAGACTACTCATCATAAAGGTAGATTGACGTCTGATTAGTTCAAGAGATCGAATTCTAGGTAGTTCTAATCTACTAAGTCATTCATCTACTTTAGCAAACACACAATCATATATAGCATAAAAGACTCTTCATCTATGTATAAGGAATATTACTGAAGAAAGCTAGAACATAGCAAGACTTCCTACGTAACTTTGATTCTGCCTGTCCTATCAATGGGGGGTGGACTATGTAAGACTCAACAAAACTGCCACTTCCATGAACTACCACATGACCCAACCAATAGGATACATTTGTAGGTAAATAGCATCTAAGCACCATGCTTACATGTGATCTACCACTTAACTCCCTCACGAAGAAAGCTAAGCGCTTTGCAAACTTATACATAAATTCATTATCAATCATAACCATATCAAATGCATTACTAGAGCAAACTAGGAACATAATAAATAGAAACATAATGATATTTAGAATAAAGTCATAGAGTAAAGATATAAAATAGTACCAATACTTTGATGACGAAGATCTGAATCTTAAGCACAATCGCCCGACTCTTCCTCTATCTAGTCTAAACCTAATTCTCTGGTGGAGAGAACTCTCTCTAAACCCTAGCTCTGTTGATGGCTCCCTCTACTAAATTGCTAATGAATTCCTGGTTTCTCCTAGGGTCAGGGGCCTTGCTTATATAGCCCTCTAGGAAGCACCACAACCCTTGGATCAAACTGACCTTGATCTACAATTATTATTCATCCTCAAAGATGGTGGAGGCAGGATTCGTGAGGTCACACCTGATTGGCTCTGTGGCCTGGGCGACCGCCAATGAGGTGGGGGCAGGCGCCCCACCTATCAGGCCAGTTGGTCTCCTCTTTTGCAGGGTCGATTTCATGAGTCTTCTAGATTATTATTTTTTATAGTTGGGTCGATTTCTCTCTACGTAAATCTGACTTGTGGGCCTCTTTTGGTTGTTTCCTGATAACCCCTTGTAGAAATAGACATTCACCAAAACTCGGGGAAATTGTCAGTAAAAACCCCTAAGTCTATGGTGTAGCTCATTTTAACCCTTATTTTGACTCTTTGTTGACATATAAAATTGATGGTTGAGAACTGTCGGGTACCAAAACTAGGGGTACCCAAAACCCATGACTAAAAAGAACAAACCCCCGAGGAATCCACACCGCAAAACCCCTTGAAAAACCACACCAAGGCTCTGCCCGCACAGGTACTTCGAGCCAAAACCACATACATGTGAAGACGGGGCACCCTCGACTGTGTTCTGACTCGCATGAGGCCCGCTCAACGGAACGCCTCGACCGCAGGGAAATCTCCGACTCGCATGACCCTGGGTCAAGCCGGTCGACTCTTCCTCACCCACCTACTTACAGACAAAAGTCAAGGCATTTAATGTAACCGCCAACCACTTCCTACCCACGTGGCTACAACACCACCAGCATGGAAGCAGTATCGGTGCCAAATCCTACTTTTTACTGCCCATCCCGGGATGGGCTGTGAAAACCTATCACTATACACACCATGCGGGGTACTGTTCCACCATCGATACCCCCTCGAGGCACAACAAGATGACCGTCATATCCTAGGATTTCTGGGGCCTGGACTTATCCATTCCCCGTCAACCCCCCTCAGCTACGTCTTGACCTGGCCACGACTAATCACCGGCCAACAAAAGAACAATGCCTGCACGTCCGCTCGCCACAGCACCCAGGGTCTTTTCACTGTCCCATCCCTAACATCACCATGGTACCCTAGGGATGGCCAGCCATTCCTGGAGCATGTCGCTACAGCAACCCCCACAAGCGCCCATCGAACCTTCACCTTTAAGGCACTGCCCTAGGGTTTTATTGACTCCTCTGCCTTCACTTGACCCTATAAAAGGGAAGGCAGGGGACTCTCCTAGGGGAGGACGGAGGACGAAGGATGAAGGATGAAAACCACAAGACATTCCCCAGCTTCTAAGATCAACATCTCAAGCAATATACTCTTTTTTCCTTTTCTTGAGACTTAGGACCGCTTCCCTCTCTCACAGCTTGTAACCCCTACGCAAGCACTTAGGTGCAAGGAAATACAATACCCCCCCTGCTGGATGTAGGGTCTTCTTTGCCCGAACCAGGATAAACTCTAGTGTATTCTCTTTGCATCACAATTCGGATTAGGGAACACACAGCACAAATTCACTCATCGGCTTACGGCCCTCCTGGGTCCGAACACCGATAGTTGGCACGCCAGGTAGGGGATGCTGCGTCTCAACATTGTTTTCCCGCCATTTTTTTAGATGGTAGACCCCGAACGTCCACTTCCATTGGCCACGGTGATCTGGTTTGGGAGCTTGGAGTTCATGTCCATCGGCTATGGCTATGACATGGTCCTCCTCCTGCCTAGACACCCAACCGATGGTGACCACGACCTCTCCCAGCCAGGAGGAGCGCTGCACCGGTACCATCGCTCTTGTTAGGCTCGTGCAGCCAGGTGACAGCATGCCTAGCATAGCCACTACCATCGCCTCACGGGGGGTGATGGTGTTCCCTAATCTGGCACCCCTCAGCCAGACACCGACATGGATTTCCTCGATGAATACCTGTGTAGGATGAGCTTGGCTGAGGGTAAGATGCCGATAGGGCATCCCATCACCCCACCATCCGGCGCGGCGCCACCTCCAGCCAGTTCAGGATCGACTGCTCCGACACTAGGGACGGTGCCTCCGTGGGCACTCCCGTATGGGCTAAACATGGCTGCCTAGGCATATGCTTCCTCTATAAGTACCAACATGAGCACTTACGAGGATCTCCTTGGGCACCACCTACGTTCTGCCCTTGACCTTGTGGCATCCATGCCAGCTTCTGAGTACCTGGACTCTACGGAGACCCCTGGAACAGAGCTCTGTGCGATCACCTCTTGCTGCTACAACTCCACTAATCAATGACCTCACATGCATCATTCGTACTACTACTTTGGTGCCCCCAACTCTGACTCTGCCGACGACAACTACAATCCGACCTGCGAGTGCTTCCAAATTTACGGGGTCATCGCGTCAGATTCAGAAGCTGAGGCTACCACTGGAGGGGGGGAATGCCACACCACCCCACGCAGCCCACCCTAGTGCATAGGGTAGACCCCAACCTTTTGAAGCAGACTAGGGAGCACAACTCGTTCAGATTCAAGAACTACAGGCCAAGCTCGACGAGGAGCGAGAATGCCTGTGCCTACTTCAGCAAACCCTCGAGCGGGAGCATGCGGTGTGTATACATGGCGGAGGAGCTCTAGAGAGAGCTCACGACGTTAATCATCGCATCATTGAGGATCGGGTGGGCGAACCCCCGGTCTTCAACCAAGCCAGCCAGAACATCGTCGCCGCCGCCATGCTTCTCCGCAACATGCCTGAACCATCTACCTCTGAGGCCTGTTGGGCCCGTGATGAGATTCAAGGTCTCCTCGAGACTATGGCTATGCAGTAGGCCAAGAATTCTGCCTCGAGGCATCGCGGGCTTGCCTCGGAGCAACCTGTGGAGCCCTCCCGGCAAGAAAGGGAGGCCTCAATCCATCCTGAGCCCGCACCTCAAGGGAACAAGGCTGACTCTATCCGTGAACACATCGTCAACAACCGGGAGCCCCAAGATGCCTGTGACAACATCAACGAGCGCCGCAAGCGCAAAAGTGGTGACTGTGCAGCTCGAGGTTGCCATGAGCACCGGGGCGGGCGTTACGATAGCTCGAAGGATCGCAGTCCATCACTCGAGCCATAGGGCCCTCGAGTCTTTAGCAAGACCATTCGAAACACCCAGCTTCCAGTCCGGTTTCGCCCCCCATCGACTATCACCAAGTACAACGGTGAGAACAAACCCAAACTTTGGCTCGCTGACTTCTGCTTGGCTTGTCAGTTGGGCGGCGCCATGGATGACTGAGTCATCATCCGATAAACCCCCTATTCCTATCAGACACCGCTCGAGCATGGATCAAAGATCTCCCACCTCGACAGATCCACGACTAGAACGATTTGGTGAGAGTGTTCGAAGGGAACTTCAAGGGGACCTACGTGTGCCCTAGCAACTCTTGGGACCTTAGGAGTTGTAAACAGAAGCCGGATGAGTCCCTCCATGACTATATCTGACGTTTCTCCAAACAACACACCGAGCTTCCTAACATCACCGACTCCGACATCATCATGGCTTTCCTCTCTGGAACCACTTGCAAGGAGCTTGTCCGAGATTTGGGCCGCAACACCCCTACCACTGCCAATGAGTTGATGGACATCATCACCAACTATGCCACCGATGAGGAGGTGGTTGGTGCCATTTTTGGTGGTGACCAGGACAAGGGGAAGCACAAGAACAAGGAACCCGAGGGCTCTAACTAGGGCGCCAAAAGAAACAACAACAAGAAGAACCAGCAGGGCAAGCGTGAAGCCACGGCCGATGACCTCGTTGCTGCTACTAACCGCAAAAAGCCTCGAGGACCCCCGGTGGGGGCATTTTTAACAAAATGCTCAAAGAACCGTGTCCCTACCACAAAGTGATATGACCACGTCAACCAACAACATGTTACAACCTCCAAGTCAAGCTACACCAACACCAGTCCAAGTCTTTGATGGACCAATTACACGTAGTCGAGCCAAGAAGCTACAACAAGAGGTGCACGCGCTACTTTCTGAAAATCATTTTAATGTTAATGAGAATTATATACTACCTAAGTCGTGCACGTTGCTATTGCTTAGGTGCACCACGGAGGATGACAAGAAGACACCAAGGGTGAAACAAAGAGGAGGATCACGTTCGAGCCAGTCTAGTGTGACAGAACCATTAGAAAGAATCAGTCACAACTTTTTGCTCACAAAAGCTATGAAGGCCCATGAGGACTTGTTGGAAAGCTTATCAAGTATAGTTTCAAGCCCAAGTTCTCTCACTTGATTTGGATTCTCCAATGTTGAGATTCGACTGATTTAGTACAGACTGGTCAGCTAGTCAGCAGTCAGCCTGATGTCCAAGTTCCCATGCAAAACTATACCAATCTACAATATTTCGTGGTACATGCTGCACATGGTGTGAAAGGTTATCAAGTTAACTTTCCAACCCAACAAACCGCATGTCATTTGGAGTTTCCAAGATAGAGTTATTGCCAAAACACTGAAGACTGCGCTGAAGACCAGCAGCCACGCGAAAACTCTCCAGGAAGGCATCTCGAGGAGGCCCGTTCACATAGTGCGTCTTATATTTTTCGTTTCGAGTTTCCACCTATCTAGCAGGGCTGTTGCTAGTATAAATACTTCCTAGACTCATTGTAATCTCAGACTTTTGATAATAGAATACAAACCCCCCTTTTGTTCAGCTGTGTGCTAACAAATATTGAGAGAGATCTCTACCCCTTTGCTCTTGTGATTTCCTTTGCGAGATTTACAGAAGCGGCGGCTTCATCCGCTCCCAATTGGTGCTCCTACTCCCTTCGAGGTTTCCTCGATTGATTGTAGGCTGTGTTGGTTGGTTCTTTGAGAGTGTGGTTGGGCGAATCCTCGATTCAGGTTGCCGATTAAAGACGGTGGTTGGCTTCGAGTTTTATTTGCCAGGTTGCACTAGTTATCGCTGCCTGCAGCAAGTTATCCGGCTGTTCTTCAGCTAGTTATCGGTGATCATCCTACGTCGTGAAGATCGGGACCCCCTGAGCGTATCATCTAGTATCAAAGCTTTCGTTACCACGGTAGGATTTTTTTCCCTTAGCTACTTATATATTTTGTTTCGTCCTATCCACCAAAAAGCCTAAAAAAAATACATTCGTTTAGCCCTTTGTTTCAATCTGTTATTTTAGTGAGTTTTGTTAAGTTTCAGTTCATTAGAGTCTTTGTTTTAGTTGCTGATCATTATCCTTTGCGTGTCCTTTGAGCCTCTTTATATATCTTAAAATCCCTACAAAAAAAATCTGAAAACGCATATCATGTCCTTCGCGTAAACTTTGATCCTATTATAGCTACCGGTTGTGTTTTGTTCTTATCTTAATTGTGCAAGTGTCTTAATCTGGTCTTTGTGTTTAGTTATAAAAAAAAAGTGTGTCAAAAAAAAAGAGAAGAAAGAAAAGTAAAAAAAAGAATAGAGAAAAACTGAGAAAGAAAGGTTGAAAGATCAGTAGGTTTATGTGCACAAGTGCTAAAAGTTTTCATATCAAGTAGTGCAACTAGTGTGCTATCCTTGTTTGGTGCAAAATTTTGGTTAGGTTTGATCGCAACACTTGCATCCCAATCATACTCCTTGTTTGCATCAAATCTGAAATTTCCTTGCGTGTGTGTGTGATCGATTTCAATCTCATTCAAATTCTGTGATCAGCACTAGACAGGGAACTTCTAGCTTGGGTTGTTACTTAACTTTACAATAGCTAGAATTCAGATTGCATCCCTTGTGCACTACTCGCCACCAAGCTCCACATATAAGCCATCGTAATCGGTATTCTTTGGTCTTGTATTCTCCCAACCATCACTCTCGGATACCGCCACACATTATTTTTCCTGTAACTCGCAGGGATTTCATAAGAGCTTCGGTTGGTTAGAGAGGTAAGGTTGTGAGATCCCACATATATATTCCTATTCCATAAATATCTATTGCCATGTTGAGCTAACATTTCAGAAAGATGGGTTCTAATGCTGAGATCGATGATTGTGTCACTGCGGCACAATTTAATGAACTTCGGCAAAGCATGGAAGAAAAGCAAGATCAATTGACTCGAGATCTTCAAGCCCTTATGAATGAGAGCAGAGGACGTTGTCCTCGTCAAGAAGTTGGCAGTAACCATGGTGGAGATGATGAAGATAGTGATGGAAGAAGAAGGGGTCGGGGGAATCGAAGAGCTGCACATAGCAGAGGAAGTGGACGAGGTCGAAGGAATGATGATGAAGAATCTGAAGATGAGGATGATGATAATCATTCTCAACATAGCTTTGGTCGCCACCATCATAGGAGAGGCAACCAAGAGGAGAAATTTGGCAAACTGAAATTCACTATGCCAAAATTTGATGGAGGGTCTGATCCTGAAGATTATTTCACATGGGAGTTGAAGGTAGAAAAGATATTTCGCATGCATAATTATTCAGAACAGAAGAAGTTAGCAATGACATCTCTGGAGTTTGATGGATATGCTCTTATTTGGTGGGAGCAACTTCTCCAAGATCAACAAGAGGAAGGAGAACGTCCTATTGCAAGTTGGCAAGAAATGAAGAAGGAAATGAGACTTCGATTTGTGCCCAAGCACTATCGACGTGATCTCTTTAATAAACTGCAGAATCTGAAGCAAGGAAGTTTCTCTGTTGAAGAATATTATAAAGAGATGGAGAAGGCTATGATTCGAGCCAATGTGCATGAAGATGAAGAACAAACCATTGCACCTTTTATGGCTGGGCTGCATCGCAACATTCAGTGCATTGTTGAGTTTCAGCCGTACCGTCATCTTATTGACTTGGTACATCAAGCAACCAAAGCTGAACGTCAACTGCAGCAAGATGCTAAGAGCAGCAAGTCCTTGTCATTTGGTATGAGGAATTTTTCTAGAGGAAGTAAATCAGAAACAAAGTTTGCTGCTGCACCATCAATGGGAAAAAGCTCAAATGGAGGCTCACGTTCTAATTTTCAGGGTGCTTTTAGTGAGAAGAACACTACTGCCCCAAAACCAGCGGCATCCACAACTAATTCAGTGGGATCTACATCCAAGAGTAGTGGAATTCAGTGCTTCAAGTGTGGAGGCCGTGGGCATATAAGTAGGGAATGCCCAAACAATCGGGTGATCATTGTGAATGATAATGGAGACTTTGATTCAGCTAGTGAAGAGGAAGTTGAGGAAGAATATGATGAGGAAGCCCATGAAAATGAGGACCATACTGGCTGCGAGTTTGAGCAGGGTGCTGCTCTTGTTGTAGCTCAAATCTTGAGTGTTCAAATGAAAGAAAATGAAAATGGGCAGCGACACAATTTATTTCAAACCAGAGCAAAAGTGCAAGATAAAGTAGTGAAGGTGATCATTGATGGCGGGAGCTGCCATAATCTTGCTAGTCGTGAGATGGTTGACAAGCTTGGTTTGAAGTTGCTGCGACACCCTCATCCATATCATGTCCAATGGTTGAATGATTCGGGAGATATCAAGATTGCATATAAAGTGAAAGTTCCATTCAAGATTGGGGAATATGTTGACACGGTGGAGTGTGATGTGGCACCCATGTCGGTGTGTCACTTGCTTCTTGGAAGACCATGGCAATATGATCAATATAGCCAACATTGTGGGAGAACAAATCAGATCACTCTTGATCTAAAAGGGAAGAAGTTTGTACTCAAGCCTATGACACCTCAACAAATCATGGCTGAACACTTACAAAAGAAATCTGAAATTGTTCCAGTGAGTAGAGAGGCAGGAGAGCAAAAGAAATTGAGTGCCATCCACAACTCGGTGAGTGAGTGCCACAAGCCAAACTTGAGAGAAAAAATAAAGGAGAGGGAGAGCATCTAGTTATGCTAGCCACAAAATCTGAAATGAGAGAAGTGAGGAACAACCCAGATCAAGTGCTCTTTGTACTTGTGTACAAGGACATATTAGTTTCAGCCAATGACATCACCTCTCTTCCTAGTGTTGTGTCTCATCTTTTGCAGGACTATGAAGATGTTTTTCCAAAAGAGACACCAGCTGGACTACCTCCAATTCGTGGGATTGAGCATCAAATTGATCTCATTCCAGGGGCTGCACTCCCTAATCGTCCACCATACCACACCAATCCGGAAGAAACAAAGGAGATACAAAGGCAAGTGCAAGAACTTCTTAACAAAGGTTTTGTTCGTGAAAGTTTAAGTCCTTGTGCTGTTCCTGTGATTTTAGTACCTAAGAAAGATGGTTCTTGGAGGATGTGTGTTGATTGTAGAGCTATAAATAATATCACTGTTCGCTATCGCCATCCTATTCCACGATTAGATGACATGCTTGATGAATTAAGTGGTTCCACCATATTTACTAAAATTGATTTGAGGAGTGGGTACCATCAAATAAGAATGAAAGCTGGAGATGAATGGAAAACTGCATTTAAAACAAAATTTGGGCTATATGAATGGTTGGTTATGCCTTTTGGTTTGACTAATGCTCCAAGTACTTTTATGAGATTAATGAACCATGTCCTGAGAGCTTTCATTGGAAAATTTGTGGTTGTCTATTTTGATGACATCTTAATTTATAGCAAGTCTTTTGAAGAACATATGAATCACATTCGTCAAGTCTTGGATGAGCTCCGGAAGGAGAAATTATTTGCTAATCTTGAGAAGTGCAGTTTTTGCACAGACCATGTTGTGTTCCTTGGCTTTGTTGTTTCAGGGAAAGGAATAGAAGTGGATGAAAGCAAGGTGAAGGCCATCAAGGATTGGCCAACTCCAACGAATGTAAGTCAAGTAAGAAGTTTTCATGGCCTTGCTAGTTTTTATAGAAGATTTGTGAAAGATTTCAGTACCATCGCTGCTCCTTTGAATGAATTGACAAAGAAAGGTGTTGATTTTAAATGGGGCAATTCACAAGAAAATGCTTTTCAAGAATTAAAGAAACGTTTGACTGAAGCACCGTTACTTGTTCTTCCTAATTTCACTAAAACTTTTGAAGTAGAATGTGATGCTAGTGGGATTGGGATCGGAGGAGTTTTAATGCAGCAAGGAAAACCTGTAGCATATTTTAGTGAAAAATTGGGAGGTGCTCAACTGAATTATTCTGTATATGACAAAGAATTGTATGCTTTGGTGCGTGTGCTTGAGACATGGCAGCATTACTTATGGCCAAAAGAGTTTGTTATTCATTCCGATCATGAAGCTTTAAAATACTTGAAAGGACAAGCAAAACTGAATCGTCGCCATGCTAAATGGGTTGAGTTCATCGAAACATTCCCATACATCGTGAAATACAAGAAAGGTAAGGACAATGTGGTTGCTGATGCGTTGTCACGAAAGAGTGTGTTGCTGAACCAACTTGAGGTAAAGGTTTTGGGACTTCAAAGTTTGAAAGACATGTATAAAAATGACCCTGAATTTTCAGAACCATATAGTCATTGTAAAGATGGAAAAGGTTGGGAAAAATATCACATACATGATGGATTTTTGTTTAGAGCTAACAAGCTTTGTGTTCCCAATTCTTCGGTTAGATTGCTTTTGTTGCAGGAGTCACATGGAGGTGGACTAACAGGTCATTTTGGACAAAAGAAAACTCATGAACTGCTGCAAGATCATTTCTATTGGCCCAAGATGCGGAGAGACATCATCAGATTTGTGGAGCGATGCGTCACTTGCCACAAAGCTAAGTCCAAACTGAACCCTCATGGCTTATACACTCCATTACCTACTCCTAATATTCCCTGGGAAGATATAAGTATGGACTTTATTTTGGGGTTGCCTATAACTCAGAGGGGAAAAGATTCTATTTTTGTTGTGGTTGATAGATTTTCAAAGATGGCTCATTTTATCCCTTGTAACAAGAGCGACGATGCTTCACATGTTGCTAATTTGTTTTTCAGAGAAATTGTGAGGCTGCATGGGATGCCTAGAACTATTGTGTCTGATCGTGACGTCAAGTTTGTGAGCTACTTTTGGAAAACATTACGGGCAAAGCTTGGGACCAAGCTCTTGTTCTCAACAACTTGTCACCCTCAAACCGATGGACAAACTGAAGTGGTGAATCGTACATTGTCAATGTTGCTGCGAACCATGGTGAAAAAGAACTTGAAGGATTGGGAGGATTGCTTGCCTCATGTGGAGTTTGCCTATAACAGGGCAGTACACTCTACCACTAATTTGTGTCCTTTTGAAATTGTTTATGGGATCAAACCTATTGCTCCGATAGATTTGTTGCCACTGCCATTGCAGGAGAGAACCAACATGGAAGCCTCAAAGCGTGCCGCATATATAAAGAAGGTACATGAGAAGACCAAAGAAGCAATTGAGTTGAAGGCGACACGCAAGGCTGCAAGTATGAACAAACATCGAAAGAAAGTATTATTTGAACCAGGGGACTTGGTGTGGATTCACTTGCGTAAGGATCGCTTTCCTGAGAAGCGCAAATCCAAGTTGATGCCACGAGGGGATGGTCCATTCAGAGTGTTGTCCAAGATCAATGACAATGCATACAAGATAGATCTTCCAGCAAGTTATGGTGTGAGCAACACCTTCAATGTTGCTGATCTATCTCCATTCACAAGTGAAGATACTTCAGAGTCGAGGACGACTCCTTTTGAAGAGGGGGAGGATGATATGACCACGTCAACCAACAACATGTTACAACCTCCAAGTCAAGCTACACCAACACCAGTCCAAGTCTTTGATGGACCAATTACACGTAGTCGAGCCAAGAAGCTACAACAAGAGGTGCACGCGCTACTTTCTGAAAATCATTTTAATGTTAATGAGAATTATATACTACCTAAGTCGTGCACATTGCTATTGCTTAGGTGCACCACGGAGGATGACAAGAAGACACCAAGGGTGAAACAAAGAGGAGGATCACGTTCGAGCCAGTCCAGTGTGACAGAACCATTAGAAAGAATCAGTCACAACTTTTTGCTCACAAAAGCTATGAAGGCCCATGAGGACTTGTTGGAAAGCTTATCAAGTCTAGTTTCAAGCCCAAGTTCTCTCACTTGATTTGGATTCTCCAATGTTGAGATTCGACTGATTTAGTACAGACTGGTCAGCTAGTCAGCAGTCAGCCTGATGTCCAAGTTCCCATGCAAAACTATACCAATCTACAATATTTCGTGGTACATGCTGCACATGGTGTGAAAGGTTATCAAGTTAACTTTCCAACCCAACAAACCGCATGTCATTTGGAGTTTCCAAGATAGAGTTATTGCCAAAACACTGAAGACTGCGCTGAAGACCAGCAGCCACGCGAAAACTCTCCAGGAAGGCATCTCGAGGAGGCCCGTTCACATAGTGCGTCTTATATTTTTCGTTTCGAGTTTCCACCTATCTAGCAGGGCTGTTGCTAGTATAAATACCTCCTAGACTCATTGTAATCTCAGACTTTTGATAATAGAATACAAACCCCCCTTTTGTTCAGCTGTGTGCTAACAAATATTGAGAGAGATCTCTACCCCTTTGCTCTTGTGATTTCCTTTGCGAGATTTACAGAAGCGGCGGCTTCATCCGCTCCCAATTGGTGCTCCTACTCCCTTCGAGGTTTCCTCGATTGATTGTAGGCTGTGTTGGTTGGTTCTTTGAGAGTGTGGTTGGGCGAATCCTCGATTCAGGTTGCCGATTAAAGACGGTGGTTGGCTTCGAGTTTTATTTGCCAGGTTGCACTAGTTATCGCTGCCTGTAGCAAGTTATCCGGCTGTTCTTCAGCTAGTTATCGGTGATCATCCTACGTCGTGAAGATCAGGACCCCCTGAGCATATCACAAAGGGCCCATGAACCAGAACCTCGAGGACTACCACATGCTGCGGAGATACTTTGAAAGCTTAGGCATCAAGAAAGATGACAAGAGGGAGGGCCCAAAGAAAAGGGTGACGATAAGGACAAGGGGTTTCCCGAGATCCATGATTGCTTCATGATATACGGGGGACCCTCGATGCGTCTCTCAATGCGCCACCACAAGCGGGAGCATCAAGAGGTTTTCTCCGTACACTTGGCAACCCCACTCTTCCTTGACTGGTCTGACATGGCCATCACTTTCGACCGTTATGATCATCTAGACTATGTCCCCAATCCTGGAGTCTACCCGCTCATCATCGATCCCATCATCACCAACACGCGCCTCACTAAAGTACTCATGGACGGGGGCAGCAGCCTCAACATCATCTATACCTAGACCCTTGACCTTCTGGGGATCAAGAGGACCTACCTCTGACCCAGCGTCGGGGCTTCCATGGAGTCGTGCCGGGAAAACGAGCAGAGCCCATCGGGTGGATCGACCTGCCTGTCTGCTTCGAAAGCCCCGCCAACTTCAGGAAGGAGACACTCACTTTCGAGGTGGTTGGTTTCCACGGGACCTACCATGCCATCCTTGGACATCCTTGCTACACCAAGTTCATGGCAGTCCCCAACTACACCTACCTCAAGCTCAAGATGCCAAGGCCTAAGGGTGTTATCACCGTCGGGCCCTCCTATGAGCATGCCTACGAGTGTGACGTGGAGTGCGTCGAGCACGGAGAGGCCATCTTGGAGTCGGCGACCTTGGCCGTGGACCTCGACAGTTTGGCAAAGGAAATCCCTGACCCCAAATGGCATGCTGGTAGCTTCGAACCTGCACAAGATGTCAAGCTCGTACCCCTCGACCCCGCCAACCCAGACGGAAGGGCATTGAACGTCAGCGCCAGCCTCGATCCCAAATAGGAAGCTATGCTCGTCGACTTTCTCCGTGTGAATGTCGACATATTCACGTGGAGTCCCTCAAAGATGTCGGGCATACCCAGGGAGGTTGTCGAGCATGCCTTAGAGATTCGAGCTAGCTCCAAACCGGTGAAACAACGCTTGCGCCACTTCGACGTGAAGCACAAGGTCATCGATGAGGAGATCCACAAGCTTTTAGATGCTGGATTCATCAAGGAAGTTCATCATCCCGAGTGGTTAGCTAATCCTGTATTAGTTAAGAAAAATAGTGGGAAATGGAGGATGTGTGTAGACTATATTAGTTTAAATAAAGCATGTCCAAAAGTTTCCTTTCCCTTGCCATGCATTGATCAAATCATCAATTCTACTGCAGGATGTGAAACCCTATCGTTCCTAGATGTGTATTCCGGCTACCACCAAATTAAAATGAAGGAGTCCGACCAGCTCGTGACTTCATTCATCACCCCGTTTGGCATGTATTGCTACGTTACTATGCCCTTCGGTCTTCGGAACACGGGGGCTACGTACCAGCGATGCATGCAACACATTTTTGGGGAACACATTGGGCCAACCATCAAGGCCTACGTTGATGACATCGTAGTCAAATCCAAGAGGGCCAACAACTTGGTTGATGACCTCAACATTGCATTCAAATGTCTCAAGGCTAAGAACATCAAGCTCAACCCCGAGAAGTGCGTCTTCGGCGTTCCTCGAGGCATGCTCCTAGGGTTCATCATTTTTGCAAGCGGCACCGAGGTCAACCCAGAAAAAATCTCTACGATCACTCAGATGGGCCCCATCCAAGATCTAAAGGGTGTGCAAAGGGTAACGGGCTGCCTCGTGGCCCTTAGTCGCTTTATCTCGTGCCTTGGCGAAAAGGCACTCTCGCTGTACCATCTCCTAAAGAAATCGAAACACTTCTCGTGGACCCTCAAGGCTGAAGAAGCTCTCACCAAGCTCAAGGCAATGCTGTCCAATCCTCTGATCCTCGTCCCTCTGGCCACAGGGGAACCCCTCTTACTCTACGTTGCCGCAATGACTCAAGTGGTCAGCGCGGCCGTAGTCGTTGAGAGGGTGGAGGAAGGACTCGCCCTGCCTATTCAGAGGCCAGTCTACTTCAATAGTGAGGTACTCTCGGAAACTAAGGTTCTCTATCCACAAATCCAAAAACTGCTATATGCCATCGTGTTGACATGGCGCAAGCTTCGGCACTACTTCGAGGGCCACCTAGTAACCATGGTCTCTTGTTTCCCTCTAGGAGAGATAGTCCAGAGCCAGGAGGCCTCGGGAAGGATAGGTAAGTGGGTGGTCGAGCTCATGGGCTAGACCCTCTCTTACGTGCCACGTAAAGCAATTAAATCCCAAGTGTTGGCAGATTTTTTGGTGGAATGGACCGATACCGAGCTACCTCCCGCTCAAATTCAGGCTGAGCTATGGACCATGTACTTCGATGGGTCATTGATGAAAGTAGGAGTGGGCACGGGCCTACTCTTCATCTTGCCCCTCAGAGTTCACATGCGCCATGCGATCCGACTCCATTTCGCTGCCTCCTACAATGTAGCTGAGTACGAGGCTCTCGTTAACGGCTTGCGCATAGCCATTGAACTCGGGGTCCAACAACTCAACGTTCGTGGTGATTCCTAGCTCATGATCGATCAGGTCATGAAGGACTCAAGCTGCCATGACCCCAAGATGGAAGCCTACTGCAATGAGGTGCAGTGCCTTGAGGACAAATTCCAAGGCCTCGAGCTCAACCACGTCGCGCGCAGATATAATGAGGCTATCGACGAACTCGCGAAAATCATGTCTAACCGAGCCACGATTCCACCTGACGTTTTCTCAAGGGATCTTCACCAACCTTCCATCGACGCCGGGATGACTGAAGGGGCCAACAGTCCATTGCTCGACCCCCCACCTGAGGCAGAAGCTCCCTCGACCGGGGCTGACGTAATGCAGACAGAAGGCTCGACCCCACTAGCCAACCTTGAGCCCGACTGGCGCACTTCCGTACCTCGACTGTCTCACCCAAGGGCAACTCCCTTAAAGTCCTTTGTTTGGTGTTGGTAATTAGTAACAATGCCTAAGTACTAATCCTATGCCTAAGTTGTATGTAGCATATGAGGATTAGTACATTCCAAGGTTGGTGGCAAGATGGACATGGTGATCATGATGGCCACACTTGGATTTGGACGCAACCCTACGTGATCAAGGCAAAGGTATATGCTTAAGGGTTGTGTTTTAGTAACCAAGACACCTAGTGGGTGTGGTTACATTATAGGATAGATAGCCGTACTATAAAGAAGGGAATGACGCGGCTATTGAACTCCTAAGTGTCTCTAGGTGTGCATTTCATAATCATATGCGTTTGGATAGAACTAATATTGCCTCGAAAAATAATTGTGAAAATGCTGACACACTCACAGATGATGAGATCACTTGGTGGTGTTAGCACGTTTGCGAAGGCGGTGGAGTTTGAGCGGTAGAGAGGGTTTGGGGTGCTCTCTCCCTCCCAGCATGCAAGCTCGACGGGATTCAGGCATTTTTGAGGAGTTGAAATGACTATTTTCCACTACGTCGGAAGTCAGAAAAGAAACAGAGGCGAATGGAGGTCACAGAGGTGACCGGACGCTGGATCGGACACGATCTCTGTTTGACCGAACGCGTCCGGTCAGTGTTCAGCGTCTGCGCGTGTTTCTGTTTTTGATCAGAAGTGGTGGCGCGTCCGGTCACAGTCGATCGGATGCATCCGGTCGATCAGGGAGCTTACTGGACTCCAACCGGACACTGGCACTGTGGCGTCTGGTCAGCTCTATAGTGCGTCCGGTCGATGTTTCGTTGGAACGTGGCTTAGGCTTGACCAGCGCGTCCAGTCCGTTACGGGACCAGCGCGTCCGGTCCGCGCGACCAGCGCGTCCGGTCGGTGCTTCGCGAGCGTAGACACCGGGCGATCGGCGCGTCCGGTCAGTTTGAGCAGCTCGTCTGGTCAGCGCGACTTTGGCTGTTTCAAGTTCCTAACGGCTATATTCGAAGGGGTACGTCTATAAATACTCGTTGGCCGGCTCAAGGCTCTCTCTCTTGGACATTTAACATACTTGTGAGCACTTTGAGCTAAGCAACTCCCCTCCCACTCATCTCTCTTGCTTCTTTGCCTATTCGAAGTGAGATTGAGTGATCCAAGTGCATTTGCATTGTGAGATTGCATCTAGTTGGCACTTGGTGGTTGATTTGCTGCGGGATTCTTATTTCTCTTGGTGGTTGCCGCCACCTAGATGGCTTTGAGCAGCTTGGAGGCGTTGGCAAGAGTTGGTGATTGTTCTTGGCCACCTCCGGTGATTGTGAGGGGTTTGTGCCTACCTCGGCGAAGTGCCAAAGGCAAAGTTAGTAATTTGCTCATGTCATTGCAACCTTTTGCCATTTGGTAGGTTCTTGTGGCGCCTTTTGAGAGGCTCGGTGTGAGACCGATTAGCCACCAAACCACGTGGTGAAGAGGGACACAACAGGGACTAGCGTGCCGGCAAGCATGTGAACCTCGGGATAAATCTTCGTGTCATCACTCTCATATTGTGATTGATTGATCTCGGTGTTCGGTTGTCTTGGTATTCATTGTTGATCATATTGGTTGGCTCAATACTTCGCCCCTCGGTGAAACTCTCCTAACTCAACTCCGCATTACCTTCTTAGTTATCTTTGGTAGCTAGTTAGCTTTGCTAGAGTAGCTCTTTTGTGTAGCTTGCTAGTTGTAGTTGTAGTTTCCTTCTTGGTTTGACTTATGTGGTTGAGTGCAAATACTAGAATTGTGAATTGGATAGGTGGCTTGCAAACACCCCGTAGGCTAAGCAAAACTCGCATCTCGCTATTTTTTATTTTGATAAACTTGTTTAGCTTGTCTTTGTAGAAAATTTTAAAAGGCTATTCACCCCCCCTCTAGCCATCAAGACCTTTCAAGTGGTATCAGAGCCGTGGTCACCGGTTTCAAGGCTTAACAACCTCAGTGCAAGATGGCTCAAGTTATGTTCAATCATGTTAATGGCAAGCCTCCATTCTTTGATGGCGTCTCTTCCTTTGATCATTGAAAAAGAAGATGAAGCAATACCTTGGCAATATACATGAGAAGGTTTGGGATGTGACCAAAGAAGGATACATCATTCTTGATGAGGAAAATCTCACTCCCAATGACCGCATCAACAAACAATGCAACACCGCGGCACTTGACACAATCTACCGTGCCATTGATGACAAAGTATTTGAGCAAATCAAAGATCTTGAAAAGGCAAATGAGCTTTGGATAAGGCTTGAAGAAACATATGAAGGCACTTCAACGGTAAAAAGTGTCAAACTATATATGCCCAAGGACAAGTTCTCCACTTTCAAGATGAAGGATGATGAATCCATCCCGGAGATGTTCTATAGGCTCCAAGTCATTGTCAATGATCTCAAGGGGCTTGGAGAGAAGGTTGAGGACAAGGACTTCTCACACAAGTTCTTGATGTGCTTACCCAAGAAGTTTGCCACCTTAAGAAGAATGATCTTTAGAGAGGGATTGGACAAGGTCAAACCAACCGATGTGCTTGGAGATATAATGACCGATGCCCAATACAATGATGATGAAGATGAGGTAGATGAGAAGAAGGAGACCAAGGTCAAGAAAGAGAAGCCCATTGCATTCAAGGCTTCATCTTCTAAGGGCAACAGCAAGGTGGAGAGCGATGATGATGATCCATTCGATGATGAGACCATGGCCCTCCTAGTGCACAAGATAGGGAGGTTCATGAAGAAGAAAGGATATGGGGCAAGGAAGAGAAGAGACACTATGAAGGCAAAGATCCTTTGCTACAATTGCAATAGCCCTGATCACATAGTGGCGGATTGCCCCTATGAAGATAAGAGATTTCATAATGGGGACTTGAAGCTCAAGAAGAACAAGAAGGATAAGAAAGAGAAGGAGAAGAAAGCAAAGAAGAGCTTCACATTCAACAACAAGAAGAAGGGTGGTGGTTATATGGTCACATGGGATAGTGACAACTCCGATAGTGATGATGATGCAAGCTCTAGTGATGATGAAAGGACCACTCGGTGATCCATTGCAAGCATCGCCCTCTCTAATAAGCCATCCATCTTTGACACTACATCGACATGCCTTATGGCCAAGCCTACCAAGGTAAAATATGATGATAGTGATGATGATTCTTGTGCTAGTGATGGTTGTAGGAGTGATGATGAGGAGGATGAGGACTACTCCAAGGATGATCTATTAGGCATAATAGATCAAATGAGCAAGGGCTACAAGAGGACAACCAAGAAGTACAAAATCTTGGAACAAGAGCTCATTGCCAAGATCAATGAAAATGATGCCTTGATGGAGGAGCTTATTGCTCTCAAAAAGAGTAAGGAGTGCAAAGGAATTAAACAAGAGCTCAAAGCTCTTAGGAAATCCTTTGATGAGCTAGAGGCCTCTCGTGAGTGTCTAAAGGAAGACCACGAGGACCTTGAAGTTTCTCACACTAGGCTTAAGGAAGCCCACTCCACTCTACTTGAGCTCATCAAGGAAAAGGACCTCAAGTTGGAGAAGTTCATGAAGGAAGCTAAGGAAGAGCAGTGATTGTCACTTGTGATATTGGACTAACATGTGATTTTATTGATGATTCTTTATTTATTGGTCCTACTAATGCTTTATGTAGCTCATCATCATCCACCACAACCAACTCTATCTCCACTACTAGTGATTCATCACTTGTGGTTGAGAATGAGACTCTCAAGAGAGAGGTGGATGATCTCACTACTAGTGATTCATCACTTGTGGTTGAGAATGAGACTCTCAAGATGTGAAGAGTGCATTTCTCAATGGGTACATCCAAGAGGAGGTGTATGTGGAGCAACCTCCCGGTTTTGAAGATGACAAGAAACCCAATCATGTCTACAAATTGAGAAAAGCTTTGTATGGATTGAAGCAAGCACCTAGAGCATGGTATGAAAGATTGAGGGACTTCTTGCTATCCAAAGGATTTGCTGTGGGCAAAGTGGATACTACTCTCTTCACCAAGAAGATTGGGAAAGACTTGTTTGTGTTGCAAATATATGTTGATGATATCATATTCGGTTTAACCAATCAAGATTATTGTGATGAGTTTGGGAAAATGATGGCAAAGGAATTTGAAATGTCAATGATTGGTGAACTTAGTTTCTTTCTTGGACTTCAAATCAAACAAATGAAGGAAGGAACATTTGTAAGCCAAACCAAATACATAAAGGATATGCTAAAGAAGTTTGGTATGGAAGATGCAAAAGGAATCACTACTCCAATGAGCACTAGTGGAAGCTTGGATAGTGATAAGAATGGCAACATGGTGGATCAAAAACTATATAGATCAATGATTGGTAGCCTACTCTATGTGATGGCATCATGGCCCGATGTAATGTTTAGTGTATGGATGTGTGCAAGATTTCAAGCCTCACCAAGAGAAAGTCATTTGAAGACAACAAAGAAAATATTGAGGTACTTAAAGCATACACAAGATGTTGGATTATGGTATCCCAAAGGTGCAAGCTTTGAGCTAGTTGGATATTCGGATTCCGACTATACTGGTGACAAAGTGGAGAGAAAGAGCACTTTCGGGACTTGTCAATTGTAGGGAAGATCACTTGTCTCATGGTCATCCAAGAAGCAAAATAGTATTGCACTATCTACCGCTGAGGCCGAATACATCGCCGCGGGTAGTTATTGTGCAAAAATCTTGTGGATGAAGGCAACATTGAAAGATTTTGGAATCAAGTTCAAGAATGTGCCATTGCTATGTGACAATGAAAGTGCCGTGAAGCTAACAAACAATCCGGTTCAACATCAAAGAACAAAGCATATTGATGTTCGCCATCACTTTATTAGATATCATCAACAAAAGGGTGACATTGCTATTGAGAGTGTGGGCACCGAAGATCAATTAGCCGATCTATTCACCAAGCCACTTGATGAGAAGAGATTTCACAAGCTAAATAATGAGTTGAACATACTTGACTTCTCCAACATGAGTTGATGCACCCCATATATGACATGCCTCTCCTTCGAGCCCCAAGGTACAATTGGTTGACATGTCATACATTATATGCTAAGGACTTGTTTAGTGCATCTAGTCATAATTTACATGTTCTAGGCTTATTCATGAAAATCAAATGAATTTGAAGTTTATATGGTGCCACTATTGTTTCCATGACTTGTATGATCTAGTGGTAGCATATAACTTGTTTAAGTAGCTTGTGATCCTAAGTGTTTAATCTAGAAAACTTGTCTAAATATTTGCTTCAACATGGTGCATGATAACCCTTCTAGTGAGGTGTGAAGAAGTTTGCCCTTGGATCAAACCGAAGCATTTTATTTATGCAAGCAATCTAGGTTGAATCACAAACTTGATCCTCACCCCATAATTGAACATGATAATCTATCTAAAATTGGTTCCTTGTGGTCATTGGTGCCAAAGGGGGAGAAAATGTTGTTCACAAAGATAGATTCTAAAGGGGGAGAAAATCCTAAAGGGGGAGAATTGATAAAAGAAGGGGATCAACTAAAATTTTTGAGCACACAAGTAGGGGGAGCAAGCTCTTAAACATGAATGTTGCATTTCCATGTGCACTTCATATGTATGATGCATAGTTATGCATTTCTTTTTCTCTGATACATTGCTTGTGTGGTGACTTGCTAGTATAAATTGAATGATGTATTGAGGTACTAGCATGAATAGGAAGTAGTTAGATTTTTTTTTGTTTCATGTTTTCAAAGTGGTACTAGAGCCTTGCTTATAATGTTGATCTCATGAGGTTTCTAGTTATGTTTGTGCTTTTCCAAGTGGTATCTAACTACACAAGGTGCTAAGATGGTGTTTATCGCTACTCCGATGGTATCACGCTTCAAAGGTCTATAATCTTAAACACTTAGCACCTATTGGTAGTCAATGCTCCTAATATTTCCTATCTAACATGTATGCTTCCAAAATCCAAACATATAGCATACATGTAGGGGGAGTCATTACTATCAACTTGAATTCATGATCACAAGTCCAAAATTCTTACACATGGTAATATACTTGGACAATGTGACATAGGTTCAATCAAAATTTTATCATAATATCTTTGTGAAAGGTTTGTCACCAATTACCAACAAGGGGGAGATTAAAAGTCCTATGTTTGGTGTTGATAATTAGTGACAATGCCTAAGTACTAATCCTATCCCTAAGTTGTATGTAGCATATGAGGATTAGTACATTCGAAGGTTGGTGGCAAGATGGACATGGTGATCATGATGGTCACACTTGGATTTGGACGCAACCCTACATGATCAAGGCAAAGGTATATGCTTAAGGGTTATGTTTTAGTAACCAAGACACCTAGTGGGTGTGGTTACATTATAGGATAGATAGCCATACTATAAAGAGGTGAATGACGTGGCTATTGAACTCCTAAGTGCCTCTAGGTGTGCATTTCATAATCATATGCATTTGTATAGAACTAATATCGCCTCAAAAAATGATTGTGAAAATGCTAACACACTCACACATGATGAGATCACATGGTGGTGTTAGCACGTTTGCGAAGGCGGTGGAGTTTGAGCGGTAGAGAGGGCTTGGGGTCCTCTCTCCCTCCCGCCGAGCTTGCAAGGCAGGATTCAGGCGTTTTCGAGGAGTTGAAACGACTATTTTCCACTATGCCAGAAGTCAGAAAAGAAACGGAGGCGAACGGAGGTCATAGAGGTGACCGGACATTGGATCGGACGCGGTCTCTGTTTGACTAGACGCGTCCGGTCAGTGTTCAGCGTCTGCGCGTGTTTCTGTTTTTGATCAGACGCGGTGGCGTGTCCGGTCACAGTCGATCGGACGTGTCTGGTCAATCAGGGAGCTTACTGGACTCCAACCGGACGCTGGCACTGTGGCGTCCGGTCAGCTCTACAGCGCGTCCGGTCGATGTTTCGTTGGAACTTAGCTCAGGCTTGACCAGCGCGTCTGGTCCGTTACGGGACCAGCGCGTATGGTCATACTTCGCGCATCCGGTCTGCGTGACCAGCGCGTCCAGTCTGTGCTTCGCGAGCGTAGACACCGTGCGATCGGCGCGTACGGTCAGTTTGACCAGCGCGTCCGGTCAGCGTGACTTCGGCTATTTCAAGTTCCTAACGGCTATATTCAAAGGGGTACGTCTATAAATACTCATTGGCCGGCTCAAGGCTCTCTCTCTCTTGGACATCTGACATACTTGTGAGCACTTTGAGCTAAGCAACTCCCCTCCCACTCATCTCTCTTGCTTCTTTGCCTATTCGAAGTGAGATTGAGTGATCCAAGTGCATTTGCATTGTGAGATTGCATCTAGTTGGCACTTGGTGGTTGATTTGCTACGAGATTCTTGTTTCTCTTGGTGGTTGCCGCCACCTAGATGGCTTGGAGCAGCTTGGAGGCATTGGCAAGAGTTGGTGATTGTTCTTGGCCACCTCCAGCGATTGTGAGGGGTTTGTGCCTACCTCGGCGAAGCACCAAAGGCAACGTTAGTAATTTGATCGTGTCATTGCAACCTTTTGCCATTTGGTAGGTTCTTGTGACGCCTTTTGAGAGGCTCGGTGTGAGACCGATTAGCCACCGAACCATGTGGGGAAGAGGGACACAACAGGGACTAGCGTGCCGACAAGCACGTGAACCTCGGGATAAATCTTCGTGTCATCACTTTCATATTGTGATTGATTGATCCCAGTATTCGGTTGTCTTGGTATTCATTGTTGATCATATTGGTTGGCTCAATACTTCGCCCCTCGGTGAAACTCTCCTAACTCAACTCCGCATTACCTTCTTAGTTATGTTTGCTAGCTAGTTAGCTTTGCTAGAGTAGCTCTTTTGTGTAGCTTGCTAGTTGTAGTTGTAGTTTCCTTCTCGGTTTGACTTGTGCGGTTGAGTGCAAATACTAGAATTGTGAATTGGATAGGTGGCTTGCAAACACCCCGTAGGCTAAGCAAAACTCGCATCTCGCTATTTGTTATTTTGATAAACTTGTTTAGCTTGTCTTTGTAGAAAATTTTAAAAGCTTTTCACCCCCCTCTAGCCATCAAGACCTTTCACTCCCCTCGGATAAGACTGAGGCTCAACGGATCACTCGCCGGGCCAAGACCTTTGTGACGTACGGAGATGACAAGGAGCTTTATCGACGTAGCCCTACGGGCATCCTACAATGCTATATCACAAACGAGGAAGGCAAGAACCTACTCAAGGACCTACACTCGGGGCTTGTGGTCATCACGCGGCACCTTGAACCCTCATCAAAAACACGTTCCGACAAGGTTTCTATTGGCCAACCACAGTCTCCGACGCTATCAAACTAGTACGCTCCTGTAAAGGATGCTAGTACTACGCAAGGCAAACCCATCTCTCGGCTCACGCCCTGCAAACCATTCCCATTACATGGCCGTTCGCCATTTGGGGGCTCGACTTGGTCAGACCCTTGAAGAGAACAACCGGGGGCTTCACCCACTTGCTCGTCGCCATTGACAAGTTTTCCAAGTGGATTGAGGCCCGCCCCATTAATAACGTCAGATCGGAGCAAGCCGCGCTGTTCTTCACCGACATCATCCATCGCTTTGGGGTACCTAACTGTATCATCACGGACAACGACACCCAGTTCACCAGCAAGAAGTTCTTGGATTTCTGTGACAGCCACCACATCCATGTGTTCTGGTCAGTCGTAGCTCATCCAAAGACAAACGACCAAGTAGAGCATGGCAATGGCATGGTTTTACAAGGCCTAAAGCCGAGAATCTTTGACAGATTGAACAAACATGGCAAGAAATGGGTTGCCGAGCTCCCCTCGGTCCTGTGGAGCCTAAGAACAACGCTGAGTCGAGCCATGGGGTTCACTCCATTTCTCTTAGTATATGGGGCCGAGGCCATGCTTCCAACCGACCTAGAGTATGGATCCCCAAGGCTGAAAGCCTACAACGAGCAAAGCAACGATGTCGCAAGAGAGAATGCCCTCGACCAGCTCGAGGAAGCTCACAATATAGCTCTATTGCACTCGGCAAGGTATCAGCAGAATCTTCGACGCTACCATGACAAGCACGTACGCAGTCAAGACCTCAACGTCGGTGACCTGGTGCTCCAACGAAGCCAAAGCAACAAGGGGCGACATAAGATTTCTCCGCCATGGGAAGGATCATACATCATCGTGGAGGTGTTGAAGCCTGGCACCTACAAGCTATCAAACGAAAAGGGTGAAATCTTCACCAACGCGTGGAACATTGAACAACTATGTCGCTTTTACCCCTAGAGCCTCGAGGCTTTGTACCTTTGTTATCGCTCACATGAATAAATAAAGAGTACATGTTCAAAACATTCTTTCATAAAATACAGGCAGGATCAACCTTGTTTTCTCAGGGTCGACCATTCCTCGGGGGCTAAAAAGTGGGAAACCCCCTGTGTCCCTAAAAAGCTCACATTTTAGCTCGCATTTTATAAAAAAATTTACATAGTCAACAAGGCCGCGAGAGCACCCTAAGGTTCAAGGGCTGTTGAGCCGTGAGATCGCCTATGCCTCTGAGCTACGGCACCTCCACTCACTCCCTCATGCCAAGGGGTGCAACCGCGTGCTAAGAAGACCTTGTAAAAACATACAATCGACATCTGACGTCCCTATACGTTTTGATTCAAGTTCCTACATGATCGATGAGGCCGCATAGTCATCCTAAGGACGAGGGGCAGTCGAGCCACGAGACCACCTATGCCTCTGGGCTACGGTATCTCCACTCACACCCCACGCGATGGGGTGCGACCGTGTGCCAAGAAGATCACATAAGAATGCTATCCAAACGAAAAGGGAACAAAAGACTCGAACGAAAAAGGACATTTAGTACATATTTACATCTAGATGTTTTAAGGCCCCTTGGGCCACGACGATGCGAGTCATGAATGCTAACTAACTTATTACATGGGCCTTCATGCCCAGGTTTGGCTCATAGGCCCTCATCGTCGACAGGCAGGAGCACCTCATCTTCAAACAGCCTCACGAGTCGACCCCCGGGCTCTTCCATAGCCTCGATCAATCTTAGGCAGGCCGCCTCGTTCTCCTCTTTAGTCCTGTCTAGGTCCGAGATGAAGCCATCCACAACAAGGCCCATATCATACTCGAACCTAGACCAGATGACTACCATGGCCCTCTTCACGCCATGATGCAGCCCGCCTTAGATCTTCTTGCGGACAAGGCAACCCAGCGCCGTCATCCGGTGTACGAACGAGTTCCCTGGTGCATCCTCCTCGGTATCAGCATCGGGCTCAACCCCTAGGCCATCGCACACCAAGGTGATTGCGCCCTGGAGTAGTTGATTTTGCCCATCCTCAGCCTCGAGGAGGGTTTGAAATGAGGTAACCGTCGCCTAGATCGCATGCTGCTGTTTCTCCAAAGACCAAATCAGCTCAGCAAAGGCTTACCCTCTCCATGGGTCTGCCACCCCACGATCTCATCGCCCAACTTGTCATGCGCCTTCATTGCTGCCTGAAGAGTCTCGTCCTTGTCATGGACAATCACCCTTAGTGTCTCGATCTCTCAACCAGTGCCCGAGAGAGCCTCGTCCCTCTCTCGGACAGTTCCCTTCAACGTCACTACCTCGTTCTTTAGGGTCCAGATGTGAGCGGACACCAGCCCAATCTAGACATTGAGGGCATCGCGCTGGCCGCTGATAAGAGCGACGTCCTCTTCGAGCTCCTTCACGCATGGTAACAACGGCGCAAGATCCTCACGAGCCTTGGCTGCTTCCTCTCGAGCCTTGGCCATGTCCTCCAGGGCTTTGGCCGTGGTATCCCGTGCCTGTGCCACCTCTTCCTTAAGCGACATAGTGACGACACGAAGCTTGTCTGCCTTGGTGCTCTTCTTAGACAGCCGCTGGTTGGCCTCCTCGACCAGAACTCGTTGGCGCAGAAGCGCCGCCCGCACACCGCTTTCGTGGCAGATGAATAATGACTTTCGGCGCGATCGCTCCTTGAGCTCCTGACCATGGCCAAACTCAAAGTCAAAACCAAGGCAAAAGGGGTACGAGCCAAATAAAATAACAAACACGGCTGACCTCAAAGGCCTCCGACATCTATCGCACCAAGGTATCCGTGACCATCCGTAGGGATTGCACAGAATGCTTGTAGAGTCCCTCGATGTATTCCCAGTGCTGCACTTCATCCCTATCGTCGAGGGCAAAGAAGGGCTCGGCATTGGGGTTAGCCGCGTCCCTGAACTCAAGGGTCGACCGACCCTAGTGTGGGAGCTCCTCCTCCGCTCGCACAAGCGCCAGCTCTGCAAAATCGGACCACTTGGCGGATGCCTCCGCCATGTCGTCCTCTAGTGCTACGGAAGTCCCGGGCCGATCTGGGGCATCAACCATCTCGACGTCCGCCTTCTGCTTCCCCTTGTCAGAAGGGGGGTCAACGACGGTGAGATCGATCATAGTCAGAGTCAACCCTTGGGGTGGGACTGGCCTCCCATCAGCAGGCGCCTCTGCCTGCACATTGGGCGGTGGCATGGCCACCTCCCGTTCAACCTCACCCACCGACTGATCTAGCTCGCCCTGCTCCACTCCCGGCTGTCGCTCTAGCAGCCGCTCTCCCTGCTGTTGCTGCTGCGGCTGCCATTGCGGCTCCTCCCGCTCTGTTTGTAGCTCTGGCTGCTCCTCCTCTTTCCCCGCATCTTGCGGGGCCTCCACCACCGCTTTCATCTTTCTAACATCCGTCTACCTCACATCGCAGACGGATGTTTCGGCCTTATCGGCCTCGACAGACTCTGGGGTCCTCGTGGTCGACCCCGGCTCTGGCCCACCACTTCCAGACCCACCGAGCCTGGTACCGCCCGGGGCCGCCTCGACCTGCTCTGGCCCCCGAGCGGCATCGCCAACTTCGGCGCCCTCCTAGGCGCTTGCACCTGCCTTGGCAGTGGCCTCCTTTGCCTTGAGCCGCTCCATGGCAGCTTGGCACTTTGTGACCCAAGCAGCATCGTCGGCCAGTGTCCGCATAATTAGGGCAGCACCAGCTTTGAGCGCCTTGATAGGAGTCATAGCCGCAAGCTCCACCTTACGCTTATGGCTGCGCAGCAAACAACCATGTCAGAACGAAAAGCGAGATAACTTTGTCGGAAAGATGAAGCAAAACACTTACCCAGACATGGGGACCAGGGGCTTCATCCCTGGCTTCCCTGAGCTACTCGATGGCTTCTGTGATGGCCCCTTCATCGAGTCTCCAGTCAGCCTGGAGCTCCTTGGAGCCTGGGCTAACAAGGCCTCTGAGGTCATCTATGCTGATGAAGCTATCTGGCCACGGGTCCTCATGCCTAATGATGGTGCCCTAGTCTCAGGCATCGACATCATTTGTCTGCCCACCAATGAGGTTCGGGGCAATCGGACGTGCTGGCGTGGCACCACTGACATCATCGAAAAGGACCCTAGGTGCGGCGGATCCCCTTTCTGAAGGCCCCTCTCGAGCCCTTCCTTCCGCTGGCTCTACCTCCCACTCGATGGGCACCGAGGCTATCCTCGACGCCTAGGTGGTCGACCCTCCACCGATAGGTCCCTGCAGGGACCGCACGTCAGGGAGATGCGCGAGAAAAGTCACAGTGTCATACCGCGATTCAGCATCATTATCATCGCTATCCTCATCCTCCTCCTCCGAGGCCATCTCTGATGGGGACTCCTCAATGGGGATACCCTCAAGCCTTTGCTGGTGGTAGCGCCTATTCAACACCTCACGCTCGAGGGCCTTCCAGATCTGATGCTTCTTCACGGTGTCTTTCTCTTTCTTCTTTTGAGCCGCGAAAAGGCATCTCACCTCTCGAGCAGCACGATCCTCCAGAACCGGTGGCCACGAATCCTTGACCACTGACAGATCCTGCACGAAAGCCTCAACGGACTAAGTCAAGAGAACTAGGAAGGAAAAGGACACAAGGCTAGCAAAACAACACTTACTAGAGGCTCAAAACCCTGGTTTGGTCACATCGGGACCTTGTCGATGTCCTCCTGCTTGAAGCTAGCCACCATCCACCGCGCACGCCGGGCAACCTCGTTGAGGGGGAGGGTCTCGTGTGACATCTAACTCCCCTCCAATGAGACGCCTGGCGCAATCTCGTCGATCTGAAGTTGGCACTGCATCAACGGCAGCACTCTCCGATGGTGGAACGCGGCGGCCACCATCCCCGTGGTCAATCCGTGCTGACAAAGTCTCCTCAGTGCATCAAGGAGCGGCTGCAGCTTTGGCTTCTCTTCCTTAATGATGCCATATGACCAGTTGTCCTCACATGACATTAGGACCTGGCCAAAGAACTTTGGCAGTCGGTCGTCGTCATTGCGCAGGTAGAACCACCCGTCGTGCCATCCGCTGTTCGACGAGATGAGCTGTGCCGGGATGTAGAGCTCGCCTCGACCCACCCGGACTTGAAGGGTGTAGCTACCGACGTGGACCACGTGCTTCACTCCCCTCTCACCCGCCTTATTGGCAAAGTGCTCTACCTTGAAAAGGTGGAGCCATAGATTCTAGTGGGGCTCCATCCGCAAGTACCCCTCATAGACCGCCGCAAAGATGGTGGACTGTGAGACGGAGTTGGGGGTGAGGTGATGGAGTTCTACCTTGTAGTAATGCAGGAGCACCCACATCAACTGGCTCGGCAGCATCCTGAGCCCCCTCTCGTGGAAAGCAATGAACCTCACCACGTAGCCCTCCAGGGGCGCCGGCTCCCGGTGGCTGGACGGCGGCACCCTCTACTCCGACTGGCTCTGACTCGCCCTCGGTAGTAGGAGACCATCGTGAACCAGGTCCTCTAGATTCCTCTCTATTACTAAAGAATGGACCCACGCATCCGTAGGGAGAACTTGACTCTTTCCCACCATGAGCGTCGAAGATCGGCTTATGGTGGCGACGGGGAAGGAGATGATGGCGGTGGCAGAGAGCAGCTGATAAGGGCGAAGGAAGGAAAGAGCAATCGCAAAGGGCTGGTGGGGGGCATGCGGAACCCTGGGCTTCATACTTATACCCTAGCGGAAGGGCAATGGACGGATCTGGCGAAAAGGTAGGAACATTTTTTGCATTCAATGCTCCTACCTAACCGCTCCCTCAAAACCCGCGTATCAGGACACATGTCCACCGCCCATTCCGCAACCATCGCACCACGCCGCCCACTACTGCACCGTTCTCGCTCCCCTACTAAAAAGACATGACCCAACGGGCTGGAAGGGAGACCTGCAGACAGACATTCCTAGGTGAATGAACAATGGGCTCCAAGCCCACTATAAACCTCAAGGGATCGAAAGCTTGCCCTTGACCAGGGTTCGATAGCTGCCCTCGAGTAAATAGAGTCAAAGATGACTAAGGATGTGCCCATACAAGGCCAGGGCTCGAGCCACTTTCTCGAGACAACCTTAGACATATTCGAGGCTAAAGGAGAGGTCGGCGGTGGAATCCCCTTAGAGGGAGGCATCGAGCCCTCGGATCCTACCAAACGGAGCCAAGATCCACACAACTACTCTTTGGCAACTTTGGAGAGTGCCTCCGTGGCCGCTAGCCGACCCCTATCGAACAGGGCATGGGCTCCCACTCAAATTCCCCACTAACAGCTTGCCAGGGGCCATTAGAACTCACCCATCAAGGGTAGTACGGCGTTCCCACCCCTCCTCCTCGTCCAAAGGATGCGTGAGGGTCGAACAATTAAAACAGATGCTTATAGGCGAAGGAACCACGGGCTCCAAGCCCACTATAAACCTCAAGGGATCGAAAGCTAGCCCTCGACCAGGGTTCGATAGCTGCCCTCGAGTAAATAGAGTCAAGGATGACTAAGGACGTGCCCGTACAAGGCTAGGGCTCGAGCCACTTTCTCGAGACGACCTCAGACATATTTGAGGCTAAAGGAGAGGTCGATGGTGGAATCCCCTCGAAGGGAGGCATCGAGCCCTTGGATCCTATCGAACGAAGCCGAGATCCACACGACTACTCTTTGGCACTTTTGGAGAGCACCTCCATGGCCACCAGCCAACCCCTATCGAATAGGGCACAGGCTCCCACTCAGATTCCCTATTAGTAGCTCACCGGAGATCGTCGAAACTCGCCCATCGAGGGTAGTACGGCATTCACCACCCCTCCTCCTTTCCTAAAGGATGCGTGAGGGCCATATGATGAAGACGGGCAAGATCCTGATCGACCTCACATGTGCGAGGCTCGAGAGCTTGACCGCAAAAAACTAACCTCAAACGAAAGGGGACCAAGCATGCCACGGGGGCTCGAACGCAGGAGCACCCCTCGACATAGCATACTAAAGCCCTCAAAGGAGTCAAACACTCCTCCGAGGCCTCGGGGGCTACACCCGGTGGGTGCACTCACACGCACCCACCGGAAGAGCAATGACGCTATGACTCCAGTTCATGACTCGGTGAGCCTCTGCGAGAGTGTCCACACTCACATAAAGGCTCGGGGGCTACTGTCGGGTACCTAAACTAGGGGCACCCAAAACCCATGACTAAAAAGAACAAACCCCCAAGGAATCCACACCACAAAACCCTTGAAAAACCACAAGAAGGCTCCGCCCGTGTAGGTACGTCGAGCCAAAACCACATACATGTGAAGATGGGGCACCCTCGACTGTGTTCCAACTCGCACGAGGCCCGCTTGATGGGACGCCTCGACCCTAGGGAAATCTCCGACTCGCATGACCCTGGGTCGAGCCGGTTGACCCTTCCTCACCCAGCTACTTACAGACAAAAGTCAAGGCATTTAGTGCAACCGCCAACCACTTCCTACCCATATGGCTATAGCACCACCAGCATGGAAGCAGTACCGGTGTCAAATCCCGCTTTTTTCTGCCCATCCTGGGATGGGCGGTGAAAACCTATCACTGTACACACCATGCCGGGTACTATTCCACCATCGATACTCCCTCGAGGCACAACACGATGACCATCATATCCCGGGATTTCTGGGGCCCGGCCTTATCCATTCCCCGTTGACCCCCCTCAGCTATGTCTCGACCCGGCCTCGACTAATCACCGGGCAACAAAAGAATAATGCCTGCAGTCCGCTTGCCACAGGACCCAAGGTCTTTTCATCGTCCCATCCCTAATGTCACCATGGTACCCCGGGGAAGGCCGGCCATTCCTAGAGCACGTCGCTACAGCAACCCCCACAAGCGCCCGTCGAACCTTCACCTTTAAGGCACCGCCCTAGGGTTTTATCGACTCCTCTGCCTTCACTTGACCCTATAAAAGGGAAGGAAGGGGACTCTCCTAGGGGAGGACGAAGGACAAAGGATGAAAACCACAAGACCTTCCCTAGCTTCTAAGATCAACATCTCAAGCAATATACTCTTTTTTCCTTTTCTTGAGACTTGGCACTGCTTCCCTCTCTTACAACTTGTAACCCCTACGCAACCACTTAGGTGCAAGGAAATACAATACTCCCCCCCGCTAGACGTAGGGCCTTCATTGCCCAAACCAGGATAAACTCCCATGTATTCTCTTTGCATCACCATCCGAATTAGGGAACACGTAGCACAAATTCACTCATCGGCTTAGGGCCCTCCCGGATCTGAACACCGACAAGAACCATCAACAAACTCCCCCAATCTTACCGTTTGCTCATCCCTGAGCAAATTGCTAAACCTAAGATGGATCAGGAGTTGTTGCAATGCTTTCATGCTTTAAAAGTACACATGCGTTCAAACAAGAATTCTTCTTCCAGACTAGAGTGGACTACACTGACTTTCAAACTTACTCATGTTTCTTCAACCATGGGGCTTTTACCTGCACTTGGGTCTTGAGTAATTGAAAGACAGAAAAATTAAGTCAAGCGCTATGTCTCATGATCTTTGTTCCACCTCTGTCCTAGAGTTTTCATAAATGTTTGCAAATAAAACTCAAAGTTCCTTAAGTATGACTCTCACAAGTTTCTCAATATGTGGTATTTGTGGATCCTTACTAAGGCATCGAAACAGTTTAGGCCTTGCCTCTCCTCTCAAAATATGTAGTATTTTTGGCTCAAGGCAAATCTTTGATGTGCCTTCCCTCTCTCAACCTATAACTAATAAGGCTTATGTGGAGCTCATAGGTGTGGACATAGCTCGTACATACTTGCAATGCATATGTTGCTCAGTCAAACCATGGATCCGGAGAAACTTGTGATACAATCAAATCAAGATGTGCATGTGTGGTTTGATATGGTGGCTAAAATGATGGGGAATAAATGAGGTAGAAAGAAAGAGGTGAAAGTCTAATTCTACAATGCTCCATACTTGAAAATAACTTCTCTCTTTTTAAACTTTGAAGAATAAATGAGAACTTGGGTGCATATATATATTTCTCATTGGGACAAGGGTCCAATCTTTCTTTTGCTTTTGTTTCTCTTCTTCTTCTTTTTCAGCAGCAAGTCTCTTACACAGAAATATTGATATGGGAGAAATGATGATAAAACTTGGAGCATTTATAGTGGTATTTGGCTAGCAGAAAAGGAGGATCCTATGGGGAATATTTTTGGTGTTCGCTCTCAGTGTAAGAGTAGAACATTTTTGGTGGATCTAAATGGGACAAATATATGGTGGTGCATACTTCCAGGGTAGAAGTAGCAAGGGTGCATAATGTGTGCAAGTGAATCTTGATTTTAACCACATGACAAGCCCCTAGGGGTCAACACAGCTTGACCAAACTCAACCCAATTACAAGCAGTAAATATGTGAGGGTTTCCTATTCTAATATGTATGGCTATGGTAGGAATTTAACACTCAGTCATATAAGGAACTCATCATGAGGCATTTTAAGTTTTCAAAACAAAGCTCCATAATTTAGTGTCACTAGGAATAAGATAAACAGTAGCTCAGACTATATCATATCATGTCCATCAATTACCTAGACTTAGTTTAAGCATATGATCCCACATGTTTAAAGTGTAGAGTAAATTCGTGCATCAATAGTTTAATCCAATCCTTGGGAGAATTCAAGGCTGAAAACTAGGTACTTAAAAAGAATTACAACAGAGCAATTGTTCATCATTTCCATCATGCATTCTTGAAGTCTAGAAACTTATTAATAGAAATAAAGCAACAGAATTAAAAGCACACTTTTATACACACTCTTTTTTATTTGGTTTTCATATTTTTAGAACAAACTAAAACAAGCACACTTAAAACAGTAAATCTTTATTTTGTTTTTTTAGGTTTTGCTGATTTTTTTAAATGCATGAAAAATAAACAAAAAGAGATTGCAGAAAGGGAAAGTGCAAAGAAAACTTACCTTGGGTAGTGGGGGTCCTCCCCCAAGCTAGATCTTGCCATCATCATTCAGTCCATGCGAAGGTACCCAAATATTTCTACCATAGTCCGAGCATTCTGTTCTCGTCCCTCTTGAATGCTTGTTAAGGTCTGGGTGGTGTTGCGGTTCCACTGGTGCTATGCCTCCCACATCCAAATGTTGTAGGCTTGGCCATCTATGAGTGTTTGGAGGGCATTGTCGGTGCGCTAGTGAAATGCCACGTTCTCTTGATAGTACTACTGTGGGGTGTAATGGAACCCAGCAGCGTTGGATCTACGTCCGCGCTCAAACTTTTCTCGTGCTCCACCTAATGATGTTCCTGCTCCATAGGGTCAAATGAGTGCCTTCCACCCCTGATGAAGTTCCTCTCCATGGGGATCAAATGGTTGTGTTGGTGGAGGTGGTTGCTCATAGCCCTGATGATGTGGCTGATGAGTTGGATGATACTCCCATGGGTTTATCACCCGATAGTTGTGATTCATCCAACTATCATAGCTAGCATGAGTTGGCTATTCTTGGCCAGGGTCAGCTCTGTGCCAAACTGGTTCTTAATGACATGTGATTCTTTTAGAGGCGGTCCTCTGAGGTGCTCGAGCATTCACTGGTTGAGCCTGTAAATCAACATGGAAAGTTCTAACAGAATAGAGGTCCAACTCCGAGTTAGGTAACCGGAGCTAGATTTCACCATACATCATATAAAGCTCATCGTTTACCCTCTTTAAAAGGTGGGCATGAAAAAGATGATCAAAACCAAAAGTATCATGATGCTCTTCAATAAATTCAAGGGAGGCACCTTGCAACATGTCTAAGTTTGAAGCAATTCGAGTAACAAGTGAACAGAAAGCAATGGGTCCTACTCGATAAGTGGGAACAATCAACCAATGGCTACTAAAAAGTAGATAGGCCAGACTTTGATTTTCTTGATAGCTGCATACATTAGCTGCAGGTTCGCACTTCTAACCTTGCTCATGTCATCACGAGGGGAAAATATGAAGCCTAGCCATTTGTGAAAGAACCTAAGGGTTGGATGTTCTATATCACTAGTCCAATGAGAATTGAAATCAGAGTGTTTAGAAATCTCAGTCCAAAACTATGCTTCTCAAAATCTTCTAAAGCATCATCTAAATCTAGCGGAATGTTGTTTGAAAAATTAAAGAGGTTGCTAAATTCTCTCCAAGTAGGATAAAACTCACATGTGAAAAGCCTAAAATAGACTCCTGACTCGGTGACCCTTAAGGTGTAGAGAAATTCTATGGTTAAGAGCTTAGACCCTAACTCAAAGACATCCCAAGCAGACGTTCATCCTATTAATGAGAAAATAGCATCAAATTCAGAACTCATACCTGCTTCTTAGAGTAGTGCAAGGTCAAATGCTGGTGTATGAGTGAACTCCTTGTCCTTGATCTTCTTGTACACTTCCTTCTCATGGGAGTCTCTCAAGACAAGCTGGTTTGGCTTGAGAAGGATCTTTGATGCTGGTGATGAAGAGGAAGCAGGTGTAGGAGCAGCAGGAGGGCCGACGCTCATGTCGGAGCCAGCTCTTGATGATGCTCGTGTCGATCTCCTGGTTCCAATGCTCTTGACTGTCCCCACAGCTCCCTTAGCAAACTTCTTTAATCCGCTCATCCTACAAAACTGACAAAGACAAAACTCATGGAGAAGGTTAGAGAAAGGGTTAGTTGGTTTGCTATCTAGAGTTAGCGGTCTAGAGGTTAGTCATCCAAGAGATTATTTTTAGTTGGCTTCTGAGAGAACCTTCCCTTAATTTTTAATTTGCTCTAACTCTAGTTGGGCAGCATCTCCACTAATTATAGAATGATTAAGATAGTACTAAACCCTTCTCTTCTCTTGCTCTAAAACTCAAGATCACTCTTCTTACTCCTCTCTTCTATCTTCTCTCTTTCTACTCTCTACTCCTGCAGAGAACTAGAAGTCGAGAGCAGCTTGTGAACTTAAAATTCTGAATGTGGGTGGTGCATAGAAGCAATGGGAGAAAGGTTTTTTATAGAGGAGGAGGCTGGGTGGGCACCCAAGTGGTGGGGGCGGCCGCCCCACTTCTTTCCCCTTCCTGGCTGAAATTTTTCCCACCTCCTCTTGCTTCATGAGTAAGCACCAAAAAAGTTATGTGGTGGTGGATTTGGCGGTGAAAAAGAGAAAATGGTGGAGGTGAGTGAATGGATGAAATAATGTGATGTGATGTATGTGAGGTGGAGTGTATGACATGTGGGTCCCAAGATGGTGGGTCCACAATGCACCATAGATAAAAAGAAATGCAGGAAATTAAAGAGTAAAACTAAAATACTTAAAATATATGAAGTAAATATTTTTATACCACCACAGTAAATATTTTTAACGGGTTTTTACACACCATAAAAATTATTTACATGGGGCTAGGATTTTTATAATGCAATGCTATGATTATAAATATGCTCAAGAAAAATTATGTGAGATGAAAAATTAAATATGGATAAATACCGAGTTACCTTCGGCGAGGGTTCAAATTTTAAAGTCCTCCGAACTGGACCTTTCAAATTATTTATTCTTCTGACGATCCTAGAGATGATGACTCTGGTAGCTCTTCTATCTTGTCTTGATCTAACATCTTTCGCAGAGGAATTGAGTTCTTGTTTTGATTTAAATGTGAATTGTTCTTCGTGTCCATTTATGGTGAACTTGATTTCTCCTCCGACATCAACGTGTGCATTGACGGTGCTCAAAAAGGGTCTCTCGAGGATAAGTGACACTTTCGAGTCTGGGTGCATATCTAGTACCACAAAGTCTACTGGAATGAATAATTCTCATATCTTGACTAGAATGTTCTCAGCAATGCCCAACGGATATCGAACCGATTGATCTGCTAACTGTAAGCACATTGATGTTGGTTCGACTGCTGAGTGATCAAGCTTGTGATAGACTGCTGTGGGCACCACACTGACACTGGCTCCAAGGTCACATAGTGCATTGTTGAAATATTGATTTATGATCGAGCAATCAATAGTGGGGCATCCTAGATCTTTCTTCTTCTCTGGTAATTTATTGAGGATGGCCACACTACATTCTTCTGTTTGCTTGATCACCTTAGTGGATGGTAGTGGTCTCTTCTTGTTCGAAATAAATCTGATGTACTTGGCATATGTAGGAACTTGTATGGCATCCAGCTGAGGTATGTTGACATATAGTTTATGAATGACCTCCACGAACTTGCCAAACTACTCATCTGAGGGTGGTTGTGGTCTTATAATTCTGCGAGGAAATGGTATATAGTTTGTATCATGAAAATCCTGTCTCATCTCTTGATCTTGTAATATGTCTTGAGGTTGTACTTCTTGGTCAACTTCATTATTGTTTGCTTCTTCTGCCACTAGTGGTACTACTGGTGCCCTTCTTGCTCCTTTTGGATAAGGAGGATCCTTAGTGGATCTCCCTCCTCTTGTAGTAATAGCTCTTACTTGCTCTAGATCAGCAGCTAGTTGGGCTATCTTCTCTTCTATCTTTTTGTTAAACTTGAGTTGATCATTGATGGCAGATGAGAAACTATCCATCTTGACATTTATATCTTCAAGGATCTTGTCATTAGTAGCAAGCTTTTCATTGATTTCACTATTTATTCTGATTTGTTGCTTGACTAAATCCTTCAATGTAGGTTGTCTAGTTGAACCATGATTTGGTTGTTGCTGTCTCCAACTTGGTTGATACAGAGGCTTCTAGAATGTGGAGTTTGTATCCTATTTATAAGCTGCTTCAATTGCCCTCTAATATTCCTTGTACTTGGCCCTCTGGTCAAGCTAGCTGAGCAAGTCATCCATCTTGGTAGATAGTGCATTTACTTCTTCAACTGTTTCTTCACTTTGATGACAGTGTTGAGTGTGGTCTTGGGACCAGCCTTGATTTTCTGATATTTTCTCCATAAGTGTTTTGGCTTTCCCAACTATAAGTGACAAAAATGATCCTCCAGTAATTGCATCTAGGTGCTCACGTGCTTTTTGAGTTAATCCATGATAAAAGCCTTGCATGAGTAACCATTCTTCCATTCCATGATGAGGACAATCTGAAATATATCCTTGTAAAGATTCCCATGCTTCTGAAATGGTTTCTATCTTCTGCTGTTGAAAATTGGTAATCTTTCCTCTTAAGGCATTGATCTTGCCTATCGGGAGGAATCTTTCTAGAAAGGCCTTCGACATTTTGCCTATGTGTTGATGTCTTCTTTATTGACATAAAACCACTACTTCGCTCTTCCCACTAGTGAGAATGGAAAGAGGCAAAGTAGTATGATATCTTGATTAATTCGCTCCTTGGCGATAGTGCTTCCAATCTCCAAAAAATTCTGCAGATGTGCACTTGCGTCTTCGTGTACCTTTCCACTGAATTGGGTAGCTTGCACCATATTGATGAGGCTTGGCTTGATCTCATACTCAAGATTTGCTATTTCCAGTGCTGGACCTATGCGGATATTCTCAACTCTAGGAGCAAAGAATTCACACAGGGTTCTTGTAGCCATAACTTTAGGAATTGGTGACGAGCTCCTTCCTTGATTGATTTGATTTTGATGATGTAGAGTTGAGTGAATCAGAATCAATCCTGCTAATACCCTGTATAAAATATAGACATAGAAAAAACAATAGGGGTGAACCTACCAAAGTAGAGGTGCCTTGTTATGATTTCTCATTTTCTAAGTATCTATTTTCGCAATTTTTCTCAAAAGTTTATTCCTTTCCCGGCAATGGCGCTAGAAATGCTTGTTGACACTTCTAACACCACTCCCGCTAAGTTGTCATCCCTAGCATGGTGCCAGAAGCGTTTGGTATAGAACTGCTCCTCTTAGAATAAGTATAGGATCCATAAGCATACAGATAAAATACCATCGTAGCACTTCACTGGGAAATATTCCAGGTATCGTTAATTTATATTTAGCTCAAGGGAAAGAACTAAGGACTTAAACTCAAGATAGATTTGCAACATACGACTACTTATGAGAAATTGATCACACAGTCACTTACTTTGGCATGGGGTAAGCCATAAGGGATAAATAAATATAATGAATTATAAAGCATAAGGGAATAAATCACGCAGAGATTAGAGATAGACTACTCATCATAAAGTTAGGTTGACGTCTGATGAGTTCAAGAGATCGAATTCTAGGAAGTTATAATCTACTAAGTCATTCATCTACTTTAGTAAACACACAATCATATATAGCATAAAAGACTCTTCATCTATGTATAAGGAATATTACTAAAGAAATCTAGAACATAGCAAGACTTCCTACGTAACTTTGATTCTGCCTGTCCAATCAATGGGGGTGGACTATGTAAGACTCAACAAAACTGTCACTTTCATGAACTACCACACGACCCAACCAATAGGATACATTTGCAGGTAAATAGCATCTAAGCACCATGCTTACATGTGATCTACCACTTAACTCCCTCACGAAGAAAGCTAAGCGCTTTGCAAACTTATACATAAACTCATTATCAATCATAACCATATCAAATGCATTACTAGAGCAAACTAGGAACATAATAAATAGAAACATAATGATATTTAGAATAAAGTCATAGAGTAAAGATACAAAATAGTACCAATACTTTGATGATAAAGATCTGAATCCTGAGCACAATTGCCCGACTCTTCCTCTATCTAGTCTAAACCTATGTAGAACTTGAAAAATTGGAGTAGCTATTCTAATTCTCTAGTGGAGAGAACTCTCTCTAAACCCTAGCTCTGCTGATGGCTCCCTCTACTGAATTGCTAATGAATTCCTAGTTTCTCCTAGGGTCAGGGGCCTTGCTTATATAGCCCTCTAGGAAGCACCACAGCCCTCGGATGAAACCGACCTTGATCTACGATTATTATTCATCCTCAAAGGTGGTGGAGGTAGGATCCACGAGATCATGCCTAATTGGCTCCATGGCCTAGGCGGCCACCCATGAGGTGGGGGCGAGCGCCCCACCTGTCAGGCCAGTTGGCCTCCTCCTCCGCAGGGTCTCCTTCATGAGTCTTCTAGATTATTCTTTTTTTATAGTGGGGTCGATTTCTCTCTATGTAAATCTGACTTGTGGGTCTCTTTTGGTTGTTTCCTAATAACCCCCTGTAGAAATAGATATTCACCAAAACTTATGGAAATTGTCAGTAAAAACCCCTAAGTCTATGGTGTAGCTCATTTAAACCCTTCTTTTGACTCTTTGTTGACATATAAAATTGATGGTTAAGAACCGTCAACACTTCCTCTCTTGAAAGCTTGTAACCCCTACTACGAGCACTCTAGTACAAGGCAACATGAGTCACAGCTGAATCTACTAGATGTAGGGCCAATCTTGCCTGAACCAGTATACACCCTTGTGTCCACTTTGCACACCATCTGGGCCTAGACATGTAAATACAAATTCACTTGTCACTCTATTTAAACCCACAGTTTTCTAGACACTGACACTATGACTCTCGATGCCCCATATTCTAAGTCGGTGGGAAGGATGGCCTTGGATCTGTAGACCATGAAGAAGGGCACGAAGCCTATTGCTCGGCTCAGAGTCATTCTCAAACACTAGAGGACCACGGAGAGTTTTGTGACCCATCAGCGGCCAAACCTGTTCAACTGGTTGAAGATCCTTGGTTTGAGGCCCTGCAAGATCATGCCATTGGCGTGTTCCAACTACCCATTCGTCCAGGGATGTGCCATAGCTACCCAATCCACACGGATATGGTGATCATCACAGAAACTAAGGAACTTTTTGCCAGTGAACTGCGTGCCATTATTGGTGATGATGGAGTTTGGAACCCCAAAGTGGTGAATGATGTCGGTAAAGAAGAGCACCACCTGCTCAGACTTGATTTGCGAGATTTGCCAAGCCTTGATCCACTTTGAGAACTTATCGATGGCAGCAAGTAAGTGGGAGAAGCCCGACAAGATCCAGACCCCAGACCATGAAAGGCCACGTGTTGGGGATCATCTGGAGCGATTGGGCTGGCAGGTGAGTTTGTTGAGCATAGTACTAACACCCTTCATAGCAGTGTACCACCTCGATGGCATCAGCCATGGCAGTGGGTCAGTAGAAACCTTACCAGAACGTGTTCCCGACTAGGGTGTGTAGTGCTGCGTGGTGGCCACAGATGCCCCCGTGGATGTCCTGAAGTAGCTTCCTCCCCCACTCGATGGGAATGCAAGGCTGCAGGATTTCGGTGGGGCTCCGCTTGTAGAGTTCCTAACCCAGCAAGACAAATGACTTGGCACCATGCGCGAGGCATCGGGCCTCAGTCCTGTCAGAGGGGAGTATGTTGCAGACTAGGCAGTTAAGGTATAGGATTCTCTAGTCTGGCAGGGGGTCAGGCCCTATGTCTGGGTCCTCGTCGATTTCCATAACCTCAGGGTCAATGGGGGGCGGAGTTGTGCCAGCCCCCGAGACCAGTTCAGGTGGCTTGCTGCCATCCTATGCTGATCCTTGGTGGGTAATCGAGGGCTCATACAAGTCACTAGCAAAGACGTGAGTGGGGATCGGTGTCTGGCCAGACGCCAGCTTCGCAAGCTCATCTGCTGCCTCATTAAATCGTCTTGCGATGTGGTTGAGCTTGAGGCCATCAAATTTGTCTTCTAGGAGGCAGACCACCTGGTAGTATGCCGCCATCTTGGGTCATGACTAGGGATGAAAACGGATCGGATACGGACGGATATCACTGATATCGTATTTGTTTTCATATTTATGTCCGGATTCAGATTCGAATACGGATAGTATAAAAAATACCGGATAGGATACGATTGGATATCGATATCATAAATATGTGATTTAAATATTCGGATACGAATACGACATCGGATGTTAAATATCCGGACTCGGATACGGACGGATTAAAACCCCTCTAAACAGATTCGGTCTCGAATACGGTCGGAAAATATCCGTACCGTTTTCATCCCTAGTCATGACAGCTTGACTCCTTCGTGACTTGGTCCATGATCAACTGGGAGTCACCTCAGACATCAAGCCATCGGATCCTGAGCTTAGTGGCAATGTGCAATCCATTGACAAGTGCCTCATACAAAGCCATATTGTTAGAGACTAGAAAATGAATTCGAATCATGTAACTCATGCATGCACTGAGGGGGAGACAAAGACAAGTCCTGCCCTAGCTCCACTCTTCATCAGTGACCCGTCGAAATACATCGTCCAACACTCCTGTTCTACCGAGGCTAGCGGTGTTTGGGTCTTGGCGTACATGATGTTGAGGCTGCTGCCTCTGTCCATCAGTACCTTGGTGAGTTGTGTGCTGCCAATGATGTGTTTGAAAATAAGAGGGTATCGGCCCGGCTATGGAATGTGATCCGGGTGGTCATCACGATCAAAGGTGATGGCGGGCCTGGACCAATCGAGGAAGGATGGCATGGCTAGCTCAGCAGCATAGACCTCTTGGCACTCTAGCTTGCGCTAGTGCCTAGAGTCGTAGGCTACGGGACCACCGAAGACCATGAAGCAGTTGTTGATGATAGGAAAGTCATTGTCCTTCTCCTTACCGTCGCCCTTATCCTCCTCGGGCCTCTTGCTTGGGTCACCCTTCCCCTAGGCACCTCCGAAGAAGTAGCATTTTATTATGCCGCATTCCTTTAGGGTGTGTTTGACTGGGCCCCAATGGTATGGGCACAGCTTCTCGAGCATCTCATCAAAAACTCCCGGGCCACCCTCGAGAGGGGTGTTGACGGTAGATAAGTATCATTTTTAAACGTCAACAAAGCATGAAAAAGGACCTAAATATAATTACCATCTAGATATAGGGTTTACACTGATAGAATTCCACGAGTTTTGGTGAATGTTTATTTCTATAGGGGGTTATGAGAAAAGACCCAAAGGAGGTCCACATGTCAGATTTACATAGAGATAAAAAGGCTACGTATACAAAAGAAGAATCTAGAAGGCACAAGAATGCACTGGACCGAAGGAGGGGCCCACCTGTCACTAGGGCAGGGTGGCCGCCCTAGCCCCTAGGGCGCCCGCCCTGGTGTCCTCACTTTTTAGCCTCCCCTTCTAGGGTCGGTTCTCCACCGCCTTTGAGGTCCAATATCAATCGTCCATTAAGGTCGGTTTGATCTGACGATTGAGATTAATCCAAGGGGGCTATATAAATAGGCCTAGACCCTAGGGTTTGAAGGGCATTATCATTAGTTTTCATTCAAGAGAGAAGCCACTTGATGAAGCCAGAGAGCCACCATCTCAATTAGAGCTCCATAGTTTAGAGCATAGCTATATAGGATTAGAACTAGAAGGAGGCAAGCATAGCTTGGTTTTTAGATCTATCAAGAGTTTGCTTGGTAATTCCTCATGATCTCTCCTACTTTATATTCATTCTTGTATTATTCATATTGTTCATCTACTACTATGAATATGACTCTGGTCAATTCTCCTATATTGGATATGACTTTGCTCTATTTGCTTATATTCTCAATTATAATGTTCTTAGTTTACTTTGATTATATGCTTGGCATAGTAGGATTAGATTTATATTCAAACATAGGATCATATAGCACTCGCTCATTGATATCATGGGTGAGTGGACAATATTGTGTAGGCGTGGTACCTATACCATATTTTCCTACGATTACACCCTATATTCCAGATCGTGTGGTAGTTCATGGGTGTGACATTCCTATTGAGTCTTATATAGTCCACCTCCCGAATGTAGACCGTGTAGGACACAACTATTATAAGGAAAGGCTGGCTATGTTCATGATCTTTCTGCATAATATCTCTATGTGTAGATATAACCTTGTTTTGCCATGATTGCCAAGTGAAAGTATTGCAGTAACTCCTGATCTGTTATGATAGTTTGCTAAGGGACTAGCAAAGGTTAAGCTTGGGGGAGCTTGTTGACGGTCCTTAACATCAACATTATACCTTCAATGAATGCACAACATAATGGTAAAAGGGTTATTAGTGCATAGTTGTAGGGTTTATTCTGACAAGTTCCACGAGTTGTGTTGCTCTCACCTCTTTTGCAGAATTATTGATATTTCACCACATAAAAGTATCTCAAATGACAAAATAGAACACACCATTGTGAAGATCTCATCAAGACAATCGAAATGAACATATCATTTGCTATATTTGGAGTCCTGACGAGAAAGTCCCCGATGAATACGCCTAGGAATTCTCTAGAATATTCTGGAACCATCACTAAGCAAGAGTTTTGTGGACTAACATGACAATTTCCATAGCTTTGGTGATTTGTGAATTTTTAGGGATTAAAACAGAATAAGCCGGGGAAGAGTAGGAGCCAAGGAACCGAACCAAATCAAGTTGAAATTCTGCAAGAATTGACGGGAAGGTTCTAGAGGACATGGGAACAAAACGGAAGCTCAACGGCTGACAGGTGGGGCTGGCCAGTCCCACATGTCAGGCCGGCCAGCCTAGGCCAACAAGGAAGAGAGTTCTGCTTCGTGTGACGGTCTCCAACCGACCTCTACGGCGCATCTCGACCATTGTTTCAAGTCGGTTTGATCCGAAGGCTACGATTCATCCCTCCAGGCTATATAAGCAGGGGCAAACCCCTCCCTGAGGAAGAGAATCACAATCATTATCAGTTGATCTCTCTTTCAGAAGGCTAGAGAGAAAAGCTAGGGTTTCCAATTAGAAGATTAGAGCTCTATTTCAAGTTTAGGGTTAGATCTAGCTAGATACAAGTAGAGTTGAGCGTGGCTCAGGATTTCGGATCGACGTCAGGAGATTTGGTAATTCTATCATTGTATCTTGTAATTATGATTTTGTTCTACTTTAATATCATTATGTTCTTGTCTATTTCATTCTTAAGTTATTCTAGTTCTATCTTTGATATAGTCTTGATTGATAATAAGTTTAGGCATAAGTTCGTAGAGCGCCTAGTTCAACTCCGGATTAGATTATGTGGTAGAAGTAATGTAGACTGGTGTCTAGATTATATTTACCTGTGAATGCACCCTATTTTCTGGGCCATGTGGTAGATCGCAAAGGTGACTTTTATAGCTTGGTTGAGTCCTCTATAGTCCAATCCCCGAATCTAGGACAAGTAGAACCCGGTTACTTGGGGAAGGATTGCTCTATTCTTGAATTCCCTGAAGTAATGTTCCTTATGTTTAGATGGAAGATTGATTATGCTATAGATGATAAGGAGTAGATTAGAAAACCATGAGACTTGGTAGATAGGACATAACCCTAGGAATTAAATCTCCAACCATGTTGCTTTAGTCTGTATCCACTTGATCCTATGAGTTCTCTCTAATTATGGATTCCCTATCTTATCTCATTATCATTATCATTATTATCAATATCATTTGCCTTACCCCTATTTAGATAGAAGTGGTTAATTGATTTATATCTATAGTATGTATTTGTAATTCTTATAGCCATATCAATTTTCTCTGTTAAACCCTATTTAGAAGCTCCCAGTGGTAGAATTATAAATAACGATACCTGAAACTTTCCTAGGTGAAATGCTACAACGAGAGTATTTTATCTGTGTGCTTGCGGATAACTTTTTTATTTTACAAGTGCCATGATTATAAGTATAACCACATTTCTTACATTGTGTTAGGGATGACAACCTAGCAGGTGCGGCATAAGAGATGCCAACACCCTCTATCAAGGGAGGCGTCTTGACAATACCGATCTAGTCAAGTCTATCGATCGGGTCACCACGGGCCTAGCTGAAATCCTAACCTTAGTAGATTCGATCAGAGATCGATCTACTGAGGATTGCCATTCCTAACCTGCTCGAGCTGGCCACCAGAGGAGTCTTGACCCTGATCTCGTGATCATGATGACTCCAGAGGGGTCGACGGTTTGTTACCGACCAATACCCGCAACCGGCCTGAGGTTGGGGGATTACGAAGCCCTAATGGAGCACTCATCCAACACCTACCCATATGGGCTAGTGAATGTGGTGTCTGAGTACACCACCCACATACCACACCTGTGTGTGGATCCCACTGAGTGTGACCATGTTTCAGATCTCTGTCTGATAGACCTGCCTGAACTAGACCACCCTATGCCTACTATTAAGTGGTAGAGATTAGGCCTATCAAAAAAAAGTGGTAGAGATTAGGCAGATCAGAGAGGACTCACTCTCTACAATACTGGAAGAAAGTACCGGATCTACTGAATCTCACAGGACTAATTATACTCGCACCCTCATTGATCCATATGGGTAGGAGTTCCTAGCTTTTCCACCCAGTTTTGGAGGCGCCGTCTTCGCCATTAGCACTGATGAGCCCCCTTGCGATGGGGAGACCGATCAAGAGAGGGTCACTTGGGAGGAAAGAAACACCGATCGTAGGGCTCAGAGAGTCGACCTAGAGAACACTGAAGAGGATGCGGCTAATGTAGGCACGGGTGGCCAGCGCGATAACCACCATGACCTGGCCGACACATTTGACATGTGCGATAACCAGCAAGTTTTCAAGAGGCCGAGTGCCAACATTGCCATTGCCATGAATGAACTAAATAATTTCCACAAATCCCCAGCACTCGATGTTGTCAGGGCTTATTTCAAGGCGGCCACAGTCTAGGTCAACGAGAGATGTACACCCGCTTCATCGGCGTCCACCACCAAAAGTCATCGGCATCAAGGTTCCTAGCAACAGGGAGGTCCCTATCTTTACCAGGGCCACGACATGAACCATGAGGTGCATCATCCCTAAGATCAAGGCGGAAGACACAATGTCGACCAGCGAGGTGAGCATGATGCTGATCAAGGGGGCGAACATGACCAACAAGGCGGGCGTGGTGCACGTCATGGAGGTGAGCATGGGTCAAACCACGATGCCGGTCATGGTAGACAATGCGGTGCCAACCAAGAAGTAGAGCAGCCTAGAGGCAACCTCCATGACCATCTCAGTGCCAACTTGAATTTGAGGGATCGCATAAAGAACAATTGAGAGGAGCGACATGCATCTAAGATGCAATGCAGATAGGAATATGATGAAGCACATGGCGTACCCGGCCATTGCTACGCACCATGTGCTAGCTATATCCCCAGCCTTCGGTCATTCACTGATTGGCTCCGTGCCATTGTTTGGCCAAGAAATTTCAAGCTCCACGATTTAGACACCTATGATGGGAAGGCCAATCCTGAAAAGTGGATAACACTATACGAAATCGCTATCCAAGCAGCACATGGCAATGAAGACATGATGGCCAATTACTTGCCTATGGTCATCAACTAGTCTATGAACCAGTGGCTCCTCAGCCTGAGGGAAGGCTCCATCAACATCTGGGCTCAGCTCAAGAGAGCTTTCATCAAAAACTACATAGCCACTTGTCAATAGCTTGGCAACAGGTACGATTTGGAGAAAGTCAAAGACTATCCAAATGAACCGTTGCGCGACTACAACCGCTCCTTCATGGAAACATGGATATCCATCCCTAACATCAATAGTGATGAAGCTATCTCCGTGTTCATTAGAGGCCTCTGCCACCATGACGCTCTCAGGACCAAGCTACTCCACAAGAGACCCGACTCAGTCTAGGACCTGCTCACGGTGGCGAAGAAGTGGGTAGACACTGATGAGGCTGACCAGCAGATCAAGGAAGACATTGGCTGGGCTCCTCGACCCGAACAGCAAAATCACCACCCCGACGACTGCCGTGATGATCGGCGCAATGACAACTCTGACCGCCGCAACAACAATCATGATCGGCGTCAGCAGGATGACTTTAGGGGGCGGCAGAGCCGCAACCGACTAGCTGACAATGCCATCAATGCCGTCAAGCCAGCACCCAAGCGCAACTACGAGGATGCCTACTCCAAGGTCCTTTAGGGTCCCTACCCAGCTAACCCAGACTCTGGTCATACAATGGGGAACTACAGAGGTCTAAAGTCCATCTACCGCTCGAACGCCCGCAAAAGGCAGCGTGGCGGTGACAAAGACGACCGCCGGGATGACAAGAGGCCTGATGAGGAGGACAATACCAAAGGAGAACATGACAAGGACCCTCATCATGCCTATAAGTATCCTGATAGAAGTGTCCACAGCATCTTTGGTGGGAAAGTTGCCCTAGAGAATGGGCGACAGAGGAAGCTTACCGCCCGAGCTATCATGGCCCTCAACAACTTCGATGAAAAGGTTGCCGACCCCAAGTATCAAAACTGGTCACACCATCCCATTACGTTAAGTAGAGCTAACTAGTGGGCCAATATTCTAGAGACAGGGTGTTTTCCTCTTGTTCTGGACCCTGTCATTAGGAACGTACGATTTGGGAAGGTGCTCATCGATGGTGGCAGCGCCCTCGACATCTTCTTCTGCAACCCTAACTGAGGTAGACATTGAGCTAGAAAATGTTGAGCCTTATGATGCACCTTTCTAGGGTTGCGCTAACCACCAGTTCACCTCATTGCACGTGAGGTTCCTTGCAGACTCCCTAGTGGGGTCATCCGACCCTGAGTACTTATACAGTGGATGCACCCACTCCTTGCAGGGTTGTAGCCGCCTGCAGATGAAGTTCAATGCCACCGTTGGCCTGTCAAGTCGGTTCCTATCAAACATCCCGAGCAGCTCTTAGGTAGACATTGAGCTAGAAAATGTTGAGCCTTATGATGCACCTTTCTAGGGTTGCGCTAACCACCAGTTCACCTCATTGCACGTGAGGTTCCTTGCAGACTCCCTAGTGGGGTCATCCGACCCTGAGTACTTATACAGTGGATGCACCCACTCCTTGCAGGGTTGTAGCCGCCTGCAGATGAAGTTCAATGCCACCGTCGGCCTGTCAAGTCGGTTCCTATCAAACATCCCGAGAAGCTCTTCATCCTGCACCATTTCGGCACTAGATGGCCTTGCCGACCAGCTCTCCTGCTGCTCTGGGATCTGAGCAACATCACAGGCAAAAATGGCTCCTGCGCTTGCTGCATGTAAAACCATTTCTTATACCAATCCCTTGTAGATGAACTCAGGGGTACATTCAGGTACTTGGCTTTCATCCCATCATGTAGGTTCAGGTATGCTCCTCCAGCTATCTTGGATCCTCCCACACCCCCTTTCTTCTTGAGGCAGAAAAAGTGCTGCCACAGATTGAAATGGGGCTGGATGCCAAGATACGATTCGCAGAGAGTAACAAAGACAGACATAGCAAGAACGGAGTTGGGGTGGAGATTGTAGATGATAACTTTATAGTAATCGCAAAGTTTGCGTAGAAAGGGATGGCAAGGATTTCCAAGTCCACGCCAATAGAAATCTTCAAAGATAACAATCTCGCCAGGATGGGGGTCTAGATAGTTCTCACCGGGTGATGTCCTCCATCCACTGATTGTGGCCTCAGCCATCACGCTGGCGGTGACAAGCCTCTCAAGGGTGGCCTCCGTGCTCATTGACTTGTTCCATTCCACCACCATCAGTTGTGCTCTTGCTCCACGCCCCTCGCGTGCCATCCTCCTCTTCTCCGGCTGTGAAATGCGGCTATGGTGTGTGGTGCATTGTTTGAGTGGCTAGGTCTGGCGGAGATGTGATGCCTGCAACTACTGCATGTGGCTGGATCTAGTTTTTGGATTTATGGCTATAGCGAAATGGCAGAGTGAGCAATATGGAAGATGAACTAACATGAAGTGGATGAAGTGGGAGAAGTGGGGCACCGCCACTTGGGTATTTATAAGAGACGGAGTGACCCTTTGACTTCCAAGGTTTTGGATAACCATGCCTGACGCATTGCTTCCGCTCCCTCAATCATTATTTCCAAGTGGGCCTTTACATGGGCCTTGACTGTGGTGGAGGACCCTAGAGTGGTCCTGTTTTGCCATTTTTCTATACGGTCCGATTTTAGCATGCTAGTGCATTTTGTGGCCCCCACAGCAGAGCTTGGGACTCCTACATGGCAGACCTATCTATATGCATCAGTTTGATGCCCTTGTTGTCCACTGCTGAGCTAGAGATTGAATCTGTAGCAAAGCTACGGAGTGGGCCCACAACTGAGTTAGGGGTCACCTCGCAGCGGAGCTAGGGGCTGCCATATGGCAGAGCCAAGGGCTGTTTCTATTTTAGGGCCCACAACTGAGTCGGGGACGTCTTGCAGCGGAGTTGGGAGTTGCCACATGGCAGAGCCATGGGTTCTTATCCACGGCAGAGCTAGGGACTAGGCCCACAGTATAGCTAGGGACTATGCCGTGACAGAGCCATGGTGCATAATTCTCAACTGAGTTGGGGATGTTGCTCTTTGGACCCTAGCACCACATGACAGAGTCACCTATTGTCAGGCTTGAGGACTCAGTGGGCACACTTCACCTTACGATGAATATGCTTATTTAGTTTTGGATTATTTTTCTTTTAGACCCTGACACCACGTGATCAAGTCACCTACTGTTAGGCTCGGGGACTAAGTGGGCACACTTCACCTTGTGATGAATGTGTTTATTTAGTTTTGGATTATTTTTCTTTTAGACCCTGGCACCACGTGATCAAGTCACCTACTGTCAGGCTCGGTGACTAAGTGGGCACACTTCACCTTGCGGTGAATGTGCTTAACTTTTTTGCAAACATGATTTGATGCATAGTGCTAGAGGTGCGACTCGTACCTTAATAGGACTAGATCCTAAGGATCATATCTCTTAACATTATGGTAGAGCCAATGGTGCCAAGCATCATTAACTTTCCATAATGAAACTTAAGTGGGCACACTTCATCAAAGATGAACTATTTTTCTTTTTTCTCGAAGCACCATGCATTTTTTTGACAAAGCGTTTTCCGACAAGTGCGGTGGTTGGCTATTAGATAAGCTGGTTGAAAGGGTGGGAATATTCCTTGATAGACCACTCTTCTAGTCGGGTGCTTCAGGACTTCAAGCCTCACTAGTCAGAGCAGGTCAAGACGGCATGTCACTTCAAAATACATAGTGCTCAGGGACTAGCTATGGGGGTATAGACCCGTATACCCTCATGGCTCCACATGGGCCGTGCCAGACAAGGTGGCCCAACTCGCCAGAAAAGGGCCACGTAGATCTCCAAACTGCTCGATGAACCATGCGAAGCTAGAAAAGATTACTTGATGATCAAGGAAACCTAGTCAATTAGGATAGATATCGTGTCCTTCGTGGATACAATAGTCATAATCAATTGAAACTAGATTCCTCAGATCTATAACCTTGCCCCCCATACTATATAAAGCGGGCAAGGACCCCCCTCAAAACACATCATCATCACACATCAATACAATCCACAGAGACACAGGATGTAGGGTATTACATAGTTCACGGCCCAAGCCTAGATAAACCTTGTGTTCATCTTGCGTCACCATCTAGTTCATTGTATCACGCACCTCCACCGATAATCTACTACCGTGGGCATACCCCTCAGTAGACTGTCGACCACATCTCGTTGACATCATGTGTCTCTCTTTTTTAGCATAGCCCCATACTTCTTTTTAGCATATGCAAACTTTGGAGAGAAAGATTCATGATGAATGAATGGAGTTTTTATTTTAGGTGGAAAGAAAACATGTTTTTACATAACTTAGTGTAAGAGTTAGCATTTTATTTGTGGGTGTACATGAATCTTGACCATAGGTGTATAACTAGAATCTCTACAAGGGTCACAACAATTTGGCAAAACTCAATGTGAATATAAGTAGCATATGACTAAAGTTTTGGAACTTGAATCATGTCATATGGCTATGGTAGGAATTTATAATCATTGAGGAACTTTTGATTCTAGCATTTTAAAAATAAAAAATTCGGGTGTTAAGTTTCTCTTAGAATAAAGTCATAGCATATTCTATTTACCATATCGCAACTTGCTACAACTTAGAAAAGGATCATGCTTTTGCAACCCATAAGTTTTAAGTTTTAGGATGAGACATTTTAGCCAATAAACTTAAATCTTGGAGAATATTAAGTTATAGCCTAGGCATTGATGAATTATAGATAGAGCAACTATTCATTATTTCAACATAGGAGAAACTAAATATTCTTAAATCACATATGAGAGTGGAATAATTATTTTTATTGTTTTTATCATACTTAATTTTTTTGGATTTTATATTTTTGATTTTTTTAAATGCTAATAATTAAATAAATGTAGAAAATAAATAATACAAAAATTAAAATGTGAAAATTAAAGGATACTACTTACCTCTGTGGGGGTCCCTCCCAAGTTAGCTCGTCGCCTATGGTCTGGGATTGTGTCCCATGGACTGCCAATAGGCCATCTGTGCGTCATGCTGTTGCTTCAACATCGCGTTCATTTGCGTCATTTGTTGTTGTGCTGCTGATGCCAATGGGTCAAATCCTGCACATGAGCATGAAGTGTGTAATGGATCTCACCAGTGCAGATCTCCAAACCTCCGAGATGGGTATTGACGTCTTCCCATCCTTGACAATCTAAGATAGACTGTCACGGATGCATAGGTGGAGGTAATCCCTTGGAGTCGGATGAGTGCATTGCCCATGTGTCGACAAAACCTGGTCGGCAGTCTACCGAGGGGTATGCCGAAGGTAGTAGATTGTTGACAAACAGGTGTGCAAGCCACGAACGAGATGGTGATGCAGAACAACACACAGGTTTACCCAGGTTCAGGCCGTCGTGTGGGCATAATACCTTACGTCCTGCTCTGCTTTGTTATTGCTGTCTCGAACAATGTATTACAAGCTAGATTACCCTAGAGTATGTTTTGATGTTTTTGAGGAGGGTCCCCTGCCCTCCTTATATAGTTCGGGAGGCAGAGTTATAGATCTGGAAACTAATCTTAGCCGGTTACAATTGCCATACAAAGCCGGATAAGGATTCCTAATCTAACCGACTAAGACCTTGCTTGATTCCCAAGTCTGGTTTGATGCCTTGCGTGAGACTCCATCCCGATGATCTGGATCGTGCGTCATCATGTAATGGGCTGGACCATCTGGTATGGGCCTGCCAATGTCTAACCGTAAGGGTATAGGGGTTTATACCCCCATAGCAAGTCCCCGAGCACTATGTATTCTGTATCGACACACTGTCTTAGTCTTCTTCAACTTGCGAGGTTCATCTTCACATCACCTTGAAATGTTAGCCGAGCATGTGCTAGTGTTCCATCTAGATCAAGAATCAGTAAACCATGATTGTTGATGAAGATTGCAGTTGTCGGTGAAGATTGCATAGTGGTCCAAAAAGAAAAATTTTCTTTCCTGGTGAAGTGTACCCACTTGTATTTCTGAAAAGAAATGTAAGTGCACGTACTTGATGGAAGTAACTAACGAAAAATGCTAGATCACAGGTGCAAAAAATAGAAACAATTCACCATCAGGTGAAGTGTACCCACTTAGTCCCCGAGCCTGGTAATAGGTGACATATGCATGTGATGCCAGGGTCTAAAAAAGAATCCTCAAGAACCAATGATCATTATGTACCGTCAGGTGCGTCATATATGATGTAGTCCCCAACCTTACTGGAAGGCAAAAAATGAGTCATGAGCAAGGTCTAAGAATATCAAGTGTCCATCGACTGTATGCAAGCATAGTACATGTAGTCGAGCAAGACGAATCCTGTGGTAAGAAGTGGTGTAACAAGTGCCCGAGCTCAAAGGTCTAACAACGAGTCCCCGAGCTCATAGGTCGAGGAATGAGTGTCTGTAACAAGACACGTTTGGATCGCGTACAAAACGGCGCCAAAATCGAAGGGACGCAATTTTTGCGGAGGAAATCTATCAGTTACCGCAAATATCGCCCCACGTGTGCCATTCTTTCGGAAACTGAATCGACCCTACCTCTTAAAGACCGGGGAAGGGAACGATTCCAATCTATTCACATTCGCGCATCAGCAATCAACCGTCTTCTTGCCGCCGCCGCCGCCGCGCCATTGTCTGTAACACTCCGGTGTTACGCAAGCATTTGCATTGCTAATCATGAGCATAACATGTCATGGCATTCATAATTATATGTGCTTAGGGTGTACCTTTAATAAAATAAAAATGTGGAAACTAGTATTGCACAACATGTTGTGATAATGTGCTAATGACATTCATCAAATTTTTGCAACTATAAATTTCATATCACTTAGAATTATAGGTGAAATTTTTGGAGCCACTAAATCACTCAAAGTTTTGTCAAAGATTTGTTTTAAAAATGTTATTTGAAAATATTCAAAAATCCTCCCTAAATTAGCTTTTATTCTAAAAATCAAAATATATAAGAGTTTTGAGGTTGGCCCCTTAATCAAAGTTGTAGAGAATTAAATTCTAAGCAACTTTTATTTTTGGGTCATTTCCAGAAAATGTCTTTTTCTTGCTCAAAATGAGATTTGAACACTATTATTTGAATTTATTTGAAAATAATAATTTGATAAACCAATTTCTCCCCTAAGCGGGCCTCCGCCTCCCTTTTGGCCTGCTGGCCGAAACGGCCCACGCCACCCCCGCGCGCGCGCGCCGCAGCCGCCGCCTCGGCCCGGCCCGCGTCCGCTCGGCCGCCTCCTCCCGCCCGCTCGCGCGCCCCGCTGGACGCCGCGGCAGACCGCGCTCGCCGCGTGTCGGCCATGCGCCGTCGGAGCCGCCGCGCGTCGCCTCCGCTCTGCCCTCCTGCCAGCTCGAGCGCGCTCAAGTCGCCTGCCCGAACCCTCCTCGCCCCCTCACTCGCACTCCCGCTTGTCATCCACTCCCCCTCTCCGAAAACCGAGCGGGCGAACGGCTCACCGCCGAGAGCTCCACCTCCGCTCCCCCGTTCCGACGTCGACCCTCCACCGCCACCAAATTCGTCTTTCACCGAGCTTCGCCACCCCCTTGCCTCCTCCGAACGGACCCCCGTTTGCCCTGTTCGCCTCCGGTTAGGCTCAATCGAGCTCTTCCCGCCGCGCCACCACGACGGGGCCGCCGAGCTCGTGCTCCGCCCACCGTCTTCCTCGCTCCCTCTCCATCCCCCTGAGCTTCTCTCTCGAGTTCGCTACCTCCTCACGAACATGGTGTGCGCGCTCGCTGGACGGGTCATGGCTGGAGATGGCCGTTGGCCGTCGGCCACTACCACGCCGTCGCGGTCCAGAGCGCCGGCGAGGCCGCCCTCTATTCCTCCCCCTCGTTTTCCCCTGGGCCACCGCGCCTGTGGGCCGCGCCTCCGAGCGGGCCGGCTCGCCTCTTCTCCCGCGCGCGCTCAGGCCGAAAACGGCCACGGGCCAGTTTACTTCCATGGGCCGGCCCAGTTTCAATAATGAAAATCGTTTTCTATTTTCTTTTAGTATTCATGATGAAAAATATTGTGGAAAATGTTTTTGTATTCATTTGAGCTCCAAAAATTGTGAAATAAATTTATATGGACTCATTGGAACCAGATCTACAATATAAAAATATTGCATGTCATTTTTGGGATACTTTTATGTAAAGCTTTAATTAATTCTTGATATTGCTGATATCTTGTAAAATGGTTAGTAAATCCTATGTGTATCAGAAAAATATGATTTCAAGTTTGTTAATCTTCTTATATCATGTACTTCCTAGGAAAAATATGTTTCATGCATGTGCTGTGGAAAAACTTTGGAGAAGTAGTTCAAGTACCTTTAATGGCTGATTTTTGTTATTTTTGCTAGAGAGCAAACTTTGTATAAAATATGCATGTGATAATTTTTGTACAGTCATTATATTCCATGAAGAACCTAGGAAAAATATTAATTCTGTTGTTTGACACTTTTCATAGTACAAAGTAATTTCATACTCATTTTTATGCTATAGCTTGTCATTTTTGTACAGAATAGTTGACTTATCCAAATGTCATGAAATTTTTATGGTAGTCTGTTTAGGGTAGTATTATGCTACTGTAATTTTTTTAGATTTTTAGGATCATCAGAAATATATGCTGCTATTCAAACCTATTATTATTTAGGGTTTAAGCAAGTGTTGCTTTAAGTGTGATTAAGAAATTAGTAAAGCTTTGGTGTATCTTTGAAACATTTCATAAGATATGTTAACTTGACATGTTAGTAGTAGAAGAGAATGCAGTAGATGACATGTGCTTGTAGTGTATAGTTCCTTGGATGATATTGACTACCTTGCATTTCAACATATTCATTGCATTCATCTCCTTCGATGCACGCTTGCATAATCACTTACGCGCATTGCATCATACAGGATCGCAAACTGAGAACCTAGTCGTCTTACCCGAGGAGCTAGAGGAGCAGCTCGAGGTGCAGCAGCAAGAGGTGACAGAAGCCGAAGAGGAGGTCGGTGAAGAGCTCCCCGAGTGCCCCGACCACCGTCCGAGCTCTTTTGAGAGAGGCAAGCCCCGGAGCATTTCTCTCCTGGTTTGCAAATAATTTATTATTAACTTTACTTAATTTGATGCATTACGTTTAGGAGTTGTTTGCAAACGTTGCTGCATTATACCTTGCTTACCTTTGTTATACTATATCCTTGTTACCCTGGTATCCGTAGTCGAGTCAATGCTTAGCTGGCTTAGACCGGTAGAAGTCGGGTGATTTCCTGTCACCTGCGAGCTATAGGTGGTTACCTGGATCTGCTTGGATGACTATGAAGTCATGGTATAACTAAGTGTGAAATGAATTTGAGACCGGGTGGAAACTTGCAGGGTTTCGGACTGTAATGTTTTCCATCTGTGTCGATTAAGGACCGTCTGTTGTTGTCCCTCGGGTCATGTTGAACGCATGCCTCACATTTAGCTGGCCGGATAAAGTACCTTCCGACCGCGAAACTGGGAGATTATTCGGGCCGAGTGGATTGCCCGCAACGCACTGTACCGGAGCAGTAGTGGCAGGATACGGGGGCGCGATGATAAGGCCAAAGAGCAGTCGGGCGGCCCCTGGGTACAAGTGGTTCCTAGCAAGCTCGTGACTTTACCTGAATGGTTGACTCGGTGACCAACACCTCACTTTAGCGGGTGAGTGAGGTTTGTGTGAGGAATAACTTACCAGCTGGTTAATAATCGATTCGAATCGCCATCGTTCACTAGATAGTGAACACTTGACTTGAGCTACTTCATCGTAGTAATATTGATGAATCACTTGGATAGTTATGTGGAAGATGACATGATAACTATTGCTAATGATCAATGGTAGTCCTTACTTGCTTAATTACATGTTACTCTAGCCCCAGTGCAAACATAGTTGACAGGTTAATAAAGAGTTAATTACTGCATGCTTTGGAAAGGAATTGTTAAGTTAAAAATGCTTTTCTTGCAAATGAGTCAGCTATCCCACCAGAAAGCCTATCATGATTCCTTGGTGTCTTTTATTTCTGGTTTATGACAGGTAAGTCTAGCTGAGTACCTTCTCGTACTCAGGGCTTTGTTCCCACTTGTTGCAGATGGGCAGATGTATTACGGCTACTGTATCAACTGCCTCTATCCTGCGATGGGCGAAGCTTAGGACCATGGGCAATGGTCATTCGCTACTTCTTGTCTGATGCTTTTGCTGGAGATGATCACAAGATGGCACTTTATTTCAAAATGTGGTGTGTGTGCGTGACTTGAACTACCGCTTCTGCTACTTTTATTCGAACCTGGTTTGTAATAACTATGTTTAAACTCCGATGTATTTTATGCCGTGAACATTTATGTAACTTATGATGGTGACCGCTAAACTTAGTACGATCTTGGTTGTTATGTGAAATGGTTTGAAATCCGTCGAGATTTCACGGACTACCGGGTTATACGGGCTTAAGTTTGTTAAATTGTCCTTCCGTTGGATGATTTCCTACTTAATCTCGTATAATTGGGCGATTCTGTTACAGCTGGCATCGGAGCATGGTTTAACGTGATTACTGTTCATAAGTGTATTTAAAACAAAATTATGTTTAAAAAGTGTGATTTTAAAACTAAAGGTGTGCCAGTGGTCATATCCTGTATGCCCAGTTAAGGACTCTAGGTGGCTAATTAAGTACTAACTTGGGGTTCTTGCACCATATTTCTCTTTCGTTGCTCATACGGCGTGCTATTGTATGAGTGCCACTTAATTGAGTGGTAATGTATGGATCAGTTACCTCTATGCTTTGGTAAGTGTGAGCTGTGAGAGCATGATCGGATACACCGCCGATCTAGGAGAGTGCTTATATGATACTAGAATAATTACATGTTTTACACATGTTTTTATGAAAGTATCGCATGTGTGGGTGTTCCGTCCGTTGAGGCGATGCCGTCAATAGGACGATGTGTTTGGGTAGTTGCTACAGTTGTACACGCATCTGGGGATTCATGTAGAGCGTGTAGGTAGATTTACTGCTTTCATGCCTTCATGGGGAATGGGCTGAAATGAATTTTCTGCAGGTACATAACAGCGTTTATCGTGTAGATCGAATTAGTTACGTATATGAGAGATCGTTTGTATGCCACCGAATTCATCGTTAGATGTCTTTATTTTCTAAGTTTGTGAGAACGTAAGACTCGCACATGCATCATATTGCCTGTGCATTTCATTCATCGCATGCATTCCTCCCCTTATAAAAGGATTATCCCAGTTTGATAAAAGTGACATCAACTTAAAATATGTTCTCACCGGGTAATTTAAAAACTTATGCTACAGATGGCCCGCACGAAGAAGACTGCTCGTAAGTCCACTGGCGGAAGAGCACCCCGTCACCAGATGGCCCCGCGGGAGCGCCGCAGCACGGACACTTTTCTAAGTGAGTTTGGCATGCCCACCTTGCTTTGGAGAGTGCTCCATGATGTGGGGTACCCAGAGGGTCAAGAGCCGGTGTACTCCTGGAGTGAGAGCCAGTTAGCTGAGGATGGACTTGCGGTAGTGGAAATCACCGTCCATGCTCTTGGTGATGCGCCAGAATGGGATGGTTGGCATTTGGAGTTTGAAGGACGCACTCCAGTTGTGGGTGCAGAGGGCGCAGCCTTTCGCGTCATCCGAGACATAATGAGCAGGTTTCCTAATGAGTTGGCAGCAGCTTTGGCCGGTACTTTCCCGAGAGATGATCCTCATGATGCCATTTGGGTGCAGCCGCAAGGAAGTGCCCTGGTTAGAGGCCCAAGTGAAGGACAGGCTAGCAACAACCAACACAATGAGTGCCATGTATGCAGCCATCAGAGCATACCAGGGTCTTGAGAGTACCTATTGGACCTTGACTGGTCTGCGTGGTGATGACCGGCTTGAAGCAAGGAAGCAGAAGAAGAAGCAAGCACGTGCTATAGCTAGCTTGCAGGAGCAGTTGGCCAACATGAGCTTGCAGCGAGATCGGGCTCTCAAGAGAGGTGAGAGTGCTATGCAGCGGGTACAGACATTGACTCAGGCCAACAGAAATGCAGACCGCATGATGGGACAGCTAGTGCAGGAAAGGAATGAAGCCTGGAACGAGAGGGACCTTCTGAGGCAGAGGGTCGAGGAGCTAGAAGGGTATAATGCCAACTTGCATGAAGAGTTTCATGCCCTCTACAACGGGATGGGCCCGTATGCTCCTCCGGACGCCGCCCAGATGGACGTCGACGATGACGCCGCTACTGATGGTAGCGATGGTGACGCCTCCGACCTCGACGATGGCCCCGAGGAGTAGGCTAGTTGCCTTGTGTTAGTGATAGGCTCTGTCGCGATGGCCTTCTTTTGGTTTCCATGTATCATGTTGTATCCTATTCGATCTTGAGACTGGCGATCTTTTGAATCTTGGTTGTGTATGCGATGCTCGAACACATAAAAGTCCAGTGTATGTATGCTGGCAACGTGGTTGTATGAAACGCGATGTTGCATTCGAAGTAATTTGATTAGTGATGTTGTTTTAATTGGAATGTGATTATTATGCCTCTGTTTTATTGCATGACTTGTTCTCTCCAATAAATTTAGTATGGCATGATTGTTCATTCGAATACAATTACTACCACTTCGCTCAATTATTACTTGTTGCTAAAATATGCAGATGGCAAACACTCGCCGTGCCACGTATGAGGCCGCTGAAACTGGTGGCAACGGTGCAGGGGCTGGTGGGGGTGGTGCAAACAACGTCAATCACCAGGAGCCACAACCAGAGCCACAATTGCCCCCTCCTCCACCGCTCACTGCAGAGGTATTCTTCGCACAGTTCCTAGGAAGCCAGCGCAACGCCGAGCAGTCACAACGGAATATGGAAGATTTTCTGCGTACCATCGCTGAAAATGTTCAGAGAGGAAATAATCAAGGTGGTGGCCATGGGGTGAACCAGTACAGCAATTTCAAGGATTTCATGAACACCAGGCCGCCAGTTTTTAAGGAAGCAGCAGAGCCACTCGACGCTGAAGAATGGATCAACACTATGGAAGACAAGTTCCGTGTGTTGAGACTGACAGAAGTTCTGAAGACAGAATATGCTGCACATCAGTTACAGGGACCGACAGGGATGTGGTGGAAGCATCACCGCATCACCTTTCCTCCCAATGCCTAGATTACTTGGAGAGAATTCACTGAAGCGTTTAGAGGAGTTTATATTCCCCCAGGGTTGGTTGAGATGAAGCTCGGAGAGTTCTTGGCCTTAAATCAAGGTACCAAGACTGTAACACAGTATCTGCATGCCTTGAATAGCTTGTGCCGCTATGCTCCAGACATGGTCGACACAGATGCAAAGAGAATTGCTAGTTTCAAGAGAGGGTTAAGTCTGAAGATGATGAAGCATGTGGGTACCAATACCCACGCCAGGTTCAATGACTTTATCAGTGATTGTTTGAAACAAGAAAAGAACAACAACGCCTACACTGCATCCAAGAATCGCAAGGGGGTGTTTGAGTCAGGACCATCCCAGTCCAGAGTTGTCACTGCAAACCATCTTTCTTATCATCCGTCCGCACCTGGTGCAAGGTTCCGGCCACCACAGCATAAAACCCAGAACTACAGGGGACCACAGAAGCCATACAAGATGGCCGTGCCGCCAGCAAAGATCACCGCAGCTGTAGAACAGAGCAACTCCAAGGGAGCTATAGGATCTGCTGGTACAGTGAAGGGGCCCTGCTACAATTGTGGTCAGCCAGGCCACTTTTCAAAGTTCTGCCCATATCCGCCTAAAAAGAAGCAACAGACTTACACTGCCCGTGTACACCATACCACCGTTGATGAGATTCCTGAGGGAGAGCCTGTAACTGCCGGTAAGTTTCTTGTTAACCATCACCCTGCAGTTGTTCTATTTGATTCTGGATCCTCGCATTCTTTTATGAGTCAAGCATTTGCACGGAAGCATAAACAACTATGCACAGAATTAAGTTATGGTTATCGTATAAGTTCAGCCGGGGCTGATGTGTTAACCAATAAGATGGTTAGAGGGGCAACCCTTGATTTAGGTAGTCAGAAGTTCCGAGTGAACCTGATAGTTATGCCTGGACTAGTTTTGGATGTAATAATAGGAATGAACTGGATGAAGAACTGGGGGGCAGTCATAGATACAAGCAGTCGGTTGCTCACCCTTAAGGATCCCTAGGGAGAGGGTACTTTTTAGGTACCATTGCCCAAAAGAACAGACCTTGTGAGTGTGACCTGTGCCATGGAAGTTGTTCCTATCCACCAGATCCCGGTAGTGTGTGAGTTCCCGGATGTGTTTCCAGACGAGTTACCTGGCCTTCCTCCAGATAGAGATGTTGAGTTTGGAATCGAGTTGATCCCCGAGATAGCTCCTATTTCGAGGAGACCCTATCGGATGCCTCCGGATGAGTTAGCTGAGCTGAAGAAGCAACTAGAAGAATTGCTAAAGAAGGGGTTTATTCGACCGAGTAAGTCTGAGTGGGGATGTCATGCCTTGTTCGTGAAGAAAAAGAAAGAGGGTACTCTGAGAATGTGTGTGGATTATCGACCTCTTAATGCTGTAACTATCAAGAATAAATATCCTTTGCCTCATATCGACGTTTTGTTTGATCAGTTGGCTAAAGCTAGGGTGTTCTCCAAGATAGACCTAAGATCAGGGTATCATCAGATAAAGATCAGGCCACAAGATGTCCCAAAAACCGCTTTTTCTACCAGATACGGGTTGTACGAGTATCTTGTTATGTCTTTTGGCTTAACAAATGCTCCTGCATATTTTATGTATCTGATGAATACGGTTTTCATGCCAGAATTGGACAAGTTTGTAGTTGTCTTCATTGATGACATTTTAGTATACTCTGAGAATGAGAAAGATCATGAAGAGCATCTGAGAATTGTCTTGACCAGACTGAGAGATCATAAGTTGTATGCTAAGTTTAGCAAATGTGAATTTTGGTTGAAGAAAGTTCCTTTCCTTGGTCATATTCTATCTGAGAATGGAGTTTCGGTAGATCCGAGCAAAGTGCAAGAGGTTATGGATTAGAAAACTCCAACCACAGTGCCAGAAGTCACGAGTTTCCTAGGGTTAGCTGGTTACTATCGCCGCTTTATCCTAGACTTCTCGAAGATTGCCAAGCCGATGACAAGTCTGTTACAGAAAGATCACAAGTTTGTGTGGACAGAGGAGTGTGAGACAGCTTTCCACACCTTGCGGAAACTGTTGACCACTGCTCCAGTTCTTGCACAGCCAGACATCGAGAAACCTTTTGATGTGTTCTGTGACGCATCAAAAATAGGATTAGGCTGTGTTCTGATGCAAGAAGGAAGAGTCATTGCTTATGCCTCCCGCCAGTTGAGAAAACATGAAATCAATTATCAGACACACAATCTTGAGCTTGCCGCTGTGGTGCATGCCTTAAAGATTTGGAGACACTATTTACTTGGTAATGTGTGCAATATTTTCACCGATCATAAGAGTCTCAAGTACATTTTCACCCAACCAGAATTGAACATGAGACAGCGAAGATGGTTAGAACTAATTAAAGATTACAACTTGAATGTACAGTATCACCCTGGGAAAGCCAATGTGGTAGCTGATGCTTTGAGTAGAAAGTCACATTGTCTGAATATGCAACCCTTACTCGAAGATGGTTTTAATCTAATGCACCATGTCGTGTTACATAGTATTCAGATCAGTTGCACCTTGGAGAGTAAGATAATAGAAGGTCAGAAAGCAGATAAAGGGATATTCCACATCAAAAAGAAAATTAAAGAAGAACCTTCAAAACACTTCAGAGTGGACGAGCAGGACGTGTTGTGGTTCGACAACCGTCTTGTTGTTCCAAAGGATAGAGAGCTTAAGAATAAAATTATGGATGAAGCTCATCACTCTAAGTTGTCCATTCATCCTGGCAGTAGTAAAATGTATCAAGAACTAAGACCTCGTTATTGGTGGACAAAGATGAAGAAGGAAATTGCAGCTTATGTAGCCAGATGTGACACATGTTGTCGAGTGAAAGCTATTCACATGAGACCTGCCGGATTGTTGCAACCTTTGTCAGTACCTAGTTGGAAGTGGGATGATATAAGTATGGATTTCATCACAGGTTTGCCCACTACTCAGAAAGGCCATGATTCGATTTGGGTAATCGTGGATCGTCTTACCAAGACAGCCCACTTTTTGCCTGTCAAGACAGTTTATAGACCACCACAATATGCCGAGAAGTATATTGCGGAGATTGTGAGATTGCACGGCATACCGAAGACTATCGTGTCTGACAGAGGGTCACAGTTCACTGCTCACTTTTGGGAGCATTTGCACAAAGGTTTGGGAACTAGTCTGATTCGTAGCACTGCCTATCATCCTCAAACAGATGGTCAGACTAAAAGAGTTAATGCTGTTTTAAAGGATATGTTAAGAGCTTGTGTGTTGTCTTCCAGAGGTTCATGGGAGTCGTGGTTACCTTTAGCAGAATTCACGTATAATAATAGCTATCAAGAAAGTATCAAAATGGCACCTTTTGAGGCTCTGTATGGACGAAAGTGTAGAACACCTTTAAACTGAATTGAGCCAGGGAAAGAAGGTATTATGGTATTGATTTCGTGGAAGAAGCCGAAAAGAAAGTTCATATCATTCAGCAAAATATGAGAGCAGCTCAGTCACGTCAGAAAAGTTATGCGGATAAGAGAAGGAGACCACTTGTGTTCGAAGTTGGTGACTATGTTTATCTAAAAGTCACGCCAATAAAGAAGAAGCGGTTTGGAATACGCAGAAAGCTTGCCGCCAGATTTGTAGGACCCTACAAAATCTTGGAAAGGAAGGGTCCAGTGGCTTACAAATTGGAATTACCAGAATCAATGGGTGCTATATTTCCAGTTTTTCACATATCACATCTCAAGAAATGTTTGCGCGTTCCAGAGGAAATAATTGAACCTCGAGGCATAAAACTTAAGTCAGATCTGGTGTATCGTGAGCAGCCAATTCGAGTTTTGGATTCCAAAGAAAGGGCTACTCGAAACAGTGTGGTGAAAACATATAAGATACAATGGAGTCATCATGATGAGGGAGATGCATCTTGGGAAATGGGTGAATACCTACAAAAAGCATACGAAGATTTTTATAATAAATGGTTCGTAACCCAAATCTCGGGACGAGATTTTTATAAGGGGGGAGGGCTGTAACACTCCGGTGTTACGCAAGCATTTGCATTGCTAATCATGAGCATAACATGTCGTGGCATTCATAATTATATGTGCTTAGGATGTACCTTTAATAAAATAAAAATGTGGAAACTAGTATTGCATAACATGTTGTGATAATGTGCTAATGACATTCATCAAATTTGTGCAACTATAAATTTCATATCACTTAGAATTATAGGTGAAATTTTTGGAGCCACTAAATCACTCAAAGTTTTGTCAAAGATTTGTTTTAAAAATGTTATTTGAAAATATTCAAAAATCCTCCCTAAATTAGCTTTTATTCTAAAAATCAAAATGTATAAGAGTTTTGAGGTTGGCCCCTTAATCAAAGTTGTAGAGAATTAAATACTAAGCAACTTTTATTTTTGGGTCATTTCTAGAAAATGTCTTTTTCTTGCTCAAAATGAGATTTGAACACTATTATTTGAATTTATTTGAAAATAATAATTTGATAAACCAATTTCTCCCCTAAGCGGGCCTCCGCCTCCCTTTTGGCCCGCTGGCCAAAACGGCCCACGCCACCCCCGCGCGTGCGCGCGCCGCAGCCGCCGCCTCGGCCCGGCCCGCGTCCGCTCGGCCGCCTCCTCCCGCCCGCTCGCGCACCCCGCTGGACGCCGCGGCAGACCGCGCTCGCCGCGTGTCGGCCATGCACCGTCGGAGCCGCCACGCGTCGCCTCCGCTCTGCCCTCCTGCCAGCTCGAGTGCGCTCAAGTTGCCTGCCCGAACCCTCCTCGCCCCCTCACTCGCACTCCCGCTCGTCATCCACTCCCCCTCTCTGAAAACCGAGCGGGCCAACGGCTCACCGCCGAGAGCTCCACCTCCGCTCCCCCGTTCCGACGTCGACCCTCCACCGCCACCAAATTCGTCTTGCACCGAGCTTCGCCACCCCTTTGCCTCCTCCGAACGGACCCCCGTTTGCCCTGTTCGCCTCCGGTAAGGCTCAATCGAGCTCTTCCCGCCGTGCCACCACGACGGGGCCGCCGAGCTCGTGCTCCGCCCACCGTCTTCCTCGCTCCCTCTCCATCCCCCTGAGCTTCTCTCTCGAGTTCGCTACCTCCTCGTGAACACGGTGCGCGCGCTCGCTGGACGGGTCATGGCCGGAGATGGCCGTTGGCCGTCGGCCACCGCCACGCCGTCGCGGTCCAGAGCGCCGGCGAGGCCGCCCTCTGTTCCTCCCCCTCGTTTTCCCCTGGGCCACCGCGCCTGTGGGCCGCGCCTCCGAGCGGGCCGGCTCGCCTCTTCTCCCGCGCGCGCGCTCAGGCTGAAAACGGCCACGGGCCGGTTTACTTCCATGGGCCGGCCCAGTTTCAATAATGAAAATTATTTTCTGTTTTCTTTTATTATTCATGATGAAAAATATTGTGGAAAATGTTTTTGTATTCATTTGAGCTCCAAAAATTGTGAAATAAATTTCTATGGACTCATTGGAACCAGATCTACAATATAAAAATATTGCATGTCATTTTTGGGATACTTTTCTGTAAAGCTTTAATTAATTCTTGATATTGCTGATATCTTGTAAAATGGTTAGTAAATCCTATGTGTATCAGAAAAATATGATTTCAAGTTTGTTAATCTTCTTATATCATGTACTTCCTAGGAAAAATATGTTTCATGCATGTGCTGTGGAAAAACTTTGGAGAAGTAGTTCAAGTACCTTTAATGGCTGATTTTTGTTATTTTTGCTAGAGAGCAAACTTTGTATAAAACATGCATGTGATAATTTTTGTACAGTCATTATATTCCATGAAGAACCTAGGAAAAATATTAATTCTGTTGTTTGACACTTTTCATAGTACAAAGTAATTTCATACTTATTTTTATGCTATAGCTTGTCATTTTTGTACAGGATAGTTGACTTATCCAAATGTCATGAAATTTTTATGGTAGTCTGTTTAGGGTAGTATTATGCTACTGTAATTTTCTTAGATTTTTAGGATCATCAGAAATATATGCTGCTATTCAAACCTATTATTATTTAGGGTTTAAGCAAGTGTTGCTTTAAGTGTGATTAAGAAATTAGTAAAGCTTTGGTGTATCTTTGAAGCATTTCATAAGATATGTTAACTTGACATGTTAGTAGTAGAAGAGAATGCAGTAGATGACATGTGCGTGTAGTGTATAGTTTCTTGGATGATGTTGACTACCTTGCATTTCAACATATTCATTGCATTCATCTCCTTCGATGCACGCTTGCATAATCACTTACGCGCATTGCATCATACAGGATCGCAAACCGAGAACCCAGTCGTCTTACCCGAGGAGCCAGAGGAGCAGCTCGAGGTGCAGCAGCAGGAGGTGACAGAAGCCGAAGAGGAGGTCGGTGAAGAGCTCCCCGAGTGCCCCGACCACCGTCCGAGCTCTTTTGAGAGAGGCAAGCCCCGGAGCATTTCTCTCCCGGTTTGCAAATAATTTATTATTAACTTTACTTAATTTGATGCATTACGTTTAGGAGTTGTTTGCAAACGTTGCTGCATTATACCTTGCTTACCTTTGTTATACTATATCCTTGTTACCCTAGTATCCGCAGTCGAGTCAATGCTTAGCTGGCTTAGACCGGTAGAAGTCGGGTGATTTCCTGTCACCTGTGAGCTATAGGTGGTTACCTGGATCTGCTTGGATGACTATGAAGTCATGGTATAACTAAGTGTGAAATGAATTTGAGACCGGGCGAAAACTTGCAGGGTTTCGGACTGTAGTGTTTTCCGTCTGTGTCGATTAAGGACCATCCGTTGTTGTCCCTCGGGTCATGTTGAACGCATGCCTCACATTTAGCTGGCCAGATAAAGTACCTTCCGACCGCGAAACTGGGAGATTATTCGGGTCGAGTGGATTGCCCGCAACGCACTGTACCGGAGCGGTAGTGGCAGGATACGGGGGCGCGATGATAAGGCCAAAGAGCAGTCGGGCGGCCCCCAGGTACAAGTGGTTCCTGGCAAGCTCGCGACTTTACCTAAATGGTTGACTCGGTGACCAACACCTCACTTTAGCGAGTGAGTGAGGTTTGTGTGAGGAATAACTTACCAGCTGGTTAATAATCGATTCGAATCGCCATCGTTCACTGGATAGTGAACACTTGACTTGAGCTACTTCATCGTAGTAATCTTGATGAATCACTTGGATAGTTATGTGGAAGAGATAACTATTGCTAATGATCAATGGTAATCCTTACTTGCTTAATTACATGTTACTCTAGCCCCAGTGCAAACATAGTTGACAGGTTAATAAAGAGTTAATTAATGCATGCTTTTGGAAAGCAATTGTTAAGTTAAAAATGCTTTTCTTGCAAATGAGTCAGCTATCCCACCAGAAAGCCTATCATGATTCCTTGGTGTCTTTTATTTCTGGTTTATGATGGGTAAGTCTAGCTGAGTACCTTCTCGTACTTAGGGCTTTGTTCCCACTTGTTGCAGATGGGCAGATGTATTACGGCTACTGTATCAACTGCCTCTATCCTGCGATGGGCGAAGCTTAGGACCATGGGCAATGGTCATTCGCTACTTCTCGTCTGATGCTTTTGCTGGAGATGATCACAAGCTGGCACTTTATTTCAAAATGTGGTGTGTGTGAGTGACTTGAACTACCGCTTCTGCTACTTTTATTCGAACCTGGTTTGTAATAACTATGTTTAAACTCCGATGTATTTTATGCCGCGAACATTTATGTAACTTATGATGGTGACCGCTAAACTTAGTACGATCTTGGCTGTTATGTGAAATGGTTTGAAATCCGTCGAGATTTCACGGACTACCGGGTTATACGGGCTTAAGTTTGTTAAATTGTCCTTCCGTTGGATGATTTCCTACTTAATCTCGTATAATTTGGCGGTTCTGTTACATTGTCATCACAGAACCCGTTCGAGCCCCAGTGCCACCACCATAGTGCAATCCAAAATCACCGCCGTAGGCATCAATAAAGTTACCCCAATTTCCTCACGCACAGCTACCGCTTGAATCGCCGCCACCAAACCCTAGCCATTGAGAAGAGCGGCACCCTCCTTTCCCTCTATAGAAAGGAAGAGTCAAAAGAGTCAGAGAATAGCCGCGAGGAAGACGAAGATGGAGGCCGAAGTTCACAAGGAGATCATGAAGGAGTGGAGTATGTCAAAGTGCACCCCACTCAGTCTTGAGCGACTGGTGCGGATTGGTGTGCTGCATGCCCAAGAACTGGCGGGATGGCATGCACCTGATCTGGAGCCATTCCCAAATCCCAAAGCAGGTGAAATTGTTGTTTTTGAAGAATACTTTACTCATGGATTTGGTGTTCCCGTACATCCATTCTTGCAAGGGCTCTGTAACTACTATGAGATCAGCATTTGCAATCTGCATCCGAATTCTGTGTTGCTTGTTGCTTGCTTTATCCATCTCTGTGAAGCATATGGTGGCTTCCAATCCCACTTCGACTATTTTCATCACCTATTTTGGTTAAAGAAGAAAGGAGGTCGAGGCGGCTCCAATGTGGCTGGTGGTTGCTATCTGAACATGCGGGAAGGGATCAGGGCAGAGTACCTACACTGCTCGTGGAAAACGACATTAGAGGACTGGTACAAGCACTGGTTTTCCATCCGTGAAGAACCAAGCCAGGCCACATACTGCGACGTATCGTTGGTCCTAGAGCTGCCACAGAACACAATCCAGATCGAAGCAATTATGCAGCTGCTACCTTGGTCAAGGCTGGATGGACCAAGTGTAGTCGGTAATTTTGTCAGTCGTCAGATCCAACCGTGTCAGGCCAGAGTGCACGTGGTTTATGAATACCAAGGTCGCATGGACCCGACTAGGATGAGGAATGAATACCTCGAGCCAAAAGAAGTGAAGATGAGGGTCTGAGACCTATTTAACCTAAAAGATCCTAGTTTCAAGAAGCTGACAGTCATTGAACCAGCGTTCAAGCTTACTCGCCCACCACCACTGGTAAGTCAAATATTGTCTGATAGTTTATCCTTTAGATTGAAACACTACATAATAACCATGTAGTTGGTGTACTGGCATTCTAAAATTCATGTTGCTGTTTGTTGCCCAGTTTAATGGATAGGAGAGAGCGCAGGCATTCGTCTCTTGCCCTCCAGGTGTGGAGTGCCCAGAGGTCATACCACGGGCCCATGATGCACAGCTGCTGCCCGTGGACGATGATCCTTCTAAAGTTGATTGGCTTGAAATTGAGGATGAATCAGAGCTAGCGAGCCGACTTGCAGGCAAGAAACCAGTGGCTGCCCCAATGAAGAAAAGGGGCCAGACCACACTAGGAACCTCTGCAAGTGAAAAGCCAAAAGAGATAATTGACCTGAAGGAAGCAGAGGACCCAGCAAGTAAACGTCGACGCGTTATTGCGGATTGGCCAGAAGATGAAGATGAGGAGGTCGAGGAGGTCTCTGGTATCATAGCAAGCAGTCGGAGGGAACAACTTGCTAGAAGGCAGGAGCTGACACTGCCGTTGTAAACAACTAAGACACCACCTCGTCCACCGCACCCACAGGTGATATGACCACGTCAACCAACAACATGTTACAACCTCCAAGTCAAGCTACACCAACACCAGTCCAAGTCTTTGATGGACCAATTACACGTAGTCGAGCCAAGAAGCTACAACAAGAGGTGCACGCGCTACTTTCTGAAAATCATTTTAATGTTAATGAGAATTATATACTACCTAAGTCGTGCACATTGCTATTGCTTAGGTGCACCACGGAGCATGACAAGAAGACACCAAGGGTGAACCAAAGAGGAGGATCATGTTCGAGCCAGTCCAGTGTGACAAAACCATTAGAAAGAATCAGTCACAACTTTTTGCTTGCAAAAGCTATGAAGGCCCATGAGGACTTGTTGGAAAGCTTATCAAGTCTCGTTTCAAGCTCAAGTTCTCTCACTTGATTTGGATTCTCCAATGTTGAGATTCGACTGATTTAGTACAGACTGGTCAGCTAGTCAGCAGTCAGCCTGATGTCCAAGTTCCCATGCAAAACTGTACCAATCTACAATATTTTGTAGTACATGCTGCACATGGTGTGAAAGGTTATCAAGTTAACTTTCTAACCCAACAAACCACATGTCATTTGGAGTTTCCAAGATAGAGTTATTGCCAAAACACTGAAGACTGCGCTGAGGACCAGCAGCCACGCGAAAACTCTCCAGGAAGGCATCTCGAGGAGGCCCGTTCACATAGTGCGTCTTATATTTTTCTTTTTGAGTTTCCACCTATCTAGCAGGGCTGTTGCTAGTATAAATACCTCCTAGACTCATTGCATTCTCAGACTTTTGATAATCGAATACAAACTCCCCTTTTATTCAGCTGTGTGCTAACAAATATTGAGAGAGATCTCTACCCCTTTGCTCTTGTGATTTCCTTTGCGGGATTTACAGAAGCGGCGGCTTCATCCGCTCCCAATTGGTGCTCCTACTCCCTTTGAGGTTTCCTTGATTGATTGTAGGCTGTGTTGGTTGGTTCTTTGAGAGTGTGGTTGGGCGAATCCTCGATTCAGGTTGCCGGTTAAAGACGGTGGTTGGCTTCGAGTTTTATTTGCCAGGTTGCACTAGTTATCGCTGCTTGCAGCAAGTTATCTTGGCTTCTCTGGAGATAGTTATCTAGTGTTCATCCTACGTCGTGAAGATCAGGACATCGTATTGTATCATCTGGTATCAGAGCCTTCGTTGCCACGGTAGGAATCTTTACCCTTAGCTACATATATATTGTGTCGTCCTATCCACCAAAAAGCCAGAAAAATATTTTGCTATAGCCCTTTGTTTCAATCTGTTATTCTTGTGAGTTTTGTTAAGTTTTAGTCCATTAGAGTCTTTGTTTAGTTGCTAATCATTATCCTTCGTGTGTTCTTTGTGCCTCTTTTATATATCTAAAATTCCCCATAAAAAAATCTTTATAGCCTATATCATCCTTTGCGTTATCTTTTATCCTATCAAGTTTTAGCTACTGGTTATGTTTTTGTTTCTATCAAAAGTCTTCAAGTGTTATATCTGATCTCTGTGTTTTAGTTGTATATATAAAAAAAGTGTGTAAAAAAAGGTGCAAAAAAAAGGGAAAAGAATTGAGAAAGAAAGTTGCAAGATCAGTTTGCTAGAAGTGCATCTTTGCTGAAAGTTTTTGTATCACGTTGAACAACCAGTTTGCTATTCGGTGCAAAATTTTGGTTGGGTCTGATCGCAACACTTGCATCCCAATCATACTCCTTGTTTGCATCAGTTTCAAAATTTCTTTGCGCGTGTGTATGATCAATTTACATCTTTCATACTTTGTGATCAGCACTAGACAGGGAACTTCTAGCTTGGGTTGTTACTTAACTTTACAATAGCTAGAATTCAGATTGCATCCCTTATGCATTACTCGCCACCAAGCTCCACATATAAGCCATCGTAATCGGTATTCTTTGGTCTTGTATTCTCCCAACCATCACTCTCGGATACCGCCACACATTATTTTTCCTGTAACTCGCAGGGATTTCATAAGAGCTTCGGTTGGTTAGAGAGGTAAGGTTGTGAGATCCCACATATATATTCCTATTCCACAAACATCTATTGCCATATTGAGCTAACATTTTAGAAAGATGGGTTCTAATGCTGAGATCGATGATTGTGTCACTACGGCACAATTTAATGAACTTCGGCAAAGCATGGAAGAAAAGCAAGATCAATTGACTCGAGATCTTCAAGCCCTTATGAATGAGATCAGAGGATGTCGTCCTCGTCAAGAAGGTGGCAGTAACCATGGTGGAGATGATGAAGATAGTGATGGAAGAAGAAGGGGTCGGGGGAATCGAAGAGCTGCACATAGCAGAGGAAGTGGATGAGGTCGAAGGAATGATGATGAAGAATCTGAAGATGAGGATGATGATAATCATTCTCAACATAGCTCTGGTCGCCACCGTCATAGGAGAGGCAACCAAGAGGAGAAATTTGGCAAACTGAAATTCACTATGCCAAAATTTGATGGAGGGTCTGATCCTGAAGATTATTTCACATGGGAGTTGAAGGTAGAAAAGATATTTCGCATGCATAATTATTCAGAATAGAAGAAGTTAGCAATGGCATCTCTGGAGTTTGATGGATATGCTCTTATTTGGTGGGAGCAACTTCTCCAAGATCAACAAGAGGAAGGAGAACATCCTATTGCAAGTTGGCAAGAAATGAAGAAAGAAATGAGACTTCGATTTGTGCCCAAGCACTATCGATGTGATCTCTTTGATAAACTACAGAATCTAAAGCAAGGAAGTTTCTCTATTGAAGAATATTATAAAGAGATGGAGAAGGCTATGATTCGAGCCAATGTGCATGAAGATGAAGAACAAACCATTGCACGGTTTATGGCTGGGCTGCATCTCAACATTCAGTGCATTGTTGAGTTTCAGCTGTACCGTCATCTTATTGACTTGGTACATCAAGCAACCAAAGCTGAACGTCAACTGCAGCAAGATGCTAAGAGCAGCAAGTCCTTGTCATTTGGTACGAGGAATTTTTCTAGAGGAAGTAAATCAAAAACAAAGTTTGCTGCTGCACCATCAATGGGAAAAAGCTCAAATGGAGGCTCACGTTCTAATTTTCAGGGTGCTTTTAGTGGGAAGAACACTACTGCCCCAAAACCAGCGGCATCCACAACTAATTCAGTGGGTTCTACATCCAAGAGTAGTGGAATTCAGTGCTTCAAGTGTGGAGGCCGTGGGCATATAAGTAGGGAATGCCCAAACAATCGGGTGATCATTGTGAATGATAATGGAGACTTTGATTCAGCTAGTGAAGAGGAAGTTGAGGAAGAATATGATGAGGAAGCCCATGAAAATGAGGACCATACTGGCTGCGAGTTTGAGCAGGGTGCTGCTCTTGTTGTAACTCAAATCTTGAGTGTTCAAATGAAAGAAAATGAAAATGGGCAGCGACACAATTTATTTCAAACCAGAGCAAAAGTGCAAGATAAAGTAGTGAAGGTGATCATTGATGGCGGGAGCTGCCATAATCTTGCTAGTCGTGAGATGGTTGACAAGCTTGGTTTGAAGTTGCTGCGACACCCTCATCCATATCATGTCTAATGGTTGAATGATTCGGGAGATATCAAGATTGCACATAAAGTGAAAGTTCCATTCAAGATTGGGGAATATGTTGACATGGTGGAGTGTGATGTGGCACCCATGTCGGTGTGTCACTTGCTGCTTGGAAGACCATGGCAATATGATCGATATAGCCAACATTGTGGGAGAACAAATCAGATCACTCTTGATCTAAAAGGGAAGAAGTTTGTACTCAAGCCTATGACACCTCAACAAATCATGGCTGAACACTTACAAAAGAAATCTGAAATTGTTCTAGTGAGTAGAGAGGCAGGAGAGCAAAAGAAATTGAGTGCCATCCACAACTCGGTGAGTGAGTGCCACAAGCCAAACTTGAGAGAAAAAAATAAAGGAGAGGGAGAGCATCTAGTTATGCTAGCCACAAAATCTGAAATGAGAGAAGTTAGGAACAACCCAGATCAAGTGCTCTTTGTACTTGTGTATAAGGACATATTAGTTTTAGCTAACGACATCACCTCTCTTCCTAGTGTTGTGTCTCATCTTTTGCAGGACTATGAAGATGTTTTTCCAATGGAGACACCAGCTGGACTACCTCCAATTCATGGGATTGAGCATCAAATTGATCTCATTCCAGGGGCTGCACTCCCTAATCGTCCGCCATACCGCACCAATCCGGAAACAAAGGAGATACAAAGGCAAGTACAAGAACTTCTTGACAAAGGTTTTGTTCGTGAAAGTTTAAGTCCTTGTGCTGTTTCTGTGATTTTAGTACCTAAGAAAGATGGTTCTTGGAGGATGTGTGTTGATTGTAGAGCTATAAATAATATCACTGTTCGCTATCGCCATCCTATTCCACGATTAGATGACATGCTTGATGAATTAAGTGGTTCCACCATATTTACTAAAATTGATTTGAGAAGTGGGTACCATCAAATAAGAATGAAAGCTAGAGATGAATGGAAAACTACATTTAAAACAAAATTTGGGCTATATGAATGGTTGGTTATGCCTTTTGGTTTGACTAATGCTCCAAGTACTTTTATGAGATTAATGAACCATGTCCTGAGAGCTTTCATTGGAAAATTTGTGGTTGTCTATTTTGATGACATCTTAATTTATAGCAAGTCTTTTGAAGAACATATGAATCACATTCGTCAAGTCTTGGATGAGCTCCGGAAGGAGAAATTATTTGCTAATCTTGAGAAGTGCAGTTTTTGCACAGACCATGTTGTGTTCCTTGGCTTTGTTGTTTCAGGGAAAGGAATAGAAGTGGATGAAAGCAAGGTGAAGGCCATCAAGGATTGGCCAACTCCAACGAATGTAAGTCAAGTAAGAAGTTTTCATGGCCTTGCTGGTTTTTATAGAAGATTTGTGAAAGATTTCAGTACCATCGCTGCTCCTTTGAATGAATTGACAAAGAAAGGTGTTGATTTTAAATGGGGCAACTCACAAGAAAATGCTTTTCAAGAATTAAAGAAACGTTTGACTAAAGCACCGTTACTTGTTCTTCCTGATTTCACTAAAACTTTTGAAGTAGAATGTGATGCTAGTGGGATTGGGATCGGAGGAGTTTTAATGTAGCAAGGAAAACCTGTAGCATATTTTAGTGAAAATTGGGAGGTGCTCAACTGAATTATTCTATATATGACAAAGAATTGTATGCTTTGGTGTGTGTGCTTGAGACATGGCAGCATTACTTATGGCCAAAAGAGTTTGTTGTTCATTCCGATCATGAAGCTTTAAAATACTTGAAAGGACAAGCAAAACTGAATCGTCGCCATGCTAAATGGGTTGAGTTCATCGAAACATTCCCATACATCGTGAAATACAAGAAAGGTAAGGACAATGTGGTTGCTGATGCGTTGTCACGAAAGAGTGTGTTGCTGAACCAACTTGAGGTAAAGGTTTTGGGACTTCAAAGTTTGAAAGACATGTATAAAAATGACCCTGAATTTTTAGAACCATATAGTCATTGTAAAGATGGAAAAGGTTGGGAAAAATATCACATACATGATGGATTTTTGTTTAGAGCTAACAAGCTTTGTGTTCCCAAATCTTCGGTTAGATTGCTTTTGTTGTAGGAGTCACATGGAGGTCGACTAACATGTCATTTTGGACAAAAGAAAACTCACGAACTGCTGCAAGATCATTTCTATTGGCCCAAGTTGCGGAGAGACATCATCAGATTTGTGGAGCGATGCGTCACTTGCCACAAAGCTAAGTCCAAACTGAACCCTCATGGCTTATACACTCCATTACCTACTCCTAATATTCCCTGGGAAGATATAAGTATGGACTTTATTTTGGGATTGCCTAGAACTCAGAGGGGAAAAGATTCTATTTTTGTTGTGGTTGATAGATTTTCAAAGATGGCTCATTTTATCCCTTGTAACAAGAGCGACGATGCTTCACATATTGCTAATTTATTTTTCAGAGAAATTGTGAGGCTGCATGGGATGCCTAGAACCATTGTGTCTGATCGTGACGTCAAGTTTGTGAGCTACTTTTGGAAAACATTATGGGCAAAGCTTGGGACCAAGCTCTTGTTCTCAACCACTTGTCACCCTCAAACCGATGGACAAACTGAAGTGGTGAATCGTACATTGTCCATGTTGCTGTGAACCAAGGTGAAAAAGAACTTGAAGGATTGGGAGGATTGCTTGCCTCATGTGGAGTTTGCCTATAACAGGGCAGTACACTCTACCACTAATTTGTGTCCTTTTGAAATTGTTTATGGGATCAAACCTATTGCTCCGATAGATTTGTTGCCACTGCCATTGCAGGAGAGAACCAACATGGAAGCCTCAAAGCGTGCCACATATATAAAGAAGGTACATGAGAAGACCAAAGAAGCAATTGAGTTGAAGGCGACACGCAAGGCTACAAGTATGAACAAACATCGAAAGAAAGTATTGTTTGAACCAGGGGACTTGGTGTGGATTCACTTGCGTAAGGATCGCTTTCCTGAGAAGCGCAAATCCAAGTTGATGCCACGAGGGGATGGTCCATTCAAAGTGTTGTCCAAGATCAATGACAATGCATACAAGATAGATCTTCCAGCAAGTTACGGCATGAGCAACACCTTCAATGTTGCTGATCTATCTCCATTCACAAGTTGTAACACCCCAGGTGTTTATCACCAATTAGGTAGTGAGTTTGAGCTCAAACATGATAGATTAAGTGGAAATGACAATGTCAATGTCAACCTATGGAGATGAGCCTACCTTAAAGTGGGATGCTGCATCATTGCTTTACATATAGGCCATTTTCAAAGATATATGTTTGGATGGTGTTATTGCCATATCTTCATGTGTCTCACCTTGGTACCTATCTGTATTGATCACTGGAAAAGTTTCATAAAGTTTGGAATCAAAAAGTCACATGAAATGATAAGTTAGATGCTTGTTTGGATTATAACTAAAACCTGCCTTACATCCTATGGGAACTAGTGTTGAGCAACATACAAATGCAATATGTGCAACACATCTTGGACACATGTGGAACACCCTAGTGGAACATGTGTAGCATGTATCTTGAAACAACCACATGAAATGACTATAGCATTTCACTTGAGTTCTATGTTTCAAGGCATGTGAGGCCTGCACTTTTGTGCAACCTATGCATGGTGGGTATGTTTGGCCCCTACAACACCTTAACTACGCTTAGGACACTTAATGGAATAATTTTCATGTTGATCATTTTGCCTAAATGTGCTTCTAAGTGATGGTTGACCATGTATGGACCCAGGAACACTTGTGTTTGACCGTTTCAAAAGTGTGACCTATAAGCTTTGAATGACTGTGCACCCCTGGACAAAGTTGTATAGAATTTTATAAGGAACAAACTTTATTTAAGAGTCAAGTCATGAAAATGTGTGGAACATGCTCAAACAGGGCTCACAAGTCAGTTTTAGGGCTGATTTCAGCACTTAGCCATTTTAAAGCCCCGATTTCAGTGTCTTCGACATTGGCATTCCGCGTTCTCCGAAATTCGTTAAGCAACTTGAGTTGGTCCAAATATAAAAGTTGGAGATTATTCTTTGGAGAAGGACATACCAAAAGTGGGAATTCGTTTGATCGAGTTTGGTATCTCAAAACCAGCGAAAACCGAGCTCTAATGTGATTGTCTTTAACATGTTGACAGTGCCAATTTGACGCTTAATTTTCTGCTGATGGAGAGCTCTAATGGCCATGGAACCTTAACAAAAATTGTAGAGGGTTACGTGGACAACAACTTTGGTTCTTGGCCCAAAGTCTAATTCGGCTTGTAGGAGGCCCAAAAACGCGCCCAACCGGGGTCACTCGGTCGCACGACACCTGTTCGGGGGAATGCCACGCGCCCTGGACGTGGTGACCATGCTCACCTCGTGTCCCCACCGTGACGACGCGCATCCGTGCCGATGCCGCGTGCCCTGCCCTTCCTCGCGCAAGGAATGGAGGAGCTGAGCTCGTCGTCACTCTCGCATGCCCTCACTGCCTAGCTCCCGCTCGCAGCACGCGCACGCGCGGGCACAGACGCCGCCGTTGCCGCCATTGTCGGCCGTCAGAGCAGAGCTCCTCTGCCACCGTCATTGTTGCCTGCCTCCTTGTGTTCCATCCAGCCCAGGGCTCACCATTGTACCCGCCTCGCCTCCCTTTGCCCCTGCTACGCCCCTTCCCCGGCCGCCCCGCATGCCGTAGCACCGCCGTCATGCCGCCGGCGCCGCCTGTGTCGCGGTCACACGCGGTCAGTGCACCACGAGCCACCTCTGGCTGAGCTGTGGCTGCTCGTGGATGCGCGCAGACCCCCTAGTACTCCCCCACTGCACCACCATCACCGACGAGCCTCCCCGCCGCCGGCAGCGCCGCCGCCACCTGCAACAGCCGCCATGGCGCGCGCGTGCGCGTGGTCTTGCCGCTGTCGGCTGCTCCTGGGCGAGCTGCGCCCCCACTCAGGTGCGCACGTGGCCTGGGATGGCCGCACTGCTGCCACTCACCACCGGCGCCGCCCCCTGCCGGCCGGCGAGATCGGCCCGACGCCCTTCCCCCAACTCCTCTGTTTTCGGCGTGGAAGAAGGCCGGCGCCCTCCTGTGTCTTTGTTCGTATGACAAGCGGGGCCAGCTAAACAGTGGGTCCCGTGTGGCAGTTTAAGTAAGCGGTAGATCTAGGTACGAACCGGGTGCACCTAGCAAAATTCGTTAGGGTTGTTTTAATTCGGATTTTGAATTTCATTTTCATGCAAATCTTTTAAAATTCATATTTCATGCTAGGTAATTCCAAAAATAGCAAAAGTGGGCTTTTTGGAAACCTTGAGAAGTGATCTATGCAACAGAGTCATAAAATATTAGGTGTTTTTAGATGCTTTCTGATGAATTTATTTAAGCTTTAAAAAGGTTCCAAAAATGCTTATAAACTTGACCAGAGCAAGATCTGGAGTTTTAGAACTCCAAAAATAGTGATTCTTGTTTTGTTAATTTCGTGATGACATGTACTTGCTAGGAAAAATATTAAACACCCTAGTTATTCACTGTTTTCTTAGGGTTTTGATTTGACCTTGATAAATAAGGAAATCTACATTATATTGCTTGTCATTTTTATATCTTGAGTTGTGCTGCTCCAATTGATGTGAAATTTTTATGGTAGGATTGCCATGCTATGGATGTACTGTGGTATAAATTTCATGGTCATTGCTTACTGTATGCTCAAGTTATTGATTTAACTTGTTTATAGCTTGATAAATAGCTTATAAATAATATATAAATGATAAAATAGAAAATGTGGTTCCATTACCTTAGTATGATGTTTCTCTATCATATTGATTCATAATATGGCCTTGTGTTCACAGAAAATATTGAGTGATAAGTTTAACTTGCTCTCACATGATTATTGCAATAGCAATTTGTCTTTTTCATAAAGGTTGATAAACATGTCCAAATAGTTTCAAATTTGGACAGTAGACTTTTGGGAGCATGTGTAGGCCACTGTAATTTTGGTAGAATTTATTGTGCACCTTGGATATGTGTTCATAATTCCACCTAATTATCTAAATAAATTAAGAAAATGCATTAAAAGAAGTTATTTAGGAATGGACACTATATTTTCTGGTGTTCATTAGTCATGTGTGACATGTTCGTAAAGTTGGTTTTGTCTAATTATATGTTTGCAATGGAAGTTAATAATTATTTCTTGCAAATGAGGTTTCTGGACAGATCTAGGAACTTAGCAAAGTTCTTCATGATAATGTGCTTTGTTGTGAAACTTATTTATACGAAAGTTGTAGATAATTTATGTATCTAGCTGCTGTTAAAATTTGGTGGCATTTTACCATGTGGTTTAGGAGTTATATCTGTTGAAAGTTGGGTTACAGAATTGCTTGCTCTCTGTCTTGTTAGACCAGTTTCTGTGTTTGTGTAAATTCTACATGTTAAACTTTGGAATCATGCTGTGATGATTATAAATGAAATATAGATAATTTCATAAGCTTTTCATAATGTCTTCTTGCCAGTCATTTGGAGTTGTAGATCTCCAGTTACGATTAAATTACTTAGCTGTTGTTCTGATGTCCAGAAGGTAGCAATTTCTAGTTCTAGTACTTTGATTAACTTTGCCATGCTAATGTGTTGAAGTGTGACTCAGACCTTTGAAAGTACTTGGGTTGTTACCTTAGGATCTTATAAGACTTGTGTCTTGATTTATGTGTTTGCAATCTTCTATGTTATGCCGTAGTGAGGATTAAGTTAATTAGCTTTAGGTGTTTAGGAGAACGTTGGTATGCTTGTTTGATTATTTTGTTTATTGCACTTCTATGCATTCATACATATGCATTGTTGCACCTCATTTAGGTACGCTAGCAGAAACGCGTGAAGGATCTAAGGTGGAGCCAAACCCGAAGATGGAGTTGGTGGATCCATCCCGAAGATCGAAGGACCGGACAAGTGGTAGATTGGAAGATGCTCGCCAAGCGAACTCATCTGACATACTCTAACTTGAGTCGGATCCCAGGCAAGCCCCAGAGCATTATAAGCCTCCTATCTTCAAAGCAATTAATTATATATATGTTATAAGTATTGTTGCATTAAGTGGTAGGAGTTGGTTGAAAACCTTGCTGCATTATATCATTCCTTGTCCAGATATATGAATCCCTGAATCCTACATAGACTAGGATCAAGTAGATGCTTAGCCCTGCTTTAAGCGGTAGAAGTCAGGTGATTTCCTGTCACCTGCGAGATGTAGGGATATTCATATATGGCACGGTTGGCTATATTTGCTATCGTGGAATGGAACCATGTGTTAATAAAATGAAATGAGACCGGGCGGGATGACGATAGTGAAGCAACAAGGCATGGAGGTCTTGGGTGTGGATCTATCCCTGTCTGAGTCGTTTAAGGACCGATTCGCTGTACGTCCTTAAGTCATGTTGAACGCAGTCTAACACTTAGTTGGCTGGATAAGTCGTTCCGACCACGAATCCGAGTAATACAGTTCAGGCCGGGAATCGAATGGTAGGTTGTTTCTTGGAGGAGAGAAAGGATGTGCTTGGGGACATTGGCGTGAGACCAAGGGGGGTTAGAGTCCCTATCACCTGGCAGAGTGTCGCCCTTGGGGTCACGACATCATTCGGACCCGTGGCTCCTGAACTGTACCAAAGGTGACCTGAGCAGCCCTCACCAGGCGTGACTCGGTGAGTGTTAGAAATACCCCTCTAGCTAGATAGGAATTCGATTCGAATCGCCGTCGCCCCCGGTTAATGAGCACTTGACTTGAGCAGCGGCAACGTAGATTCAATTAAATTGAACGGATGGTTAATTGGATCACGATGGAAAGGTTGCCTCAATTTATACCTGCTATGGTTAATATTGTTTGCTCCTAATAAAGTGAGTGCTCTAGTACAAGTTCTAATATAGATGATAGGTTAATGATAATTAACTTGATGCTTAAGCATTAATGATTGATCATCTATATTAAGCTTTTTTTATGCAAAATGTTGTCAAGCTAGCCCCACTTTATATCAGCCTTGCATGATCCTTGGTGTCACCTTATTTCTGGTTTCTGACGGGTAAGTCTAGCTGAGTACTTTGTCGTACTCAGGGTTTTATCCCCACTTGTTGCAGGTTGTGATGTATCTTGGCGGCTGCAAGAGTTGGTTGACTCCTGCCGTAGTGGCGGAGTGTGATCACGGGCATGATCCTTCTTATTTACCTTATCTCTAATGCTTTTGTTGGAAGTCGACCGTGGTACTGGCATGTATTTGAAATAAGAATAATGTTAGTTTCAAATTACTTTGCTTCCGCTACTTTTCAATGTAAGTTCTTATAACTATGTTGAACTCTGATGTATATTCAATTACTTGTGAAACGGTTGTAACATGTGACTTGTTATGTTGAATCACTACGATCTTGGCTGATATGTTGGTTGGTTTGAAATTCCTCGTGATTTCATTGGACTACCGGAGTTATATGGGCTCAAGTGCGAGAATTTGATCACTTCGGTGACTGTTTTTGTACTTGTGCTCTTATAATTTGGATGGTTCCGTTACAGCTGGTATCGGAGCAAGATTCAACATTAAACTTGTCGTATGTGTATTTAAAACAAAGGTTTTGTTTTATAAAATCAGTTTTATCAACTTATAGCTATATATAGGTTTATGAAAACTGAATTCTAAATCTAAGTATGCCAGTGGTCAATTTCCTTATGCCCATATAAGGATTATTAGGTGGCTTATATAAGTACTAACTTGGGGGTTTTCATTTATGCATCTACGCCCAGGCCAAGGTATGCATGTGTGATGACTCTCCCACACTATGCTACCCAGTGTGTCAGAGTAGAGGTAGCCTTCATATATGAAATAGCCATATATGTTGCTAGTTTACTTTTATGCAACGTCGCACCTACGCTCAGGTAAGTGTGAGTTGTGAGAGCATGACCGTACAACCCTCGGTCTAGGGGAGAGCTAGTTTTGGTTACTGGATTATTTACATGTCACACACATGTATATATGAAGGTACTTAATTGTGGGTGATCGAATGATGATTCGGGTAGTTTTGGTGCTACATGTATATATACAGGGGTATATGTACATGAGAGTACTTAAAAATTTTACTTACTACTTTCATTGTGTGTCATATATTGGGGAATTGTTGGGCTGCAATGAAACTTTTCTACAGGTACACTAACCACGAATGCGTAAGTCGAATGTAGCTGACGACTAGCTATATATCGAGAGAGTGCGTGTAATGCCACTGACATAGAACGTGATCGCCACCTTGGGTTGGCAATCTTGTGAGGACGAATAGGACGAAGCATGCATCTTCATGATTGTTGCCTTATGCATAGTTATGCTCCTCTCACCCTTGTTCAAATGATAAGTAACTTGTGATCAAGGTAGTACACTATCTTTCTTGGGTGAAGCTAAACAAGAATGCCTTACTCCATGTTGTTCACCCAAGCGTTTGCAAATGCTTTAGACCTCACCTAAGTAATTATGGATTCTCAGGAATGAATTTAATTGGTTGGTCTAAGGTAACAATATTTAGAGCTACTAGAATAACATGTTTGTGTGCTCTCTTGTTAAGTAGAACAAAGGCAAGCTTTGTTTTGCTTATTGAATGTTGGCTGCTAGAACGGTTTCTGATGTATTGATGCTTTCGTGGTCATAAATGTGTTTTCTATAGTTATAAAGAATACCAAAGTTGTAGCAACTTACTTCTCTAGCTTGTCCTAAAATTTTTTAGAGTTATGAATTTTAGAAGTTTATTGTCAGGTTTTGCTTATAGTCTGAATAGATCTGAATGTTTGGTTTGTTTGACCTGTGTGCATATGGAATCATATCTTAGAGATAATAGAATAAGTGTAGTACTTTTTCTAAGCTTTCCAAAATGTCCTATAGCACTAATTGTGGTGGTCGAAATTTCTAGTTATGAGCTTGCCAAGTGGAATGACAGAATCTGTCCAAATCTGGGTAGAAATGTCTTCTTTGTGTTGATTAACCTTGTTAGCTATAGAATCATCCTAATACGATAATAAGAAAGTTATAGACAATTTAATAAGCTTTACATAAAGTTAAGGATCACTTTTGTTAGGTTCCTAGAACTCCAGTTGTGTATTTTTGAAGTTCTAGTCAGTTTTCTGTCCATATTGGTACGGATCTGAAACATTAGCATTGGTGGTCATGTTAATCTATGAATTAGCTTTTGGTATGAATAAATAAAGTGTAGTCATCTTCCTAAGCTTTCTAGAAAGTCTAGGATCACCTTGGTGAGATGTCTACAACCTCTGTTATGGTTGAAACAAGTAACATTGTGCTGCTGTCCAGATTCTATGCACATGTTAAGTTAATCATCTTAGCTAGCGTTTGTTTTGAGCTAAACTGTAGTTAGTTCGTGCTTGAGATGAATGCTTATTTTAGGTGAGTCTTGTGCCTTGTATTGGTTGCTTAAACCCATTCATTTGAATTTTCTCAAATGACTGCTTGATTGTGATGTTGTATGTGTGCTATGTTTTGATCTGCGAATAGCTTCCCTGTTGATTCTAAACCTTGTGACTACCTTTGCTTGCTATCCCTCCTTGTATGGCACTTGTTCTTACAACCCATTGGTGCCACTTGAAATTTCACTTTCGTTGTGCATTTAGTAATGGTGTTATGAGTAGCCGCTGATGGTGCCGCGACGAAACCAAGGGCCTCCTGTGGCTGCAGACACATGGCTGGCTGCTTGGCACGCGCTGGTATCATGATTTCTAGTCATGATCCATTATCAAACGACAGACGATGTGTGATTTTCTCATGTTCCTTCTTGGTTATCTCTCCATATCGTATCGTAAGATCCATATCTTAGACCAAAAGTAGTAGAGCTTCCTCCTGAAGTTGCTAAGAGGATAACCTTTGAAGAACAGGTCATCGATATAAACGTTAACAGACTGCAATAGGTGGTAGACAAGTGACTCTACTTAGTTGTCCCAGTATTGACGAGCGTCATCTAGTGAGCAACGTATCTCATTCCTGTTGGATAAAAAGGACACACAACACTTACTACGAGACAAGTCATCCTTTGGATAAGACTCGATCATCACATTATGCAAATCTTAACCTTTGTAGGCATAAGGACCATACCGTTGAGATCAACCATCTCTGGTGAGACTCCGTATCTGCTGACTTTGATGGCAACCATTTGCCTTGTATCAACCACAATTATTGTGATCAAGAATGAAGATTTGGAACTTTTTAGTCTTGAGAGACAACTAATTAGTTACCAATAGGAAGGTTAATCTCCAGCTAGGTAACGACTCCTTGGTAGCTACGAAGGCTATGTCTTAAAAAGCAATAACCAACAAGAAGTTAATCAACTAGCCAACAACTTGAGTGATACTCTATCTTCCAGAGTCATTGCAATCAAGTCAATTCCATCTTGGACAATCACATAGATAGTGCAAAGGGTTCTATCAGCTAAAGTAAAGAATTAGAGAAAGTATGCCCTAGTTCCGATCTGTATCCTTGTGCCCATAGGTGCCACAAATGGTTTGTCCATAACTTGATTTGGACGAGGTGTCGAGGAGTATTCGAAAGTGGTTCCTTATCCTTGAAGGAATATTCTCCAGGCAGAGTATGTGTTTTGCCCTACAAAAGTAACCCGCAAGTTCAAAGCGTGTGCATCCTCGAATTGATATGTAAATTAATAGTCGAGATCTGCTGTTGGATGGCCCTTTTGAGGTCTCACAGATACTAGTTTACACTCTTTCATTTGCTTTTGCTTTCTCGTATCCCTAATGTACGAGCAGCCTTGGTTTCTGCAAATCAATTTATACCATCGCGAATCAAAAGCAATTTGAAAAGTGTCAAACAACAGATTTCCATCTTAGAGCTGCTGTTTGATCCTAAAAAGGAAGCCTCAAGGTGAAAGTTGGCCTGACAAAGTTGCTACACTACAAGTCAACTCAACTTATAGTACAACTAAGTCACCAAGGAAAATTTTACTCAATCGCTTGGTGGTAGACTACTCCCCGCGGTTTAGTGAATAATTACAACTTTTGTTGTCCTTAAGGCCTCACTACATCTTTCTTTAGTAATGATTTTCTAATGATGACATACTTTGGTACCTTATACATGTTTTTACCAAGAGGTTGCATCTGATTCAACCCAGATAACTGTTGTCTTTGGATAAACGAATCTTTTAGCTAGATGTTGGCAAAAATACGAAGCCGACAGAGTCAGCTATCACATTCACTAATCCTTCGACAGACTCAGATAATACAGTGTTGTCATCAAAGAAAGAGAACTGCATACATGAAACCTTAAGTAGTGTTCCATTAGTTGATATCTAACGGATTGAACCATTACGACCAGAATAGACCTTGTCTATTGGTTAGTTAGTACCATATAACCTCAGAGGATGTTTGTTATCTATGGTCTCACACTTTTGGAAGGTGTGCTCAAGCCATTTTGGTAGAGGACTGCTTTTCAAACTTTGTGAACATAGAGTCATTTCAACGAGTATACTTCTGATAATTTCGGTCTAGTGTCAAGTTCATATGGCCTATGTTGTGCTCATTAGAGAGTCGGATACTTGTGAGTGGTTCGCTCATGGACCCAAGGATCTATGTACATTGAGAACGAAGTACTGCATTGTCTTGGATTCCTCCCAAAGTAACAATGCCTCATGGAAGTCAATGAAGAAAATTCTTCAGACAAATTTTACCATGAAGAGCAAGTATCAGAAAATGCCTTGACCAAATTAGTTCCACCAATGTCAAAGCTTTGTAGCTGAATGCTATAGCAGATGTTGTGAACTAGATAACGTGTCTCTCTTCCTTAAAAGGTCTTCCATTCCGAATCTCGGGACGCGATTCTTTTAAGGGGGGAGGGCTGTAACACCCCAGGTGTTTATCACCAATTAGGCAGTGAGTTTGAGCTCAAACATGATAGATTAAGTGGAAATGACAATGTCAATGTCAACCTATGGAGATGAGCCTACCTTAAAGTGGGATGCTGCATCATTGCTTTACATATAGGCCATTTTCAAAGATATATGTTTGGATGGTGTTATTGCCATATCTTCATGTGTCTCACCTTGGTACCTATCTATATTGATCCCTGGAAAAGTTTCATAAAGTTTGAAATCAAAAAGTCACATGAAATGATAAGTTAGATGCTTGTTTGGATTATAACTAAAACCTGCCTTACATCCTATGGGAACTAGTGTTGAGCAACATACAAATGCAATATGTGCAACACATCTTGGACACATGTGGAACACCCTAGTGGAACATGTGTAGCATGTATCTTGAAACAACCACATGAAATGACTATAGCATTTCACTTGAGTTCTATGTTTCAAGGCATGTGAGGCCTGCACTTTTGTGCAACCTATGCATGGTGGGTATGTTTGGCCCCTACAACACCTTAACTACGCTTAGGACACTTAATGGAATAATGTTCATGTTGATCATTTTGCCTAAATGTGCTTCTAAGTGATGGTTGACCATGTATGGACCCAGGAACACTTGTGTTTGACCGTTTCAAAAGTGTGACCTAGAAGCTTTGTATGACTGTGCACCCTTGGACAAAGTTGTATAGAATTTTATAAGGAACAAACTTTATTTAAGAGTCAAGTCATGAAAATGTGTGGAACATGCTCAAACAGGGCTCACAAGTCAGTTTTAGGGCTGATTTCAGCACTTAGCCATTTTAAAGCCCCGATTTCAGTGTCTTCGACATTGGCATTCCGCGTTCTCCGAAATTCGTTAAGCAACTTGAGTTGGTCCAAATATAAAAGTTGGAGATTATTCTTTGGAGAAGGACATACCAAAAGTGGGAATTCGTTTGATCGAGTTTGGTATCTCAAAACCAGCGAAAACCGAGCTCTAATGTGATTGTCTTTAACATGTTGACAGTGCCAATTTGACGCTTAATTTTCTGCTGATGGAGAGCTCTAATGGCCATGGAACCTTAACAGAAATTGTAGAGGGTTACATGGACAACAACTTTGGTTCTTGGCCCAAAGTCTAATTCGGCTTGTAGGAGGCCCAAAAACGCGCCCAACCGGGGTCACTCGGTCGCACGACACCTGTTCGGGGGAATGCCACGCGCCCTGGATGTGGCGACCATGCTCACCTCGCGTCCCCACCGTGACGACGCGCGTCCGTGCCGATGCCGCGTGCCCTGCCCTTCCTCGTGCAAGGAATGGAGGAGCTGAGCTCGTCCTCACTCTCGCATGCCCTCACTGCCTAGCTCCCGCTCGCAGCACGCGCACGCGCGGGCACAGACGCCGCCGTTGCCGCCATTGTCGGCCGTCGGAGCAGAGCTCCTCTGCCACCGTCACTGTTGCCCGCCTCCTTGTGTTCCATCCAGCCCAAGGCTCACCATTGTACCCGCCTCGCCTCCGTCTGCCCCTGCTACGCCCCTTCCCTGGCCGCCCCGCATGCCGTAGCACCGCCGTCATGCCGCCGGCGCCGCCTGTGTCGCGGTCACACGCGGTCAGTGCACCACGAGCCACCTCTGGCTGAGCTGTGGCTGCTCATGGATGCGCGCAGACCCCCTAGTACTCCCCCGCTGCACCACCGTCACCGACGAGCCTCCCCGCCGCCGGCAGCGCCGCCGCCACCTGCAACAGCCGCCATGGCGTGCGCGTGCGCGTGGTCATGCCGCTGTGGGCTGCTCCTGGGCGAGCTGCGCCCCCACTCAGGTGCGCACGTGGCCTGGGATGGCCACACTGCTGCCACTCACCACCGGCGCCGCCCCCTGCCGGCCGGCGAGATCGGCCCGACGCCCTTCCCCCAACTCCTCTGTTTTCGGCGTGGAAGAAGACCGGCGCCCTCCTGTGTCTTTGTTCGTATGACAAGCGGGGCCAGCTAAACAGTGGGTCCCGTGTGGCAGTTTAAGTAAGCGGTAGATCTAGGTACGAACCGGGTGCACCTAGCAAAATTCGTTAGGGTTGTTTTAATTCGGATTTTGAATTTCATTTTCATGTAAATCTTTTAAAATTCATATTTCATGCTAGGTAATTCCAAAAATAGAAAAAGTGGGCTTTTTGGAAACCTTGAGAAGTGATCTATGCAATAGAGTCATAAAATATTAGGTGTTTTTAGATGCTTTCTAATGAATTTATTTAAGCTTTAAAAAGGTTCCAAAAATGCTTATAAACTTGACCAGAGCAAGATCTGGAGTTTTAGAACTCCAAAAATAGTGATTCTTGTTTTGTTAATTTTGTGATGACATGTACTTGTTAGGAAAAATATTAAACATCCTAGTTGTTCACTGTTTTCTTAGGGTTTTGATTTGACCTTGATAAATAAGGAAATCTACATTATATTGCTTGTCATTTTTATATCTTGAGTTGTACTGCTCCAATTGATGTGAAATTTTTATGGTAGGATTGTCATGCTATGGATGTACTGTGGTATAAATTCCATGGTCATTGCTTACTGTATGCTCAAGTTATTGATTTAACTTGTTTATAGCTTGATAAATAGCTTATAAATAATATATAAATGATAAAATAGAAAATGTGGTTCCATTAACTTAGTATGATGTTTCTCTATCATATTGATTCATAATATGGCCTTGTGTTCACAGAAAATATTGAGTGATAAGTTTAACTTGCTCTCACATGATTATTGCAATAGCAATTTGTCTTTTTCATAAAGGTTGATACACATGTCCAAATAGTTCAAATTTGGACAGTAGACTTTTGGGAGCATGTGTAGGCCACTGTAATTTTGGTAGAATTTATTGTGGACCTTGGATATCTGTTCATAATTCCACCTAATTTTCTAAATAAATTAAGAAAATGCATTAAAAAAAGTTATTTAGGAATGGACACTATATTTTCTGGTGTTCATTAGTCATGTGTGACATGTTGGTAAAGTTGGTTTTGTCTAATTATATGTTTGCAATGGAAGTTAATAATTATTTCTTGCAAATGAGGTTTCTGGACAGATCTAGGAACTTAGCAAAGTTCTTCATGATAATTTGCTTTGTTGTGAAACTTATTTATACAAAAGTTGTAGATAATTTATGTATCTAGCTGCTGTTAAAATTTGGTGGCATTTTACCATGTGGTTTAGGAGTTATAGCTGTTGAAAGTTGGGTTACAGAATTGCTTACTCTTTGTCTTGTTAGACCAGTTTCTGTGTTTGTGTAAATTCGACATGTTAAACTTTAGAATCATGCTGTGATGATTATAAATGAAATATAGATAATTTCATAAGCTTTTCATAATGTCTTCTTGCCAGTCAGTTGGAGTTGTAGATCTCCAGTTACGATTAAATTACTTAGCTGCTGTTCTGATGTCCAGAATGTAGCAATTTCTAGTTCTAGTACTTTGATTAACTTTGCCATGCTAATGTGTAGAAGTGTGACTCAGACCTTTGAAAGTACTTGGGTTGTTACCTTAGGATCTTATAAGACTTGTGTCTTGATTTATGTGTTTGCAATCTTCTATGTTATGCCGTAGTGAGGATTAAGTTAATTAGCTCTAGGTGTTTAGGAGAACGTTGATATGCTTGTTTGATTACTTTGTTTATTGCACTTCTATGCATTCATACATATGCATTGTTGCACCTCATTTAGGTACACTAGCAGAAACGCGTGAAGGATCTAAGGTGGAGCCAAACCCGAAGATGGAGTTGGTGGATCCATCCCGAAGATCGAAGGACCGGACAAGTGGTAGATTGGAAGATGCTCGCCAAGCGAACTCATCTGACATACTCTAACTTGAGTCGGATCCCAGGCAAGCCCCAGAGCATTATAAGCCTCCTATCTTCAAAGCAATTAATTATATATATGTTATAAGTATTGTTGCATTAAGTGGTAGGAGTTGGTTGAAAACCTTGCTGCATTATATCATTCCTTGTCCAGATATATGAATCCCTGAATCGTACATAGACTAGGATCGAGTAGATGCTTAGCCCTGCTTTAAGCGGTAGAAGTCAGGTGATTTCCTGTCACCTGTGAGATGTAGGGATATTCATATATGGCACGGTTGGCTATATTTGCTATCGTGGAATGGAACCATGTGTTAATAAAATGAAATGAGACCGGGCGGGATGACGATAGTGAAGCAACAAGGCATGGAGGTCTTGGGTGTGGATCTATCCCTGTCTGAGTCGTTTAAGGACTGATTCGCTGTACGTCCTTGAGTCATGTTGAACGCAGTCTAACACTTAGTTGGCCGGATAAGTCGTTCTGACCGTGAATCCGAGTAATACAGTTCAGGCCGGGAATCAAATGGTAGGTTGCTTCTTAGAGGAGAGAAAGGATGTGCTTGGGGACATTGGCGTGAGACCAAGGGGGGGTTAGAGTCCCTATCACCTAGCAGAGTGTCGCCCTTGGGGTCGCGACATCATTCGGACCCGTGGCTCCTGAACTGTACCAAAGGTGACCTGAGCAGCCCTCGCCAGGCGTGACTCGGTGAGTGTTAGAAATACCCCTCCAGCTGGATAGGAATTCGATTCGAATCGCCGTCGCTCCCGGTTAGTGAGCACTTGACTTGAGCAGCGGCAACGTAGATTCAATTAAATTGAACGGATGGTTAATTGGATCACGATGGAAAGGTTGCCTCAATTTATACCTGCTATGGTTAATATTGTTTGCTCCTAATAAAGTGAGTGCTCTAGTACAAGTTCTAATATAGATGATAGGTTAATGATAATTAACTTGATGCTTAAGCATTAATGATTGATCATCTATATTAAGCTTTTATGCAAAACGTTGTCAAGCTAGCCCCACTTTATATCAGCCTTGCATGATCCTTGGTGTCACCTTATTTCTGGTTTCTGACGGGTAAGTCTAGCTGAGTACTTTGTCGTACTCAGGGTTTTATCCCCACTTGTTGCAGGTTGTGATGTATCTTGGCGGCTACAAGAGTTGGTTGACTCCTGCCGTAGTGGCGGAGTGTGATCACGGGCATGATCCTTCTTATTTACCTTATCTCTAATGCTTTTGTTGGAAGTCGACCATGGTACTGGCATGTATTTGAAATAAGAATAATGTTAGTTTCAAATTACTTTGCTTCCGCTACTTTTCAATGTAAGTTCTTATAACTATGTTGAACTCCGATGTATATTCAATTACTTGTGAAACGGTTGTAACATGTGACTTGTTATGTTGAATCACTACGATCTTGGCTGGTATGTTGGTTGGTTTGAAATCCCTCGTGATTTCATTGGACTACCGGAGTTATATGGGCTCAAGTGCGAGAATTTGATCACTTCGGTGATTGTTTTTGTACTTGTGCTCTTATAATTTGGACAGTTCCGTTACACAAGTGAAGATACTTCAGAGTCGAGGACGACTCCTTTTTAAGAGGGGGAGGATGATATGACCACGTCAACCAATAACATGTTACAACCTCCAAGTCAAGCTACACCAACACCAGTCCAAGTCTTTGATGGACCAATTACACGTAGTCGAGCCAAGAAGCTACAACAAGAGGTGCACGCGCTACTTTCTAAAAATCATTTTAATGTTAATGAGAATTATATACTACCTAAGTCGTGCACATTGCTATTGCTTAGGTGCACCACGGAGGATGACAAGAAGACACCAAGGGTGAACCAAAGAGGAGGATCACGTTCGAGCCAGTCCAGTGTGACAGAACCATTAGAAAGAATCAGTCACAACTTTTTGCTCGCAAAAGCTATGAAGGCCCATGAGGACTTGTTGGAAAGCTTATCAAGTCTAGTTTCAAGCCCAAGTTCTCTCACTTGATTTGGATTCTCTTATGTTGAGATTCGACTGATTTAGTACAGACTGGTCAGCTAGTCAGCAGTCAGCCTGATGTCCAAGTTCCCATGCAAAACTGTACCAATCTACAATATTTCGTAGTACATGCTGCACATGGTGTGAAAGGTTATCAAGTTAACTTTCTAACCCAACAAACCGCATATAATTTGGAGTTTCCAAGATAGAGTTATTGCCAAAACACTGAAGACTGCGCTGATGACCAGCAGCCACGCGAAAACTCTCCAGGAAGGCATCTCGAGGAGGCCCGTTCACATGCGTCTTATATTTTTCTTTTTGAGTTTCCACCTATCTAGCAGGGCTGTTGCTAGTATAAATACCTCCTAGACTCATTTCAATCTTAGACTTTTGATAATCGAATACAAACCCCCCTTTTGTTCAGCTGTGTGCTAACAAATATTGAGAGAGATCTCTACCCCTTTGCTCTTGTGATTTTCTTTGCGGGATTTACAGAAGCGGCGGCTTCATCCGCTCCCAATTGGTACTCCTACTCCCTTCGAGGTTTCCTTGATTGATTGTAGGCTGTGTTGGTTGGTTCTTTGAGAGTGTGGTTGGACGAATCCTCGATTCAGGTTGCCGGTTAAAGACGGTGGTTGGCTTCGAGTTTTATTTGCCAGGTTGCACTAGTTATCGCTGCTTGCAGCAAGTTATCTTGGCTTCTCTGGAGATAGTTGTCTGGTGTTCATCCTACGTCGTGAAGATCGGGACATCGTATTGTATCAACAGGTCTAGGCCTCAAATATCCAAAAGCCAGCTACCGCTGTTGGAAGCAACATGGCCAAGCTAGTCTCGACCACCGGAGCGGTAGCAGAGAAGGCTGCCGGGCTCGAGAAGACAAAGAAATCCTAATTTGCCACCGTTTTCCGTGCTACAGACCTGTAAGTCATTGAAAACTTATTTGAATATAACATAGTTGGTCAATATCGTCACCTTTGTAACTTGTTTTTGATTTGTATAGCTCTGCATCGACCCAAAGGCCAGAAGAACTGTCTAGCAGTGCAACACCACCACCAACTAATACTGCCAGCACCAAGCAATAGGTCCTGGAACAGACCAGAGCAGAGAGAGTAGTCCTCAAGCCGCAAGCTCCGTCAACATCTGCTCCTGGTCCACAAGCTAAAATTTGGAGGCAGACAGGAGATGGCTGGGCCCGGGAGCTGCTAGAACAACCACAAGAAGCCCTAGAACCAATAATACAGCACCAACCAGCCCCAGAAGACCCAGAACAGCCCCAGCCGGTGTAGAGAAACAACCACAGCCCTAGCCAGCTGCAGAGCTACAAGTCCCAAAAACTGTAGAAGTTGGTGGAAGTGCTAAACCAGGAGTAGAAACCAAACCTTCAGTCCCAGCCATAGAAGAAATCCTTGGGCATTATGAAGAAGAAAGCAAATTTTGTGGCACCCGCTCCTACAATGTGGAGATCCTAGTAGGAGACGAGGTCTGGGTCGTAGAAGCAGTTGGTAAAATATTCCTGGAGGAAGTTAAGGTAAGCCTCACATAACTGTATAAGCTGTTGTTGTATAATCCATAAGAACTGCTTTATGATCCTGTATACTGCAGACTGTGGCCAAAAAGAAAAAACAGCTGAGTGCAGAACAGAAGAAGCTGCAGCAACAGTTAGAGAGTTATGCAAAGCAAAATATTGATCATGAAGAAAAGATGCGCACTGTACTCCAACGGCTAGGAGTGGTCGAGAAACAGAGATCGGGTAAGGGTTCCTTCTATTGTTAGGTACTCGAGCTCTGTAGGGTGCTGTATTACTGTACTATTCATAATCAGAGTATTGTCACAGGTCTAGATATCGAAGTCAGTCGGCTTCATGAAGAAAATGCTCAAGTAGCTGCTGAGCATGACCGGCTGACTGAAGAGAAGACCAAATGGTTGCAAACATAGCAGGCCATGAAGGAAGAGAAGGCTAAACTAGCCAAGGATCTGGAGAGTAAGTATTCCTCAGCATTGACCTTGCTGTCGTTGAATTTTGCGGTGTTAAATTCTCATCAACATGACACCTCACAGTTGTGAAGAAAAATGCCAAAATGCACCTTGAGAAGATGAAGAAAGATTGCGATGACCTGGAGCTTCAAAACCAGGCTGGTGCAAAAAAGATCGAGGCGTGGTCCCAGAAGTGCAACAAGCTTATGACGGAGCAAGAATCCCTTAATGGCAAATGCAAGACGCTCGTCAAGGAGCAAGAGACTTGGAAGCACGCCTGCGTAGAGATGGCGAAAGGGATCGCACTAGTGCTCGACATCATTGGCCCTGACTCCACTGAAGCTGGAGCGGAGGCACAAAAAATAGGCCTGGTCGAGAAATCCCAAAAAGCCTGGGGATAACTCCAATAATGGACGAAGGACATCAAGGAGTATGTGGGTGCACATGTACTTAGCTTGGTATGTGCCCACTACCCTTTGTTGGATATTGCTCGCCTGGAAGCTGGTTATCCTAGGGAGGTCGGGGTGGATCGAGCTGACGAGCTACGGTCAGAGGAGATGAAGCATGCTGTCGCGATTACAAAGGACATCATCCTATGCCCAGCTACAGCCCCATCGACCGGAGGGACAATTCAATTGTACGTGGGTCAAATACCCATGCCGCCATCTTTGGCTTCCAGCGAAGCACATGCTGCTCCATCCTCGACCATGCCAAAGGTCGCGGAACTACCAAAGGGTCCACAGTAGGAGGAGCCTACGAATAGTTCATAGGATTAGTTAAGTTTCATAAACTTATTGTAAACTCATGCCTGTAAAAAGGCGAGCTTGTAATAAGGTAATGAATAGTATAATGTAAAGTTGTTTATGTTTTTGAATGAAAAAACGTTAAAGCTCTGTATTACGTGCAAATTTAACTAAGTTAGAACATCAGGGTGTTCGGTTTTAGTTGTTCTGGCGTGATCGATGAGAACTAAGTTAGAACAGCGAAATGTTCTATTTTTAGTTGTCCAAGCGTAGTCGAAGAGAACTAAGTTAGAACAGCGAAATGTTCTGCTTTTAGTTGTTCTAGCGTAATCGATGTCATCCTGTAGGTCTGTATGGCGTTGGAGAGGCCAGTGAGCCGAGTGTAAGGATGTCATAGCCTGTATACACGTAAGAGTATGACTGGTCTGGCCAAAGGGCGTCTGTCGACCACCCAAAATGTAGAGGACGGATCTCGTGCACGCTATGAGTGAGGTTGAGGACAGAGCTGCTCCGAGAACCTAAAGGGATGGGTGATCGATGTACTGTTGTGTGAAAAAGGTGATGTAGTTGCAGGATCAACAATGTAAACAAGTGTAGTCAACTGAATATATATATATATATACATATATATACATATACATATATATATATATATATACATATATACATATACATATATATACATATACATATATATATATATATATATTATAATTCAAAGTACATAAAAAAGATACATATCTGTAATCGAGAATTAGGGGTAAAATTTCCTAAGCTTGTTGATATGAATGGAGTTAGGTATGTCAGTGTCGTCAAGTCTTGCAAGTCTGTACAAGGTAGGTCGTGTAACAGCCTTGACGATGTATGGCCCTTCCCATGGAGTTGCCAACTTGTGGACACCATCTTGGCTAGTCTTCCATTTCAATACCATATCGCCAACCACAAAGAAATGTTCCTGAACATTTTTGTTGTAGTACCTTCATAACACAGCTAAGTACTTGGCCGTGCATATACAGGAGTCAAGGCGCCGCTCCTCTGCACTATTCACCTCAAGCTCACGTTGTTCAGCGACTTGATCTTCATTTTAGTTCTTGACCCGAGGTGACTAGAATTCAATGTCTGCTGGGAGCACAGCCTCAGCGCCATAAACCATGAAATATGAAGAGACACCAGTATTGCGACTAGGCTATATCTGAAGTCCCTAGACCATAGCTAGTAACTCCTTAATCCACCGTCTAGGGGCTTTGTCATTCTCTCTATACATCCTTTTATTCAATGCATCCAGAATCATTCCATTAGCCCGCTCGACCTGTCCATTAGCTCTGGGATGTGCCACCGAGACGTATTTCACTACAATGCTCTGTTCATCACAGAAGTCCCAAAATGTGTTCCCAGTAAACTGAGTCCCTAGGTCTGTAATGATATTGTTGGGTATACCGAAGTGGTGGATGACCTGGTCGAGGAACTCGACTGCTTTTTCGAAAGATGCCTTGACCAAGGGCATGTACTCTATCCATTTAGAAAATTTATCAATCAGCACGAATACGAACTTGAAGTTACCTAGTGCTGGTTTGAAGGGTCCGATCATATCTAGTCCCCAACATGCAAAGGACTAAGAGGCTGGTATGGTCTGGATCTCATGGGCTGGCACGTGAACTCTTTTTGAGAAAAACTGACAATTGGCGCAATGTCTGACAAGCTTCTCTACATCCGCTACAGCGGATGGCCAGTAAAAACCTACACGAAATGTTTTACCGACCAGTTTTCGAGATGTGGCATGATTACCATAGGTACTAGAATGTATTTCTTCCAAGAGTTTAATACCGTCTTCTTGCTCAATGCACTTCATCAATACTTCTGCTTTCGCATTTTTACGCCATAGCTTACCCTTGACCACCAGGTATTGTTTGCTCCGGCGTATAAGGCGTTCATTCTCAGTTCGATCAGAATACCTAGTGCCATCTATTAGATACTGAATGAATGGAATGCGCTAGTCCGATATCTTAGTCGAGGTCTGAGATGATCTTGCAGATGCAGGAGATAGTGCCATAGTGGTCGGTAATAAAACCATAGCTACCAGAGGCTCGTCCAGGGGCTTCTTGACCACGGGGTCACCTTCTTGCTTAATTTATGGTTTTAAAAGGTCTTGAACAAAAACGCCATGCGGTACTTGAGCTCTAGATGATCCTAACTTTGACAGCACATCAGCTGCTTGGTGTTTGTCTCGGACCACATGAGAATATTCAATGCCATAGAATTTGCCTTCAAGCTTCCTAATTTCCTTGCAGTATTCATCCATCTTCTCGCTAGTTGTATCCCAGTCCTTGTTAAGCTGGTTAATAACTAGGGCTGAGTCACTATGGACATAAAGGCGCTTGATACCGAGGTCGACTGCAATGCGCAAACCATGAAAACATGTCTCGTATTCTGTAGCATTATTAGATGTCGGGAAGTGAATCCTGAGGACGTAGCGCAATTGCTCATTGGTTGGTGATATGAATAATATGCCCTCTCTCGCACCATCAATGGTCAGTGAGCCATCAAAATACATTTTCCAGTACTCAACGGGTCCTTGAGAGGTCAGGATACTTAAGTTCGTCCACTCGACCATGAAATCAGCCAATGTTTGGGACTTAATAGTATCGCGGCGTGTAAACTCCAGGTCGAAAGGACATAGCTCCATTAACCACTTGGCGGTGCGCCTGTTTGCATCTTTGTTGCGTATAATGGTACCAAGGGGAAACTCAGTTTTGATCACGACGTGGAACCCGTCAAAGTAATGCTTCAACTTTCAGGTTGTAATGAGAATGGCATAGATCAATTTTTGAATCTGAGTGTACCTAGTTTTGGACTCGTTGAGCACCTCACTAATGAAATAGATTGGGCACTGAACACCATAAGCGTGGTCGGGCTCCTCGCGCTCGACCACGAGGACAATAGAGATGACTCGATCAGTCACAACAATGTAGAGTTGAAGGACTTCTCCTGACTTGGGGGCAGTAAGGACCGGAGGTGATGCAAGGTACTACTTCAACTGGGTAAAGGCAATATCTGCTTCCTCCGACCACTCAAACTTCTCCCCTACCTTGAGTAACTTGAAAAAAGGTAAGCCCTTATCACCAAATCGAGATAGAAATCGGCTTAGGGCGGCCATACACCCTGTAAGCTTCTGGACATCCTTAACATTTACTGGTCGCTTCATATTAAGGATAGCTTGCACCTTTTCTAGGTTAGGACATATGCAGTCATGACTGACGACATTGCCTAGTAATATACCAGAGGGAATGCCAAAGATGCACTTTTTAGGGTTCAAATTCCATTGATATTGATTGAGCGCTGCAAAAGTATGTGTCAGATCGTCAATCAAGGAGTGGGATTCCTTGGTTTTGACAACTACGTCATCTACATAGGCCTCAACCAGTTCATCTTGTATCTCTTTTTCGAGGCACTCTTCTATTGCACGCTAATAAGTAGCTCCAACATTTTTAAGACCAAACGACATGGTCATGTAGCAATAAGCGCCAAAAGGTGTAATAAAGGACGTCTTGATCTGACCGTCCTTGTTTAGAGTGATCTGGTGATAACCAGAGTAACAGTTGAGAAAAGATAGTAGCTCGCAGCCGTTCGTGGAGTCCATGACTTCGTCAATGCGAGGTAGGCCAAAGGGGTCTTTAGGGCAGTGCTTGTTGAGATCAGTGTAGTCAATGCACATTCTCCATTCATTATTCTTTTTGCGTACAAGAACCGGATTGGCTAACCAGTCCAGATGATACACCTCTTTGATAAAACCGGCTGCAAGAAGCCGTGTAACTTCTACCCTAATAGCCTCCTTTTTGTCCTTCCCGAATCGCCATAGCTTCTGCTTGATGGGTTTTGCCTTGGGGTCGACGTTTAAGGAGTGCTCGATCCGGTCTCGAGATACACTGGGCATGTCCAATGGTTTCCAAGCGAACACGCTTATGTTCTCTCTTAAGAACCGGATGAGCGCGTCCTCCTATTTGGGGTCAAGGTTTGACCCAATTAGTGCCGTCTTGCTGGAGTTGCCCTCGACCAACTGGATCTCCTTGTACTCCTTGGACTTGATAGACTTTCGTGGTGCTTCGAGCTCTAGAATTTCTAGCTAGTTTGGAGGAGTCTTCTTGGCCTCCATCATCGTTGCCACCATGTGTAGGGAGAGGTCGTGGGCTTTGGCTATGCGAAAACTTTCCTCCTCACAGGTGTAGGCAACGAATACATTGCCTTTGAGAGTTAGGACTCCCTTTTCCGTTGGCATCTTAAGCACCAAGTACCTGTAATGAGGTACAACCATGAATTTGATGATCATGGGATGACCAAGGATAGCATGGTAGTTACCCATGAAGTCAACGACCACAAAGTTGGCATAGTCTGTACGGAAGTGGTCTGCCATGCCAAACTGCACAGGTAGGCTAATCTGCTCAAGAGGCATAGAGCTCTATCCAGGCAGGGCCCCCTAGAACTGCGCGTCATATGGCTTCAAGTCAGCTTCAGATATGTTCAATGCTAAGAGGCTGTTCTTGAACAGGATGTCAATGGAACTACCGCTGTCAATGAGCACCCTGTCAAATTGCACTTTATTGATACAAGGGCTAAGGACAAGAGCAAAACGACCTGGTTTGGGGATGGTGGCCCATTGATCCACCCTACTGAAGTTGATTTCTCGGTGTGACCAGGGGGGTAGTCTTGGATCCGCAATGAGGTTGCCTACCTTGGCCACGTTCAGGCAAGCACGGGCGAGCAACTTCCGCTCACGTTTACTTTCAACAGACACCTTGTCAGGATACCGACAATGGTTGCAACATGCCTCACAGGTTCCTGATACTGGTGCTTGGGGTTCTTGTCAGGATTGTCCTCGTCATCGTCCCTACGGTTACGCTGGTCTATTGCGTCATTAGGCTTGTCGGCATTTTCTGAAGCCTATTTACGACGGTAGATTTCCTTGAGGACCTTGCAGTTTTCCAATGTGTGGTTGGACTTAGGATGAGCTGGGCAAGGCCCCTTCAAGGCTTTAGCATAGTCTTCTTCATAATTGCGATGCCCCCCAAATTTCTTCATGGCGTTGACCTCGCCGTCGTCATCGCGAGCACACTTGCCCTTGAAGTTGTCACGACGATCGCCATGTTGGTTTCTGTTGTCACGCCGATCATGATTGTCATTGTGGCGGTCCCTGATGTTGCTACGACCTCTAAAGTCGTCACGGCGAAGGTTGTTGCGGTAGTCATCACACCGTGGAGAGTATGGTGCCTTGCCGGTGCCCTCGTTCAGCAGCTTCTTGGCGTCGTTGACATTCGCATACTTCTTAGCGGTGGTGAGGAGGTTGACCACCATTATAGGCCATTTATGAAGGAGCTTGTCCTTGAGATCATTGTGGTATCATAGACTAGTAATGAAGGCTTCAATAGCCTCATTGTCGGTGATCCTGGGAATCCTGATGCGCATATCTGAGAAATGTCAGATGTACTCACGCAATGGTTCATCCCTGGTGTCATGGATGCGCTGCAGATCGTACTTGTTGGCTGGCTGTTCACAGGTAGCAATGAAGTTTTCGACAAAGGTTTGATGCAAAGCATACCAGGAGTCGAATTGGTTCTCAGGGAGACTGACAAGCCATTGGAGCCCCACCGGGCCGACCACCATGGGAAAGTAATTGGCCATGATGTGCTCATCACCCATGGTAGATCTGCAAGCGGTCTCATAAAGTTGGACCCATAGCTCGGGACTGACCTTGCCGTCATAATGGTTAAGCTTTTCAAGCTTAAAACCTCTGGGCCAGATGACCTGTCATAGGTGGTTGGTGAATTGCTTGGGGCCCGGGGGACCGTGAACCATATCGTACTCCATGCGACGACTAGTTTCATGGGACGCATGGTCCCGAGCTCTCTGTTCAATGCAAGGACATAGGTCATGTTTGTTGAGGTCACGACGGAGATTGTGATTGCCATCGTGGTGATCTCGTTCGTTACCGTGTTGTTGCCCTCGACGACGGTGGTCCCGGTGGTCATTACGCCGGTTATCACTGCGTCGGTCGTCATCGTTGTTATTGCGACAGTGGTTGAGCTGGCGATTATCGTTGCAGGCAGGGTTCCCGTGATTGCCATCATTGCCTCCATCAGCCCTTGGATTGACGCCAGGAGCCATGTGATCATCGTTGCCTATGTGGTGGTCTAGGTCGACAAGTGCATGTAAGCCACGTTGACCAGACCTGAAAGGTCGACTAGAGTGCTGACGGCTCCTGCTAGTCGCGCCAGACACCGATGGGCCTGCGGCACGTTCATTAGTCTGAACCATAGCCACCTGGAGATAAGCCTGCAGATCCTCCCGGATGTTTTGGATTTCTAGGGTATCTAGTAACCACTTCAGGCTCTCAATGGCAACAACCACGTTGGCGCTTGGGGTTTTGAAGATTGGTCTGTTCCCCACCATGTCGAAAGCATCATTGAGGTTACGCCCTTGCAACCGGTTATGCCTAGCTACAACGTCAACCTCTTGCTGTTCGCTGTCTGCTTGCTATTGTGCTAGGCGTGCGTCTTCATCTATGTGATGTTGAGCTCGGTCAGCATTACGCTGTTGTCGTTCTCGTCGCTGTTGATCGATTTCGCCCCCAGCAGGTGGATCTTCATCTTGGTTAACCATGTTGATCATGGAGCCATGCCTTGGAGGGAAAGCCGGGATTCAAGGAAAGCCCAGAGGATGTAGCATCTCTTCATCACTGCTACTCACATGGTGTGATACCATGGTTTGAATATTTTCGTCGGACGCAGTGCTCGATCCGTGGCTCAAACGACTATCTATCTGGGTGGTATGAATTGAAACTTGATCAGAGCCCACCATATTGATGAAGTTGCGTTGTCGAGGTCGAGGCCGAGTGGAGCGCCCTTCAGGAGTTGAAGTGACCACTAAATCTGTACCCAACCGTCAAAAACAGGTGGCTCGAGTGGGTCGAGTAGATCTATTGTAGTCGTTCGAGTTCTGCTTGGTAAACTAATCTTGGAGCGAGTCGACCGGAGATAGGGTAAGCGAAAGTTTACCACTGAGCCGGTCAATGGAGTCGATCAAGTCGGTGGGGTCGAGTTTCCTCCCTTGGTAGCGAGGAAGGAGTCGATGAGTTGCCAGCGTGGTCGATGAGGGGGCTGGTGCGAGCAAAGTCAAAGCTAGTGTAGTCGTAGTCGACGCCGGTGTCGAGGAAGTAGTCGATGCAGATCAGATCCGCACCTCCTCCATGGCTGTGATGACAAAGTTGTTGGAGCCGGCGGTCCAGGTGATCTGGCTGATCATGAACATGAGGCCCGCCGCCATGGCCATGGAGTCGGGGAAGATGACCATCTCGCACGACTGAAAAGCAATACACACACCCCCTACCTGGCGCGCCACTGTCGACAAAACCTGGTCGACAGTCTACCGAGGGGTATGCCCAAGGTAGTAGATTGTCGGCAGATAGGTGTGCAAGCCACGAACGAGATGGTGATGCAGAACAACACATGGGTTTACCAAGATTTAGGCCACCGTGTAGGCGTAATACCTTACATCCTGCTTTGCTTTATTATTGTTGTCTCGAACAATGTATTATAAGCTAGATTGCCCTAGAGTATGTTTTGATGTTTTTGAGGGGGGTCCCCTGCCCTCCTTATATAGTCCGAGAGGCAGGGTTGCAGATTTGGAAACTAATCTCAGCCGGTTACAATTGCCATACAAAGCCGGATAAGGATTCCTAATCTAACCGACTAAGACCTTGCTTGATTCCCAAGTCTGGTTTGATGCCTTGCATGAGACTCCATCCCAATGATCTGGATCGCGCGTTGTCATGTAATGGGCCGGACCGTCTGGTATGGGCCTGCCCATGTCTAACCATAAGGGTATAGGGGTTTATACACCCACACCATGCTACGGTGCCAGCCTCTGCCTATCCGGGTCCTCTACCCTCGTGTATCTATGGAGTATGTTCCCAACCGGGGTGGCACATGGGTGTGAACCCAAGCACTTGCCTAGTCAGGAATGACTCCGTGTCAAATGCCTGGGGAGTAGCTGGAAAAGGCTACGACTACTGCTATTGCGAACTGCTCACTTTGTCCTAGGTTCTGCTCCTTGTGACCCTGCCAGACATAGATTTTTCTGCATGTGTTATGGTGGGAAAGGTGTATTGCTGCCATGACAAAACCTGTGGCTGAAGATGGAACGCAGAGAGCAGAGTAGGCGTGATCACCAGCCACACAGACTCAGCGTGCGGCATGAAGAAGTTTGAGTCATATTCGTAGAAGTCTGCTAGGAGTCTAATAGACATATTTTATAATTCAAAGTTTGTTAGCTGGATAGTTCAATTAGTCCCTAAAAGTAGGAGTCAGTTATCGAGTCATGTATAAATGCAAATAGTTTGGCATGAATACAATTAGCTTGGGATTGAGATATAATCTCCCCTGGGCGCCCAAGCTCCTGGTCCTCATCTACCTATTATCGCACAGCCCTAACGCCGATCACGGCTCCTCCTATGCGACATCGGTCCTTCAAACCTTGACCTCCCATCCGCCATCAATACAACCTATGCAGCCTAGGCTCCAACAATCTAGTATCAGACTTCATGTTGACCTAGGCTCCTTCCGCTCCAATTGTGCCATCCTCGGGTGCGTCGCCGCTGCCAGTTATGTCCACGGGATAGCTGACCCCGGCGGCCACGACAGCACTAGTGCCCTCGTATGGGATCCATGCACCTTCACCACCATCCATCAAGGAGTCCCTGGCGATTCTAACGCAGGGACAATGACAACTCACCACGCTCATCAATGGCATGCAGCGCTAGATAGGAGAGATGTCCCTCCGACTCTCGTCCATCGAAGTCGTCGTGGCCCAGTTTGTGGCCCTACCCTATGCGACGCCGCAGGCTCTGCCCTACGGCATGCCAGGGTACGAGGGCATCCCGGCACTGCTGGCCTCTAGGCTAATCATATCTGAGATCCTGCCTATGCCCTCTCTCCCGACAGCAGCACCGACAGCAGTGGGCGCATCATCGTTGCATCTCGTCATTGATTCATCGGTCGGCTCCACGCCGCCACCTCCAACAACGGTGCTACCGATCCAGAGCATTCCTTTCCCACACTCGCCGTCCCCCATGCCAACGTTCTCATCCATCATGGGAACTACCACCATGACATCCTCCACGGTGGTGCACCATGAGTGCGCCAACAGATCTCAACCACCCCATCATCACCAGGAAGATTATGGCGAAGGCCAGGGCGTTCCCAAGTTTCACAAGCTCTCGTTCCCACTCTATGACGGCAAAGAGGACCCCCTGGGATGGGTTAACCGGTGTGAATCCTTCTTCCATGGCAAGCTCACCAGGGAGGTTGACAAGGTGTGGTTGGCTTCGTTCCACATGAACGGCGACGAGCAGCAGTGGTACTACATCCTCAAACGTGACATGGGCCGACCATTGTGGGACAACTTCTAGCTTCTGTGTCATCAGCGCTTTGGCCCGGCATTGTCCACTAATCACTTGGCCGACCTTGTCCGCCTCCCCTTCACATCTTTGGTGGATGCGTATATGTCGGTGTTCCAGGCTCGCTTGGCATACACAGGCCATTTGGATCTGCTCCAGCAAGCCCAGCTCTTCACCAGTAGACTATCGAAACACATCTGGGTGGACGTCGAGCTTCACAAGCTGGTAGATCTTCACCATGCCATGCGGTTGGCTAGGGTGTTTGAACATCGCAATGCCACCAAGTCCCCTACGCTCCCGGCCGCACCCCCGCGCTCCTCGCGCCGTGCTATGACCGGCCAGCTTGGGGGCACATCGTCGCCCGCCTCGTCGACCGCTCAATCTTCTAGCCGCCCCTTCAGATACTTAACACCATCGGAGATGGCTGAATGCAGGAAGTAGGGATTGTGCTATAATTGCGATGAACCATACGTCTAGGGGCACAAGTGTGCCTGATTGTTCTATCTAGAGGCGGCAGATTACATTGTGGAACAGCCAAACTCCGATTCTAAAGACGATGAACCCAGGGCCGATGCCAATCCGCCATAGCCTACAATCTCCTTAGCGGCCATCGCTGGCATACCCACAACAATGACCATGCAGGTTTACGTCTAGGTGGGCGGCCAGCAGTTTATCGCTTTGCTCGATTCAGGATCAACTCACAACTTCATTAGTGGCACTGTGGCCTATCGTGCGTGGATTCGTTTCCAACCATGCTTGGGCGCCGGTGTGACAATCACGAATGGGGACCGCTTGGACTATCCCGGTGTGGCTCAGGACGTGGGCATCTGTGTCGCTGATGAGGTGTTCGCCGTGGACTGCTACATGATCCTGCTCGACTGTTGGGACATGGTGCTGGGCATCACCTTCTTGCGGACCTTGGGGCCGATCTTGTGGGACTTTGATGATTTGTGCATGGATTTCATGCGTGGTGGTCACTGCATGTTCTGGCGTGGCATTGGCTCCCAACAGTTCGACGTCCAGTCCACCCGCCTCTATGTTGTGCATGCCGAGCAGCCACTGCTAGATACTCTCCTCACCTCCTATGATGACATGTTTGCCGAACCACAAGGGCTTCCGCCGACGCTCCCATGTGACCACTGTATTCACTTGCTGCCCAACACAGCTCTGGTGGCGGTGCGCCCATATAGGTATGCTCAATTATAGAAGGATGAGTTGGAGACTCAATGTGCGTCCATGCTACAGCAAGGAATCATTCGGCCTAGCACATCAGCCTTCTCGACGCTAGTGCTCTTGGTGAAGAAGCACGATGGTTCGTGGTGGTTTTGTGTCAATTACCGCACACTCAATCAGTAGACTGTTAAGGACAAGTTTCCCATTCCCATGGTTGAGGAGTTGCTTGATGAACTCAAGGACGCCAAGTATTTCACAAAGCTAGATTTACACTCAGGCTACCACCAAGTTCGGATGCACGTCGATGACATTGAGAAGATGACATTTCGCACCCATGAAGGCCACTTTGAGTTCCTGGTTATGCCCTTCGGCCTGACAAACGTGCTGGCCACTTTTCAAAGTTTGATGAACTCCGTCCTACGGCTGTTCCTTCATAAGTTTGTTCTCATCTTCTTTGATGATATACTCATCTACAGTCCCAACTGGTCTACGCATTTGCAGCACCTCAACGCAGTCCTCTCGGCTCTTCGGTCGCACCACTCAAGTTGTCCAAGTGTTCGTTCGCGCAACCGACGGTAGCCTACCTTGGCCATGTCATATCAGCTGATGGGGTCACCGTGGATCAAGATAAGGTTAGCGCCATCACATCTTGGCCACAACCACGCGTAGTCCGTGGACTGCGTGGCTTTTTGGGGTTAGCCGTCTACTACCGCCGCTTCATATAGGGATACGCCGCCATTGCTGCCCCGCTTACCAAGCTACTAAAAAGTGGTGGGTTCACGTGGACAGATGAAGCGACAGCAGCTTTCAATGCCCTCAAATAGGCCCTATCATCGGCACCTGTGCTGCAGCTCCCGGCGTTCGATGAGCCCTTCTTGGTTGATTGTGATGCTTCCGGCTCTGGCTTTGGTGCGGTTCTTCATCAAGGTGACATCACTCTAGCATTCTTCAGCCATTCATTTGCTGCACGTCACTTGAAATTGGCAGCCTACGAGCGGAACTAATTGGATTAGTCCAAGCTGTGTGACATTGGCGACCATATCATTGGGGGAGACACTTCACCATGCGCACAGATCACTTCGCGCTCAAGTTCTTGCTCGACCAACGGTTATCCACAATACCTCAACATCAATGGGTAAGCAAGCTTTTCGGCTTTCATTTCTATGTGGAGTATTGGCCCGAGCACCTCAATACCGTTGCAGATGCCTTGTCCCGTCGTGGTGACGAGATCATGCCTCGGGACGCTCTGGATGCGATTCTGGCGGTGCTCAGCGGACCATCATTCTAGCTATATGAGGTGCTGCGCCACGAGATCCAGGATGATCCGGCTCTTCGTTTCTTCTGTGACACGGTGGTGGCTACACGTGGCGATCCTTGGCGTGTGGTGGATGGCCTTGTCCTCTGTGGCGCCTAGGTCTTCGTGCTAGCATCATCTTCGCTGGTGCCGACAATCATGGAGCTGGCTCACTCCGTGGGCCACGAGGGGATTCAGAAAACCTTGCAGCGGCTTCAGCAACACTTCATCATGGATCATGACCGTCGTCTGGTGGAGGAGTTTGTGCGTTCATGAGTTACTTGTCAGTGCAACAAAACAGAGTCTCTCCACCCGGCCGGTCTTCTCCAACCCCTAGAAGTGCCCTCTTCTGTTTGGTCAGATATCGCCATGGACTTTGTGGAAGGCCTTCCCCGTGTCAATGGAAAGAGCATTATACTAACAGTGGTGGATCGCTTCTCCAAACATGCGCACTTCATAGCGCTTAGTCATCCCTACACTGCTGCCTCGGTAGCCAAGGCCTTCTTCAAAGCAATTGTTTAGCTCCATGGATTCCCTCGCTCCATAGTAAGCGATAGGGATTTAGTCTTCGCAGACAATGTGTGGAAGGACCTCTTCAAGCGGGCCGGGGTGTAGCTTCGCATGAGCACTGCATTCCATCTGCAAACCGACGGTCAATCGGAGATTGTCAACAAGACCATTGCTATGTACTTACGTTGCATCACTAGTGACCAGCCGTGTGCCTGGTTGGATTGGCTGCCTTGAGCTGAGTATTGATACAACACGTCCTATCATTCAGTGCTCAAGGCGATGCCATTTGAGGTGGTGTTTGGTTGGTCACAACCTGCCCTCTTGCCATACACTGAGGGCTTGGTCGCTACAGAAACGGTGGACAACATGCTGTGTGATCGGGATGCCTTCTTGTAGGATGTGCGCGAGCGCCTTCTTCAAGCTCAGGCATATGCTAAGCGCCACTATGATGGCCACCATCGTGCCTTGGAGTTTGCTGTGGGTGATCGGGTGCTTCATCGGCCGGCTTAGTCTTTAGTCCCTGGTAAGCGTGGCACACTGAGCCCACACTATGCAGGTCCCTACCAGGTGATTGAGCGCATTGGTGCTGTGGTGTATCGGCTTCAGCTTCCCGACGGCGCAAGAATTCATGACGTGTTCCATATCAGGATTCTCAAGCCGTTCCGGGGGACACCACCAGCAACCTTGCCGGCCCTTCCTCCACTTCGCCATGGCCGTCTTCTTCTCCAGCTAGAATGTGCGATCAAGGCTCAGCTGCGTCGTGGCACTTGGTGGGTCCTCATCAAGTGGACAGGCCTCGATGAGTCAGAAGCTACCTAGGAACTGGTTGAAGCCTTCAAGATGTGCTTCCCTGACTTCCAACTCGAGGACGAGCTGTTTGTCAGGGAGGGGAGAGATGTTATCATGGGAAAGGTGTATCGCCGCTGTGACAAAACCAGTGGCTGAAGATGGAACGCAGAGAGCAGAGTAGGCGTGATTACCAGCCACACGGACTCAACGTGTGGCATGAAGAAGTTTGAGTCATATTCGTAGAAGTCTGCTAGGACTCTAATAGGCATATTTTATAATTCAAAGTTTGTTAGCTAGATAGTTCAATTAGTCCCTAAAAGTAGGAGTGAGTTATCGAGTCATGTATAAATGCAAATAGTTTGGCATGAATACAATTAGCCTGGGATTGAGGTATAATCTCCCCTAGGTGCCCAGGCGCCTGTTCCTCATCTCCCTATTGTCGCACAGCCCTAATGCCGATCACGGCTCCTCCTGTGCGATGACGGTCCTTCAAACATCGACCTCCCATCCGCCATCAATACAACCTACGCAGCCTAGGCTCCAACAACATGCTTCCTCTTGTGGGACAAGAGGGAAGGTTAGCGTAGTGGAATTATACAAACGAAGATCTGGGTTAGGTAACAAGATTTCATTTGTACACCCCTAGAAGAACAAATTGTCTAGCTGCATTATGTTTCAAGTGATGTCCTTGTAACAAGTAATTCTCATCGATAATAATGCACGGAGTCAAAATATAATCTACATCTCGATCTTCCAATGCACCAACACCATTGGCAATACGAGTAACAAGGGATGTACATGATATGGAAGTAGAGAACAACTTAAGTGTATCTAACTAGTGCTTGAATATTTCTTTGATAGGAGCAATTTTAACCTTCTTAATCATGGCATAGAGTATTTGCATTTTGGTATTATGAACAACTCGAATATCTTGCCTAGAGAACAAAGTCATGGCGATTCAACAATGCTTGAGCCTAAGAGTGGGGTGTTGGATGTCCATGTTACAAGGTTGAAATCTTCCAACTACGACTTTGTAACATCCCAGATGTTAAGAAACAGCTAAAACTTGATCATGAGCATCATCATGCATAAAACACCAAGCATTATTGCATGAATGCATCATATGTTTCAAGTATAGCATGCATCTGTTTCTTATGTTGCATAGAAAAGGTTCATATGTTGCATTTAACAAGTGTTTCACATGTTATGTATATGTTTCATGTGTTTCAAAGTAGTGTTTCATAAGATTGCATGAATAGTAACTCACATGTTTCATATATGTTGTTTCTATGTTCCAATGATATGTTTCACATATACATGAAATGATGCTTAGAATAATGAGTAAAGTTATTTATGGTTTTCAATTATGTGAATTTGCTTAAACAAATGGGTAGTTAAAATAAACTTCATTGTTTAAAGTGTGATCTTGATAATAGAAGTAAAATGTTGAAATGTTTCTAGCTTAAACATGTTGAAATTGAACTCCCAAAAGCCCTGAGAACTAGTCAATAAATTCAATTTTTTGGGAATTATGGAATCAATTTCTTTATATAGATAAATTGTCTAACTTTTGCTCCACTGATTGGTTTGATGTAATCCTAAGTAATTATTTTATTGGGTGGTTTGCTTGAGCTTGTGATGACTTGTGTTTTGAACCAAAAACCCTAATTTTAATGCCATCTCACATGCTTGATTTATGCCCTATTTAGATTGAGGTGTAAAGTGATGCTTTACAACTAATGTTAAGTGTAGGGGATAAATTCAAGTGCAACATTTAAAAATGAACTCCAAGTTTGAAGTTCAATTTGAGTTTCAAAACTTGCACTAAGTTTTGCAGTTCAAATTCAAATTCAAATTGGGAGGTTTATTAAAATTAATTTATAATTTAAATTTGGTTCAAACAAATGGAACATTGGAAAGGTCAAGTGTGATTTGACCCAATGGTACATTTGGATGATAGTTGTGATCACTAATTAATCATCAATTAATGTAGAAACCAAATCAAGTTTGAATTTGATTCAAAACCCCAATTTTTAGAAAACCCCGTTTTACCCTCTTTTGTGTAATTCAAAATCTAAAAAGAATTGGAGGGTGAGCCAAAAATAAAAATTGTAGATCTTGTCAAGTTGTACAATTTTCGTTTTTGGAGTTTTCAAAGTTTTAGTATAAAATTTGGAATAATTTTGAAAAGATTCAAATCTCAAATTTGACCCCTTTTCATTCCCCTATTCAAATTTCAATATGGAGGTAGAATTTGAAAATGGTTTAAAAGCAAAGTTGTAGATCTTGTTAAGATGTACAACTTTGGTGTTTTGAGTTTTTAAAGTTTCAATGTAAAATTTAAAGTAATTTTGAATTTACCAATTTCTAGAAATTGTCCCCTTTTAATTTCAAATTCAAATTTCAAAATCTAAGCTGAATTTGAAAAGTTTTTATTAAGAAAGTTATAGAATTTGAAAAGTTGAGCAACTTTTGTATTAGGAGATTTTCAAGTTCTGTAGAAAATTTGAAAGTAATTTGGAAATTTCTGTTAGTGGCATTTTTGTAACTAATTGAAAATTCAATTTGAGAGCGGGGGGGCGTCACCTCCTGCTTGCCATCGTGTTGCTCACCGACGCCGCCACCCCCGTTCTACCGCTTCACGCATGCATGGCACGCCACTGCTTTGCGGTGACAGCGCTAGCAGCTGCTGGCTCGTCCAGGAGCTTTGCACTGACATCTAGAGCCTAAGCCGACCACCAACTCCTCCTTCTCCCTTCCACCACAGTCGAGTCACTCTCGCGCATCGGTGAAATTCACCACATTTGCACCACCACCGTTCAATTACTCGCGGCTACAACTTTGTCCTGCTCTTGCACTCTCGCCTGACCCATTCGCACCACTCCTCTCCACCGCTATCACCCACGCTCACCATTTCCATCATGGTTGGATTGCCATGGCCACAGAGCTTCCCCTCCACCATGACTAGAGCGCTACACTACACCTCCTAACCTCCCATTTGTTGTGTTGCACTCGCCTTGACTCTGCCATCGTAACTGGCTCACCCTTTTTGCTTTTCATCCACAGGACACACCGGGACGCGCCCTCGCTGTGAGTTCACGCCACCGCCATGGTCCTTAACATTAGTGACCTATCACTACATCGACTCCAACTCAACCAGTTAGCGTAGAAGCATCACGATGAGGTACTGAAGCTAGTCTCACCGTCCCTTTAACCTCTACCGTGCCCCGGTTGTCGGAACACCACCACGCCGCCGTGCGTAGCCTCGCCACTCCACCATGGCTGTGGCCACACTCGCATAGGACCATAATCAGTTCAGTAATCATCTTGTCTATGTTCTCTAGGATGTAGGAGAGTGCAGTGGTGTGCGGAGACCTTGCCGGCGTCGCTCTCTGGTTAGCCGGGGCCACCGTCGTCATCGACGACCGAGTAGGGAGGAGAGGCAGGCCTTGGGCTGCAGCCGCGCTTGGGCTAGTTCGGGCTGGTCAGGTAAGAGAGAAAGGAGAAAGGGGAGTTGGGCTGGCGTTGGGCTGGTGTTGGGCCGAGAAGGGAGAGATGGTGGGCTGAGGAGAAGAAAAGTGTTTTCCTTTTAAATACTGTTAAAACTTGTTTATTTCATAACAAAATAACTCAAGCTCCTAAAATCATGTAAAATTTCGTAGAGACCCTTTATGATGTATTTGACCTAGGAAAAATATGAAATGTCAATTTTGAGTAATATTTGTATGTATGAAAATTAGCTCAATTAATTAATAAATGCAACTTCTATTATTTTTCTAGGCTTAAATATTGGTCTAAAAATTATGAAATATGTTTTGCCACTATTTTATGATGTAACTAACCTTCATAAAAAATTTAGGCTCAATTGGACAAAGTTGATTTTATTCTTAATTTATGTATTATTAATTAATTAATTAATCAAATAGTTAGGGCTTAATGATTTAGGGTTTGTGTGACTTTGAGATTGCTTGTTGACCTTGGATCATTAACATGTGATGATACATGCCATCTTATTGAGTTGCTTGAGCTCACGATTAACTTGTTAATGATGTTTAAATATATCCTTAATTATAAATTTAATTATTAGTTAATAATTACCAAAATGATTAGATAAATCATGATATGCTTTGAGTCATTTTTGGAGTAGTTTGTGGACTTGGAACACCTCCACCTCTACTGTTCCTTGGCATTTGCTTACTCATTTGATATGCTTATAATCCAATTAAGATAATGAAAACTAAAAATGCTTTTTAGTTTAGATAAGTCTCTTTTTAGGGAATATTGTATGTAATCATGATTGCTTATTAGATGCAACCTCTTGGGCAAAAAGGATTAAATTATACATATGTTTCCCCATAAATGTTTCATAAAGCCTTGCTATAACTTGTATGTTAAGTGTGATATGTTTTATTATCTTAGCATGATAACTTGTGTGATGCCTGATTAACCCAATTTACACAATAGTGTTTACATCAAGTTCATGTGATCTCATTCTAATATTGTTTGACATATGTAATGTTATTCCTTATTAAGCTCATGTTTGACTTATTTAAAAGGATAACAAAAGGTGTTTATGATAATTACTTGTAACTGTACCGCTAAGGAAAGTTGTACTCAAGTAGATAACTAATGTTTATCCTTTCTAAATATCTCTTATATGATATGCCTTGTTCATCATCATGTATCATGGCATCCATTCCATCATGTTAAGCTTCACATCATTTATATATGTGTAGTGCATACGAGAGTGAGAAGGTTCGTGTTTAACAAGTGTTGACGAGGTTGGTGTTGATCAATCTCTGGAAAGGTGTCGTCCACTCGTGGTGTTGGAGAAGGTCATCCATCAACGGTGCTAGTGTCATCCATTTGTGGAGTTGGTGACAAGTTTGACTCCTGTGATCTTTGTGAAAACTAACCTCCTTTGCAACGAAGGCAAGCCCCGGACATACAACCATTCTTATGTTTTATAAATGCTTTATTACACCTTAAGTCTAGTGTAATGTGCATTATGTTAGTAGGAGTTGGTTGATACCGTTGCTGCATAATTACCTTGATCACGCTTATTTCCAGATTATACCCCACTAGTATGTGTAGGTCGATCTCTTATGCTTAGTAATGCTTAGACTTTGGTAGAAATCGAATGGTGGTTTCATCGTTCGTGAGAAATAGGTTTACCTTTGCTTCTCCTGACCTAATGATGGGTCATGAGATCATATGAATATGAATACGGTAATATTAAGCAAAGATCGAGTGGGTAGCTTGCGTCATGAAATAAGTCGATGTAGTGCTCTACCTGTGTCAGTTAAGGATCGTACCATTGTAGGCCTGCCTGTGTTTCGAGACTTTGCAACTGACCGCATGCTCCGGTAAGCCTAAGATCTCGGTAATTCTATCATGTGAATGGCCGACCATGCACTGGGAGTGGAGAGATGGCGAGAGTAATATGTACCCTCATAGCTAAGGGCTGGATTGGAGGTGTACTATACTCTCAGGTGGCGCTGGACCCGATCACATTTTGGAGGATCTGGGTGAAGGTTGATATATGTAGGTTTGAGTCCTACATATGTCGTGTGGTTAGGGATCCCTAGCTGGGTATAATCGATTCGTATCGTCATTGCTCCTCAGACATGGAGACTCGATCACCTGACCTACATCATAGTTAACAATGGAACATGGTGACCATGGAAAGGAAATGAAGAGATGGAAATGAGATGTGATGCTTAATACAAGTGATTGAGATAGAACAGGTGCAAAATTGAACTACAATGAGTTTTACTAAAATTGATGTCAAAGCTTGGACTAAAATATTGAAAGTAAGGATCCACTTATAGTAAAGCTCTTCTGCAAAACTCTCCTTTTCTAGCTCCACTACTTCCCTTAAGCTAGCGTATCCTTGGAGTCTTTTCTTTTTGTCGGGTAAGTCTTGCGGAGTACAATTGAGTACTCAGGGTTTGTTAACCCCTGTTGCAAGTACTGACTGGTGCTGTTAACTGGGTCATGTCGGCAGGCTCGATATGATCTGGTTGTCCTCTCCTGACTTAGGTGTTCTACCTAAGTTGTCTTCTGTAGTTCTACTCGACTTCCGCAATTAAAGTTAAGTTGTAAAAGTAACTTGGTTTTTATATGTAAAATACTATTTTAGATTCTTCCGCACTCTGATGTAAAGTTTTGTAGCAAATACTGTAATGTTATAGTTACTCCTTTGTTGATCCTATGTGATTTGTAAAATGTGGATGATTCGGGTTTCCCAAGGACACCCGACAGACTTTTTAAGTTATATGGAACACATGCATAGCCGTCAGAGGTCTTCGGGACAATGATAGGTGCATGTGGGCCACATAATTTAGGAGGTTCTGCCACAGACTTGACCCAAAATTCAATCCAAAATTTATGGTGATTAAAACCTCTAAGAGCATGATCTAAGTCAATTAAGCATCTTCTTTGGAAACCTATGTGTTGAGCAAGATCTTTCCAAGTGCAAAAATGTTCTACTTCGAACAAGCGGAAGGTGATCCTAGTGTCAACTTCTTTTAGTGAGCATAAAAATTGGATGGTTCAAAGACGAGAACCTTGTTCCCAAAGGGGATTAACTTCCTCCCAACAAATAGCTTTCCAAATAGAGGTGAATTCTACATCCATACCTATTGCTTAGAGAAGCGCGGGGTCATACAATGGCGTGTGGTCGAAATCGTGATTCTTGATGAGGTTGTATGCTTCCATCTCCCAGCCTCTTTCCATGTCAAGGTAGGGTGCGTCATTGTTGGCGGTCATTATCGACATATTTACACCACCAACATTCATCCAAAAAGGAGAAGAACTACATAGTTCTACACACATATACATTACTACTGACATATTTCCACTTGTACCCTAGTATTCATTGCCTTGCAAGAAATCATATGAAATACAGGTGGAATACGTTAGAAATATGCTTTTTCTGGAAAGTGTAGAAGGCAAGAGGAGGGAAGAAGCCCAACCAAATGATCACAACTAGGCTAGCCCACCTCAACTTAGGGGATGCCAGCACAACATTTCTGGTGTCGTTGCTAGGGATAGGTCCTAAGCTTGTTCTTAGTACCAACGCTAAGAAATGCCAACAATCATCCTCCTCTATCGATTGCCCTTGCACTTGTTCTTGTTCTTGCTCTTTCGTCAGCACGGTCTCTTCATCTTCATGCATCAAGCTTTCTTCATGCTCGGTGTTGCACATGCTTGAGCTTCCACGGGAACGCTTCAAGCTTGATCCCACGATCTTCTTGACAGCGCCAGTGATGGCCTTCCTGAACCTACCCATGGCAGAAAACAACACAACAACAAGCGAAAACTTAGCTGTGGGTTAGGGGTTAGCACAAAATAAAATGAGGAACCTAAGAACTAGCTTGAGCTTAGAATTTTTGCAAAGCTTTCTTGCACTACAACTTGTTGGAAAATGATTGAAAAAAACATGGGAGTAAGTGAGTGAGAGTAAAAATGAGAGAGTGTGAGAGGGGTGAGGAGCTCTCCTGGCCACCCTTAGCTTTTATTGGTGCGAAACCGACCAGAAGGGAACATGAGGCAATGGTCACGAGCCTCTGCCTGAAGGATAGCGCCAACAACCAACTGCAGGGGCCCATCGACCCGACGGGTCGCCTGCACCCCTGGTGGGCCCGCCTGGCCTGCCCTTTGGCAGGGAATAGCCAACGGCCATTTCAAACCAATGACCGTTGGGGTTTCATCCAGATCCCCAACAGTCTTCTCGATTTTGATTTTCCAACAATATTTTATTAAATTGTTAATTTTTATAATTACTGCAAAAATGATAACTAGTAATAATAAATTATTCTTATTTAGAAAATGATTTTTATAGAATTCTTTTTTGAAGATTTTTATTTTGACATAAAAATTCAAATTTTTAAATCTTAGAAATATTTATTTTGAATATTTTAAATTTTAAAGATAACTACCGATTTACCTTCGGCAAAGGTTCGACATTTTTGGTCCATTAGACAAGACCTCTCCTCCATTGATCTGCAATTGCATTAATATTTTCAAGGGACTTCTCGAGTTGACCTGAGGTTTTCCTCGAATGATCGACTAGAATGGCGACAACTATTTACGAAATTTGAGTTTCTATCATTTTGTTAAAACTTAATTGATTTTTAACAACAAAAGTTAAACCTTCAATCTAAGAGTTTATATTTTCAAGGATTTTATCATTAGTTGCGAGCTTTTTGGTTAAATTTTCATTTATTTTTGCTTGGCCTAGTACCAAGTCTTTCAAAGAAGGTTGATTCGAATTGTAATTGGAACTAAAGTTCGAATTACCTTGCGGGTGGGATTGGTTATTCCACCCGTTGTTACCTGATGGTTGGCAAAACTTATTGTTGATGAAGGCAGCTTCTTCGTGGGTTTCAGGCTAATCATTCCCCGAATGGCCAACGTTTCCATAGACCTCACACGTCATGTGTGAGTCCATGGCTTGGACGGTGCCCAACATGGTGTTTTTATCTTAGGCCCGTTCCTCCAGTATTTTCATCAATAAGTCTATTTTTGCGAAAAGCATATGCATCTCCTTCATGGTATGCATTCCTTTTTGTGTTTCCTTTCCTCCCCTAGCTTTGATTCGACACCATTTTATTGATGAGAGTCATGGCTCCATCAATAGTGAGAGAAAGGAAAGCATCTCCAGCAGCAGCGTTGAGGTGGCTCCTAGATATGGGTATTGGTCCATCATAAAAATTTTGGAGCACTAACTAGTTTTCAATCCCATGGGCATGCTTGGATGTAGTCCTGCAGCCTCTCCCATGCCTCGAGAATGGTTTCCATGGAGCTTTGCTGGAAGTTTGAAATTCATCCTCTCAGGGCATTGGTTTTGCCCATGGGAAAGAACTTGGTGAGGAATGCCATGGAACATTTGTCCCACATTTTGATAGCTTCCTTGTCCTTGTAGAACCACTGCTTTGCCTTCTCTGAGAGGGAGAAGGGAAACAAGAGGAGTCTGATGCTCTTAAGTGTGACATCCTGGATGACGATAGTGTCACACAACTCGAGGAAGTGTTGGAGATGCGTGTTTGCATCCTCCCTAGGCAAACTATGGAATTGGTTTGCCTGCATCATCATGATGAGGACAGTATGGAGCTTGAAGTTCCCATCCCCAATGTTAATAGTGGGCCCAATAGGCACATTTGCAATAGTGGGGGTGGAGTAGTCCCGGAGGGTCTTGGCCATGATTGGAGTAGTGGATGGTGCAGGGGTGATTGGTTTGACTGTCAGAGGAGTAGCAGAAGAAGAAGTGGCATGAGACCATTTCTTCCTCAGGAGTGCCTCTGAATTTTGATTGTAGTTGTTCGGTAGGTCGAAACCGATCACACACTATCTTGTTTTTATCCACAACAGGAGAAAACAAGCAAAGTTAGCCTGCATAAACAATGTCTACCTTCCATGCATATTATCATGAACATGTCCTATTAGATTCTTTAATCAATTATGCATTCCCCGGCAACGACGCCAGAAATGCTAGTTAGCACTTCTTAGCATCACCACTAAGAATGGGGTTAGAATCCATCCCCGGCTATGGCGCCAGAAATACTGATTAGCAAATCCAAGCATCGCTACTAGGTTTGTGTCCCCAGCAATGGTGTTAGAAGTGCCTTGTTGGTATTATTTAGCAACATCATTAGAAATTAGCAATGCCATTAAGTAATAACTGTGATAGTTCCTTAACAATTTTAGATATTTATCAGCAAGCGTATGGGGCTATCATTGTAGCATTTCACCCAGAAGTATTCAGAGTATTGTTATTTATATTTTCCTAAAGGAATGCATTTGATTAAGAGTCTAGTATGGATATGAACTAGAATAATAATGCTTGCAAGTACACCAATGTTTATGGCAGGGGTAAAAATGGTGATTTCAAGATAGGGGACACAACTAAGTATTCCTCAAAGGATAAAATAAAGAGAAAGTATAAAAAAATAATCCTAAGTCGAGCAGGCATTGGTCTAGTATAGTCATACAAATATTAGTTAATGTTCATACAACTTACATAATTAGTTTTAGGGCTAAGTGTGAAGCAGGTCAGGAGGCCACTGAGTACTAGTCTGCCAGCAACCTCATGTGACAATTTAGACTCCTACACCCCAGTCGAACGTGGGGGATTACAATGGATGAACAAGCCTATCACCACCTGCCGCCTACCCCTCAACCATGGAAAGGGACAATGCATACACCTGTCTCCCAATACCCAAGCACCACGCTTGCGTATATAGAAACTACCCAAATCCCCTAGTTTTGTGACCCTACGGATCGACAGGTAATGGACTTGGGCACACCTGATGGCACGATGAACTGCCACCTCAACTTAGCTCTAAACCCGATTATATAAGTTATATGAGTAGTCAAGCATAGAGTCATGTATGCTACTCTCATGACACACAAACTATGGACTAGTTCATATATTAAGATTATAACATAACAACTATACTCTAGTTCATAAGTATGACTATAATTATAATATGAGAGCATAGCTTTGGAAGAACTCATATGTCTATTCATACCCAAAGGTCTCTACTTCTAAGGAGCCAAGCTCTCCAAAGTAGCTTTGCCATGTTCTAAAGCTACTAAAAAGTAAAAGCTACAACTAGAGAGTGAGGTGTGAGAGGTGTTGCTCAATGTGGTGTGTGTTGTAGGGGGATGTTGGTATTTATTAACTCCTCACTTGTTTTAGTAGTCATCTATTAATTACCTAGACCTCTAGCACTACTAAACTAGGTTGTCATCCCCAGTGATGATGCTAGAAATGTTTGTTGGTATTATCTAGCATTACTACAAGAATAATACCAAGTAGATGTTTATCATTTTATGTGACTAGAAAGAATATAAAGATATGAATGAAAAAAGGATTCTACAAGCAGACAGATAATTATACCATTGTAGCACTTCACCCGAGAGTATACTAGGTATCGTATTTATATTTTACCATAGGGAAGGTGTAGCTTTGGACATGTATTGATAACTTATAACATTGATGGAGAAATAAACCATAACCAATCACTCTACTCATAATAGGGGTAAGTCATGAAATAAGATATATATGATAAGCATTGATCAAGCATTATAATAAGTAAATCACTCAGAGCACTACTACCAAGGGCAATAGCATGGTCATGTTAGAATATTAGAGGAATAATTCCTAAGTCATCCTTAACCACAAGTCAAAGCATACGTTGATTAGTACAATTACACCTAGTAATAATGGCTAAGATAATCATTATATCCACACGTAAGGGGCATTACTTAGGGAAGTTTGAGTATAGAAAGCTCTCCCTTCCTTCGTAACCAGGCCCTACTTCCTCAACCTATACTTGGGGAGTGGACTACAAAGGACTCAACGGGAGTGTCACATCCATAATCTACCACATGACTCAAAATATAGAGTGTATTCACAGGTAAATAACATATAAGCACCACGCTTACATGGTCTCTACCACCCACCCATGGTACCTTATTAAGGTGAATGTTGTATGAACTTACGCATAAACACAAAGATAAACTAACTATACTAAGCATATAATCAAAGTAGACAATGAACATTGCAACCAAGAACATGAATAAGATGAATACTATATTGTCTTGACAATTGTACCAAAGCATATAAAAATAATGGAGATACAATGAGAGAGGGGTACAAAAATTATACCGAACCAAGCTCTAGTTGATGTCAAGAATCCAAGCGAAGATTTGCTTGCCTCTCCCTAGACCTAGCCTAACTAGCTATACCCGAGAAACTAGAGGAGCTCTGAGGATATTAGGGTTTTTGGCTCTGGATGTCATGATCTCAAATGACTTGATCTCAATGGGGGCTAGGGTCTCCATATATAGCCCATAGGGTCCAACGTGAGCTCTTGGATCAAACCGACTTGAAGAATGGCATAGATGTTGTCTAAGGAGGCAGTGGAGGAACATTCCAGAGGCTAACAGGCGGAGGCCACTGCTAGGGGTAGGGCAGCACTAGGGTGGGGCCATCTAGTCCCACCTGGTGGCCTCTCGAGCTCTGCCTCAGGGGTTGCCTCCTGGAGTCCTCTGGAGTCTTCTAGAATAGTTTTTATCATGGTTAAGTTTAGTCCTTTTGATGTTTTGATCCCTCCTTTCTGATTTTCTGAATATACCCTACAGAAATATAGATTCACCAAAACTTATGAAAATTACCAGTTTAAACCCCTAAGTTTCTATTGGTGATCAATTTCAAGCATTTCTTAATGTTATGTTGATGATTTAATATGGTAGATAACTACCATCAATAAGCTCCCCCAAGCTTAACCTTTGCTAGTCCCTTAGCAAAGCTAAACTTAGCAAACTTAGATCAGGAGTTGCCTCAATGCTCTCACGCCTCAAAAGTACACATGCATTCAAACAAAAATTCTCCTCCAGATTAGAATAAATTGATCTGACTTTCAAACTTGCTCATATTACCTTCAACGATGGAGCTTCTTAGTCTTCACTTGGGTCTTGAGCAATTGAAAGACAGAGCAATCAATTCAAGCAATATGTCTCTAGTCTTTGCTCAACCATTATTCTGGAGTTTTTGTAAGTTTTCAAAATAAAACTCAGAGCTTTCATTGTATGACACTCTTAGATCTCTCAATATATGTGGTATTTGTGGATCCTCTCCAAGTCAATAATGATGTTATGTCTTTCTCTTCCGATAACTAAGGCTTATAGTGGAGCTCATAGGAATGGAGAAAGCATGAAAGAGCATACTCGCAACACATATGTTGTAAAGTCAAACAATGGATCCAAAGAGAGTTAAGTCATACAATCGAATCAAGATGTACATGTGGATAGATGTATGAGGGATATTTATGGTGGCTAACCTAATTCTAGTTTACTCCTTGAAAACATCTCTCTTTCAAAACTTAGAAACAACTTTGTAAGAAAACATAGGCTATCTTATTCATCTCTCTTTTTTTAGGCGGGCATCTGAGTACCTATTGTTTTAGATATCTCAGACACTTGTCCATTTTTTCCTTCTCTTTTTTATGAATAACTTTTGGATAGCCACATTCCTCTTCTCTACAACAAAACTTTTGAGAGATAGTGACAAGAACTTGGAGCATTTATTTGGGGTATGTCCTATAGGGTATATATTTTTGGTGTTTACTCCTAGTGTAAGAGTAAAACATTTTTGAGTGGATCTTGATGGAATGGCATGTTTCTGTGCCTACCCCTAGTGTAGGAGTAGTACATATTTGAATGGTGTGTACGTGATCTTGATTTTAAGAGCATGACAAACCTCACATAAGGCATCAACAAAGCTTGACTGAACTCAATGCAAAAGTAGGCAGCATGTATGAGTGAAAGTTTTCCTAGTCTAAACATCATATATGGCTCTAGTAGGAATTCAAACTCTATCATACAGGAGCTCATCATGAAAAAATTTATGTTTTCAAAAGATAAATCTTTGAAACTCTAGTATCGCTTGGAACAAGATAAACAATAGCTTAGACCTTCTCATATCATATCCAACAATTACCTAGACTTAGATCAAGCATATGCTACCCACGAGTTTCAAGTTCAGAGTAAATTCTTATATCAAATCCGTCATATCCAAAACTCAGATAAATTCAAGGCTGAAAACTAGGTACTTAAAAGGAATTATGACAGAGCAACTATTCATCATTTCCAATGCAAGAGCTTACCTAGACTCCATTATTTATTTAGCTTAAAGAATAGAAAACTAAACACACTTTTTATTTTGCTTTTGAAGTTTTTAAAATCACACCTTACTATATCGATATAACTTACTAGGATAAATTTTTATTTTGTTTTGGTTTGTTATGCATCTTTTTATTTCTTCATCAAACATATAGCAAACTCGAAAAGAAAAATAGTAAAACTGAAAAGAAAGGAATACATAGCTAGATACATGGGAGATGCTCCTTCCCCAAGCTAGATGTTGTCATGGTCGATTTGAGTGAATGTTGAGTGATCCTTCTTAGAGCATGGTTTGTCGGCGGATGTCCTTCTCACCTATCAGTAAAATGAGACTACAACCGAGTGAAATTACTCTTGATCATTTGTACTATCTTGTAAAATACTCCAACAGGAATACCAAAAACTTGAGGCTTGGATTAGGAATAAGGGTTAGCGATCAGCCATACAAGAATTTATTCTTCTTATGAGTTTAGACAGATTTTCTAATGGCAAAAATTTTAGCAAGAGGTCTATTTGATATATTTTTTGGATTTTCTATTTTTATAATGCAGAAAGGAAATATGTATACATGATAATTTTTATTTTTATGCCACCATAGTGATTATTCCCACGGGCTTTTACACACTGTAGACCTACTCACATGGGGCTTAGGATTTTATAATGATGTAGTACTGGAATGTGGTAAAGGAACTTTTTTCTTTATTTTTCTTTTCTAATATGCAACAATGATGATATGCAATAAAGTAATCTTTTTATTTTTCTCTTTTCTCTAATGCAATGCTAATTCAGCAAAGTAAATATGCTAAAGTGAAAATAATTTAATGCAATGCTAGAAAGTAAACATGGATAACTGTTGACACTCCTTAGCATCACCTTAGTTACTAGGTTGTCATCCCCAGCAGCAATGCCAAGAGTGTGTAGGTAAGTATTAAATCGAACTCTTGAAATAAAATATATTGAATTATATAGGGAATCCGCAAGTGTACATATTAAATATCATTGTAGCATTTCACCGGGAAATATTCCAGGTATCGTTATTTATATTTTAGCTTAGGAAAGAGCTAAAGAATTAAGCTAGAGATGAACTTGCAAAATATGACTACTTATAAGAAATCAATGACACAATCACTTACTTTGGCAGGGGGTAAGCCACAATAAATAAATAATGAATTATAAGCTCAAAGGATAACACACTTAGAGATTAGAGATAGAATACTCATCATAAAGGTAGGTTGACAGGAGATTAGTCAAGAGATTGAAATCCTAGGTAGGTTCTAGTCTACTAAGTCTTTCATCTACTCTAGCACATACACCATCATTTATAGCACAATGACTCTTCATCTATGTATAAGGAACATTACTAAGGAAAATCAGGAACATAGCAAGACTTCCCATGTAATATTGTTCTACTTCACCTATCAACGAGGAGTGGACTATATAAGACTCAACGAGATTGTCACATCTGTGAACTACCACATGACCTAGCCAATAGGGTGCATTTGCAGGGCAACAACATCTAAGCACCATGCTTACATGTAATCTACCACTTAGCCCCCTCGAGGAAAGAGCTAAGCACTTTGCAAACATATACATAAACTCATTATCAATCATAACTATATCAAATATACTAATAGAGCAAACTAGGAACATAATAAATAGAAACATAATAATATTTAGAGTAAAGTCATAGAGAGATACAAGATAATACTAAACTTGATGACGATGATCCGAACTCCCAAGCACAATTGCTCAACTCTTCTTAAACCTAGCTAGCCTAAATCTATGTAGAAATTGAAGAATTAGAGTAGCTATTCTAATTCTCTGGTGGAGAGATGATCTCTGATCTCTGCTTCTATTGATGGCTTCCTCTAATCAATGAATTGCCCTAAACCCTAGGAGTCCTGACCTGTTTATATAGCCCTGGCAAATTAACCTTGGCCGTAGGATCAAACCAACTTAAACCAACGAAGAAGATTGATCCTCAAAGGTGATTTAGCACCGACGTAGAAGGGGAGGCTGACAGGAGGTCCCACCAGGGTGGGCGCCCTAGCCTCCAGGGTGGCCACCCTGGCCTGCTGCTAGGTGGGCCCCACCTTCAGGGGTTCGCCTTCTCATGTCTTCTAGATTGTTCTTTAATTGTCGTAGCCCGCAAATCTTCAATGTATACTGACATGTGACCCATCCTTTAGTCTTTTTCTAATTAATCCCTGTAAAAATAGACATTCACCAAAACTTGTGGAAATTTTCAGTTTAAACCCCTAAGTCTATGATGGTGATTATTTTATGCCCTTTTTAAACTCTTGTTGACTATTAAAAATAATAGTTATCTACCGTCAACAAGCTCCCCCAAGCTTAACCTTTGCGCGTCCCGAGCAAAATAGCTAATCCTAAAGATGGATCAGGAGTTGCATCAATGCCTTAATGCCTTAAAAGTACACATGCATTCAAATAAAAACTCTTCACCAAATAAAGTGGACTATCCTGACATTTCAAACTTACTCATGTTTCTACCAACCATGGGGATTTTACCTTTTCTTGAGTCATGAGCAATTGAAAGACAAAACAATTAAGTCAAGCACTATGTCTTAGGCTCTTTGCTCCACCTCTATTCTAGAGTTTTTCATAAATATTTCAAAATAAAACTCAGAGTTTCTTTTTGTATGAGCCTCTCCAATCTCTCAATATGTGGTATTTTTGGATCCTTACTGAGGCAACAAAAGTGTTATGCCTTTTCTCTTAAAATATGTAGTATTTGTGGTTCAAGCAGAAATTCTCTCTTTCTCTCACCCTACATCTAATAAAGCTTATATGGAGCTCATAGGTGTGGAGAAAACTTATACATACTTGCAATGCATATATTGTCTAATCAAACAATGGACCTAGAGGAACTTGTCATACAAATCAAATCAAGATGTGTATGTGTGTGGATGTAAATATGTGGTAATGGCTAAGATATGGTGGAGAAAATATAAGTGGTAGAAAGAATGGGTGAAAATCTAATCTTAGAAAGCTCCTTTACTTGAGGATAACTTCTCTGATTTTGAACTTTGAAAGATAGAGAGGACTTAGGCTGCATATATATATCTTTCTTTTTCTTTTGGACACTTGTCCTTCTCCTTTTTTCTTCTTCTCTTCTCTCTTTTTTTAACAACAGCCTAGCCTCAAATAATATTTTAGAGAGGAGTGACAATCAAAACTTGGAGCATTTATTTTGAGGTTTTTGGCTAGCACATAGGTATTGAAACAAGGATTTTGATGTTTACTCTTAGTGTAAGAGTAGAACAATTTTTTCCGGGTGTATCTGGACGAAAAGATGTGATTGCATACTTCTAGTGTAGAAGCAACATATATAGGTGGTGTGTACGTGATCTTAATTTTAACCGCATGATAAGCTCCTAAAGGTCAACAGAGCTTGACCAAACTCAATACAATTGCAAGCAGTAAACATGTGAAGGTTTCCTATTCTAATTATATATATGGCTATGGTAGGAATTTCACACTCTGTCACATAGGGAACTCATCATGTAGCATTTTTAACTTTTAAAAGTAAATCTCTAGAATTTAGTGTCACTAGGAACTTGATAAATAGCAGCTCAGACTACCTTATATCATGCCAGTCAATTACTTAGACTCATTTAAGCATATACTCCCACAGTTTAAAGTTTAGAGTAAATTTTCATGTCTACACAGTCGTGTCTAAAATTTGGGAGAATTCTATATTAAAAACTAGGTACTTGAAAGGAATTATAGCAGAGCAACTATTCATCATTTCCATCATGATTTTTCTTCAAGTTCTTTTTATTTTATTCTCACAATCTCAAACTAGTATTTAAAAACAAACCTTTGTACACACTCTTTTTATTTGGTTTTCATGTTTTGAAAGCACACTAAAAATAAGTAGGAAATATTTATTTGGGTTTTTTTTAATAAATAGAAACATAATAGGAAATGGTAAAGGAAAAGAATACATACCTAGATAGATGGGGGTGCTTTCCCCCAAGCTAAATGTTGTCGTGGTGGATCAGCCAAGACGGAAGTAGTGGAGGAGTGTCTCAAGGTTCTGGTTCTCACGTGCTTGCCCTTGATGCATCTGAGACAGAGTATGACTCGCCTCACCTTGCCATTGGCGCTGTTCTTCCAGCATCCCTCTTTGTGCAACTTGTTCCTCTTGTGTGGTGTGGAGGGAGTTGTTAGTGCACTGGTGAAATGCCAACTCTTCTTCATAGTGTTGCTGAGTGTACTGGAATCCAGCATCGGACATTCGTCCATGCTAAAAATCTTGCTATTGTGCGCCTGATGACGATGCTCCATATGGGTCAAATGAGTGTCTTGCATGAGTTTGACTATAAGGTCTATGCTGCCACTGTTCTTTATCTCCTTGGGGCCATCCACCTTCCTCTTGCTAGGGAGCTTGGTACCCCAATGGCGTCCTCAAAATGTAGGGTTCAGGTTGACACCAGCCAGTGTAGCTAGTGTGTGTCGGTCTTTCAGGATCGGGATCAGCACCGCGCCACTGTGTTTCTGGCTGATATGCCATTCTCGCTGAAGCAGCTCTTTGTGGTGCTCGAAGGTTTATAGGTGACACCTAAAAGTCAATCAACAAAGTTCTCATAGAATAGAGGCTCAGTTTTGGGTTAGGTAACCAGATCCTGCCTCGAGGATAAAGCATATACAATCCATCTCCTTCTCTTTTTAGTAGGTGTGCATGTCTAAAATGTTCATATCCAATGTATGGTCGAAACTTATTTATAAGAGATGCATTTTCCAATAGATTTAAACCAAAAGCTATACGGGTGACTAATGAAGTGCATCCAATAGAACCCTTCAAATTAGGTGTGGCTAACCAGTGTTCCACTAAAAGACGCACTAGCGAGACTCGTATCTTTTTAACAGCTGCATACATTAACTACAAGTCTCCCTCTCTAACTTTATGTGGGTCATCCCATGGAAAGAAAACAAAGCTCATCCATTTATGTAGGAATCGAAGTGTTGGATGCCCAATATCACTAACACAGGGTTGGAGAAAAATGTTATCGCCAGAAAATTCTCTCCAAAATTTATGTTTGTCAAAATCTTCTAAAGCTTGTTTCAAATCTAAAGCAATATCGGCTAGGAAATTTAGGAGGGTACTAAGGTCTCTCTAGCCCAAAGAAAGTTTTTGTCAGAAAAGCCTAAATGTTATCCCAGTTATAGTGGTTTGAAGGGTGCATAAGAACTCAATAGTTAATAGTTTGGACCCTTGCTCAGCTATATTCTAAAAAGATCCCACCCCACTAATGCGAATATAAGGTCAAGTTCAGAATCCATACTTGCCTCCTATATGAATTCGCTGTCAAGCATTGGAGTGTGGGTGAACTTTTTGTTCTTCAACTTCTTGTAGATGTTCTTCCCTCGTTCATTCTTTAGTCCGAGCTAGGATGCCTTGATGAGGATGTTCAGTGATGCTAAAGAAGATGCAGGTCCTTGATAGGCTGGAGGGTCAACACTCATCTCTGATGCTGCTCTTGATGAACTATGGGTTGAACGTCCTGACCCTTGATGAGTGAATGCCCCTTGGTAGACCTCAGAAGTCTATCCATCCTGCAAAATGTTGACAAAAACATAGCTCGTGGAAAAGGTTAGGAAAATAGTTAGTGGTTAGCCATCCAGGAGTCAGTCGTTCCAGGGGTTAGTCGTCTGAGAAAATGTTTTAGTTGGAATTCTGACAGAACCTCCCCCTAATTCTTTTTTAGTTGCTCAAACTCTATTTGGATAGCATCTCCACTAATTTTTATTGTGATCTTTCTAAATTATTGTAGCACTACTTTCCTTCCTCTCCTCTCTCAAGAACAAGATTACTCTCAGTCTCTTCTTACTCTCACTCCCTACTCACTTCTTGGTCTATACTAAAATTATGATCTCAAAATTAGAAATTTGAAGCTGCTATGGTTTTCTAGTGTGATTGTGATGAATGAGGGCAGAGGGAGAGAGGGTTTATATAGAGGAGGAGGTGCTAGGGTAGGCGCCCTGGTGGTGGGGGTGGCCACCCTACCCCTAGGCCCACTTGGGTTGAATTTGCTCCACTACCTCCCTTGCTTCGCCATTAAGTCAGATGAGTGCTCGTTCAGTGGATTTGGATGGTGTATGTTGGCAGAAGGTGGAGGTGAGTGGAAGTAGATGAAATAATATGATGTGATGGATGTGAGATGGAGTGTATGACATGTGGGCCCTGTAACAAAACCGACCAATTATATGAAATTAAGTAAGAAAATCACCCATCGGAGCAGACGATTTAGCAAACTTAAGCCCGTATAACCTGGTAGTCCATGAAATCACGAAGGATTTCAAACCAACTCACATACCAGCCAAGATCGTAATAAGTTTAGCGGTCACCATCACATATTACATAAAAGTTTGCATCACAGATACATCAGAGTTTAAACATAGTTATTACAAACCAAGTTCAAATAGAAAGTAGAGGAAGCATTTAGTTCAAATCCACACGCACTCACACGGAGTTCAAAATAAAGTGCTAGCTCATGATCATCTCCAACAAAAGCATTAGATGAGACGTAAGGAATAACCACTGCCATGGTCCTAAACATCACCCATCATAAGATAAAGGCAGTTGATACAGTAGCCGTAATACATCTGCCCATTTGCAATAAGTGGGAACAAAACCGTGAGTACGAGAAGGTACTCAGCTAGACTTACCCGACATAACCAAAAATAAAGTGACACCAAGGAATCATGAAGGGCTTTATAGTGGTGTAGCTAACTCATTTGCACAAAGGCAATTTTAGCATTTAAGAATCCTTTCCAAAAGCATTATATCAAGTTAATCATTATTAACCTGTTGGCTACATTTGCACCTACACTAGAGCAAGCATATAATTAAGCAATTACTGATAACCAATGATCATTAGCAACTTCCATAATGTCATATCCATTATAACCATCCAAGTGTTCCATCAACATTACTATGATAAAAGTAACTCAAGTCAAGTGTTCACTATCCAGTGAATGATAGCGATTCAAATCGATTATTAACCAGCTGGTAATTTATTCCTCACACAAACCTCACTTACCCGCTAAAGTGAGATATTGGTCACCGAGTCAACTATCTAGGTAAAGTCTCGAGTTTGCTAGGAACCACATGTACCCAGGGGCCGACTAACTGCCCTTTGGTTTTATCATCACGCCCCCGTGTCCTACCACACCTTCTCTGGTACAGTGCGCTGCGGGCAATCTACTTAGCCTGAATAATCTCCCAGTTTTGTGGTCGAAAGGTACTTTATCTGACCAGCTAAATATGAGGCATGCATTCAACATGACCCGAGGCCCAACAACGGTCGGTCCTTAATTGACACAGATGGAAATCACTATAGTCTGAAACCCTAAAAGTTTTTGTCCGTTCTCAACTTCAAATTAACACTTAGTTATCCAATGATGACATAATTATCCAAGTAGATCCAGGTAACCACCTATAGCTCGTAGGTGATAGGAAATCACCCGACTTCTACCGATCTAAGCAAGCTAAGCATTTACTCGACTGTGAATACCAGGGTAACAAGGGTAGGGTATAATAAGGGTATACAAGGTATAATGCAGCAACGACTGCAAACAACTCCTAAACATAATGCAATAGTTTAAGTAAAGCATTAATTAAATATTTGCAAACCAAGGGAGAAATGCTCTGGGGCTTGCCTCTCTCGAAGGAACTCGGGTGATGATCAGGGCACTCCTGAAGCTCTTCAACGTCCCCCTCGGCGGCCTCAGACACCTCCTGCTCGGGCACCTCGAGCTGCTCTTCCTGCTCCTCGAGAACTGCTACTAGGTCCTCCTCGTTTGATCTTGTATGATGCAGGTGCATAAGTGCAAATGGAATAGTGCATCGACAAAAAGATAATGACATGAAATGACCATGTGCCATGAAATATAGATGCATTAAGTTGCATATAATAAAAGAAATTCACACAACATATATATATATAGATAACATGGCAAAATATAGAACAGCGACCTATGCTACAGTACCAGCAAGTATAAATTACTTCAAAGATACACCAAAGATTTACTACTTCACTAATCATGCACAAACAAATCATAATTAAACCCTAATTAGAAGTAGAGTTGAACAACAACCCTTATTTTGAAGTTACAAAAAAATATAGAAAATTACAATAGTTTCCTGGTACCGAATATAGCATGCCACAAAAATTTCATTGCAATTGGATAAATAAAATAGCCTACACAAAAATGACAAACTATGGCATAATTATTAGCATGAAAATACTTTGTATTATAAAAGGTATCAAACAACAGATTTAGTATTTTTTCTATGTTCTACACCATAAATAATCATTGTACAAAAATTATCATGCCCATGTTTTATGCTTATTTTTCTCTCTATCAAAAATAACAAAAATCAGCCATAAATAGCACTTGAACTAGACATCAATATTTTTCTACATAACATGCATGATATATATTTTTCCTAGAAAGTACATCACACAAGAAGACAAACAAAACTAGAACCATATTTTTATGAGCAACATGTGATTTACCAAGCATTTCCTAAGAAAATAGCAATTACAAGAATTAAATAAAACCCTATACAAAAGTATCATAAAATTGACATGCAATATTTTTCTACTATAGATCTAGTGTCACACCCATTTATCGACCAAATGGAATGCATATCCTTATGTGCGCCCAGAGATCAATCACACATAAGTTCACAAATTATAACAGAAGTATCATCACAAATGTTATTACATCACGATATTTAAACACATAGTCTTAACACAAACATAGCGGAAGTATAAATAAAAATCTCTCGTGGTAGCTCCAGTCACAGGTACATTGACTGGTTGACAGCAAGACTAGTAATCTTCAGGGAAGTAGGCGTAGTAGTCACTATTACCTCCATCTGTTACCCATCCGGGATTTTTATCCAAGTAAAAGAAATAAACAAGCGTAAGTACATCTCGTACTCAACAAGTGTAACATGGGGTTCATGAGGCTCAAAAAGGCATATTCATTGGTTTATCAGCATGTAGCTTTTAGTTAGCATGATTTTAGCATAACAATAGCATCAAAATGTCTCAATATAAACATTAAACATATGATCCATGTGACATGATTAACGAATAGCAAAAACATAATCATAAACAATTATTCAACTATTCCATAAGGGTCCAAGGCCACTCGTAACCGTGAGCACGGCTGTTATAACAGTTTTACACTCTGCAGAGGTTGTACACTTTCACTGTGAGTCGTGTTACCCAAATGCCCGGGTTAATTACTCCCAAAACACTACCAAGGTGAGCAGGCAGGGTAAACACTATGAAGTCTTTCGAAGGTTCGTCTAACAAGTTAGGGTCATTAGATTTCACTCGGCAAACAGATGTAGAGCCCCCCTTCCTGATGGCACAGTAACACGCAGCCTATACACATGAGGACAGAGGCCGCACTATACCCGATTCGTCAAGCCATTCTTACGCCATAAAGGAATACCTCTAACAAGCTAGAAAAGGTCCTTCTATATGACTAAAGCCAGAGCCATATAGCCCCCACAGTTGTACTGTAAATCCCGGATTGTCGCTTATAGATGAGTCCTTATGGAGAGCAATTAGAGCATCAAAAATAACCCCATGCTCTTAAACAGTAATAAAATCATCTTTTAATGTTTATTGCATATTCCATTAGTCAAATTACATGATCATAGTCCATGTTTAAGCACTAGCCAAACTACTCAATGCAATTTAATAGGTACCAAGGTAAAGGATCAATCGCTAAGTCATCCTTAACAAGGAATAAATGCATAATGATATTATTTGCATAAGGTGAATAGGACAACAAGGATAATCCCATGCTATACTTGCCTTGCTCAAACTGGTCCTGAAGATCTTGATCGTAGTAAAGCTCTTGATCTCCAACGAATTTCTCACCGTCTATACTCGATCAACCATTATCAACAACACACATCCAGAGGCAATCATGCATTGACAAACAAGACTATAATTAGAACAATACACCAACAGTAAGAAAATAAAATAAAAAGTCTTTAAAATGAATCTACAACTTGCTAGGATCACACAGACGCGAAGATCACGAAAATCGGATCTAAAACGACAAAGTTATGAATTTCCAAAGATTTCCTATAGAAAAATAAATACTTTAATATAAACTTGAAAATAAATTATCTCAAACCTACTGTACAGTTCTATCATCATGTAGAGCTCGCAAATATGAATCTAACGCAATTTGAATGGATCAAATCGGAGTTAAAACGAAGATTCTACGGCTAAAACAATCTGAGTGGCAAAACTGTAAATATGAGAAAGCGTATTTTTCTTTTTCCGAAACGAATTACGTTTTCAACTAATCAAAACGTATTTTCCCGGTTTACGCTTTGGACCGCGGGTTAGATAATTGAAAACTCCAGGGGCTCTTTAACAAAAACACCAGCGAACCGTTATCTTCTAATATGAGCCGTTGGTTTTAGATCGGACGGTCCAGATCGATCGGGGGAGGAGACAGGCGGCGCTCCGGCCGGACTTCACCGAGACGTCGACTCGCGCGGCTGCGCCATGGCCGGAAAACTCCAAAACTCGCCACGGTGCACGAAATCGCGAAGCAAGAGTACCGTTCGGTAGATAACTTCAAGGCGAACTTACCCACGGCAAGATTGAGGCCAAGAACAAGGCGAGGGAGGCGTGCGGCTTGATATGGCGGCCGGTGGAGACGGTGCTTCGGATGTAGCCGCCCCGAGGCGATATAGCTGCGGTTTAGGGTGGGATGTGGAGCGGGGAGGGGCTACGGTCCCGTTTTTATAGTCCGGAGAGGTCGCTAACTAAGGAAAAGGCGAGATTCGAAGATCCAAATCGGATCGGGAGAGAGGGAAGGCGGCGTCAGCCGGAGGAAGAAGAAAGGAAGGCGAGAACGGGTCACTGACCGGTGGGACCCACGCGTCAGCGACTCAAGGTGAGACGCAGGCCGCGGCTCGGGCTCGGCCCATGCGGGCGAAGGGGGCGCGCGGGGAGAAGGAAAAAAAAAGAACTGGGCCGCGGCTAGCAGGCCGAGAAGATGGGCTGCGGGAGAGATGCGGCCCGGTAAGAAGGTAAATTCCTTTTCTTTTTCTTTTCCAATTTTTCAAATCCATTTTTCAAATGATTTTCAAATCAAATTTGAATTTGATTTAAACTACTCAATTCAAAACTCCAAATGCAGCAGCATGAATGCTCAATCATGTTTCTACCCTTATATTTGATTTTAAATTTATAAAATTATTCTTATTCTAAATTTTGCATGCTTCACAAAAATAAATGTAAAAATCATATTTTTCCTATTTTTCTTCTTTTCAAATTTTTAGGGTGTTACAATTCTACCCCCCTTAAGATGAATCTCGTCCCGAGATTCGACCGATGCTTACTCAAATAGCTGCGGGTAGGTTTTTCTCAAATCCTCTTCTCGTTCCCAAGTAGCCTCTTCTGCTGTGTACCGATTCCATTGTACTTTACACATTTTGATTGTTCTACTTCTTGTGACTCTGTCCGCAGTCTCTAAAATTTTAACCAGAAACTCTTCATATGTAAGATCCTCCTTAATAGTAAGTTCCTCTAATGAAATCTGCTCCTCTGGTACTCGTAAACATTTCTTCAATTGAGACACATGGAACACATCATGTACACCTGCCAAACTTTCAGGTAATTCCAACTGATATGCCACTTCACCACGTCTCTCTATAATCTTGAAAGGTCCAATATATCTTGGTGCCAATTTACCCTTCATGTTGAACCTTCTCACACTCCTCATTGGCGATACTTTCAAATATACATAATCCCCTACCTCAAAAATCAACTCCCTTCTGCGAGTATCAGCATAGCTTTTCTGTCTAGACTGTGCTATTTTTAAATTATCTCTAATCATTCTCACTTTCTTTTCAGCATCCTTTAATACATCAGGTCCATACACTTGACTCTCCCCTGTCTGATTCCAGAATAACGGGGTTCTACATTTTCGTCCATACAGTGCCTCAAACGGTGCCATTTGAAGACTCTTCTGATAACTATTGTTATAAGAGAACTCTGCATAAGGCAAACTCTTATCCCAACTAGTACCATATTGTAAAGCACAAGCTCTCAACATATCTTCCAATATCTGATTAATTCTCTCCGTTTGACCATCTGTCTGAGGATGATAAGCTGTACTAAAATTTAATTTGGTTCCCAATGATTCATGTATCTTTTGCCAATAATGAGATGTAAACTGAGTACCTCGATCAGACACAATCTTCTTAGGTACTCCATGTAGACTCACTATTCTTTCCATATACAATTCTGCCAACTTTGCACTGCTATATGTAGTCTTCACAGGCAGAAAATGAGCAACCTTAGTCAGACGATCCACTATCACCCAAATTGAATCATATCCTCTTTGAGTCCGTGGCAACCCAACTATAAAATCCATACCAACCTCTTCCCATTTCCACTCGGGTATCTGCATAGGCTGTAACAATCCTGCAGGTCTCTGATGTTCCGCTTTCACTCTTTGACAAGTATCACACAAAGCAACATACTCGGCAACATCTCTTTTTAAACCATACCACCAATATTTCTCTTTCAGATCCAAATACATCTTAGTACTCCCCGGATGTATGGAATAAGCTGACTCATGAGCTTCACGCAGAATTACCATTCTGATATCCTTATCTTCAGGCACACACAGCCTTTTTCCAAACCATAGCGTACCATTATCATCCTTACGGAATCCTGGAGATTTACCTTTCGCTATGTTTTCAGCTATCTCTCTCAACTTTTCATCCTTCTGCTGACCTTTACGGATTTCTTGCTCTAGAGTAGGCTCTAATACTAATTCCACTGCATTGATAGTAAATCCTAAGTTCAAATACTTGCACTCGGCACATAATTCCTTTGGCATAGACATTACTTGTATTTCATTTGCATAACTTTTTCTACTAAGAGCATCAGCAACAACGTTGGCCTTTCCTGGATGATAATGCACCTCTAGATCATAGTCTTTTATCAACTCCAACCATCTACGCTGCCTCAAGTTCAGATCCGTTTGAGTAAAGATATACCTTAAACTCTTGTGATCAGTGTATATATCACTCTTGTGTCCAATCAAATAATGTCTCCATATCTTTAATGCATGAACTACTACAGCTAATTCCAAATCATGAGTAGGGTAATTTAACTCATGCTTCCTCAACTGCCTCGATGCATATGCCACAACTCTACCTTCTTGCATCAGTACACATCCCAAACCCAATCGAGATGCATCACAATAAATAGAGAAAGGTTTACTCAGATCTGGCAAAACTAAGACGGGTGCAGTCGTCAATCTCTTCTTTAGCTCCTCAAAATTGGCCTGACACTTCTCGGACCACACAAACTTGGCATTCTTCTCCAATAATACAGTCATTGGTTTTGCAAGCTTTGAAAATCCCTCTATAAATCTTCTATAATAACCAGCTAATCCCAAGAAGCTACGGATCTCACTCACATTGATGGGTGGTTTCCAATTCAATACATCTTTTACCTTGCCAGGATCTACTGATATTCCTCCATTAGAGACAATGTGACCCAGAAAAGAAACTTCCTTCAACCAAAACTCACATTTACTCCTCTTTGCATATAGTTGATGTTCTCTGAGCTTCTGCAAGACCAACCTCAAATGTTCCGCATGTTCTTCCTCAGTCTTGGAAAATACTAGAATATCATCGATGAATACCACTACAAACTTATCCAGATATTCCATAAACACCTTATTCATTAAGTACATGAAGTATGCAGGGGCATTAGTTAAACCAAAAGACATCACTGTATACTCATACAACCCATACCGTGTGGTAAAAGCTGTCTTTGGTACATCACTAGCGCGAATCTTCAATTGATGATATCCAGAACGAAGATCAATCTTGGAAAATACACAAGCTCCTCTCAACTGATCAAACAGGTCATCAATCCTAGGCAATGGGTACTTGTTCTTAATAGTAACCTCATTAAGAGACCGATAATCTACACACATCCTCTGAGTTCCATCTTTCTTATCCACAAAAATCACTGGTGCTCCCCAAGGTGAAGAACTAGGACGAATAAAACCCTTATCCTGTAACTCCTTAATTTGTTTCTTAAGTTCTTCTAATTCATTTACTCCCATTCTATATGGACGCTTAGCTATAGGTGCAGTTCCAGGTAATAATTCAATAATAAATTCAATGTCACGGTCTGGTGGCATACCTGGCAATTCCTCTGGAAACACATCTGGAAACTCCTCCACAACTGGATCTTCCTTGTTGGCACCATCATTGAGCTGGTTCACTGTAGCAGTCTCTTGTTTGTGCACTTTTACTTCAACCCTGATTCTATCACCCTTTGGTGTTGTCAGTACAACTGATTTATCCTTACACTGAATCTCTGCTTGTTGTTGCATCATCCAATCCATTCCCAATATAAGATCAATCCCAGCTGTTCTCAATACTATCGGGCTAACTGTAAACTCTACCCCCCTTAAGTTGAGACTAATCGGAAGACAGCGATAAGATGCTGGCATGCTTCCACCAGGTGAGTTTACTAAGATAGGATTCTTCATGGCACATAAATGGATTCTATGTATTCTAACAAATGATTGCGATATGAAAGAATGAGATGCTCCAGAATCAAAAAGTACAGTGGCGGGAGTAGAGTGAACATCGAACGTACCAAGCATAACTTCTGGCTCCTCCACTGCAGTTTCCTGGGACAAGTGATTCACCCTTCCTGAGTTAGGTGCGGGCTTCTGGTGGCTGCTCTGTCTCTGGGGAGTCTGCTGGTTAAGCTTCTCCGGGCAATTGTAAGACAAGTGACCTTCTTTTCCACATCGGAAACACTTGTTGGGGGTATTAGGAACACTGGTCTTCATAGGAGTGTTATTGGAAGAACCCTGACGCTGTGCTTGATTCCCATTCTGCTGCGGTGGACGTTGGTTGCTATTCTGTGGCTGGAATGGGGGATGTTGCGGAAACTGTCCACGAAATGGGACCTGACCACGATTCCACTGTCCAGAGGGAGGCCTCTGCTGAGTATTCTGCTGAAAACCAGTACGCAGACGGGTGTTGCTATTAGAGGCTTGTCCCTGTAACCTCTTCCTCTTTGCATCCATTTCCTTGCGCTTGCTATCCACCACGATAGCGCGGTTTACAAGCGTCTGAAAATTAGGGTAGGTATTGGACATCAACTGCAACTGTAGTCCATCATATAATCCCTTCAAGAAGCGGCGCTGTTTATCATTGTCATTGGCCACCTCATGTGGAGCATATCGTGACAATTGAGCAAACTTGTCACGGTACTCAGCTACAGTCATTGACCCTTGGGTCAGGTTCCTGAATTCCTCCGCCTTCAACTCTATCATTCCTTCAGGTATATGGTAAGCCCTGAAGTTCTCCCTAAACTCCTGCCAGGTGACCGCAGGAGCATTGGCAGGACGACCATACTCATATGACTCCCACCAATCCTGAGCTTCTCCCTGAAGTTGCCCAGAAGCAAACAACACCTTCTGTCGGTCATCACATTGGGCAATCGTGAGTTGTTTCTCCACAGCACGAAGCCAATCATCGGCCTCCAAAGGATCAGCAGCATGTGTGAACACTGGGGGACGACCCTTCAAAAACTCACCACGCTTATCACGTGGTTGAGCCCCAGCAACTGGCTGATTTTGCTGATTTTGCACTAGTTGCTGCATCAACTGCGTCTGTACCGCCAACAGTTGCTCAATAGTTGGTGGCGGTGGTGGTGGTGGATTTGGGGGAATGTTTCCACGACCTCTGCCTCTTCCTTTTCCGGCCATCTGCCATCCATAAACATGCAAACTTTAAGAATTCCATGATTTCAACCACTTATAAGATTAAGAAGGAGATCTGAAAATTTTCTGGACGAGTAGCGTTGTTGACAGTTCAGTATTTCAATCATATCGCGAGTTACAGAAATCCAAAAGAGACGTGCCTTATATGGTTGGAAAGCTTATAAAATTATCCACAATTTCTATTCAGACCTCAAGATCAGATTCTGTCGTGAAGTCTATGAAAAATAAGGCGTAACAGAAACTGTTCCAGATTCCAGACTGTACAGAAACTTTAACTTGTAAAAATTATATCTCTCGAACCAGATCAGATAAAAAGGTGATTCCAGTGGCATTTGAAAGATGCTTGAGTCTAGTTTCTCTCATAAAAATTTCATAAATGTTGCACGAACCGTTTTTAAACTATATCCGAACCATTGAAGACTGCTCCAGAAAACAGCAAAGGCAGAAACGTGATAATATCAAACCCAACTATTATTCCTTGTCTATTAAACTTATTATTCTTAAGAATGGAACTTGTAGACATGCCTACAAGTCCCGACACTCAAACAAAGATCCAACTCACACTTAAGCATAATAATAAAGCAACTAGCACACCAAGATTCAAACCACACGACAGACTCGACTGACTCGACTGACTCAACTGACGTTACTAAGAACGTTCTTATTACATAAAGGACTCCTACTTCCTAAGGAAGTGGCTCATGCTCTAATGTCTCATAAATCTTGGACATGCCTTGGTTTGCTCGGAGCTCATCAATGGTTGCCTGGCACCTCTTGATAGTCTTCCCTTGTGCCTTCACCATCTCTTCTAACTGCAGCTTCCTATCCATCATATCATAGACAAAGTCCACCATCACCCGAGGTAGTGGCTCTAGCTGCACTGGATCTGTCATAGCCCATCCAAGTTCGGGGTGTGCACGAGGAAAGAAGCGATAAATGTCATGCTTCATAAGGTTAAAGCGAAGATAGCGTAGACCCATACATGCTTCAAAAGCAGCATCTTCAATGCTATCCTCTATAGTAGCTCGATGTCCCACGTGAGAGAACATCCTGTCCAGCTGATATGCTCCCTTGTCTTCCTTATGAGCAAAGATGCTTGCCCTTGCCTTCCAGTATGTGTCCTCCAGTGGATGAGTGTACTCCCAGCAGACGTACTCCACAGCTGGATGCCAATCAGCGAAGTAATCAGTGAGCATCCCCACCAGGCGAAGATGAGAGACAGCATTCCCTCCATTCCTGTGGTAGATCCTCACAGTCCATCCCATTGGAGCAGGTGGCATATCTTCAGGAGCTTCATATGATGGAGGCGGGGGTTGTACTCCTCCATTAGCTTCCTCTTCATCTTCTTCAATCTTGATGATTTCTGGATCTTCTTCAGGCTCTTCCTGAGGAGGTGCTGGTGCTTGGACTGGTGTCACAGGAGTCTGCTCCTGTTCCTGAGGTTCTAGCTCTTGTGGCTCTTCAGTTACATGCAGAGCACGAGGTGGGTAGTATCCTCCAGAGCTAATGCGGGCAGTCTTACGGTCACGGGCCATCTACAGAATTTTTAGATGAAGTTAGAATAGAGGCAAAATTTCGTAATAGAATGTGACATAAGAAGCATAAAAATTTATCAAATAACAAGAGCAAGATAGTGAGCATAAAAATAGTGTAAAGATGATACTAAATCGACCATTCTTAGCTAGGCTTGCGTCCTACAGTCAACAAGAGCTTTGATACCAATTTGTCACACCCATTTATCGACCAAATGGAATGCATATCCTTATGTGCGCCCAGAGATCAATCACACATAAGTTCACAAATTATAACAGAAGTATCATCACAAATGTTATTACATCACGATATTTAAACACATAGTCTTAACACAAACATAGCGGAAGTATAAATAAAAATCTCTCGTGGTAGCTCCAGTCACAGGTACATTGACTGGTTGACAGCAAGACTAGTAATCTTCAGGGAAGTAGGCGTAGTAGTCACTATTACCTCCATCTGTTACCCATCCGGGATTTTTATCCAAGTAAAAGAAATAAACAAGCGTAAGTACATCTCGTACTCAACAAGTGTAACATGGGGTTCATGAGGCTCAAAAAGGCATATTCATTGGTTTATCAGCATGTAGCTTTTAGTTAGCATGATTTTAGCATAACAATAGCATCAAAATGTCTCAATATAAACATTAAACATATGATCCATGTGACATGATTAACGAATAGCAAAAACATAATCATAAACAATTATTCAACTATTCCATAAGGGTCCAAGGCCACTCGTAACCGTGAGCACGGCTGTTATAACAGTTTTACACTCTGCAGAGGTTGTACACTTTCACTGTGAGTCGTGTTACCCAAATGCCCGGGTTAATTACTCCCAAAACACTACCAAGGTGAGCAGGCAGGGTAAACACTATGAAGTCTTTCGAAGGTTCGTCTAACAAGTTAGGGTCATTAGATTTCACTCGGCAAACAGATGTAGAGCCCCCCTTCCTGATGGCACAATAACACGCAGCCTATACACATGAGGACAGAGGCCGCACTATACCCGATTCGTCAAGCCATTCTTACGCCATAAAGGAATACCTCTAACAAGCTAGAAAAGGTCCTTCTATATGACTAAAGCCAGAGCCATATAGCCCCCACAGTTGTACTGTAAATCCCGGATTGTCGCTTATAGATGAGTCCTTATGGAGAGCAATTAGAGCATCAAAAATAACCCCATGCTCTTAAACAGTAATAAAATCATCTTTTAATGTTTATTGCATATTCCATTAGTCAAATTACATGATCATAGTCCATGTTTAAGCACTAGCCAAACTACTCAATGCAATTTAATAGGTACCAAGGTAAAGGATCAATCGCTAAGTCATCCTTAACAAGGAATAAATGCATAATGATATTATTTGCATAAGGTGAATAGGACAACAAGGATAATCCCATGCTATACTTGCCTTGCTCAAACTGGTCCTGAAGATCTTGATCGTAGTAAAGCTCTTGATCTCCAACGAATTTCTCACCGTCTATACTCGATCAACCATTATCAACAACACACATCCAGAGGCAATCATGCATTGACAAACAAGACTATAATTAGAACAATACACCAACAGTAAGAAAATAAAATAAAAAGTCTTTAAAATGAATCTACAACTTGCTAGGATCACACAGACGCGAAGATCACGAAAATCGGATCTAAAACGACAAAGTTATGAATTTCCAAAGATTTCCTATAGAAAAATAAATACTTTAATATAAACTTGAAAATAAATTATCTCAAACCTACTGTACAGTTCTATCATCATGTAGAGCTCGCAAATATGAATCTAACGCAATTTGAATGGATCAAATCGGAGTTAAAACGAAGATTCTACGGCTAAAACAATCTGAGTGGCAAAACTGTAAATATGAGAAAGCGTATTTTTCTTTTTCCGAAACGAATTACGTTTTCAACTAATCAAAACGTATTTTCCCGGTTTACGCTTTGGACCGCGGGTTAGATAATTGAAAACTCCAGGGGCTCTTTAACAAAAACACCAGCGAACCGTTATCTTCTAATATGAGCCGTTGGTTTTAGATCGGACGGTCCAGATCGATCGGGGGAGGAGACAGGCGGCGCTCCGGCCGGACTTCACCGAGACGTCGACTCGCGCGGCTGCGCCATGGCCGGAAAACTCCAAAACTCGCCACGGTGCACGAAATCGCGAAGCAAGAGTACCGTTCGGTAGATAACTTCAAGGCGAACTTACCCACGGCAAGATTGAGGCCAAGAACAAGGCGAGGGAGGCGTGCGGCTTGATATGGCGGCCGGTGGAGACGGTGCTTCGGATGTAGCCGCCCCGAGGCGATATAGCTGCGGTTTAGGGTGGGATGTGGAGCGGGGAGGGGCTACGGTCCCGTTTTTATAGTCCGGAGAGGTCGCTAACTAAGGAAAAGGCGAGATTCGAAGATCCAAATCGGATCGGGAGAGAGGGAAGGCGGCGTCAGCCGGAGGAAGAAGAAAGGAAGGCGAGAACGGGTCACTGACCGGTGGGACCCACGCGTCAGCGACTCAAGGTGAGACGCAGGCCGCGGCTCGGGCTCGGCCCATGCGGGCGAAGGGGGCGCGCGGGGAGAAGGAAAAAAAAAGAACTGGGCCGCGGCTAGCAGGCCGAGAAGATGGGCTGCGGGAGAGATGCGGCCCGGTAAGAAGGTAAATTCCTTTTCTTTTTCTTTTCCAATTTTTCAAATCCATTTTTCAAATGATTTTCAAATCAAATTTGAATTTGATTTAAACTACTCAATTCAAAACTCCAAATGCAGCAGCATGAATGCTCAATCATGTTTCTACCCTTATATTTGATTTTAAATTTATAAAATTATTCTTATTCTAAATTTTGCATGCTTCACAAAAATAAATGTAAAAATCATATTTTTCCTATTTTTCTTCTTTTCAAATTTTTAGGGTGTTACATCTAGTGCTAAACAACATTACAAAATTTAGTTCACTTGATTTGGAGCAAAAATGAGCACAAAACCATTTTCCAAATCATTTCTTTGCTTAATTAATAAAAGAAAAATAGAAATGAAATCTCCTATCTCAACTGGGCCAGTCCAAGGAAGCCAACCAGCCCATGGCTGCTTTCGGCCTTAGCCAAAAGGGACAAAGACGGGTGAGATGGCCCGGCTCGGGTTTGGCCTCCTGGCCCAAGGCCGAAGTTGGCTCAACCGGGGGAACCGAGAGGGGAGGCGGCCACGCCGGCGCTCATGGCGGGCGCAGCGGTGTTGCTTGCCGTCGGCGGGCCTAGCCAGGCACGGTGAGTGCGAGGAAGTGCAAAAGAGCTTCGTGGAGGTGATGGTGACCTGCTGCGCGCAAGAAAGAGGAAGGAGGGGCGGAGCAGGTAAGTCGGCACGGTCGCGGACTCCGGCGAGCTCCGACGGGCACCAACGTGCCATGCATGACCATTCCAGCCCTCACCTTGGTGAAGCAGCAGTACCGAGAGGTGTGTTATGTTAAGGCGGGGCTCGTGCGAGAGCTTGTGGAGCTCAGGCGAGAGCAAGATGGCGCAGGCGAGCTTGGCGGCGGCAGCAACGAAGCGGCGGCCACGCAATGGCGAGCAGAAGAACCGCTCGGGTTGCTACGGTGGAGTGAAGGAAAAGAGGGGGAGGCAGGGGGAAGCAGAGCATCCTAGATGGCTTTGAAGGTAGGCGCGCGCGGATGCAGGGGCCACGGACGACCAGGTGCCACCGGCGAGCGGCGCATGGCGGCCATGGGGCGCGCTGCTCCTGCCGTGGTCGGGACGCGGCGCTGGCGCGCGAGCGGGAGGGGGAAGAAGGCAGAGCTGAGCGGGCGGGGCAGCTTTGGGCAGTGGGCTGAATGGGAGGCACCGGCCCACAAGGTGAGGAGAGCCCCTATTTTTTAAAATTTTGTTTTTCAAATAAATTTCAAACAGCAGCTTCAATTCAAATTTTGAGCAAGTAAATGACATTTTCTAGAAATGACCCAAAAATGAAAGTTGCTTAGAATTTCATCCTCTACAACTTTTATTAAGGGACCAACTCAAAATTCTGCATAGATTTTGAACTGGAAATACAAAGCTAAATAATAATGGTTTTTGACCATTTTTAGAATATTTTTGGAAGCAAAATTTGACAAAACTCTGAATACCAAAGTTGCTCCAAAAATCATGGTGAACCATTGTAAGTTAATTAGTTAAGTAAACAAGCATGTTTAACACTAATACAAGCAAGACCAAGGCATAGAATTAATTAAACAAAACCTATGCAACAAGCATATTTCAAGTCCATGTTTCACTATATTTGAAGCTATGAAAATGGATGCTTGATGATGCATTATGCCCATGATTGCAACGCCTAAATGCATGAGTAACACCGGGGTGTTACGACCCTCCCCCCTTATAAAAATTTCATCCCAAGATTTTGAGTTATGAACCATTTGTCATAAAAATCTTCATAAGCTTTTGTAGATATTCTCCCATTTCCCAAGTTGCATCACCCTCATCATGATGACTCCACTGTATCTTGTAGGTTTTCACCACACTATTTTGAGTGGCATGCTCTTTGGTGTCCAAAACTTGGACCAGTTGCTCACGGTATACCAAATCTGACTTGAGCTTTATGCCTTGAGGTTCTATTCTTTCTTCCGGAACACACAAATATTTCTTTAACTAGGATACATGGAACACTAGAAATACAACACTCATTGCTTCAGGTAATTCCAACTTGTAGGCTACTAGACCTCTCTTTTCCAAGATCTTGTACGGTCCCACAAATCTATCGGTAAGCTTTCTTCGGACTCCAAACCGTTTCTTCTTCATTGGCGTGACTTTTAGATACACATAGTCACCAACTTCAAACACAAGCGGTCTCCTTCTCCTATCCGCATAACTCTTCTGACGTGATTGGGCTGCTTTCATATTTTGTTGAATAATATGAACTTTCTTTTCGACCTCTTCTACAAAGTCAATACCATAATATCTCCTTTCTCCTGGCTCGATCCAATTCAGTGGTGTCCTGCATTTTCTGCCATACAAAGCTTCAAATGGGGCCATCTTGATACTTTCTTGATAACTGTTATTGTAAGCAAACTTAGTTAAGGTTAACCATGATTCCCATGAACCCTTGGAAGATAAACACAGGCTCTTAACATATCCTCTAAAATAGCATTAACTCGTTCAGTCTAACCATCTGTTTGGGGGTGATAAGCAGTACTACGGATCAAACTAGTACCTAGACCTTTGTGCAAATATTCCCAAAAGTGAGCGGTGAACTGTGGTCCTCTATCAGACACTATAGTCTTCGGTATACCATGCAATCTCACAATTTCTGCAATGTATTTTTTGGCATACTGTGGTGGTCAGAACTCAGTCTTGACAGGTAGAAAGTGAGCTGATTTGGTAAGACGATCCACAATTACCCAAATCGAATCATGTCCTTTCTGAGTAGTGGGCAAACTTGAGATGAAATCCATACTTATATCATCCTATTTCCAACTAGGTACGGACAAGGGTTGCAACAAACTAGCAGGTTTCATATGAATAGCTTTCACTCTACAATAGGTGTCACATCTCTTTCTTCATCTTTGTCCACCAATAGCGAGGTCTCAGTTCTTGGTACATCTTACTGCTTCCAGGATGGATGGATAGCTTAAAAAGGTGAGCTTCATCCATGAGTTTATTCTTAAGCTCTCAATCCTTGGGTACTACAAGACGGTCATCAAACCACAACATGCCTTGTTCATCCACTCTAAAATGCTTAGATGGCTCTTCTTTAATTTTCTCTTTGATGTGTAATATCACTTTGTCTGTTTTGGCCTTCTATTATCTTACTCTCCAAAGAGTAATTGATCTGAATACTATGTAACACAACAGGGTGTATCAAATTGAACCCATCTTCAAGCAATGGTTGTGCATTCAGGCAATGCGACTTCCTACTCAAAGCATCTACCACTACATTGGCTTTTCTAGGATGATACTGCACATTCAAATTGTAATTTTGGATTAATTCTAACCATCTTCTCTATCTCATGTTCTGTTCTGGTTGGGTAAAGATATACTTGAGACTCTTGTGATCTGTGAAAATATTGCACACATTACCAAGCAGATAATGTCTCCAAATTTTTAGTGCATGTACAACCGCAACAAGCTCAAGATAATGTGTTGGATAGTTGGCCTCGTGCTTTCTCAACTAACGCGAGGCATAATCAATGACTCTTCCTTCTTGCATAAGAACACAACCCAATCCAGTTTTTGATGCGTCGCAGAACACATCAAAAGGTTTCTCTAGGTCTGGCTGTGCTAGAACAGGAGCAGTGGTTAATAGTTTTTGCAAGGTGTGGAAAGCTGCCTCACACTCCTCTGTCCAAACAAACTTGTGATCTTTATGTAGCAGACTTGTCATTGGCTTGGCAATCTTCGAGAAATCTGGTATGAAATGGCGATAGTAACCAGCTAATCCTAAGAAACTTCTAACTTCAGGAATTGTGGTTGGTGCCTTCTAATCCATGACATCTTGCATCTTACTTGGATCTACTGAAACTCCATTTTCTGACAGAATGTGAGCAAGAAAAGGAACTTTCTTCAACCCAAATTCGCACTTGCTAAACTTGGCATACAACTTATGCTCTCTAAGTCAAGTCAAGATGATTCTCAGATGTTCTTCATGATCCTTCCTGTTCTCTGAGTACATCAGAATATCATCAATGAACACAACCACAAACTTATCCAATTCTGGCATGAAAACTATATTCATCAGAAACATAAAGTATGTAGGAGCATTTGTCAAGCCAAAGAATATGACAAGATACTCGTACAACCCATATCTGGTGGAAAATGCGGTTTTTGGTATATCTTATAGCCTGATCTTGATCTGATGGTAACCGGATCTTAAATCTATCTTAGAGAACACTTTGGCCTTAGCTAACTAGTCAAACAGAACATTAATGTGAGGCAAAGGATACTTATTCTTGATGGTTACAGCATTAAGTGGCCTATAGTCCACGCACATTCTCAAAGTGCCCTCTTTCTTCTTCTTTACAAACAAGGTGGGACATCCTCACTCAGACTTGCTTGGTTGGATAAACCCCTTTTTTAACAATTCCTCTAGTTGTTTCTTCAGCTCAGCTAATTCATCCAGAGGCATCCGATAAGGTCTCCTCAAAATTGGAGTTGTCCCCGAAACTAACTCAATTCCAAACTCAATATCCGTATCTGGTGGAAGACCAGGTAACTTATTTGGGAACACATCCAGAAACTCACACACTACCGGAATCTAGTGAATAGGAGTAACTTTAGTAACACATGTCACACTTACAAGGTCCGTTCTTTGAGGCAATGGTACTTGGAAAGTACCCTCACCCTAGGAATCCTTAAGGTTAAGCACTCGACTCCTTGTATATATGACTGCTCCCTAATCTTTCATCTAATTCATCCCTATAATGATATCCAAAACTAGTCCAAGCATAACTATCAAGTTCACTCTACACTTTCTATTACCTAATTCAAGGGTTGCCCCTCGAACCATCTGATTGGTCAAAACGTCAGCCCCGGCTAAACTTATATGGTAGCCATAACCTAGTTATATGCATGGTTGATTATACTTTCGTGCAAATGCTTGACTCATAAAAGAATGCGATGATCCAGAATCAAATAGAACAAATGCATGGTGTTGGTTAATAGGAAACTTATCAGCGGTCACGGGCTCTCCCTCAGGAATCTCATCAACAATGGTCTTGTGCACACGAGCCGGATAGGTTTGTTGCTTCTTGCTGGGTGGATAAGCATAGAACCTTAAAAAGTGACCGGGTTGATCACAATTGTAGCATGGTCCCTTCACTGTACCAGCAGATCCCACAGCTCCCTTAGAGCTGCCCTGTCCCGTAGTTGCGGCTGTCTTGGCTAGCTCACTACCATCTTATAAGGCTTTTGTGGTCCCTTGTAGTTCTGAGCTCTCTGCTATGGTGGCCTGAACCTTGCACTAGGTGTGGGCAGAGGATAAGCAGAATGATTAGCCATGGGGACTTTTGGCTGTGATGGACCTGACTCAAAGGCCCTTTTGCGAGTCTTGGATGCAATATACACATTGTTATTCTTCTCTTATTTTAGGCAATCACTGATGAAGTCATTGAATCTGGTGCTGGTATTGGTACCCACATGCTTCACCATCTTTGGATTCAGTCCTCTCTTGAAACTAGCAATTTTCTTAGCATCTATGTCAACCATGTCAGGAGCATAACGACACAAGTTGTTGAAAAGCATGTAAATATTGAGTCACGGTTTTGGTGCCTTGATTCAATGCTAAGAACTCTCCCAACTTCATCTCGGTCAGCCCTGGTGGAATATAAACTCCATGAAAGGCCTCAATGAACTCTCTCCATGAAATTTGGACATTCAGAGGAAAGGTGGTGCGATGATGCTTCCACCACATTCCAGCCTATCCTTGTAACTGATGTGCAGCATATTCAGTTTTCATTACTTCAGTTAGCCTCAATACACAGAACTTATCTTTCATGGTGTTGATCCATTCTTCAACATTAAGTGGTTCTGCCGCTTCCTTGAATATTGGCGGTCTGGTGTCCATGAAATCCTTAAAGTTGCAATACTGATTCACCCCATTGCCACCAGCCTGGTTGTTACTGCATTGAACATTGTTGGCAATAGTAAGCAGAAAATCCTTCATGTTTTTCTGAGATTGTTCCGTATTACGCTTACTTCTGTGAAACTGTGCAATGAACATCTCTGGAGTGAGCGGGGGAGGAGGTGGCAGATGCGGTTCATGGCAGGGCTCATTGTTGTTGACGCTGTTTCCACCACTACCACCTGCCCTAGCACCGTTACCACCTGTCTCAGCGGCCTCATACGTGGTACGATGAGTGTTTGACATCTACATAGTTCAGCAACAAGTAATTATTGAGCAAAGCTATAATAATTGCTAGTGAATGAAAGATTATGCCATACTGAATTTACTAGAGAGAATAAATTCATATAATAAAAGAGAGGCACAATAATCACATCACAATTAAAACAACATCGCTAATTAGATTACTTAAGCGCAACACATCATATCCACACAACCAAATTGAAAGCATACATACATTGGACTTTTATGCGTTCGAATATCGCATTACCAACCAAGTTCCAACATCATACCAAGTCTTAGAAGTTCAAATCGGGATACATCAAGTTACATGCAGACAAAAGAAAGGTCATCACGATAGGACCTAATTACTAGTGCAAGGCAACTAGCCTACTCCTCAGGGTCGTCGTCGGGGTTGGAGACATCGCCATCGCCACTAGGTGAAGCTGTAGGCTCGTCCTTGTCATCGTCGTCAATGTCCATGCCAGCGGTGTCTGGAGGAGCATATGGGCCAACCCCGTTATAGAGTGCGTGAAACTCCTTGTGCAACTTGATGTTGTACTCCTCTAGCTCATCGACCCTCTGCCTCAAAAGGTCCCTCTCGTCCCAGGCTTCATTCCTCTCCTGAACCAACTACTCACTCATGCGGTTTGCATTGCTGTTGGCCTGAGTGAACGTATGCACTCGCTACATAGCACCATCACCTCTCTCTATAGCCTAGTCCTGCTGCAAGGTCATATCAGCCAACTGCTCCTGCAGACTTGCTATCACATGTGCCTGCTTCTTCTTCTGCTTCCTTGCCTTGAGCTTATCATCACCACGCAAGCCAGTCAAAGTCCAATAAGTGCACTCAAGACCCTCATAATCTCTAATAGCTGTGAACATAGCACTCATGGCATGGTTGTCACTCGCCTGTCCCTCCTTCGGACCTCTGACTAGGGCACTTCCCTGAGGCTAAACCCAAATAGGATCACGAGGATTGTCCCTAGGAAAAGTACCAGCTAGTGCTGCTGTAAGCTCATTAGGAAATCTGCTCATAATGTCTCTGATGACATGGAAAGCTGCTCCCTCTACACCCTCGATAGGAGTGTGACCCTCAAACTCCAAGTGTCAGCCATCCCATTCTAGAGCATTACCAAGAGCAGGAACTGTGATCTCAACCACTACAATTCCATCCTCTGCCAACTGACTCTCACTCCAAGAGTACACCAGCTCCTGACCCTCTAGGTACCCCACATTATGGAGCACTCTCCAAAGCAAGGTTAGCATGCCAAACTCGCTCAAGAAGGTGTCCATGCTGCAGTGCTCCCTCAGGGCCAACTGGTGTTGAGGTGCTCTTCCTCCAGTGGACTTATGGGTAGTCTGCTTCATGCAGGCCATCTATAGCAAGAGTTTTATTACCCCATGAGAACATATTTTAAGTGATACAATTTTTATCAAAATGAGATAATCAATTTATAAGGGAAGGAATGAATGACATGAATGAAATGCACAAGCAACATCATGTATGCATATTTCGTACATTCTCACAAACTTATGAAATAAATAATTTCTAGCGATATATTTGGTGGCATACAACGATCTCTCATATACGTAACTAATACGTTCTACACGATAACGCTATTATGTACCTACCAAAGATTCATTTCAGCCTAATTCCCAAAGAATGCATGAAAACAGTAAATTTATTTACACGCTCTACAAGCATCCCCGGATACACATACAACGGTAGTAACTACCTGAACCATCATCCTATTGATGGCATCGCCTCAATGGATGGAACAATCCACACATGAGATACCTTTGTAAAACATGCATAGAACATGTAAATACTCCAGCATCATATAAGCATTCTCCCTAGATCGGCAGTGTCTCCGATCATGCTCTCACAACTCACACTTACCGAGGCATAGAGGCAATTGATCCATACACTACCACTCAAGCGAATGACACTCATACAATAGCACGCTATATGAGCAATGAAATAGAAATGTGAAGCAAGAACCCCAAGTTAGTACTTAAATAAGCCACCTAGAGTCGTTAACTGGGCATAAAGGATATGACCACTAGCACACTCTTTAGTTTTGAAATCACATTTTTCAAACACCTTTTTGTCTTAAATATACTTGTGAACAATAACATGCTAAACCATGCTATGATGTTAGTTGTAACATAACCGACCAATTATACAAAATTAAGTAAGAAAATCACCCACCGAAGCAGACGATTTAGCAAACTTAAGCCCGTATAACCCGGTTGTCGGCGTTCGGTCCCGCGGGGGTCCTAAGCCAACGAGTGAGTGCTGCGTGTCCCTAATCTAGTTGGTGATGCAAGGAGAATATATGGGGATTTATCCTGGTTCGGGCCAGAGAAGGCCCTACATCCAGCGGGGAGGGGGGGTATTGTATTTCCTTGCACCAAAGTGCTTGCATAGGGGTTACAAGCTGTGAGAGAGGGAACCGAGCCCGGGTCTCAAAGGGAAAGTGAGAGTACAAGGAGATTGCTTGAGATGTTGATCTGTGGGTGGTGTGCCTTTGCTCGTTTGAGCGTGGCTTCTGGCTTGCGTCTTGCCTTGTCCGTTCATTTGTCGCCCCCCTCTTGTAGAGCCCTGGCCTACCCTTTTATAGGGTAAGAGGAGGCCGGGACGCCGGGGTGCCTTGAGGTGAAGTTTTGTCGATCCCTATGGAGGTGGCTGTAGCGACGTGCCCCAGGAATGGCCGACCACCCCTGGACACCATGGTGACGTAGAGGATGAGACGGTGAAAAGACCCTGAGTCCTGTGCCACGTTAGCCTTTCCTCCCTGCTGACCGGCGGTGGGTCGAGGCTGGGTCGAGGCCGGGTCGAGGACGAGCGGATAAGGCCGAATCCCCGAGATCGTGGGGTATGGACCTTATCGTATCCTCCCTAGAGGGTGACTAGTGGCAAAATAGTGTGCGGTATGGTGTGCATAGTGACAGGTTTTCACCTCCCATCTCGGGATGGGTGGTAAAAAGTGAGACCTGACACCGGCATTGCTTCCATGTCAGTCACGGCTGTAGCCATGACGGTAGGAGGTAGTAGGTAGTCGTATTAAATACTCTGACTTTTGTCTTGGAGTAGGTGGATAGAATGGGTCGAGTGTTCCAACCCAGGGTCGTGCGAGTCAGAGATTGCCGATAGTCAAGATGCCTTGTCGAACGAGCTTCATATGAGTCGGGACGTGGTCGAGGTGTCCCGTCGAGGGTGCCTCGTACGAGTCAGAATGTAGTCGAGGCGTCCCGTCGAGTTGGCCTCGTGCGAGTTGGAACATAGTCGAGGCGTCCCGTCGAGCTAGCCTCATGCGAGTCGAAATGTAGTCGAGGCGTCCCGTCGAGCTGGCCTTGTGCGAGTCGGAACGCTGTTGAGGTGTCTCATGCGCTATCTTTGGCTCGTCTCGTTTGCGAGTAGCATTTTGTTTTTCTTAATTGTTGATTGTGGGTACCCCTAGTTTGTAGGTACCGACAGTAGCCCCCGAGCCTTTGGGTGAGTGTGGGTCACTCTCTCAGAGGCTCAGTGGTTCATGAACTGGAGTCATAGCGTTGTAACTTTTTCCAGTGGGGGCACGTGAGCGCACCCGCTGGGTGTAGCCCCCGAGGCCTCGGTGGAGTATTTGGACTCCTCCGAGGTCTTTTACACACTCTATTGAGGAACAGTCTCATATCGTGGCATGTTCTGTATTTTTTTGTTCGAGGTTTGGTTTTTTGCAGTCGAGCCCCCGAGCCTCGTGCGCGTGAGGTCAATCAGAGTCTTGACCGTCTTTTATCGTTCGACCCTCACGCTCCCTTTTTAGAAAAAAGGAGGAGGGGTGGGGAACGTCGTACTACCCTCGTTTGGGCGAGTTTTGACGGCCTTCGGTGAGCTATTAACGGGGAATTCGAGTGTGAGCCCATGCTCCATTCGATAGGAGTCAGCTAGTGGCCACGGAGGCGCTCTCAAGAATGCCAAAGAGTAGTCGTGTGGATCTCGATTCCTTGCGATGGGATTCAAGGGCTCGATGCCTCCCTCCGAGGGGATTCCTCCATCGACCTTCTCTTTTAGCCTTGAATACGTCTTGGGGTGCCTCGAGAGTGTGGCTCGAGCCCTGGCCTTGTATGGGTGCATCCCTAGTCATCCCTGACTCTGTTACTCGAGGGCAGCTGTCGAACCCTGGTCGAGGGCCAGCTTTCGATCCCTCGAGATTCATATCGGGCTCGAAGCCCGTTACCCATGCGTCTGGGAATATTCATCCATGGATCCTTCTCCTACCTATTTTGGGCACGTCTTTTTAGGAGGGGAAGCGAGATTGGCATGGTGCAACGGTGTCCAGCGTCGCCGTCGCTTTTTCTTGTCTACGTAGTTTTCCGACAACAATGGCAGGCAAGAACCAGCTCCTCCCCACCGATGCTTGGGCCAACTCCTCGGTAACGGAGAGGAGGCTGGAAGAGCTGGTCCGCGATGGGCTTTTGTGGCCGAAGACGAGTCGGACCTAGCTGGAGTGGAGTGCGCCGCCGTCTAACCACCGGGAACTGGCGCCCCCAGAAGGATACGTGGTGAGCTTCACATGCTTCCATGAGAGGGGGTTCGGCGTGCCGGCCAACCCCTTCATGCAGGCGCTCCTCCACTACTACAAGGTCGAGCTGCACCACCTCACCCCCAACACCATCTTGCAGGCCACCATTTTCGCGGTGGTCTATGAGGGATACCTAGGGATGGAGCCATAGTGGAATCTGTGGCTCCACCTCTTCAGGACGGAGCTTTTTGCCAAGAAGGCAGGAGAGCAAGGGGCATGGCACACGATGCACACGGGGAGCTGCGTCCTCCAAGTTCGGTCTCGTCGAGGCGACCAGTACATCTCAGCGCAGTTGATCTCCTCGAACAGCGGCTGGCACGACGGCTAGTTCTACCTCCGTAATGATGGCGACCAGCTTCCGAGGTATTCCGACCGGGTGCTGGTCGCTTGAGAGGAGAACTGGGGTACATCATCATTGAAGACAAGAAGCCAAAGCTGGAGCCGCTGCTCGACGCACTATGGAGGCTCCGTCAGCGTGGACTGACGGTGGGGATGGTGGCCACGGTGTTTCATCGCCGGAGGGTGATGCCGCTGACGCAGCATCGGCTCTGAGGCACCGTTGGAGGGGAGCACGATGTCGCACGAGTCCCTCCCCCTCGACGATGTCGCTCGACGTGCGCGACGAATGGTGGGGAGCTTCCGGCAGGAGGATATCGACCAGGTTCCGATGCGTCCCACCTAGGGATTCGAGCCCCTGGTAAGTGTCATCCTTGTGTTCTTGAGATATTTTGCTTCCAGATTCCTTCCAGTAACTTGGTCGAGGTTCGTGTACAGGATCTATCGGCGGTTAAGGAAACACGGCCACCGCTTCTGGAAGATTGGGTCACTCAGGAGGCTCGATGCCTCTCGGCGGCCCAAAAGAAAGAGGAGAAAGACGCCGCCAAGAAGCATCAAGTCCGCAAGGCCTAGGAGCAGGAGGTGCTGAAGAAGCATCGACGTCAACAGAGCCTCGATGGGCTCTCGCTTGAGGAGTCTCCCTTCGAGACAGTCTCGGGGGAGAATGATGATGACGGTGACGACGATGACGCCTTGTCGTGGTACGACGCCATGACTTGTTTGGCAGACCTCCCCGATGTGTGCCCCTTTTTGGAGCCCATTGGGGGGTCGACCTCCCAGGCGTCGAGGGCGGCCTCGGCGCCCATTGAGGGGGAGGAGCCAGGAGAGAAGGAGGTCGGAGTGGGTCCCTCAACGGGGGGGGGAGGGGCTCATCTGGGGCCTTGCAAAAAGGGTCGATGGCGCCGCCCCACGAGTCCAAGCACCTCGGGCTCAGATGGCGGCCGGGGCAACGACATCGGCATCAGCGTCCGAGGCACCATCGACGGGCGTGAGGACCCAAGGCCAGCTAGCCTCGGTGGCGCAGAGGACACTGGATGCTCCGCCAGCTAGGGCTTCGAGGAGCACCCGACCAGTAGGAGGCTCGACGGTAGGGCCGTCACAGGCGCCGTCGGGTGGCTCTGGCCCACCGGGGCCTAGGGCCCTGGTTCCCATATCTGTGTAAGCCTTTCTGCCCTATTTTTGTGATCGGTTATCCCATTTTTTATTCTAACGCGTTTATTTGTTCCTTAGGCACAAGCGCAAGGCGGAGCTTGTGGGTCTGACCCCCGTGAAGGCGCTCCGGTCGGGCGCCGCCGTAATAATGCGGATGGCAGTTAACGACGCCGCCTGGGTCGCGAGACTCTAGGCTACAACAAAGCAGCTAAAGCAGCGGGAGGTAGCTGCCCAGGTGGGGGCGGGCGCCCAGGAGGTCACCGGTCCTGACCCCGCCGTGCAGGGGTCGGGGCCATCAGAAACGGTGGTCCCTAGTGGTGCCAGGCTCGAAGCGCCTGACACTGGTGGGCCGGAGCCTAGGTCGATAGCGACCACCCACACGTCCATCGAGGCCACCGAGGCCAAAACATCCGTCCATGACATGGGGCAAGCGGATGTTGGAGAAGAACAGGAGGTGGTGGAGGCCCCGCCGGAGGTGGGGCAGCAGGCGGCGCGACCGGAGGAGCCACAGCCGCAGTAGGATCGGCCAGCGGAGCCGGCGGTCGTGGTGGAGAGGGGGGCGGTCGTGCCACCGCCCATCGTCCAGGCGGTGGTGCCGGTAGTCGAGGTGCTAGCCCCGCCGCAAGGGTCGACCCCAGCCCTGATCGACCTCACCCTCGATGACTCCCCTGCCAACAAGGGGAAGCAGGTGGCGGACATCGAGGCGGCCGAGGCCGCAGATCGGGCTGGTACCTCTGCGGTGTTGGAAGGTGACCAGGCTGAGGTGTCGGCCGAGTGGCCGAACTTTGCCGGGTTGGCACTCGTGCGGGCAGAGGAGGAGCTTCTGCGCTGGGGGAGGTCAACCCTCGAATTTAGGGACGTGTCCAACCCTAGCGCTGAGCCCTTCTTCACGCTCGATGACGAGGACGAGGTGCACCACTGGGAGTACCTCGAGGGACTCCGGAAGCACACGATGCAGTCCCTGCGTGTGGTTTCGAACACCCTGGCATGAGGCATGTCGGAGGCTTTTGAGGTAAGCCAGATTCGTTAGTTTTTTCTTGTGCTTTATCCCTCCCTTTTCCTTGGTTCTGACTGTTAGATTTTAACCGTGGTCAGGAGCTCAAGGAGCGTTCCCACCGCAAGTCACTCTTCATTCATCATGAGAGTGGCGTGTGAGCGGTGCTCGCCTGTCAACGGGCCTTGGTCGAGGAAGCCAACAGGCGGCCCTCCCAGCATAGCGCCGAGATGGCCGAGCTTCGCGTCGCCTATGCGGCGGTCAAGGAGGAGGCGGCATAGGCCCAGGAGGCCGAGGCCGCGGCACGTGAAGACGCGGCAAGGGCCCGGGAGGAGGCTGCCAAAGCCCGCGAGGACCTCGCAAGAACATCGCCTTGGTCGGTGGCCAGCGTGATGCCCTCAACACCCAGATTAGGATGGCGTCCGCCCGCGTCAGAACCTTGGAAAGCAAGGTTGTGACGTTGTCAGGGACGGTCTAAGAGAGGGACGAGGCTCTCTCGGGCGCCGGTTGGGAGGTTCAGGCGCTGAGGACGGCGCTCCACGACAGGGACAAGGCTCTTCGAGCATCTGAGAAGACATGCGAGGAGCTACGCGACGAGGTCGTGAGCTGGCAGACCCATTCTAAGGGTAAGCTTTTGTTGTATAGTGGCCTTGGTGTCGAAGTCCCAAGCTTGTGCTAACTTGATGCTTGTGTTCCATAGTTGGAGAAGGAGCAGCAGGCGGCTCAGGCGACGGCCACCTCATTCCAGAACCTCTTCGAGGCTGAGACCCAGCGGACTCAGTTGCTTCAGGGCGCCATCACCTCCGTATGCGACAGCCTAGGGGTCGAGCCCGATGTAGACACTGAGGAGGACGCCCCGGGGAACTCCTTCGTCCGTCAGATGGTGGCGCTGGGCCGCCTCATTCATGAGAGGATACGAGGCGGCCTGCATCACGGCGTGAAGAGGGCACTGGCGGTCGTTCGGTCTAGATTCATGTACGACATAGACCTCGTTGCTGATGGCTTCATCACAGATCTAGATCAGATGGACGAGGAGAATGAAACCGCCTGCCTGGGCCTAATCGAAGCCGCTGAGGAGCTTGGAAGTCGCCTGGCCAAGCTCTTCGAGGTCGAGGTGGTTCCGCCTACCAACGATGAGGGCCTATGAGCCAAACCTGGGCATGAAGGCCCATGTAATAAGTTAGTGTTTGTAACTTTGGTCGTGGTGGCCTCAGAGGCCTTGAAACGCTCGAAAGTAAACTTGTACTGATTGTTAAGTTTTGTTTGAGTTTTTTCTTCTCTTTATCGATTGAATCACATTCTTGCATGATTTACTTAGTGCGTGGTCGTGCCCCTTGGTGTAGGGGAGCGAGTGGAGGTACCGTAGCCTCGGAGGCATAAGTGATCTCGTGGCTTGACTGCCCTCGAGCTTCAGGGTGCGCTTGCGGCCTTGCAGATCGTGTAAGAACTTGATTTACAGCGAACAGGGGTGTAATCTTTTTCAAAGTTATGAACCGTTACTAGGTCTACTTAGCGCACGGTCACACCCCTAGCCATGAGGCGTGAGTGGAGGTACCATAGCCTCGGAGGCATAAGTGATCTCACAGATCGACGGCCCTTTGAGCCTTAGGGTACTCCCGCGGTGTTCTCGACTTAAGTGACAGCTCTCTTTTTTGAAAAAGAGTACGAGATTTTTCAGGGACAGGGGGTTCCCCCCCTTGCAGCCCCCGAGGGAGGGTCGATTCTGAGAAAACAGAGTTGATCCTTCCTGGTTGTTATGAAAACAAAGCTTTGAACACCGCTGTATTCTTTATTGATGAGATTGAAAAGAATTTACAGAGCCTCGAGGCCTTTTAAGGGAAAAAGCAACATAGCTATTCAATGTTCCAAGCGTTGGTGAAGATTTCACCCTTCTTGTTCGATAGCCTGTAGGTGCCGGGCTTCAACACTTCTGCGATGATGTATGGCCCTTCCCACGGTGGTGTGAGCTTGTGTCGTCCCTTGGTGTTCTGGCTTGCCGTAGCACTAGGTCACCAACATTGAGGTCGCGCCTGCGGACATGTCTGTCGTGGTAGCGTTGGAGACTCTGCTGATATCTGGCAAAATGCAACAGAGCCAAATCACGGGCTTCCTCGAGATGGTCGAGGGCGTCCTCCCTTGTGGCGTTGTTATTTTTCTCGTTGTAGGCCTTCAACCTTGGGGATCCGTATTCCACATCAGTTGGGAGCATAGCCTCGAATCCGTAGACTAAGAAGAACGGAGTGAACCCCGTGGCTCGACTCAGCGTTATTCTTAGGCTCCACAGGACCGAGGGAAGCTCGGTAGCCCATTTCTTGCCGTGTTTGTTTAGCTTGTCAAAAATTCTGGGTTTCAGGCCTTGCAGGACATGCCATTGGCACGTTCTACTTGGCCATTTATTTTTGGATCAGCTACGGCTGACCAGAGCACATGGATGTGGTGGTTGTCGCAGAAATCCTGAAACTTTTTACCAGTGAATTGGGTGCCATTGGCCGTGATGATGCAGTTAGGAACCCCAAAGCGGTGGACGATGTCAGTAAAAAAGAGCACAGCTTGCTCAAACCTGATGCTGGTGATAGGACGGGCCTCGATCCACTTGGAAAATTTGTCAATGGCGACGAGCAAGTGGGTGAAGCCCCCAATTGTCCTTTTCAAGGGTCCGACCAAGTCGAGCCCCAAACAACGAACAGCCATGTGATGGGAATAGTTTGTAGGGCGTGAGCTAGGAGATGGGTTTGCCTTGCGTAGTACTAGCATCCTTTGCAGGAGCGTACTAGCTTGACAGCGTCAGAGACTGCGGTTGGCCAATAGAAACCTTGTCAGAATGTGTTTCCAACGAGGGTTCGAGGCGCTACGTGATGACCACAAGCCCCCAAGTGTAGATCATTGAGTAGGTTTCTGCCTTCCTTATTTGTGATACAGCATTGGAGGACGCCAGTAGGGCTGCGGCGATACAGCTCCCTACTGTTGCCAAATATCACAAAGGATTTGGCCCGGCGAGCAATCCGTCGAGCCTTGGTCTTATCCGAGGGGAGGTCCCCTCGAGTGAGATGGTCAAGGTATGGAATATGCCAGTCGGGCTCGGGGTTGGCTGGTGGGTCTGAGCCTTCCACCTGCATGGCTTCAGCCCCAATCGAGGGGGCTTCCACCTCAGGTGGAGGGTCGAGTGACGACCCGTCGACCCCTCCGTCTGCCTCGATGTTGATAGATGGTTGGTGGAGATCTCTCACGAAAACATCCAGTGGAACCGTAGTCCGACTGGAGGTGATTTTTGCGAGTTCATCAGTAGCCTCATTATACCTACGTGCGATGTGGTTGAGCTCGAGGCCGTGAAACTTGTCCTCAAGGCGCCGTACTTCTTCACAGTAGGCCTCCATCTTGGGATCACGACAGCTCGAGCTCTTCATGACCTGGTCGATTACGAGCTGAGAGTTACCTCGAACATCGAGGTGTCGGACCCCTAGTTCGACAGCGATTCGCAAGCCCATGACGAGCGCCTTGTATTCGGTGATGTTGTTGGAGGCAGGAAAATGAAGCCGGATGATATAGCGCATGTGGACTCCGAGGGGTGAGATGAAGAGCAAACTCGTGCCTGCCCCTGTTTTCATCAGCGACCCATCGAAGTACATGGTCCAAAGCTTAGCCTGGTGCTGAACCAGAGGAAGTTGAGTGCCAGTCCACTCCGCTAGAAAATTTGCTAGTACTTGGGATTTAATGGCTTTGCGTGGCGCATAAGAGAGGGTCTCACCCATGAGCTTGACCGCCCACTTAGCTATCCTACCCAAGGCTTCCCAGTTCTAGGCTATCTCTTCTAGAGGGAAAGAAGAAACCACAGTCACTGGGTGGCCCTCGAAATAGTGACGGAGTTTGCGCCACGTTAAAACGATGGTGTACAGCAGCTTTTGGATCTACGGGTAGCGAACCTTGGTTTCCGAGAGCACCTCGCTGATGAAGTAGACTGGTCTCTGGACGAGCAAGGTGTGTCCTTCCTCTGCCCTCTCAACAACCATGACCGCACTGACTACTTGTGTCGTTGCGGTGACATAAAGTAGGAGGGGTTCTCCTGGGGTCAGAGGGACGAGGATCGGTGAGTTAGAAAGTGTAGCTTTGAGCTTTGCAAGAGCTTCCTCGGCCTCGAGGGTCCACGAGAAGTGTTCTAATTTCTTCAGGAGACGATACAGTGGGAGCGCTTTTTCACCGAGGCGCAAAATGAAGCGAATGAGGGCTGCTAGGCAGCCCATGACCCTCTACACGCCCTTTAGATCTCGGATAGGGCCCATCTTGGTTATCGCGGCGATCTTTTCCGAGTTGGCCTCGATGCCATGCTCGGAAACGATGAACCCTAGAAGCATGCCTCGAGGAACGCCAAAAACGCATTTCTTGGGGTTGAGCTTGATGTTCTTTGCCCATAGGCACTTGAACGCAACGTCGAGGTCGTTTATCAAATGATCGGCCTTTTTGGTTTTGACAATGATATCATCAATGTAAGCCTCGACGGTTGGTCCGATGTGTTCCCCAAAAACGTGTTGCATGAATCGCTGGTACGTAGCCCCTATGTTCCGGAGACCGAAGGGCATAGTAACGTAGCAATACATGCCAAATGGGGTGATGAACAAAGTCGCGAGCTGGTCGGACTCCTTCATTTTGATCTGGTGGTAGCCAGAATATGCATCTAAGAACGAAAGAGTTTCACATCCCATAGTGGAATCAAAGATTTGATCAATGCGTGGCAAAGGGAAAGGAACTTTTGGACATGCTTTATTTAAACTAGTATAGTCTACACACATCCTCCACTTCCCACTCTTTTTCTTAACTAATACAGGATTAGCTAGCCACTCATGATGATGAACCTCCTTGATGAATCCGGCCTCCAATAGTTGTGTATCTCCTCACCGATGACCTTGCGCTTCTCCTCGTCGAAGAGGCGCAAGCGTTGCTTCATCGGTTTTGAGCTGGCTTGGATTTTCCAAGGCATGCTCGGTGACTTCCCTAGGTATGCCCGGTATATCCGAGGGACTCCATGCAAAGATGTCGATGTTTGCGTGGAGAAAGTCGATGAGCACTATTTCCTATTTGGGATCGAGGTTGGCGCTGATGCTCAACACCTTTCCCTTTGGATCAGCGGGGTCGATGGGCACAAGCTTGATGTCTTCTATGGGCTCAAAGTTGCCAGCGTGGCACTTGGGGTCGGGGATCTCATTGGCTAGACCATCGAGGTCCACCGCCAAGGTTGCCGACTCCAAGATGGCTTCTCCATGCTCGACGCACTCGATGTCGCACTCGTAGGCGTGCTCGTATGAGGGCCCAACAGTTATGACACCATTGGGGCCTGGCATCTTGAGCTTGAGGTAGTTGTACTTTGGGACCGCCATGAACCTGGCATAGCACGGGCACCCAAGGATGGTGTGATATGTTCTGCGGAACCCAACCACTTTGAAAGTGAGAGTCTCTTTTTTGAAGTTGGTGGGAGTGCCAAAACAGACAGGCAGGTCGACCCGGCCGACGGGCTCTGCTCGCTTTCCTAGCATGACTCCATGGAAGCCCCTGATGCTGGGTTGGAGGCGTGTCCTCTCGATCCCTAGGAGGTCGAGGGTCTGGGCATAGATGATGTTAAGGCTGCTGCCGCCATCCCTGAGTACCTTGGTGAGGCGTGTGTTGGCGATAATGGGATCGACAACAAGCGGGTAGACCCCAGGATTGGGGACATAGTCTAGGTGATCATCATGATCGAAAGTGATGGCCACCTCAGACCAGTCAAGGAAGAGGGGGGTTGCCGACTGCACGGAAAAAACCTCTCGACATTCTCGCTTGCACTGGCGCATTGAGAGGCGCATCGAGGGTCCTCCGTATATCATAAAGCAGTCATGGATCTCGGGGAACCCCTCTTCCTTGTCGTCTCCGTTGGGATCTTCCTTCTTGTCGTCCTTCTTGATGCCTATAACTTTAAAATATCTTCGGAGCATGTGGCAGTCCTCGAGGTTGTGGTTCATGGGCCCCTTGTGGTAGGTACATGGCTCTTTGAGCATTTTGTCAAAGATGCCCCCACCGAGGGGCCCTCGAGGTTTCTTGCGATCAGCAGTAGCAACAAGGTCATTGGTCGGGGCCTCGAGCTTGCCTTGCTAGTTCTTCTTCTTCTTCTTCTTCTTCTTCTTCTTCCTATTGTTCCTCTTTGAGCCCCGGCTGGAGCTCACAGGATCATCCACCTTGTGCTTCCCCTTGTCCTGATCACCACCGAAGATGGCACCAACCGCTTCCTCACCGGCGGCGAAGTTGGTGATGATGTCCATCAAACCATTGGCAGTGATGGGGGTGTTGCGGCCCAGCTCTTGGACCAACTCTTTGCAGGTGGTGCTAGAGAGGAAGGCCATGATAACGTCAGAGTCGGTGATGTTGGGGAGCTCGGTGCATTGCTTGGAGAAACACCGGATGTAATCCCAGAGGGATTCACCCAGCTTCTGCTTGCAGCTTCAGAGATCCCATGAGTTGTCGGGGCGCATGTAGGTTCCCTTGAAGTTCCCCTCGAACACTCTCACAAGGTCCTCCTAGTCATGAATTTGTTGAGGTGGGAGGTCCTCAAGCCAGGCTCGAGCGGTGTCCGATAGGAAAAGGGGGAGTAGCCAGATGATGACCCAGTCGTCGGTGGCCCTACCCAACTGACATGGCAAGCGGAAGTCAGCGAGTCAAAGTTCAGGTTTGGTCTCGCCGTTGTACTTGGTAAGAGTCGTGGGGGGGGGCGGAATCGAGCCGAGAGTATCGTTTCATGAATGGCCTTGCTAAAGACCCGAGGACCTAGTGGCTCGGGTGAAGGGCTTCGATCCTCTGAGCTGTCGTAGCGCCCGCCCTTGTGCTCGTGGTAGCCTCGAGCTGAACCGTCACCGTGTTTGCGCCTCTAGCACTCGACGATGTTGTCACGGGCATCTCGAGGTTCATGGTTGTCGACGATGCACTCATGGACAGGGGCCGACTTGTTCCGTTGGGCATGCTCGGGATAAACGGAGGCCTCTCTCTCCTATCGGGAGGGCTCGATAGGCTACTCCGAGGCAGGCCTGCATTGCCTCGAGGCAGAACTCTCGGCCTACTATATGGCAGCGGTCTCAAGGAGTCCTTGGATTTCATCTCGGGCTCGATGAGCATCAGGGTTCGATGGCTCGGGCATGTTACGAAGGAGCATGGCGACGGCGACCATGTTCTGGCTAGCTCGACCGATAACCGGGGTGTCGACCGCCCGATCCTCGATGATGTGACGATTGACGTCGCGAGCTCTTTCTTGAGCTCCTCTGCCATGTGCGCATGCCACGCACTCTTGCTCAAGGGTTCACTGTAGTAGACGTAGGTTTTCTCGTTCCTCGTCGAGCCTATCCTGCAACTCGCGGATTTGCTCGAGCTGCATTCCTTGATCCGCAAGGAATTGAGCTTCATCCCGCTTGGCAGGGAGCTCGACCTAAGGTGGTGTGTTCCTTCCTTCAACGGGTGCCTCATGCTCCGAATCCGACGTGCTAAATCCATCAATGTTCAAGCACTCGCGGGTCGGGTCGTAGGTGTCATCGGTAGAGTCAGAGTCTGGAGCACCGAAGTAGTAGTATGATGGGTGTATGTGAGGTCGTCTGTCTCTGGGGTCGTAACATTGAGAAGCAGTTGCACGGGGCTCTGTTTCTGGGGTCTCCGTAGAGTCCAGGTACTCGGAAGCCGGCGTGGATGCAACAAGGTCGAGAATGGAGCGTAGATGGTGTCCGGGGAGTTCCTCGTAAGCACTCATGTTGGTGCTTACAGAGGAAGCATATGCTCGGGCAACTGAGTCTAGCCCAAACAGGAATGCTGATGAAGGCGTCGTTCCTTGTGCTGGTGTAGTCGGACCGAGTGGTGGTGGCGTCACACCGGGTGGTAGAGCGGTGGAAATCCCTGTCGGCATCTTACCCTCAGCCAAGCTCATCCTACATATATCCTCAGGGAGGAAATCTATGTTGGCATCAGGCTGAGAGGCACCAGATCGAGGAATCCCACCGTCCTCCCCGAGGCGATGACGGCGGTTGCACTAGGCTCGCCGTCGCCTGGCGGTGCGTGCCTGATGAGAGCAACGATACCGACACAGGGCTGCCCTAGGTTGAGAGAGCTCGTGGTCCCCGTCGGTCGGGTGCCTGGGCGGGAGGAGGACCATTCATAGCCGTGGCCAAGCGACATGAACTCCAAGCTCCCAAACTAGATCACCATGGCCAACGGGAGCGGACGTTCAGGGTGAGCCATCCAGAAAAATGGTGGGAAAACAATGTTGGCACATAGCATCCCCTACCTGGCGCGCCAACTGTCGACGTTTGGTCCCGCGGGGGTCCTAAGCCAACAAGTGAGTGCTGTGTGTCCCTAATATGGATGGTGATGCAAGGAGAATACATGGAGATTTATCCTGGTTCGAGCAAGAGAAGGCCCTACATCTAGCGAGGAGGGGGAGTATTGTATTTCCTTGCACCGAAGTGCTTGCGTAGGAGTTAGAAGCTGTGGGAGAGGGAACCGAGCCCAGGTCTCAAAGGGAAAGTGAGTGTACAAGGAGATTGCTTGAGATGTTGATCTGTGGGTGGTGTGCCTTTGCTCATTTGAGCATGGCTTCTGGCTTGCGTCTTGCCTTGTTCGTTCGTTTGTCACCCCCCCTCTTGTAGAGCCCTAGCCTACCCTTTTATAGGGTAAGAGGAGGCCAGGACGCCGGGGTGCCTTGAGGTGAAGTTTTGTCGATCCCTGTGGAGGTGGTTGTAGCAACGTGCCCCTAGAATGGCCGGCCATCCCTGGACACCATGGTGACGTAGAGGATGAGATGGTGAAAAGACCCTGAGTCTTGTGTCATGTCGACCTTTCCTCCCTACTGACCAATGGTGGGTCGAGGCTGGGTCGAGGCCGGGTCGAGGACGGGCGGATAAGGCCAAATCCCTGAGATCGTGGGGTACGGACCTTGTCGCATCCTCCCTCGAGGGTGACTGGTGGCAAAATAGTATGCGTTATGGTGTGCATAGTGATAGGTTTTCACCTCCCATCCTGGGATGGGTGTAAAAAGTGAGACCTGACACCGGCATTGCTTCCACGTCGGTCACGGCTGTAGCCATGACGGTAGGAGGTAGTAGGTAGTCGTATTAAATACTCTGACTTTTGTCTCGGAGTAGGTGGATAGAATGGGTCGAGTGTTCTGACTCGGGGTCGTGCGAGTCGGAGATTGCCGATAGTCGAGATGCCTTGTCGAACGAGCTTCGTACGAGTTGGGACTCGGTCGAGGTGTCCTGTCGAGGGTGCCTCATACGAGTCAGAATGTAGTCGAGGCGTCCCATCGAGCTGGCCTCGTGCGAGTCAGAACGTAGTCGAGGCATCCCGTTGAGCTGGCCTAGTGCGAGTCGGAACATAGTCGAGGCATCCCGTCGAGCTGGCCTCGTGCGAGTCAGAACGTTGTCGAGGTGTCTCGTGCGCTATCTTTGGCTCATCTCATTTGCGGGTAGTGTTTTGTTTTTCTTAATCGTTGATTGTGGGTACCCCTAGTTTGTAGGTACCGACACCGGTAGTCCATGAAATCATGAAGGATTTCAAACTAACTCACATACTAGCCAAGATCGTAATAAGTTTAGCGGTCACCATCACATATTACATAAAAGTTCGCATCATAGATATATCGGAGTTTAAACATAGTTATTATAAACCGAGTTCGAATAGAAAGTAGCGAAAGCATTTAGTTCAAATCCACATGCACTCACACGGAGTTCGAAATAAAGTGTCAGCTCATGATCATCTACAACAAAAGCATTAGATGAGATGTAAGGAATGACCACTGCCCATGGTCCTAAGCGTCACCCATTGCAGGATAAAGGCAGTTGATACAGTAGCCGTAATACAACTGCCCATCTGCAACAAGTGGGAACAAAACCCTAAGTACGAGAAGATATTTAGCTAGACTTACCCGACATAACCAAAAATAAAGTGACACCAAGGAATCATGAAGGGCTTTATAGTGATGTAGCCGACTCATTTGCAAAAAGACAATTTTAGCATTTAAGAATCCTTTCCAAAAGCATTATATCAAGTTAGGGAGTATTTAGATGCAAAATTTGGAATTTTGATACTGTAGCACTTTCGTTTGTATTTGGCAATTAGTGTCCAATAATGGACTAATTAGGTTCAAAAGATTCATCTCGTGATTTACAACCAAACTGTATAATTAGTTATTTCTTTTACCTGCATTAAGTGCTCCATGCATACGTCTAAAGATTGATGTGATGGAGAGAGGGCATAAAAATTTGGAATTTTGAAGGGATCTAAACACCCCCTTAATCATTATTAACCTATCGGCTATATTTGCACCTACACTAGAGCAAGCATATAATTAAGCAATTACTGATAACCAATGATCATTAGCAACTTCCATAATGTCATACCCATTATAACCATCCAAGTGTTCCATCAACATTACTATGATGAATTAACTCAAGTCAAGTGTTCACTATCCAGTGAACGATGGCAATTCAAATCGATTATTAACCAGCTGGTAATTTATTCCTCACACAAACCTCACTCACCCGCTAAAGTGAGATATTGGTCATCGAGTCAACTATCTAGGTAAAGTCTCGAGTTTGCCAGGAACCACATGTACCCAGGGGCCGACCGACTGCCCTTTGATCTTATCATCACACCCCCGTGTCCTACCACACCTTCTCTGGTACAGTGCGCTGCGGGCAATCTACTCAGCCCAAATAATCTTCCAGTTTCACGGTCGAAAGATACTTTATTCGGCTAGCTAAATGTGAGGCATGCGTTCAACATGACCCAAGGCCCAACAACGGTTGATCCTTAATTGACACAGACGGAAATCTCTATAGTCTGAAACCCTATAAGTTTTCATCCAGTCTTAACTTCAAATTAACACTTAGTTATCCCATGATGACATAAATGTGAGGCATGCGTTCAACATGACTCGAGGCTCAACAACGGTTGGTCCTTAATTGACACAGACGAAAATCACTACAGTCTGAAACCCTATAAGTTTTCGTCCAGTCTCAACTTCAAATTAACACTTAGTTATCCCATGATGACATAATTATCCAAGCAGATCTAGGTAACCACCTATAGCTCGCACGTGATAGGAAATCACCCGACTTCTACCGGTCTAAGCAAGCTAAGCATTTACTCAACTGCGAATACTAGGGTAACAAGGGTAAGGTATAACAAGGGTATACAAGGTATAATGCAGCAACGGTTGCAAACAACTCCTAAACGTAATGCAACAATTTAAGTAAAGCATTTATTAAATATTTGCAAACCAAGGGAGAAATGCTCTGGGGCTTGCCTCTCTCGAAGGAACTCAGGCGATGATCAAGGCACTCCTGAAGCTCTTCAACGTCCCCCTCGGTAGCCTCGGACACCTCCTACTCGGGCACCTCGAGCTGCTCTTCCTGCTCCTCGGGAGCTGCTACCGGGTTCTCCTCATTTGATCCTGTATGATGCAGGTGCATAAGTGCAAATGGAATAGTGCATCGGCAAAAAGACGATGACATGAAATGACCATTAACATGAAATATAGATGCATTAAGTTGCATATAATAAAAGAAATTCACACAACATATATATATACATAACCCTTATTTTGAAGCTACAAAAAAATCTAGAAAAATTACAATACACTATGCCAAAAAAAACACATCAGTGACGCGTCCAGACGACCTTTAGTGATGCGGAAAAGACGCGTCACCTATGTTGCGTCACTGATGTGATGATATGAGTGACGCGTAAATACGCGTCACTGATATGGAAATACCAGTGACGCGTAATCGTTACATGTGTCACTGTTTTGATAATACTAGTGACACGCTTTGTCTACACGCGTCACTTATTTGATAATAGGAGTGACGCGTATTGTATACACACGTCACTAAGTTGATAATAGGAGTGACGCGTATTGTCTACATGTGTCACTAAGTTGATAATAGGAGTGACGCTTATTTTCTATACGCGTCACTTGTAAGGGTAATGCGCGTCACTAATAAGAATATGCGCAGTAGGGTTCGAGTGACACGCATTGATAATACGCGTCACTCATAGCATGTATACAAGTGACGCGTGTTAATAGGACATGTCACATATAGCGTGTTACAAGTGACGCGTTTACATTTTCATGCCACTCATCAGAGAGCATAATGTTCATACGAGCTCAACAGAAGCTCTTCAAATATCAACAGATTCACATATATATATCGAATTCATTCACAGGTTCACAATATTTGTTCCAAATCCACTTAACTTATACATTCACAGGTTCACAATTTGTTCACACACACACACACTACATCACTGGACCCATATTAATAATGGCAATCACACTCAGTGGTGATGACCCATATTAACTAGGATGATGGAACTCTCCTTTCTTATTGATGACTTGTTCCACTAGGAAATCGGCCAACTTGTCTCTGATCATGCGCCCAGAGAAGGGCGTCATCAACACTTCAAACTCCTGTGTCAAGAATGAACTTTAGTCAAAAACAAAACATAGTACAGTAATAGAAGATGTAAGATAAGGATCCACATATTCGAATATGTATATAGCTACAACCTATTGCTTTGCAACCACATAGCATAATCTGCAATAGTAGGAATGCTGACAATATGAATAGTGAATATAGCTATAGCTACTGTGGCCGACAGTAAGATAATAGGAGTTAAGAAAACCTAGTGAACCTGCAGAACTGCTGCACTAAAAATCTTGTTTCAAAATTAAAAAAAAATGCAAGAACCTTAACGAGGAATTATCAAACAACAATAACCTATGGTTGCCACACCTGTTAGTATACCACACTTGATAGTATAGAATACACGCTGCTCAGATCTATAGAAATCACTTAGCACATAAATAATCGATAAATCAAGATTCAAATATATCTCTAATCCCAAGTCTGAATTAAAACTCAGAATAACACACTTGTCTAGTAAGTGCCACTTCGGCAATATGACTGTGGTAGGATTAAAACTCGGAATAGGTACTCCCATTCTCATTGCTTGAAGCAAATGGGCTCATCATAGATGAGAGAATTCATACTAGAGAACCAACATGAAAGGATTCACATCACATATTGAACAACGGTTTTAAGTCGGTACAGATCACAGAAGAAGCTGATACCTATGCAAACTATATTTGGACAACAGTCGAAACTGATAAAAACAATATATATCACAACTGACTCTAAAGCCCAAAAATGTTACTACCAATTTTCAGAACACTTCAGAAGAGAGTTACTACCAGTTAGTGGAGTTAGGTTGCAGCTATAGCCTTTGTTCAGACCATTCATTTTTCAGATAATAAACATACACTTCTCAGATAATAAACAGATCACCACCATCCATTTTTCAGATAATAAACAGACTTATCAGTGCTGCATCTAGAGAGTACACAATGGCCACCACTCAATTAACAGATCAACACACTATGATAGCATAATGCCATCTAGCAAGGTAGATCATAGTAGATAGTTGAACATGTTCATAGCACACTCAGAAACCGCTCTGCAGTTCAGAACATACAAGGAGAATGCCATCCTGTGCACAGAGAGGCTCTAACACATTCAGTTTGGTATAATACAGAGAAGCTCTAACACATTCTCTTTTTTTGCGACAGAAGCTCTAACACATTCAGTTAATAAATAACATATATAGCAGCACTGTCACATGTTAAGGAATTAGGTGGACAGTGATCCATAGTTTAAGAAAAACAAAGATTCAGATAAGTTTTAAGATTTTTGGGAATGGGCCATTTGGAAACATGAAACTGAAACAGTGAATATGTTGCTTCTTCCATGGAGTCACGAATTTTCTCACAGAATATTCATGTAAAAATATCACCATTTCTCATGAATATGAAAATGGAACCTATAGCTGCAACCTAACTCCACTATATTCAAAAAAGCTAGTCTTTCTGTTACTATGAGAAAAAATCACCATGCCAGACAAAGACCCATATGCAAAATCATGTTGTTTCTTCTTCCATGAGATGTTCACTTTTTTCTATGACTGCACATGAATATTATAGTATCATTCATCTCAACTTAAAACTATATTCTCCTAAATCTAAAATATTATTACGCTGAGTCATAGAACCTTTTTTTTTGAAGATGTAACATTATACTATGAAGCTGCCATAAATGAGAAAAGAAATAAACAAAGAGATGAAATCAAGTGGTTTATAGAAAGACTTTAGCTGCAACCTAACTCCACTAACTAGTCCTATGGAGTCTTTTATATTTCAAAAAGGTGGTCACCATTTCTCATGGAAAGATATCACGTACTAACTAAACATAACTGCACAACTATAGAATAAGAACATCAGTTAACAAACCATTAGCCTGCCTAACAGCCCACAGAAAAAATGCAAGACATGACACAGTCAAACACAACCATGGACCATTATATTTGCACATCCAAAGATTAGATGTGAATACCTCTGGGCATTCCAAGCTTGTCTTTCCCGCGCCTACAATCAAGTGGTGTGCAGCAAAGAAGCTAGATCCCTTGCCGGAAGTAGATTGTTGTTGGCACTACAACAAATATATATAGAACATAATACACTTGATGAATTAGATGTGAATACACACAATTATTTGACAATGGAAGTTGAATATACTAGAGCCACAATACTGAATTTCATTTTGGAAGCACTTACCGCATATTTAAGAGCATGTGTCAATGGCTTTGGTTTGTCTTTCATCTTTCTTGTGTGTGCTGCAAAAGCCCTACATGAAAGAGTGCAACACACATATATATGCCTCATTATGTTCATTCAATTACATTGGCATTTATGAAACAAGTCAAGTAGGTTAGCAAAGAACTCACTCGTTAATCAACAATTTTAACATACTAAAATCATGGTTTCCAGATTTCTTGGAATCGAGGTAGATGACCTTGTCCCACTTTTGAATTACTATCACAACGATCCAGTGTTTACTAGAGTTGTAGGCAAACATTATGTAGTCTTTCTTGGTATATTTGGTGAAGGCCTTTTGCACATAGTGAAGAACAGCCGCTCTATCAAACTTTATGCTGTCCAATGACATCAATTGTGGATCAAGAAAGCCCACAGGAATGTTCTTAGCCTTAGCTTGTACAACTAGGGATCTAAAAATAAGAAAGAACATATAGAGAAGATGAGTATAGAAACCAAAAAAGATATGCCAAGGAGTAAAGACACATGAAGAGCTCACATCAGAAATATGCCTCTACATTATGAACTAGCAGTCAACTAGTAATCTGCTTCTACAATTGAGATGTTAATACCCAAAGATTGTAACACTCCGGTGTTAAGCAATGCATTTTTGCCTGGCAATCATATTGCATAGCATTCATGTCATCATAATCATGTGTGATAATGTTACAATTTAAATCAAATAAAAGCTTGAAAATGATATAGGTGATGAAATATATTAATATGATAATCACATTTGTACCAAAACCTCGCAACTATAGATTCTACATCACTTGGAACCCTAGTTCAAATTTTGGAGCTCAAAAATTTGTCAAAACTTGCTTAAAAATAATTATGAAAAATATTCAAAATTTTCCCTATTCTAGTTTTTATTCTGTCATTCAAAATCTATCAAAAATTTTGAGTTGGCCCCTTAATCAAAGTTGTAGAGAATTTAATTTTGAGCAACTTTTATTTTTGGGCCAATTCCAGAAAATGTCTTCTTCTTGTTCAAATTTTGGTTTGAAGTTTGAAATCCATTTGAATTAATTTTTGAAAATTTGAAAAACAAGTTTCGTCTTAGCAGGCCTCGTCCTCACTTCCCGGCCCGCTCGCGAAGCCGCCCGGCCCAGCCAGCCTCGCGCGCGCCCGCGCGACGCAGTCGGCCCGGCCCGCGACCCCGGCCTCCTTCCTCCTCCCGCGCGCGCCCACGCAACGCTGGCCGCCGCGGCAGAGCGCGTTCGCCGCGTGTCGGCCATGCGCTGCCGCCGCTCGCCGCGCGTCGTCCTCGCCCTGATCTCCCGCCAGCGCGAGCGCACTCAAAACGACTGCCCGAGCCTCCTCGCTCCCTCACTTCCCCTCCCTCACTCGCCAGCTACCCCTCCTCTCCCCACCGCGCAGTCGGACGGCTCGCCGCCGCGAGCTCCGGTTTCGCCTCCCCGTTCCGGCATCGTCAGGCCACCACCATCAAATTCACCTTGCACCGAGCTCCGCCCCGTTCTTCCCTCCTCCGAACGAGCCTCTCCGCTCCCTCGCTACCCGTGGTAGGGCTCCTTTCCTCCTCGCCTCGCCGCGCCACCGCAACGGTGCCGACGAGCCGCGCCTCTCCACCGCCTCAACCGCCACCTCTTTGCTCTCCCGCACTGACGTCTCGTGTTGGCCACTTCTTGGCGACCCTATTGCGCGTCTTGGTGGGTCGTTGGCTGGCCGGAACCGGCCGATTGGCCGTGACCGCCGCCGCGACGTCGGCGTCGGGAACGCCGGCGACGCGCTCGGGTCTCTCTCTCCCCCCCCCTTCCTCGCTCGGTGGGCTGAGCCGTGCCTGCGGGCCGCGCCCGAGCAAGCCGGCTCGGTCTCCTCCCCCGCGCGAGCGAGATGGGCCGCGACCGCCGTGGGCCGATCATTTCCCTCGGGCCGGCCCAGCGACATTTAAATAAATCCGTTTTCATTTCTCTTTTTATTATTTTGATGAAAAACACTTGGGAAAATGAATTCTTGGTCATTTTAGCTCCTAAATTTGTGAAATAAATTTTTATATACTCATTTGAATTAGATCTACAATATAAAAATGTTGCATGTCAATATTTCATTACTTTTCTGTAGTGTTTTATTTAATCCTTGAAATTGGTGTTTTCTTGAAAAATTGATAAGAAAATGTAGAAAAATCAGAAAAATGTGGTTCCAAGTTTATTAATCCTGTTATGCCATGTACTTGCTAGGGTAATTTTATTTCATGGTTGTTATGTAGAAAAAATGTATAGTTGTAGTTCAAATGCTTTCTATTACCAATATTTGTTATTTTTGTTATTTAAATAAATTTGAATAAAACATGCAAGTGATAATTTTTCCATAGTGTTTGTTTAGGTAGTAGATAGTAGAAAAATTCCTAAATCTGTTGTTTGATACTTTTCATAATGTAAAGTATTTTAAATATCTATTTGAGGCCATATTTTGTTATTTTTGTATAGTAAGTTCTAATTATCCAAATGCAGTAAAAATTTTATGTCAAGCTATTCTTGATATTAGTAATCCACTGTAATTTTATGAGATTTTTCTGAGCTACTAAAATATGTGTTGCTGTTCAACCATAGGACTAATTAGGGTTTCTATTTATTCTTAATGCAAAGTTAGTTAGAAAAATATACTTTGGTGTATCTTTGAAGCATCTTAATTGTTTAATACTCTCGCATGGTAGAAACTAGTGTTGGTAGTTTCCGAGTACATGTTCTTGGATGATGTTGACTACCTTGTAGAAGAGTCATAAGTTCCACATAATCCGATGACATAATACATTCGTTACATCGCATGCATTCCGCATCATCATCATCTCATGTCACCTCTGCAATGCACCGATGCATATTGCACTCATACTTCTGCATCATACAGGATCGCAGGAAGTGGTTCCGGCAGTTGTTCCCGAGGACGCAGAGGAGCAGCCCGAGGAGCCGGAGCCAGCAGAAGTAGAAGAGGAGTCCGGTGAAGAGCTTCCGGAGTGCCCCGACCATCGTCCCAGCTCCTTCGAGCGAGGCAAGCCCCGGAGCATTTCTCCCCCGGTTTGCAAATAATTATTTATTAATTTTACTTAATCTGATGCATTAAGTTTAGGAGTTGTTTGCAAACGTTGCTGCATTATACCTTGTTCCACCTTGTTTTACCCGATCCTTGTCACCCTGGTGTCCACGGTCAATAATTGCTTAGTTTGCTTAGACCGGTAGAAGTCGGGTGATTGCCTGTCATCCGCGAGCTATAGGGGATTACCTGGTTTTATGTGAAAGAATGTCTTGTGAGAATAACTAAGTGTGGAAATGAATGTGAGACCGGGCGGAAGCTTGCAGGGTTCTGGACTGTAGTGTCTTCCGTCTGTGTCGATTAAGGACCGTCCGATGTCGGGCCTCGGGTCATGTTGAACGCATGCCTCACATTTAGCTGGCCGGATAAAGTACCTTTCGACCGCGAAGCCGGGAGGTTATTCGGGCCGAGTGGATTGCCCGCAACGCACTGTACCGGAGCAGTAGTGGCAGGAAACGGGGGCGCGATGATAAGGCCAAAGAGCAGTCGGGCGGCCCCCGGGTACATGTGGTTCCTGGCAAGCTCGCGACTTTACCTGAATGGTTGACTCGGTGACCAATACCTCACTTTAGCGGGTGAGTGAGGTTTGTGTGAGGAATAAATTACCAGCTGGTCAATAATCGATTCGAATCGCCATCGTTCACTGGATAGTGAGCACTTGACTTGAGTTACTTCATCGTAGTAATATGGATACAACACTTGGATAGTTATGTGGAAAATGACATGGTAATTATTGTTAAATATCAATGGTAATCCTTGCTTGCTCAATTACATGGTTACTTTAGCATAAAGTGCAAATATAGTTGACAGGAGAATAAAGATTTAGAAGATGACATGCTTTTGTAAATGATTTGCTAAGCTAAAAATGCTTTTCTTGCAAATGAGTCAGCTACCCCACCAAAAAGCCTATCATGATCCTTGGAGTCTTTTTGTTTTGGTTCTGTCGGGTAAGTCTAGCTGAGTACCTTCTCGTACTCAGGGCTTTGTTCCCACTTGTTGCAGATGGACAGATGTACTATGGTTATTGTATCAACTGTCTCTACCCTGCAATGGGCGAAGCCTAGGACCATGGGCAATGGTCACTCACTACTCCTCGCCTGATGCTTTTGTGGGAGATGATCGCGAGCTGGCACTGTATTTTGGAAAAAAAGTGTGTGTGTGTGTGTGCTTTGAACTAATGCTTCCGCTACTTTATTTGAAACTGGTTTGTAATAACTATGTTTAAACTCCGATGTATTTTGTGCCGCAAACTGCTGTGTAACTTATGAAGGTAATCGCTGAACTTATTACGATCTTGGCTGTGATGTGAAATGGTTTGAAATCCGTCGAGATTTCACGGACTACCGGGTTATACGGGCTTAAGTTTGGTAAATTGTCCGTCCGTTGGATGATTTTCTTACTTAATCTCGTATAATTGGGCGGTTCTGTTACAGCTGGTATCGGAGCATGGTTTAGCGTAATTACTGTTCATAAGTGTATTTAAACCAAAACCCTGCTTAAAAAGTGTGATTTTGAAACTAAAAAAAAAAAAAAAAGTGTGCCAGTGGTCATATCCTGTATGCCCAGTTAAGGACTCTAGGTGGCTATTTAAGTACTAACTTGGGGTTCTGCACCATATTTCTTTTTCGTTGCTCATACGGCGTGCTATTGTATGAGTGCCACTTAATTGAGTGGTAATGTATGGATCAGTTACCTCTACGCTTCGGTAAGTGTGAGTTGTGAGAGCATGATCGGATACACCGCCGATCTAGGGAAAGTGCTTATATGATACTTGGATAATTACATGTTTTACACATGTTTTTATAAAAGTGTCGCATGTGTGGGTGTTCCGTCCGTTGAGGCGATGCCGTCAATAGGACGATGTGTTTGGGTAGTCACTACCGTTGTACACGCATCTGGGGATTCGTGTAAAGCGTGTAGGTAGGTTTACTGCTTTCATGCATTCATGGGGAATGGGCTGAAATGAGTTTTCTGCAGGTACATAACAGCGTATCGTGTAGACCGAATTAGTTACGTATATGAGAGATCGTTGTATGCCACCGAATTCACCGTTAGATGTTTTTTTTTTAAGTTTGTGAGGACGTAAGACTCGTGCATGCATCATATTGTTTGTGCATTCCATTCATGGCATGCATTCCTCCCCTTATAAAAGGATTATCCCATTTCGATAAAAGTGACCTCAACTAAAATATGTTCTCACCGGGTAATTTAAAACTTGTGCTACAGATGGCCCGCACGAAGCAGACTGCCCGCAAGTCCACTGGAGGAAGAGCACCCCGTCGTCAGCTAGCCCCGCGGGAGCACCGCAACACGGACACTTTTCTAAGCGAGTTTGGCATGCCCACCTTGCTTTGGAGAGTGCTCCATGATGTGGGGTACCCGGAGGGACAAGAGCCAGTTTACTCTTGGAGCGAGAGCCAGCTAGCTGAAGATGGACTTGCTGTGGTAGAGATCACCGTCCCTGCTATTGGTGATGCGCCAGAATGGGATGGTTGGCATTTGGAGTTCGAAGGACGCACTCCAGTCGAGGGTGCAGAGGGCGCAGCTTTTCGCGTCATCCGAGACATCATGAGCAGATTTCCCAATGAGTTAGCAGCAGCTTTGGCCGGTACCTTCCCGAGAGATGATCCTCGCGACGCCATTTGGGTACAGCCGCAAGGAAGTGCCCTGGTTAGAGGCCCCAGTGAAGGACTGGCTAGCGACAATCACACCATGAGTGCCATGTATGCAGCCATCAGAGCATACCAAGGTCTGGAGAATACCTATTGGACCTTGACTGGCCTACGTGGTGATGATCGGCTTGAAGCAAGGAAGCAGAAGAAAAAGCAAGCGCGTGCTATAGCTAGCTTGCAGGAGCAGTTGGCCGACATGAGCTTGCAGCGGGACCGAGCTCTCGAGAGAGGCGAGAGTTCCATGCAGCAAGTACAGAGGCTGACTCAGGCCAACAGGAATGCAGATCGCCTGTTGGAGCAGCTAGTACAGGAAAGGAATGAAGCCTGGAACAAGAGAGACCTTCTGAGGCAGAGGGTCGAGGAGCTAGAAGAGTACAATGCCAACTTGCATGAAGAGTTCCATGCCCTCTACAACGGGATGGGCCCGTATGCTCCTCCGAACGCCGCTCAGATGGACATCGACGACGACGCTGCAGCTGAGGGTAGCGATGGCGACGCCTCCGACATCGACGATGGCCCCGAGGAGTAGGATAGTGTCATGCGTTAGTAGCTAGGCGTGACGCGATGGCCTTCTTTTGGGTTCCATGTATCATGATGTATCCTGTTCGACCTTGAGACTGATGATCTTTGGAGTTTGGTTGTGTATGCGATACCCGAACGCATAAAAATCCAGTGTATGTATGCTGGCAACATGGTTGTATGGAACGCGATGTTGCTTTTGAAGTAGCTTAATTGGTGCTGTTGTTTAATTGGAATGAATTATTGCGCCTCTGTTTTCTTGTATGACTTGTTCTCTCCAATGAATTCAGTATGGCATGATTGTTCCTTCGGACACAATTTTACAACTTCACTCAATGGTGCTTGTTGCTGAAATATGCAGATGGCCAACACTCGTCGTGCTACGTACGAAGCCGCTGAGACTGGTGGCAACGGTGCAGGAGCTGGTGGAAGTGGTGCTAACAATGTCAACCACCAGGAACCACGTCCAGAACCACATTTGCCCCCTCCTCCGCCGCTTACCGCAGAAATGTTCTTCACACAGTTTCTTGGAAGTCAACGCAGTACTGAACAATCACAGAGGAATATGGAAGACTTTCTGCGTACCATCGCGGAAAATGTTCAAAGAGGAAATAATCAAGGTGGTGGCCATGGAGTGAACCAGTACAGCAGTTTCAAGGATTTCATGGATACGAGGCCACCTATTTTCAAAGAAGCAGCAGAGCCACTTGATGCCGAAGAATGGATTAACACTATGGAAGATAAGTTCCGTGTGTTAAGGATGACAGAAGTTCTGAAAGTAGAGTATGCTGCACATCAGTTACAAGGACCAGCAGGAATGTGGTGGAAGCATCACCGCAGTACTTTTCCTCCTAATGCCCAGATCTCTTGGAGGGATTTCACTGAAGCTTTTAAGGGAGTTTATATTCCCCCAGGGTTGGTTGAGATGAAGCTTGGAGAGTTTTTAGCCTTGAATCAGGGTACCAAGACGGTGACACAGTATCTGCATGCCTTTAATAACTTGTGCCGCTATGCCCCAGACATGGTTGACACAGATGCAAAGAAGATTGCTAGTTTCAAGAGAGGGTTGAGTCCGAAGATGATGAAGCATGTGGGTACCAATACCCGCAACAGATTCAACGACTTTATCAGTGACTGTTTGAAGCAAGAGAAGAACAATAATGCTTACACCGCATCCAAGAACCGCAAGAGAGTGTTCGAGTCAGGACCATCCCAGTCCAGAGTTGTCCCTGCCAACCGTTCATCTTATCGTCCGTCCGCACCTGGTGCGAGGTTCAGGCCGCCGCAGCATAAAACCCAGAATTACAAGGGGCCACAGAAACCGTACAAGATCGCAGTGCCGCCAACAAAGACCAGCGCAGCTGCAGAACAGAGCAACTCCAAGGGAGCTATAGGGTCTGCTGGTACAGTGAAAGGGCCCTGCTACAACTGTGGTCAGCCAGGCCACTTTTCCAAGTTCTGCCCTTATCCGCCTAAAAAGAAGCAATAGACTTACAATGCTCGTGTACACCACACCGCCATTGATGAAGTTCCTGAGGGAGAGCCCGTAACTGCTGGTAAGTTTCTTGTGAACCATCACCCTGCAGTTGTTCTTTTTGATTCTGGATCTTCGCATTCTTTCATGAGTCAAGCATTTGCACGGAAGCATGAACAACTATGCACAGAATTGAGTTATGGTTATCGCATAAGTTCAGCAGGAGCTGATGTGTTAACCAATAAGATGGTTAGAGGGGCAACCCTTGAGTTAGGTAGTCGGAAGTTCCGAGTGAACCTGGTAGTTATGCCTGGACTAGTTTTGGATGTAATAATAGGAATGAACTGGATGAAAGACTGGGAAGCAGTCATAGATACAAGCAGTAGGATGCTTACCCTTAAAGATCCCCAGGCAGAGGGTACTTTTCAGGTACCATTGCCTAAAAGAACAGATCTTGTGAGTGTGACCTGTGCCATGGAAGTTGCTCCTATCCATCAGATCCCAGTAGTATGTGAGTTCCCGGATGTGTTTCCAGACGAGTTGCCTGGCCTTCCTCCAGACAGAGATGTTGAGTTTGGAATCGAGTTGATCCCCGGGACAGCTCCAATTTCGAGGAGACCTTATCGGATGCCTCCGGATGAGTTAGCTGAGTTGAAGAAACAGTTGGAAGAGTTGTTAAAAAAGGGGTTTATTCGCCCAAGTAAGTCTGAATGGGGATGTCCTGCCTTGTTTGTAAAGAAAAAGAAAGAGGGTACTCTCAGGATGTGTGTGGATTACCGACCTCTTAACGCTGTAACTATCAAGAATAAATATCCACTGCCTCATATTGATGTTCTGTTTGATCAGTTAGCTAAAGCCAGAGTGTTCTCCAAGATAGACTTAAGGTCTGGGTATCATCAGATAAAGATTAGACCTCAAGATGTTCCGAAAACCGCCTTTTCTACCAGATACGGGTTGTACGAGTATCTTGTTATGTCATTTGGACTAACAAATGCTCCTGCATATTTTATGTATCTGATGAATACGGTTTTCATGCCGGAGTTAGATAAGTTTGTAGTTGTCTTCATTGATGACATTCTAGTATACTCTGAAAACGAGAAAGAGCATGAAGAGCATCTGAGAATTGTCTTGACCAGGTTGAGGGATCATAAGTTATATGCTAAGTTCAGCAAATGTGAATTTTGGTTGAAGAAAGTTCCTTTCCTCGGTCATATCCTATCTGAGAATGGAGTTTCTGTAGATCCGAGTAAGGTGCAAGAGGTTATGGATTGGAAGACTCCAACCACAGTGTCAGAAGTCAGGAGTTTCCTAGGGTTAGCAGGTTACTATCGCCGTTTTATCCCAGACTTCTCGAAGATTGCCAAGCCTATGACAAGTCTGTTACAGAAAGATCACAAGTTTGCGTGGACAGAGGAGTGTGAGACAGCTTTCCATACCTTGCGGAAACTGTTGACCACTGCTCCAGTTCTTGCACAACCCGACATCGAGAAACCTTTTGATGTGTTCTGCGACGCATCAAAAACAGGATTAGGGTGTGTGCTAATGCAAGAAGGAAGAGTAATTGCTTATGCCTCCCGGCAGTTGAGAAAACATGAAATCAATTACCCGACACATGATCTTGAGCTTGCCGCTGTAGTGCATGCCTTAAAGATTTGGAGACACTATCTACTGGGTAACGTGTGCAACATTTTCACCGATCATAAGAGTCTCAAGTACATTTTCACCCAACCAGAATTGAACATGAGACAGCGGAGATGGTTAGAACTGATCAAAGACTACAACTTGAATGTACAGTATCACCCTGGGAAAGCCAATGTGGTAGCTGATGCTTTAAGCAGAAAATCACATTGTCTGAATGTGCAACCCTTACTTGAAGATGGTTTCGATCTAATGCACCCTGCCGTGCTACAAAGTATTCAGGTCAGTTGTTCCTTGGAGAGTAAGATTATAGAAGGTCAGAAAACAGACAAGGGGATATTCCACATCAAAAAGAAGATTCAAGAAGAACCCTCGAAACACTTCAGGGTGGATGAGCAGGATGTGTTGTGGTTCGACAACCGTCTTGTTGTTCCAAAGGATAGAGAGCTTAAGAATAAAATTTTGGATGAAGCTCATCTCTCTAAGTTGTCTATTCATCCTGGCAGCAGTAAAATATATCAAGAACTAAGACCTCGTTATTGGTGGACCAAGATGAAGAAGGAAATTGCAGCGTATGTAGCCAGATGTGACACATGTTGTAGAGTAAAAGCAATTCACATGAAGCCTGCCGGAATGCTACAACCTTTGTCAGTGCCGAGTTGGAAGTGGGATGACATAAGTATGGATTTTATCACGGGTCTACCCACTACTCAAAAAGGTCACGATTCCATTTGGGTAATTGTGGATCGTCTTACTAAGACAACCCACTTTCTGCCTGTCAAAACGGAATATAGACCACCTCAATATGCTGAGAAGTATATTGCGGAGATTGTGAGGTTGCATGGCATACCAAAGACTATAGTGTCTGACAGAGGGTCACAGTTCACTGCTCACTTTTGGGAGCACTTGCACAAAGGTTTGGGGACTAGTCTGATTCGTAGCACTGCCTATCATCCTCAAACAGATGGTCAATCTGAGAGAGTTAATGCTGTTCTAGAAGATATGTTAAGAGCCTGTGTGTTGTCTTCCAGAGGTTCATGGGAGTCATGGTTACCATTAGCAGAGTTCTCATACAATAACAGCTATCAAGAGAGTATCAAGATGGCACCTTTTGAGGCTCTGTATGGCCGAAAGTGTAGAACACCGTTAAACTGGATTGAGCCCGGAGAAAGAAGGTATTATGGTATTGACTTCGTAGAAGAAGCCGAAAGGAAAGTTCATATCATCCAGCAGAATATGAGAGCAGCCCAGTCACGTCAGAAAAGTTATGCAGATAAGAGAAGGAGACCGCTTGTGTTCGAAGTTGGTGACTATGTCTATCTAAAAGTTACGCCAATGAAAAAGAAAAGATTTGGTGTGCGCAGAAAGCTGGCCGCCAGATTTGTGGGACCTTATAAAATCCTGGAACGGAAGGGTCCTGTGGCTTACAAATTGGATTTACCAGAGTCAATGGGTGCTATATTCCCAGTTTTTCATGTATCACATCTCAAGAAGTGTTTGCGCGTTCCAGAGGAAAGGATTGAACCTCGAGGCATAAAACTAAAGTCAGATTTGGTGTATCGTGAGCAACCAGTTCGAGTATTGGATACCAAGGAAAGGGCTACTCGAAACAGTGTGGTGAAAACGTATAAGATACAATGGAGTCATCACGATGAAGGGGATGCATCTTGGGAAACGGGTGAATACTTAAAGAACGCTTATGAAGATTTTTATTATAAATGGTTCGTAACCCAAATCTCGGGACGAGATTTTTATAAGGGGGGAGGGCTGTAACACTCCGGTGTTAAGCAATGCATTTTTGCCTGGCAATCATATTGCATAGCATTCATGTCATCATAATCATGTGTGATAATGTTACAATTTAAATCAAATAAAAGCTTGAAAATGATATAGGTGATGAAATATATTAATATGATAATCACATTTGTACCAAAACCTCGCAACTATAGATTCTACATCACTTGGAACCCTAGTTCAAATTTTGGAGCTCAAAAATTTGTCAAAACTTGCTTAAAAATAATTATGAAAAATATTCAAAATTTTCCCTATTCTAGTTTTTATTCTGTCATTCAAAATCTATCAAAAATTTTGAGTTGGCCCCTTAATCAAAGTTGTAGAGAATTTAATTTTGAGCAACTTTTATTTTTGGGCCAATTCCAGAAAATGTCTTCTTCTTGTTCAAATTTTGGTTTGAAGTTTGAAATCCATTTGAATTAATTTTTGAAAATTTGAAAAACAAGTTTCGTCTTAGCAGGCCTCGTCCTCACTTCCCGGCCCGCTCGCGAAGCCGCCCGGCCCAGCCAGCCTCGCGCGCGCCCGCGCGACGCAGTCGGCCCGGCCCGCGACCCCGGCCTCCTTCCTCCTCCCGCGCGCGCCCACGCAACGCTGGCCGCCGCGGCAGAGCGCGTTCGCCGCGTGTCGGCCATGCGCTGCCGCCGCTCGCCGCGCGTCGTCCTCGCCCTGATCTCCCGCCAGCGCGAGCGCACTCAAAACGACTGCCCGAGCCTCCTCGCTCCCTCACTTCCCCTCCCTCACTCGCCAGCTACCCCTCCTCTCCCCACCGCGCGGTCGGACGGCTCGCCGCCGCGAGCTCCGGTTTCGCCTCCCCGTTCCGGCATCGTCAGGCCACCACCATCAAATTCACCTTGCACCGAGCTCCGCCCCGTTCTTCCCTCCTCCGAACGAGCCTCTCCGCTCCCTCGCTACCCGTGGTAGGGCTCCTTTCCTCCTCGCCTCGCCGCGCCACCGCAACGGTGCCGACGAGCCGCGCCTCTCCACCGCCTCAACCGCCACCTCTTTGCTCTCCCGCACTGACGTCTCGTGTTGGCCACTTCTTGGCGACCCTATTGCGCGTGCCGACGAGCCGCGCCACCGCAACGGTGCCGACGAGCCGCGCCTCTCCACCGCCTCAACCGCCACCTCTTTGCTCTCCCGCACTGACGTCTCGTGTTGGCCACTTCTTGGCGACCCTATTGCGCGTCTTGGTGGGTCGTTGGCTGGCCGGAACCGGCCGATTGGCCGTGACCGCCGCCGCGACGTCGGCGTCGGGAACGCCGGCGACGCGCTCGGGTCTCTCTCCCCCCCCCCCCCCTTCCTCGCTCGGTGGGCTGAGCCGTGCCTGCGGGCCGCGCCCGAGCAAGCCGGCTCGGTCTCCTCCCCCGCGCGAGCGAGATGGGCCGCGACCGCCGTGGGCCGATCATTTCCCTCGGGCCGGCCCAGCGACATTTAAATAAATCCGTTTTCATTTCTCTTTTTATTATTTTGATGAAAAACACTTGGGAAAATGAATTCTTGGTCATTTTAGCTCCTAAATTTGTGAAATAAATTTTTATATACTCATTTGAATTAGATCTACAATATAAAAATGTTGCATGTCAATATTTCATTACTTTTCTGTAGTGTTTTATTTAATCCTTGAAATTGGTGTTTTCTTGAAAAATTGATAAGAAAATGTAGAAAAATCAGAAAAATGTGGTTCCAAGTTTATTAATCCTGTTATGCCATGTACTTGCTAGGGTAATTTTATTTCATGGTTGTTATGTAGAAAAAATGTATAGTTGCAGTTCAAATGCTTTCTATTACCAATATTTGTTATTTTTGTTATTTAAATAAATTAAAAAAACATGCAAGTGATAATTTTTCCATAGTGTTTGTTTAGGTAGTAGATAGTAGAAAAATTCCTAAATCTGTTGTTTGATACTTTTCATAATGTAAAGTATTTTAAATATCTATTTGAGGCCATATTTTGTTATTTTTGTATAGTAAGTTCTAATTATCCAAATGCAGTAAAAATTTTATGTCAAGCTATTCTTGATATTAGTAATCCACTGTAATTTTATGAGATTTTTCTGAGCTACTAAAATATGTGTTGCTGTTCAACCATAGGACTAATTAGGGTTTCTATTTATTCTTAATGCAAAGTTAGTTAGAAAAATATACTTTGGTGTATCTTTGAAGCATCTTAATTGTTTAATACTCTCGCATGGTAGAAACTAGTGTTGGTAGTTTCCGAGTACATGTTCTTGGATGATGTTGACTACCTTGTAGAAGAGTCATAAGTTCCACATAATCCGATGACATAATACATTCGTTACATCGCATGCATTCCGCATCATCATCATCTCATGTCACCTCTGCAATGCACCGATGCATATTGCACTCATACTTCTGCATCATACAGGATCGCAGGAAGTGGTTCCGGCAGTTGTTCCCGAGGACGCAGAGGAGCAGCCCGAGGAGCCGGAGCCAGCAGAAGTAGAAGAGGAGTCCGGTGAAGAGCTTCCGGAGTGCCCCGACCATCGTCCCAGCTCCTTCGAGCGAGGCAAGCCCCGGAGCATTTCTCCCCCGGTTTGCAAATAATTATTTATTAATTTTACTTAATCTGATGCATTAAGTTTAGGAGTTGTTTGCAAACGTTGCTGCATTATACCTTGTTCCACCTTGTTTTACCCGATCCTTGTCACCCTGGTGTCCACGGTCAATAATTGCTTAGTTTGCTTAGACCGGTAGAAGTCGGGTGATTGCCTGTCATCCGCGAGCTATAGGGGATTACCTGGTTTTATGTGAAAGAATGTCTTGTGAGAATAACTAAGTGTGGAAATGAATGTGAGACCGGGCGGAAGCTTGCAGGGTTCTGGACTGTAGTGTCTTCCGTCTGTGTCGATTAAGGACCGTCCGATGTCGGGCCTCGGGTCATGTTGAACGCATGCCTCACATTTAGCTGGCCGGATAAAGTACCTTTCGACCGCGAAGCCGGGAGGTTATTCGGGCCGAGTGGATTGCCCGCAACGCACTGTACCGGAGCAGTAGTGGCAGGAAACGGGGGCGCGATGATAAGGCCAAAGAGCAGTCGGGCGGCCCCCGGGTACATGTGGTTCCTGGCAAGCTCGCGACTTTACCTGAATGGTTGACTCGGTGACCAATACCTCACTTTAGCGGGTGAGTGAGGTTTGTGTGAGGAATAAATTACCAGCTGGTCAATAATCGATTCGAATCGCCATCGTTCACTGGATAGTGAGCACTTGACTTGAGTTACTTCATCGTAGTAATATGGATACAACACTTGGATAGTTATGTGGAAAATGACATGGTAATTATTGTTAAATATCAATGGTAATCCTTGCTTGCTCAATTACATGGTTACTTTAGCATAAAGTGCAAATATAGTTGACAGGAGAATAAAGATTTAGAAGATGACATGCTTTTGTAAATGATTTGCTAAGCTAAAAATGCTTTTCTTGCAAATGAGTCAGCTACCCCACCAAAAAGCCTATCATGATCCTTGGAGTCTTTTTGTTTTGGTTCTGTCGGGTAAGTCTAGCTGAGTACCTTCTCGTACTCAGGGCTTTGTTCCCACTTGTTGCAGATGGACAGATGTACTATGGTTATTGTATCAACTGTCTCTACCCTGCAATGGGCGAAGCCTAGGACCATGGGCAATGGTCACTCACTACTCCTCGCCTGATGCTTTTGTGGGAGATGATCGCGAGCTGGCACTATATTTTGGAAAAAAAGTGTGTGTGTGTGTGCTTTGAACTAATGCTTCCGCTACTTTATTTGAAACTAGTTTGTAATAACTATGTTTAAACTCCGATGTATTTTGTGCCGCAAACTGCTGTGTAACTTATGAAGGTAATCGCTGAACTTATTACGATCTTGGCTGTGATGTGAAATGGTTTGAAATCCGTCGAGATTTCACGGACTACCGGGTTATACGGGCTTAAGTTTGGTAAATTGTCCGTCCGTTGGATGATTTTCTTACTTAATCTCGTATAATTGGGCGGTTCTGTTACAAAGATGGCAGAATGATGGAGGAAACTAATACACTACATACTGCAGACTTTGTTTAGCAGGAGCCAAAGATGGCAGAATGATGGCAGAATGATGGAGGAAACTTAATATCCCATAAACAAGATGATTTAGTAACCAACTAGACCACAAGAGAAAATGACATGCTCAACTTTGTTTAGCTGCATACTGCAGACTTTATAGCTTGAACGTTACAATACTTTCATGTTGAGAAGTAAGAACTCTAAATGAATATTGTCAGTTTGTTAAATGAACTAATAGAAAATGATGTATTAAGAATGTTAGGATCACACAAATGTTAGGATCATTTGTAACTTACAATGTCAAGCATTGAAGAAGGGAGGAATCCAATGCGACAAAGTTGAAGAGGTCATATAGATGATTGTATCTGACAAGCCCGACCTCAAAATCTGAAGAACTCAACATGTACATACCCCTGAACCTAACCAGTATCCCATTCTTCTGATTGTCGACACAATCTTTCATGTAATGAGCATGAAGAGTAGTGCATTCAGGTCCTACCACCTTGAGGTCCATTGCTGGGAGAAGTGGCTAACCAACTTTGTACTTAGCAGTCCATTTTTAGTGCTGCTGTGGTTTTAGATGTGTGGTCACCTTTCCACTCTCTCTAGTAGCATTACTAGGCACCTTTTGCTATGTGGGTGGCTTTACATTCGCTCCAACAGCCTTACTAGCCCCTTTGTGTTGCATGGGCGGCTTTCCACTCCCTCCAACAGCCTCATTACCCACTTTTGGGTGTGTGGGCAGCATAGTGTTAGCAACAACCCCACTCTCTGAGCTCTTTGGATTGGTTGCATTAGTCTCCTTTGGCACACTCTTTGATGCATCAGATGTGGCAGGAGATTGATGATTTAAAAAAGTTGACTTGGCGCCCAAAAGCAGCTTTGTAGAAATAATAGCATTAGTGCCCTTCGAAGCACTCTTGCAACTCTTTGTGATCTCATTTGGCTGAGATAGGGTTGGCTGGGTCTCTGTACTGTTGACTAGAATGTGCAGCCTCCTCCATTGTATTCTCTTTAGTAGAGCTTCTCCAAGTGTGTTTGTGTCATCATCAGGGGGTGGCTGCAGCGCATAATTCTCATGACCCGAATGTACATATTCCACTTGGACTACTGCATGGTCATAGTCTATTGGGATTGATCTTAGCTCAGTTTCCTTTGGGAACACCCGACCCTCTGCAACCACATCTTGATAGCCTCTAAGGTTCACTATAAGGGAACATTGGGTTGGCTCTTGAAGAAGATCAATGGTATCTGGCTCAATTGAAATGTTTTCCAACTCCACTTCATTTGCAACATCGGAGGTAGAGGCACAACTACTCCTCCATCCACAAGCAGGACTAGGGGTCCTAGAAGGTGGTGGTTTGAGCTGTATTCCTTGATCTGCAAGAAAGGACATGATATCCTTAGTGACCTTGGCTATCACTTCTTCTGTGACTTGAGCTGTAACTTCTTGTCTGACTTGAGCTGTTATCGCTTGCACATCAACATCAGACCTCTTCCTCTTTCTATACATGCCAGAACACTCAGGCCATCCATGCTTCTAGCTAGTGTAACTTGAAACAGCGCGCACATGACCTGGCTGTTCAGGGCCCAAACATGCAGCTAGCACATTTTTCTCCCTAACACAAGTGATGCCCGAGGATTCTGCAGCTGCTTACTTCTTTTGCATGTCTTCGGAGATTTTCTCTATTGCTTCCCGTGACCAGATGATCTCAGCTTTATCTTCTGACACAACAAGCTTACTCCTTGCTCACAGCCACAACTTATAGCGACCTTCGGGGTAGTCGTCCCATGGGTTATGGATGCCTTTACTGGATAAATTTGCATCCTCCTTCGCCCACTATTTCAATTTCCCCTCATACCCTGCTATGCCCAGAAGATGGTTGTGCACATTCTTTTGCCGAAGCTCTCTGTATTTGTCACGTGTCGCTACTGCTTCTACGGACTGCTTCAATGCCACAAATTCTGCATAATCTTCAGGATCAAGCCACGAGTACTTCTTTAATGGACAGAGGTATTTCTCGATAAAATTGGTTACTAGCCTATTTTTGTGGGTTCTCCAACTCTTAGATATCACCTTAATTATTGCCCTAAACCCCTCAGACTTCATGTTATCTGGGAACACCAAATGAGGCAGGACTTGTTTATCAAACAAATTCCACTTGTCCACATCAATAAGGTTCTTGAATGATGGCATAACTAAGGATAGCTTTTCCCTAGCAATCAAACCAGCAAGCAACCTCAATCTTTGTCGTGCTCTCACCTCAGTTGGCATCCCATCTGGACTAATCTCGGTGACAACAATCTTGTTAGTCGGCCACTTAGATGGTGTCCTTGGTTTTCGGGGTTGACGCACAGGCACAGGCACAGGCACAGGCTGCTATTGCTGCTGCTGCTCGTCGTCATCATCATCATCAATAGGTCATTCTACTTCCTTAGGAAAAGTTTGTCCCCCCGTTTCATCATCACCACTTGATGAAGATTCCTTGGAAGACACCTATCAATCAAATTCAAGAAAGATGTGGTTCAACATATTGTGCAAGACTAAATTAGATGCTAGAAATATGCTAAACACTTGAATGATTGTGGGCGGTGATAGGTTACCATTTTGATGTGGAACTAGATTCAACAGCACCCACAATACCAATGATTCAGTATATCATACATGGGTTTGTTCACATGTAAAAAAGTAACCATCAGCATATTGTAATTGTACTGTACATAATGCACATTAAATTGCCAGATTGGATAATGACTAGATGAAGAAAGGGCAAACACAAATCACACATAAGAAATATTTCTGGTTATCTAGGAATGTGGACAGAGCAAATTACTGAACTCTAGGAAGAAAACATTAAAAGGCCACCTAATGGTATTGATGAATGATCAGAATTACATGCCCTGATGCCAATTGTATTGTCAATTTATATATAAAGGAGGATATAGCAGACAGAGCTACAATAAAAATTGTCAGCTCATCTAGATCAATAAACACATTCATTCATTCATTCATTCATAAAAAGAGGAAAATCGGTGAGGATATAGTATAGAATGAATTATGTACTATGAGGAAATAAAGAGCAGTATCTCCTAATCCGATATATGCAGGAGCAAAAATGTCTTGGAATGAAGCAAATTAAGTGAGGATATATGTAGGAGCAACAATGCCTAGTAGGTAAATAAGAACACTTAGTCATGAAAAAAATGCCATGGCTGAAAATTTTAAGACAAAGCTATTTCAACAGAAATGTCATGGTATAGGACTAACTCAACAAGGCTGAACTATAAATCACTTGATATGCAGCTAAACTTCACAAATCAGTTCACAAACGAGAGTAGGGGGCCGCACCTGAACAACGAGGCTGACGATGGTTGTCCTGGTCTTCCAGAATCCCAGGAGCTTGCGCCCGTTCTTCTCTGTTATTCCGGTGGCACAGGTCGACGAAGCCCGGGGTTCCACCTCACCCGCCGCCGACGAAGCCACAGCGGGTGCCCTCTGCCTCCTCCTACGCCCTATGCCGACGCACCCTCCTCCTGCGTCGCCTACACCATCCTCACCTCCTGACCTAACCAAATCAGCGCAATAGAAACAAGATACGCCAACCTAACCCAAAGCCGGGCAAAACGAATCAGTGCAAGGAGCATCTATTACCTTGCATCCTGCTCGCGAATGGCTGCTGGAGAGTCGAGGGTAGGAGAGACGGCGGCGCACGGGAGAGAGGCAGCGCATGGGAGAGAGGCAGCGCAAGGCAGCGCACGGGAGAGAGGCAGCGCACGGGAGAGGCGACGCTCGTGATTTGGTTAGGTTAGGAGAGGGAGGAGGGATGCGGGTACATGTTAAATTGGCCCTGTAGGTTTCCGGCCCAGTTGCCTCTGTCCTGGGGAGTCTTGACGATTTTGAGAGCAGCTTGCCAACTGAATAAAGAATAGAGCTAGAGATGTGCAATTCATATGGCAGACAAGATAGTGCATAGTTGGCTTCGATTTGACTAGTGGCAAGATCATCAAGTTTTTGATCTTGAACTCCGCATTTTTGTCTCCAATAGTCCAGCTCCATACTTGTTCTGCACACTGCAGTAGCATGGGACACTTGACTGAGTGCATACTGAAACCACTCAGTATCAGCAACTCTTCCTTCTTCTACTGCTACAAGCAACTACGAGAATCAACATATCAAATTTAATATATATTCCATGAAAGCATAACACAAACTGAGAAATGCTTTGGTAATAATTACCATATTACTCTATATAACCAGCATATCAAATTTAATATATATTTTGAGGCATCTGGTGTGACCTATGGAGAAAAAGAGAGATATCTTCAACTTCTACCATGCGACAGTAAGCTGGTAGATTGTAATTGTAACCCAACACTTAGCTGTAAAATTCACAAAAGACAGACCAGATTATACCAAGAGGAACCAAAGAAAATCCTACATTTAAAATGAAAGAAAACCTTGTTTAGTCCCCCATTCATGGTAGATAGTAATAAAAAATTACAAACAACAGCAGGCAAACTGAAAGTGCAAAATGCTCACCAGCACAGCGCTAATTCTCATTTGCAAATACCGGCGGGCAAAACATATGAGACATCCATCTGTGAACATATAGTGAACTGCTATATTCAGCAGCAGTAAACTGACCAACTGACCAATGAGAGTTTCAGTCCAATAAAACATCACATGTGCATTAGTTTTTGCGTACTTGTCGTTTTCGGCGACCTTTTGCCACAGTGGCCTCTTCTACATGACCTTGTCGTAAGTATGGAGTTGTCTCACTCTCCAGAATCACAGGAAGGTCCCAATCACCAAAAGGAGGGACTTCATCAAACTAATTGTACTCTTCCTCGTCCATGGCATTTTCAACTCTGACGACCCGTTTTTTACCGGGGAGAGCTACGAGGCGTTTCTTGTTTCTTGTGTCAAGCACATAAAAGACTTGGGAAACTTGAGATGCAAGCACGAATGATTCTTCCTTGTATGCAACATGTTCAAAGTCAACCATGGTGAATCCATATATGTCTTTCGTGACGCCCCTTGTGCCCTTAACCCAACGGCACCGAAAAATGGGGATCTTGAAGCTATGCTCTTTGAGGCCAGGATATGTGAGCTCCCAAATCTCCTCGATTTGACCATAGTATGCATCCTTCTCCACATCATTGCTGTCAAGGGCATCTATACGAACACCACTATTTTGGTAGATGCATTTCTGGTCTTGAGCCAAGGTGTAAAATGTGTAGCCGTTTATGTCATATCCTTGGTAACTTGTGACTGTGGACAAAGGGCCTTCTGCTAGGTTCTGAAGCCCTTCATCCATGCAAGAGCTCAAATTGTGGATCTGTTTTTTGAACCAAAAGTTGAATCCCTTCATATGTTCCCTAGCTATCCAAGCATCGCTCTGACCTAGATTCGCTTGACGCAACTGCTCCTTATGCTCATCGATGTAAGGACCAACTTCTGTTGTGTGTTCCAATACGAGAAAGTGAGCTCATCGAAAGTCCTCCTGATCTGGATTAAGTGTCTTCTTCCCAAGAGTCCCTATCCCCGCTAGCCTTCCCTCATGGCGGGACTTATATATGCCAATTGGATTTGTAGGATCAATGTAACCAAGGCACCAATCAACTACCTCCTTAGCCGAGTAACCCTAGACCATGCTTCCCTCAGGATGTGCCCGACTCTTTGTGTATCTGTTCAAAGTACTCATGAATCTCTCATAAGGATACATATGATGGAGGAACACGAGACCAAGGTACCTTATTTCCTTTACCAAATGAGCAATGAGATGAATGGATACATCAAAGAATGTCGGTGGGAAATACGCCTCTAGAAGATACATTGTCTCAAAAATGTTCTTCTCAAGCTTGTCCAATGACCTCTCATCAAGAACCTTCTGAGATATTGCGTTGAAGAAGAAGCATAGGCTCATGGTTGCCTTTTGGACTTTTTCTGGCAAAATGTTCCTGATCCCGACCGCAAGCATTGTTGTGAGCATGACATCGTAGTAATGGGCCTTCATTGGGAGCATCTTGTTCTCTTTCGCCGTCACAAGTTTCCTTATGTCTGCTGAGTATCCGGAGGGAACTTTCACAAGTTCCCTGGTCAGATTTATGGCAGACAATGGTAATTGGGCACCTGGGCCCTCGGGACGCAACTCGGGCCTTATATCCAATTCTTCCATATTTGCTCGTGCATTCGCATGGTCCTTGGTTTTCCCCTTGCTGTTCAAGAGTGTTCCGAGCAGGCTCCCACAAACATTCTTCTTCACATGCATGACATCGATGCTATGGCGAACTGCTAAGTCTTTCCAGTAAGGTAGTTCCCATAGACTCGACATCTTCTTTCACCTCTTATCAGCAACTTCCTCCGTGCGCTTTCTCTTTCCAAGGGCACTCTTTTTGTTCTTCTCGAATGTAACATTGACATCCTTTACCTGGTCATAAACATCATGCCCAGTGAAATGCCTCGGAGCAGATCCTGTCTCAATCATGCCATCAAACTGGCATTTCATGCGCCGGTAAGGATGGGACCGGGGAAGGAAACGGCGATGCCTTATGTACACCCTCTTCTTTGAATTGTTCAGCCAAAGAGACTCAGTGTCATCTAAGCAATGAAAGCAATCTTTGTCCCCTTTGGACTGCCCAGATAAGCAGCGGTGTCCCGAGACATTAGTGATGGTGCTTAACACCATGGCATGCAACTCGAATGATTCTCGCTTGAACCCATAGTATACCTTGATGCCGTTTGACCAGAGCTGCTTGAGCTCATCCACAACCGGCCTCAAATAGACGTCGATGTCATTCCCTGGCTGGTGCGGGCCTGAGATCAAAAGGGGCATCATCATGTATTTCCTCTTGTTACAGTACCACGGTGGAATGTTGTAGATGGACAACAACACCGGCCAGACACTATGTGAGCAACTCATGTTTCCGAATGGGTTCATGCCATCCGTGCTGAGTGCAAAGTGAATGTTCCTAGGCTCATCTTTGAAAAATCGATGCTTGGAATCGATGACGCGCCACTGAATAGCATCAGCTAGATGCCGTAGGTAACCATCAATCTTGTGTCCCTCCTAGTGCCAACTCAATAGCCGTGTGTCCTTGGCAGTTGCAAACAAACTCTTCAGGCAGGGAATTATAGGAAAGTACCATACCACCTTCCGAGGAGCTCCATGTTTCTTTTTGTCATCACCCCTGTCATATCTTCGTTTGTACCGAGAGGTTCCACACTCGGGGCATTCAGTTAGTTCAGTGTTTTTGCCAAGGAATAGGACGCAGTCATTCTTACAAGCATGGATCTCCTCGACCTCCAATCCCATAGGACAAACAATCTACTTGGCCTCATATGTGGTCTTAGGTAACTCATTCCCCTCAGGCAGCATGTCCCGCAATAGATCTAGCAATTCATCGAAGCTCCGGTCAGTCCAATGATGTGTCACCTTCAACTGGAGAAGCTTGAGAGTAGCAAACAACTTTGTATAGCTCTCCTTGCAACTCAGATAGAGAGGCATCTTCATATCTGCCACCAGCCTTTTCAACTTCTCCAAATCCTTCTCAGTGAAGTCGTTAAACCCCATGGCATCCCACACCATCTCCTCGATATTCTCTGCCTTTTGGACATAATTGACACTAATATCTGCTATCTTGTCATCAGTGAGATCTAGACTATAGAAGGGTCCTTCCTCGTTGTCCTAACTAGCAGCATGAGTTCCATCATCCTGACGTATGTTACTAGAGAATCCCTGGTCCATACGACCAGCTTGCGAGTCTCCAATATTAACTCCTTCTTCTCCATGCTTGTTCCAACATCTGTATTCACCCATGAATCCTCGCATGACTAAGTGGCCAAAGACTGATATTGATTTTGAGTACTGCTTTTCATTCTTACAATCAATGCATGGACACCACATAGCCGTCTTGTTCTCATTCGACATGTCCTTTTCTGCTGCACTTATGAATGATTTCAGACCATCTAAGTACTCAGCACATGTACGATTGCGAAGAGACATCCAGCTCCAATCCTCCATATCTACGAAAAAGGACTGAACCTCTGAAACTCTGAAACTCTGAATCTCTGAAACTCTGAATCTCTGAAAGAGGCGAGCGTGCAACTGAACAGAAGCACCGATAAACCTGAGCTCTCCAACTACACAAGCAAGCACTGAACCTCTGAACCTATGTGTGCCAGACAGCTATCCGCGTGAAAACTAAAATCTGCATATAAAAAATAGAAGTATCAAATTGAGAAGTTGGTGTCACGTTAATCAAGAAGTCACTATAGCTCATTCACATTACCCATCCTTTCATGATGTGTACATAAACACTGACTAAACACCATTTTGGAGTGCCCATTACACTCAATCAGTTAAGCAATTTGACAAGTGCATATAAGAAGAATAGAAATCACCATTTTGGAGCTTATGTCAAGCAGCAATTCAGACTGTAAGTTTGACAATGGATCATCTCAGAAAAAAAGATATGGTAGTAGTACATGGATTTTACTTACTAAGCACTACAATATATTTACAAAAAATCTATGAATTTCAAAGGATATGTTGCCTATACATATCTCTGAATGAGAAACACAGAAAATACAGAAAATCACCTCATGATCCAGAAGCACTAGTGCAATACTCACTCATAATATAGTTGGAAAAAAGTTCACAAAATGACCATTTTTACTGATCACATTGCTAACTAAAATACTTAACAACTAGGGACAAAGATACATTCAGATTGTAAATCCCTGCATTTAAAATAAAAGAAAACCTTGTTTAGTTCCCCATTCATTGTAGATAGAAATAAAAATTACAAACAACATCAGATCAGTGTAAAAATCATTCCCCACCCTAAAACCCATATTCCATCTTACATGAGCCAGGACACACAGTACCAGATGATAGAAATAAACATTGAGCAGTCAAGACCCAGAAACAAAATAGAGAGTATGACTAATTTCTTTACTACGGTGATTAGCTCCAAAGCACGACCTGAAAAATCCACATGCACTGCGGTCTAAATGTGCAATTGCTGACCTAGACATTTCATCAAACACCATTACAACATTGAAGCAAGCAGAAAAGGGAAGAAGAAGAACTCAAGGAGAGCTTCAACCTTGCAGAGAAAGATGACGGCGTCGTCAGTGAACAAGGAGAGAAAGCCCAAAGCAGCAGCTTACCATGTGGCCGGACCTCACGCTGGGGCTAGGCGCGAGTGAATCACCCTCGCCGGACATGGCCATGCTCTGGGCCGATGACGCCGCGCGCTAGAGGCCGCGACCAACACGCTACCGTCGGGGCCGGGGCTGGTGTGATGGGGCGGTGCCAAGGTGGGCAGCGGCACCGGCCGGAGCTGCAGGTGCCTAGGTGGGCGGCGGCAATGGCCGGAGCTGGAGGTGTCGAGGTCGGCGGCGGCGACTACCGGAGTGGGAGGTGCTAGGGTACGGGGCGGTGCAGGCCGAGATGCAGGTGTCGGGGTGGGGGCTGCCACGATCAGAGCTTCACGAAGATGGGTAGCAGCGGCTTCTTCATATTTTTATTTCGTATACGGAGCTTCACTGTCGGAGCTTCACGTATGATTCGTTTTGTTAATTTTCTAACCAGATAGTTAGTGACGCGGCTCAACAGGAGGAGTCACTACTAGGTATATCTATGAGTGACGCGTCTAGACGTCACGCGTCACACTTATTATTGGTGACACGTTTTGTTTCGAAGAGTCACTAATATGTTCCCATATGAGTGACGCATCTACATAAAATGCATCATTAGTAGTAACCGTGACATGTTTTGTTGGGACGAGTCACTAATATGCATCCATAAAAGTGACGCGCCTAGTTAAAACGTGTCACATATATTGTCAGTGACGCGTTTTCTTGGGATGAGTCACTGGTATGTTATTATTAGTGACGCGTCTTGCTTTTTGGGCATTGGCTACAACTTACAAGTGACGCGTTTCACTTACCCGCGTCACTAATGATGTTGTTAGTGATGCATTTTAATTTTGAGTCACAAATGAAGTGTCTCCTTTGTGCTGTTTTGGCATAGTGATAGTTTCCTGGTACTGAACATAGCATGCCACAAAAATTTCATTGCAATTGGATAAATACTTTGTATTATAAAAAGTATCAAACAATAGATTTAGTATTTTTTCTATGTTCTACACCGTAAATAATCATTGTACAAAAATTATCATGCCCATGTTTTATACTTATTTTTCTCTCTATCAAAAATAACAAAAATCAGCCATAAATAGCACTTGAACTAGACATCAATATTTTTCTACAGAACATGCATGACATATATTTTTTCTAGAAAGTACATCACACAAGAAGACAAACAAAACTAGAACCATATTTTTCTGAGCAACATGTGATTTAGCAAGCATTTCCTAAGAAAACAGCAATTACAAGAATTAAATAAAACCCTATACAAAAGTATCACAAAATTGACATGCAATATTTTCCTACTATAGATCTAGTGCTAAACAACATTAAAAAATTTAGGTCACTTGATTTGGAGCAAAAATGAGCACAAAACCATTTTCCAAATCATTCCTTTGCTTAATTAATAAAAGAAAAATAGAAATGAAATCTCCTATCTCAACTGGGCTGGCCCAAGGAAGCCAACCAACCCATGGCTGCTTTCGGCCTTAGCCAAAAGGGACAAAGACAGGTGAGACGGCCTGGCTCGGGTTCGGCTTCCCGGCACAAGGCCGAAGTTGGCTCAACCGGGGGAACTGAGAGGGGAGGCGGCCACGCCGGCGCTCATGGCGGGTGCGGCGGTGTTGCTCGCCGTCGGCGGGCCTAGCCAGGCCACGGTGAGCGTGAGGAAGTGCGAAAGAGCTTCGCGGAGGCGATGGTGACCTGCTGCGCACAAGAAAGAGGAAGAAGGAGGGGCGGAGCAGGTAGGTCGGCACGGCCGCGGACTCCAGCGAGCTCCGACGGGCACCAACGTGCCATGCATGCCCATTCCGGCCCTCACCATGGCGAAGTAGCGGTGCCGAAGGTGTGTTATGTCGAGGCGGGGCTCGTGCTAGAGCTTTTGGAGCTCGGGCGAGAGCAAGATGGCGCGGGCGAGCTTGGCGGCGGCAGCAATGGAGTGGTGGCCACTCAATGGTGAGCAGAAGAACCGCTCGGGTTGCTACGGTGGAGTGAAGGAAAAGAGGGGGAGCAGGGGGAAGCAGAGCGTCCTAAATGGCTTTGAAGGTAGGCGTGCACGGCTGCGGGGGCCACGGATGACCAGGTGCCGCCGGTGAGCGACGCATGGCGGCCACGGGGCGCGCTGCTCCTGCCGTGGTCGGGACGCGGCGCTAGCGCGCGAGCGGGAGGGGGAAGAAGGCAGAGCCGAGCGGGCGGGGTAGCTTTGGCCAGTGGGCTGAATGGGAGGCGCCGGCCCATAAGGTGAGGAGAGCCCCTGTTTTTTTGAAATTTTGTTTTTCAAATAAATTTCAAACAGCAGCTTCAATTCAAATTTTGAGCAAGTAAATGACATTTTCTGGAAATGACCCAAAAATGAAAGTTGCTTAGAATTTCATCCTCTACAACTTTTATTTAGGGACCAACTCAAAATTTTGCATAGATTTTGAACTGGAAATACAAAGCTAAATAATAAAGGTTTTTGACCATTTTTAGAATATTTTTGGAAGCAAAATTTGACAAAACTCTGAATACCAAAGTTGGTCCAAAAATCATGGTGAACCATTATAAGTTAATTAGTTAAGCAAACAAGTATGTTTAACACTAATACAAGCAAGACCAAGGCATAGAATTAATCAAAACAAAACCTATGCAACAAGCATGTTTCAAGTCCATGTTTCACTATATTTGATGCTATGACAATGGATGCTTGATGATGCATTATGCCCATGATTGCAATGCCTAAATGCATGAGTAACGCCGGGGTGTTACAGGCCCCAGGTATAAGTGAAAACATATATATATTTTTGTAATGCAGAAATGAGAAATTAAAATGTATGAGCAAATATTTTTTATGCCACCACTATAAATATTGTCTACGAGCTTTCACACCATAAAAAATATTTACAGGGTTTTTGAGTTTTTTTATTGTAATGCTAATAAATATGCTTATGAAGAAAATAATTATGCAAGATGAAAGAGTAGACATGGATACATACCGATTTACCTTCCGTCGAGGGTTAGAATTTTTTAGGGTCCTCCAAACAAGACCTCCATATATTTTGTTCTTCAGATGCTTCCAATCTTAGAGATGATGTCTCTGAGAATTCTTCTTGCTGTTCTTGACATACCATCTTTATAGTGGAATTAAGCTCTGGCCTTGGCTTGAAAGCAAAACGCTCTTCTTGTCCATTTATAGTAAACTTGATTTCTCCAACTCTGACATCAATGTGTGCATTGGCAGTGCTCAAAAGGGTCTCCCAAGGATGAGTGACACTTTTGAGTCTGGTTGCATGTCTAGTACCACAAAGTCCACAGGCATGAAGAAGTCTATTATCTTGACTGGAATGTTCTCTGCAATACCCATAGGATATCAGACTGATTGATCGGCTAGTTGTAAACACATTGATGTTGGCTCGAGCATTGAAATTTTGAGTTTGTAGAAGACAGTTGTGGGCATCACACTGACACTTGCTCCAAGGTCACAAAGTACATTATTGAAATGTTGATCTCCAATTGAGCAATCGATAGTGGGGCATCCTGGATCCTTCTTCTTCTCTAGTGATTTATTGAGGATGGCCGCACTACACTATTCTGTCAACTTGATTACCTCAGTGGTGGGTAGTGGTCTCTTCTTGTTGAGAATGTCTCTGATATATTTGGCATATGTAGGGACCTGTATGGCATCTAGCAAAGGTATGTTTGTAACGGAACCGTCCAAATTATAAGAGCACAAGTACAAAAACAATCACCGAAATGATCAAATTCTCGCACTTGAGCCCATATAACTCCGGTAGTCCAATGAAATCACGAGGGATTTCAAACCAACCAACATACAAGCCAAGATCGTAGTGATTCAACATAACAAGTCACATGTTACAACCATTTCATAAGTAATTAAATATACATCGGAGTTCAACAAAGTTATTACAACTTAAGTTCAAAAGTAGCGGAAGCCAAGTAATTTGAAACTAACAACACCCTTATTTCAAATACATGCCAGTACCACGGTCGACTTCCAACAAAAGCATTAGAGATAAGGTCAATAAGAAGGATCATGCCCATGATCACACTCCGCCTCTACGGCAGGAGCCATCCAACCCTTGCAGTCGCCATGATACATCACAACCTGCAACAAGTGGGGATAAAACCCTGAGTACAAGAAGGTACTCAGCTAGACTTACCCGTCAGAAACCAGAAATAAGGTGACACCAAGGATCATGCAAGGCTGATATAAAGTGGGGCTAGCTTGACAACATTTTGCATAAAAGCTTAATATAGATGATCAATCATTAATGCTTAAGCATCAAGTAAATTATCATTAACCTGTCATCTATATTAGCACCTGTACTAGAGCACTCACTTTATTAGGAGCAAACAATATTAACCATAGCAGGTATAAATTGAGGCAACCTTTCCATCGTGATCCAATTAACCATCCGTTCAATTTAATGGAATCTACGTTGCCGCTGCTCAAGTCAAGTGCTCACTAACCGGGAGCGACGGCGATTCGAATCGAATTCCTATCCAGCTGGAGGGGTATTTCTAACACTCACCGCGCAGGCCCCTGCCAGGGTCGCACAAGCCACCTTTTCATATGATTCAGGAATCGCGGGTCCGAATAATGTCGCGACCCCAAGGGCGACACTCTGCCAGGTGATAGGGACTCTAACCCCCCCTTGGTCTCACGCCAATGTCCCCAAGCACATCCTTTCTCTCCTCCAAGAAGCAACCTACCATTCGATTCCCGGCCTGAATCACATTACTCGGCTTCGCGGTCGGAACGACTTATCCGGCCAACTAAGTGTTAGACTGCGTTCAACATGACTCAAGGACGTACAGCGAATGGGTCCTTAAACGACTCAGACGGGGATAGATTCACACCCAAGACCTCCATGCCTTGTTGCTTCACTATCGTCATCCCGCCCGGTCTCATTTCATTTTATTAACACATGGTTCCATTCCACGATAGCAAATATAGCCAACCGTGCCATATATGAATATCCCTACATCTCGCAGGTGACAGGAAATCACCTGACTTCTACCGCTTAAAGCAGGGCTAAGCATCTACTCGATCCTAGTCTATGTAGGATTCAGGGATTCATATATCTGGACAAGGAATGATATAATGCAGCAAGGGTTTCCAACCAACTCCTACCACTTAATGCAACAATACTTATAACATATATATAAATATATAATTAATTGCTTTGAAGATAGGAGGCTTATAATGCTCCGGGGCTTGCCTGGGATCCGACTCAAGTTAGAGTATGTCAGATGAATTCACTTGGCGAGCATCCTCCCATCTAGCACTTGCCCGATCCTTCTATCTTCGGGATGGATCCACCAAACATCGTCTTCGGGTTTGGCTCCACATCAGGTCTTTCACGTGCTTTAGCTAACGTACCTAAATGAGGTGCAACAACGCATATGTATGAATGCATAGAAGTGCAATAAACAAAGTAATCAAATAAGCATACCAAACTCACGTAAGCACCTAGAGCTAATTAACTTAACTATCACTTAAGCATATCCTTAAAAGATGACCAGCATATCGATCATGACACAAGTCACACAAGATCTCAAGCACACTTAACACTAACAAGATGTATATCACTCTTTAGAAATCAACATAGCAAAGCAAGTCAAGGTGAAGCAACAACTATAACTAAAATATGTCAATTTCTGGACTTACAAACAGTAGCTTCATAAATCAATCATAACTGGAGATCCCTAAATCCAAATGACTTGCAAGAAGACATTCTGGAAAGCTTATGAAATTCTCTACAATTCATTTAAAAACATCTAAACCTAATTCTAACATTTACCAAGTCGAAATACAGAAGGTACAGAATATGTCCTGGAAGGACAGAGAGCAACATAAATCTGAACCCAACTTAGAACAGTTGTAGTTTCTAAACCATATGGCCAATTGCCACCAAATTTTAACAGCAGCTAGATATATGAATTATCTACAACTTTTGTATAAACAAGTTTCACAACAAAGCACATTATCATGAAGAACTTTGCTAAGCTCCCAGATCTGTCCATAAACCCCATTTGCAAGAAATTAAATATTAACTTATGTTGCAAACACATAATTAGACAAAACCAACTTTACTAACATGTCACACAAGACTAATGAACACCAGAAAACATAGTGCCTAATACTAAATAATTTCTTTTAATACATTTTCTTAATTTATTTAGATAAGTAGGTGGAATTATGACCACATCATAAAGATGCTCAATAAATTCTACCAAAATTACAGGGGTCTACAAATGCTCTAAAAAGTCTACTGTCCAAATTTCAATCCATTTGGGCAAGTATATCAACCTCTATGAAAAAGACAAATAGCTATTGCAATAAATCATGTGAGAGCAAGTTAAACTTAACACTCAATACTTTCTGTGAACACAAGGCCATATTATGAATCAATATGATAGAGAAACATCATACTAAGGTAATGGAACAACATTTTCTATTTTATCACTTATATATTATTTATAAGCTATTTATCAAGCCCTAAACAAGTTAAATCAATAACTAGATCATCCAATAAGTAGTGACCAAGAAATTTATACCACAGTACATACATATCATGACAAGACTACCATAAAAATTTCACATCATTTGGAGCACCACAACTCAAGATATAAAAATAACAAGGAAAACAAGCATTTATTTTCCATTTAACAAGATCTAGGTACAACATCCTAAAACCCAGAAACAACCTATAAGTTTTATATTTTTCTTAGCAAGTACATGTCATCACAAAATTAACAAAACAAAAATCACTATTTTTGGGGTCTTAAAACTCCAGATCTTGATCTGGTTAAGTTTAGAGGCATTTTTAGAGCATTTTTAAACTTAAATAAAGACATCAGAAAACGTCTACAAACATATAGAATTTTATGACTCTATTGCATAGATCTCTCCTCAAGGTTTCCAAAAAGTCCCCATTTACTATTTTTGGAGTTACCTAACAGGAGATATAACTTTTTTGAAGAACTAAATAAAATCTGAAAATTCAAATTCGGAATTAACACAACCCTAGCTTAACGCTAGGCGCACCCGGTCGCTTACCCAACTCGGCCACTTACTTAAACTGTCCCGCGGGACCCACTATCCGGTTGGGCCCGCCTGTCATACTAAGAGAAATCGCACACAAGGTTTTGCCTTCTCCTTCCTCGGAACGGTACAGAGGAGGGGAGGGGAGGTGCGGCTCTGCCAGCCTCCGGCGAGGGGGGGGTCACCGGCGGTGAGCGGCGGCAGAGGAGCAAGCTCAGACTCCGGCGCATTCGATGAGGGGCTTGGTGCGGCTAGTGGCAGTCCGTGGTGGCCCGGCCACGAGCACAGGGACTGCGGCGGCCATGGCACCGGTGGCCACGCTCCCCCGACGGTGAGAGGAGCTCGGGAAGGGCGCATCGAGGTCGGCGTGTGGCGGGGAAGGCGATGCTGTGCTTGTTTTAGGGAAGGGAGAAGGGATGGCGCGGTTAGGAAGCTCGAGCTGGAGCTCGAACCGGCCATGGCGGCTCGGCGTCCGCGCTCTGTGCATGCTCCAAGGGCGAGAGGCAGTGGGCGATAGGGAGTGGGGGAATGCTCTGGTGCTGCACGAACTTTGCCAAACGCGAGAGGGAGCAGTAAGGCGGGGCAGAGGACATGGACGCGCGGCGGTTCGGTGGGGAACACGGCACGGGCATGGCCGCCACGTCCAGGGCAGGTGTTTCTCAATGAGGCATTGTGCCGAACACGTGGCGGGCAACGCGGTGGGTGAAGTGGACGCTGGTTTTGGACATCTTACGGGCCGAATTGGATATTGGGCCCAACATGAAGTTCGAAGACCACATGATGCTCTATGATTTTCATTAAGACACTTTACTCATTAGGGTTCTGGTTTAGGAGATACATGGCTCCAAAGTTGCCAATGTCAGTGATTTGAAAACAACTAGCAACCATCCAAAATGGGGGTCAAAATGAATTGCAATTGGTGCCACCTTCTTGTATGCTCTTCCCCACCATATAAGCTCCAACTTTCGTATTTGGACCCATTTAAGTTGCTTAGCAAAAACTCGAGAACGCGGGATGTCAATGTCGAAGACACTGAAATTAGGGCTTAAAATGGCTAAGTGCTGAAATCAGCCCTAAAACTGACTTGTGAGCCCTGTTTGAGCATGTTCCACACATTTTCATGACTTGACCCTTAAACAAAGTTTGTTCCTTATAAAATTCTCCACAACTTTGCCAAAGGGTGCACAGTCATGCAAAGCTTTTAGGTCACACTTTTGAAATGGTCAAACAAAAGTGTTCTCTGGTCCATACATGGTCAACCATCACTTAGAAGCACATTTAGGCAAAATGATCAACATGAACATTGTTCCATGGAGTGTCCTAAGTGTAGTTAAGGTGTTGTAGAGGCCAAACATACCCACCATGCATAGGTTGCATAAAAGTGCAGGCCTCACATGCCTTACAACATAGAATTCAAGTGAAATGCTATAGTCATTTCATGTGGTTGTTTCACGATACATGCTACACATGTTCCACTAGGGTGTTCCACATGTGTCCCAGATGTGTTGCACATATTGCATGTGTATGTTGCACAATACTAGTTCCCATGGGATGCAAGGCAAGTTTTAGTTATAATCCAAACAAGCATATAACTTATCATTTCATGTGACTTTTTGATTCCAAACTTCATGAAACTTTTCCAGGGATCAATATAGATAGTTATTGAGGTGAGACATGTGAAGATACTTTGATAGCAACACCCAAGCATATATCTTTTAATTGAGCCTATATGTAAGCGAGGGTGCAACATCCAAATTTAGATTAGGGTTTATTTCCATAGGTTTGGCTTTGGCATCGTCATCTCAACTAATTTATCATGTTTGAGCTCAAACCCACTGCCTAATTGGTGATAAACACCTGGGGTGTTACAGCCCTCCCCCCTTAAAAGAATCGCGTCCCGAGATTCGGAATGGAAGATCTTTTAAGGAAGAGAGACACGTTATCTAGTTCCCAACATCTGCTATAGCATTCAGCTATAAAGCTTCAACATCGGCGAACAATTTGGCCACAGGCACTTTCTATTACTTACTCTTTATGGTAAAATCTGTCTGAAGAATTTCCTTCATTGACTTCCATGAAACATTGTTACTTTGGGAGGAATCCAAGATAGCACGTACTACACTCTCAGTGTACGGAGATCATTTGGTCCATGAGTGAACCACTCACAAGGATCTGACTCTTTAGTGAACACAGCATAGTCCGTATGAACTTTACATCAAACCAAAGTCTTCAGAAGTATACTCGTTGTAATGACTCTATATCCACATGGTTTTGAAAAGCAGTTCTCTTACCAAAATGGCTTGAGTACAACCTTCCAAAAGGGTGAGATCATAGATGACAAACATTCTCTGAGGCTATAGGATACTGACTAACCAATAGACAGGGTCTAGGTTGGTCGTAAATGTTCAAACATTCCGATATCAACTAATGGAAAACTACTTGAGGTTCCATGTGTGCAGTTCTCTTTCTCTGATGACAACACTATATTATCTGAGTCTATCGATGGGTTATTGAATGTGATAGCTGACTCTATCGGCTTCGTATTTCTGCCAACAGTTATCTTAAAGATTCTTTTATCCAAGGATAACAGTTATCTGGGTTGAATCAGATGCAACCTCATGGGTAAGAACACTTTTAAGATAACAAAGATCAGTGAGTATTATCAATTATTGCCAAAGAAAGATGTAGCGAGGCCTTAAGGACAACAAAAGTTATAAATATTCACTAAACCGCGGGGCGTAGTCTACCACCAAGCGATTGAGTAAAATTTTCCTTGGTGACTTAGTTGCACTGTAAGTTGAGTTGACTTGCAATGTAGCAACTTTGTCAGGCCAACTTTCACCTTGAGGCTTCCCTTTTAGGATCAAACAGCAGCTCTAAGATAGGAATCTGTTGTTTGACACTTCTTAGATTGCTTTCAAATATTCCTCAATACTTTGTCCAATAGTTATGGACAAACCGTTTGTGGCACCTAAGGGCACAAGGATGTTGATCAAAACTAGGGCATGCATTTCTCTAATTCTTCACCGCGGCTGATTGAACACCTTGCACTATTTGTGTGATTGTCCAAGACGGAATTGACTTGATCACAATGGCTCTAGAAGATAGAGTATCTCTCAAGTTGTTGGCTAGTTGATTAACTTCTTATTGGTTATTGCTCTGTAAGACATAGCCTTCGTAGCTACCAAAGAGTCGTTACCTAGCTAGAGATTAACCTTCCTATTGGTAACTAATCAGTTGTTTCTCAACACTAAAAAGTTCCAAATCTTCATTCTTAATCACCATAATTGTGGTTGATACAACACAGATGGTTGCTATCGAAGTCAGCAGATAAGGAGTCTCACCAGAGATGGCTGATCTCAACGGTAAGGTTATTATGCATACAAAGGTTAAGACTTGCGTAATGTGACAATCGGTTCTTATCCAACAGGTGACTTGTCCAACATTAAATGTTGTGTGTCCTTTTTATCCAACAGAGATGAGATACTTTACTCACTAGATGGTGGTTGTCAATATAGGGACAACTAAGCAAAGTCACTTGTCTACCACCTATTGCAGTCTGTTAATGTTTATGTCGGTGACCGGTTCTTCAAAGGTTATCCTCTTAGCAACTTCAGGAGGAAGTTTTACTACTTTTGGTTCAATATAAGGGTCTTTCGATAAGATATGGAAAAACAATCAAGGAAGGAGGTCACGTGAAAATCACATCAGTGTTGTTCTGCAATGGATTACGATTAGAAACCATGATACCAGCGCGTGCCGAGCAGCACAACCTTGTGTGTGCACCCACAGGAGGCTCTCGGTTTCGTCGCGGCACCATTAGTTGCTACTCATAACACCATTACTGAACATACACCCAATGAGGAATTTCAAATGGCATAGATTGGGTTGTCAAGGTAGATGAATGAATTTGCAAGCACACGATTTAGAGGCCCTAGCAGAGAGACGTTGCGTCACACTAGCTAACCTTTGGGAGAGGTAACCAGAAGGTCCAACCTGGATTTGGGTACGGTCTCCACAACTGGCAATGTATGAACCATGGTCAAAGGCTAGCGTTGATGAAAGTTAACTTGGTGGGTCAGTCAATAAAGGTCTTCACAAAAAGGGTTGGAAAACACCCACGGCTCATGCAAACATATAGGAGAACTAAACTTTGGTCTTTCGATCAAGCAAAGGCATGGATACAAGCACTCAAGGCAAGCAACCATGTCTACCGGCTCAGGCTCCTAAGATAGAGAACCTAATGGAAGACAACAACCATACAATTACATACGTGAACGTTGTTCTAGGATAAAGCTATGTGACCCTCGTATGCTCACCGAGGACAAACGAGGTGACAACTAGGGCACTACCAAGATAACAAGCATACATACAACATCACAATCAAGCAATTATTTGAGAAAATTCAAACAATGGGCTTAAGCAACCAATATAAAGCACCATGCTCACCCAAAATAAGCATTTATCTCAAGCATGAACTAACTACAAGTTTGGTCCAAACAAACGTTAGTTAAAGAGGCCAACTTAGCATGTGCCCAGAATCTGGACAGCAGCACAGTGGTTACTTGTTTCAACTATAACTGAGGTTGTAGACATCCCACAAAGATGATCCTAGACTTTATAGAAAGTTTAGGAAGATGACTAGACTTTAGTTATTCATACCAATATCTAATTCATAGATTAACATGGTCAAACATGCTGATGTTTCAGATCTATACCATTATGGACAGAAAACTGACAAGAACTTCAAAAATGCAAAACTGGAGTTTTAGGGACACAACAAGGCTAAGCCTTAACTTTGTGTAAAGCTTATTAAGTTGTCTATAACTTTCTTATTATCATATTAAGATGATTCTATATCTAACAAGGCCAAACAAGACAAAGAAGACCTCTCTGCCCAGATTTGGACAGATTCTGTCATTCCACTTTACAAGCTCATAAGTAGAGATTTAGACCACCCCAATTGGTGCTATAGGACAATTTGGAAAGATTAGAAAAAGTACTACACTTCTTCTATTATCTCCAAGACATGATTCCTTATGCACAGAGGTCAAACAAACCAAACATACAGATCTGTTCTGAACATGAGCAGATTTTGACAACAACTTCTAAAATTTATAACTCCCAAACCATAAGGCCTAGGGTCTTGAAATTTTAGGACAAGCTATATAATTAAGTTAGCTACAACTTTGGTATTCTCTATAACTACAGAAAACACCATTATGATCATAAAAGCATCACTACAACAGAAACAGTTCTAGCAGCCAACGTTAATAAGCAAAACAAAGCTTGCCTTTGTTCTACTTAACAAGAGAGCACACAAACATATTATTCTAGCAGCTCTAAACATTATTACCTTAGACCAACACCAATTTAATTCATTTATGAGAATCCATAATTATTTAAGTGAGGTCTAAAGCATTGGCAAACGCTTGGGTGAACAACATATCCACCTCTTGGCTAAGCTAGAGGATATCTCTAAGTTCAAGCATGTAGCCACACTTATTTCTAGTAAGGCTAAGCACATATTTTTCTCAAGCAACATGGAACAAGGCATTTTTGTTTTACTTCACTCAAGAAAGATAGTGTAACACATTGATCACAAGTTACACACTATAGAACAAGGGTGAGAAGAGTATAGCCATGCATAAAGCAACAGTCATGAAGATGCATGCTTCGTCCTATTCGTCCTCACAAGATTGCCAACCTAAGGTGGCGATCACGTTCTATGTCGGTGGCATAACACGCACTCTTTCGATATATAGCTAGTCGTCAGCTACATTCAACTTACGCATTCGTGGTTAGCGTACCTGCAGAAAAGTTTCATTGCAGCCCAACATTTCCCAATATAGCACACAATGAAAGCAGAGAAGTAAAAATTCTAAGTACTTCCATGTACATATACCCCCGTATATATACATGTAGCACCAAAACTACCCGAATCATTCGATCACCCACAATTAAGTACCTTCATATATACATGTGTATAACATGTAAATAATCCAGTAACCAAAACTAGCTCTCCCCTAGACCGAGGGTTGTACGGTCAGGCTCTCACAACTCACACTTACCTGAGCGTAGGTGCGACGTTGCATAAAAGTAAACTAGCAACATATATGGCTATTTCATATATGAAGGCTACCTCTACTCTGACACACCGGGTAGCATAGTGTGGGAGAGTCATCACACATACATACCTTGGCAAGGGCGTAGATGCATAAATGAAAAACCCCCCAAGTTAGTACTTATATAAGCCACCTAATAATCCTTATATGGGCGTAAGGAAATTGACCACTGGCATACTTAGATTTAGAATTCAGTTTTCACAAACCTATATATAGCTATAAGTTGATAAAACTGATTTTATAAAACAAAACCTTTGTTTTAAATACACATACGACAAGTTTAATGTTGAACCTGGCTCCGATACCAGCTGTAACGGAACCGTCCAAATTATAAGAGCACAAGTACAAAAACAATCACCGAAATGATCAAATTCTCGCACTTGAGCCCATATAACTCCGGTAGTCCAATGAAATCACGAGGGATTTCAAACCAACCAACATACAAGCCAAGATCGTAGTGATTCAACATAACAAGTCACATGTTACAACCATTTCATAAGTAATTAAATATACATCGGAGTTCAACAAAGTTATTACAACTTAAGTTCAAAAGTAGCGGAAGCCAAGTAATTTGAAACTAACAACACCCTTATTTCAAATACATGCCAGTACCACGGTCGACTTCCAACAAAAGCATTAGAGATAAGGTCAATAAGAAGGATCATGCCCATGATCACACTCCGCCTCTACGGCAGGAGCCATCCAACCCTTGCAGTCGCCATGATACATCACAACCTGCAACAAGTGGGGATAAAACCCTGAGTACAAGAAGGTACTCAGCTAGACTTACCCGTCAGAAACCAGAAATAAGGTGACACCAAGGATCATGCAAGGCTGATATAAAGTGGGGCTAGCTTGACAACATTTTGCATAAAAGCTTAATATAGATGATCAATCATTAATGCTTAAGCATCAAGTAAATTATCATTAACCTGTCATCTATATTAGCACCTGTACTAGAGCACTCACTTTATTAGGAGCAAACAATATTAACCATAGCAGGTATAAATTGAGGCAACCTTTCCATCGTGATCCAATTAACCATCCGTTCAATTTAATGGAATCTACGTTGCCGCTGCTCAAGTCAAGTGCTCACTAACCGGGAGCGACGGCGATTCGAATCGAATTCCTATCCAGCTGGAGGGGTATTTCTAACACTCACCGCGCAGGCCCCTGCCAGGGTCGCACAAGCCACCTTTTCATATGATTCAGGAATCGCGGGTCCGAATAATGTCGCGACCCCAAGGGCGACACTCTGCCAGGTGATAGGGATTCTAACCCCCCCTTGGTCTCACGCCAATGTCCCCAAGCACATCCTTTCTCTCCTCCAAGAAGCAACCTACCATTCGATTCCCGGCCTGAATCACATTACTCGGCTTCGCGGTCGGAACGACTTATCCGGCCAACTAAGTGTTAGACTGCGTTCAACATGACTCAAGGACGTACAGCGAATGGGTCCTTAAACGACTCAGACGGGGATAGATTCACACCCAAGACCTCCATGCCTTGTTGCTTCATTATCGTCATCCCGCCCGGTCTCATTTCATTTTATTAACACATGGTTCCATTCCACGATAGCAAATATAGCCAACCGTGCCATATATGAATATCCCTACATCTCGCAGGTGACAGGAAATCACCTGACTTCTACCGCTTAAAGCAGGGCTAAGCATCTACTCGATCCTAGTCTATGTAGGATTCAGGGATTCATATATCTGGACAAGGAATGATATAATGCAGCAAGGGTTTCCAACCAACTCCTACCACTTAATGCAACAATACTTATAACATATATATAAATATATAATTAATTGCTTTGAAGATAGGAGGCTTATAATGCTCCGGGGCTTGCCTGGGATCCGACTCAAGTTAGAGTATGTCAGATGAATTCACTTGGCGAGCATCCTCCCATCTAGCACTTGCCCGATCCTTCTATCTTCGGGATGGATCCACCAAACATCGTCTTCGGGTTTGGCTCCACATCAGGTCTTTCACGTGCTTTAGCTAACGTACCTAAATGAGGTGCAACAACGCATATGTATGAATGCATAGAAGTGCAATAAACAAAGTAATCAAATAAGCATACCAAACTCACGTAAGCACCTAGAGCTAATTAACTTAACTATCACTTAAGCATATCCTTAAAAGATGACCAGCATATCGATCATGACACAAGTCACACAAGATCTCAAGCACACTTAACACTAACAAGATGTATATCACTCTTTAGAAATCAACATAGCAAAGCAAGTCAAGGTGAAGCAACAACTATAACTAAAATATGTCAATTTCTGGACTTACAAACAGTAGCTTCATAAATCAATCATAACTGGAGATCCCTAAATCCAAATGACTTGCAAGAAGACATTCTGGAAAGCTTATGAAATTCTCTACAATTCATTTAAAAACATCTAAACCTAATTCTAACATTTACCAAGTCGAAATACAGAAGGTACAGAATATGTCCTGGAAGGACAGAGAGCAACATAAATCTGAACCCAACTTAGAACAGTTGTAGTTTCTAAACCATATGGCCAATTGCCACCAAATTTTAACAGCAGCTAGATATATGAATTATCTACAACTTTTGTATAAACAAGTTTCACAACAAAGCACATTATCATGAAGAACTTTGCTAAGCTCCCAGATCTGTCCATAAACCCCATTTGCAAGAAATTAAATATTAACTTATGTTGCAAACACATAATTAGACAAAACCAACTTTACTAACATGTCACACAAGACTAATGAACACCAGAAAACATAGTGCCTAATACTAAATAATTTCTTTTAATACATTTTCTTAATTTATTTAGATAAGTAGGTGGAATTATGACCACATCATAAAGATGCTCAATAAATTCTACCAAAATTACAGGGGTCTACAAATGCTCTCAAAAGTCTACTGTCCAAATTTCAATCCATTTGGGCAAGTATATCAACCTCTATGAAAAAGACAAATAGCTATTGCAATAAATCATGTGAGAGCAAGTTAAACTTAACACTCAATACTTTCTGTGAACACAAGGCCATATTATGAATCAATATGATAGAGAAACATCATACTAAGGTAATGGAACAACATTTTCTATTTTATCACTTATATATTATTTATAAGCTATTTATCAAGCCCTAAACAAGTTAAATCAATAACTAGATCATCCAATAAGTAGTGACCAAGAAATTTATACCACAGTACATACATATCATGACAAGACTACCATAAAAATTTCACATCATTTGGAGCACCACAACTCAAGATATAAAAATAACAAGGAAAACAAGCATTTATTTTCCATTTAACAAGATCTAGGTACAACATCCTAAAACCCAGAAACAACCTATAAGTTTTATATTTTTCTTAGCAAGTACATGTCATCACAAAATTAACAAAACAAAAATCACTATTTTTGGGGTCTTAAAACTCCAGATCTTGATCTGGTTAAGTTTAGAGGCATTTTTAGAGCATTTTTAAACTTAAATAAAGACATCAGAAAACGTCTACAAACATATAGAATTTTATGACTCTATTGCATAGATCTCTCCTCAAGGTTTCCAAAAAGTCCCCATTTACTATTTTTGGAGTTACCTAACAGGAGATATAACTTTTTTGAAGAACTAAATAAAATCTGAAAATTCAAATTCGGAATTAACACAACCCTAGCTTAACGCTAGGCGCACCCGGTCGCTTACCCAACTCGGCCACTTACTTAAACTGTCCCGCGGGACCCACTATCCGGTTGGGCCCGCCTGTCATACTAAGAGAAATCGCACACAAGGTTTTGCCTTCTCCTTCCTCGGAACGGTACAGAGGAGGGGAGGGGAGGTGCGGCTCTGCCAGCCTCCGGCGAGGGGGGGGGGGTCACCGGCGGTGAGCGGCGGCAGAGGAGCAAGCTCAGACTCCGGCGCATCCGATGAGGGGCTTGGTGCGGCTAGTGGCAGTCCGTGGTGGCCCGGCCACGAGCACAGGGACTGCGGCGGCCATGGCACCGGTGGCCACGCTCCCCCGACGGTGAGAGGAGCTCGGGAAGGGCGCATCGAGGTCGGCGTGTGGCGGGGAAGGCGATGCTGTGCTTGTTTTAGGGAAGGGAGAAGGGATGGCGCGGTTAGGAAGCTCGAGCTGGAGCTCGAACCGGCCATGGCGGCTCGGCGTCCGCGCTCTGTGCATGCTCCAAGGGCGAGAGGCAGTGGGCGATAGGGAGTGGGGGAATGCTCTGGTGCTGCACGAACTTTGCCAAACGCGAGAGGGAGCAGTAAGGCGGGGCAGAGGACATGGACGCGCGGCGGTTCGGTGGGGAACACGGCACGGGCATGGCCGCCACGTCCAGGGCAGGTGTTTCTCAATGAGGCATTGTGCCGAACACGTGGCGGGCAACGCGGTGGGTGAAGTGGACGCTGGTTTTGGACATCTTACGGGCCGAATTGGATATTGGGCCCAACATGAAGTTCGAAGACCACATGATGCTCTATGATTTTCATTAAGACACTTTACTCATTAGGGTTCTGGTTTAGGAGATACATGGCTCCAAAGTTGCCAATGTCAGTGATTTGAAAACAACTAGCAACCATCCAAAATGGGGGTCAAAATGAATTGCAATTGGTGCCACCTTCTTGTATGCTCTTCCCCACCATATAAGCTCCAACTTTCGTATTTGGACCCATTTAAGTTGCTTAGCAAAAACTCGAGAACGCGGGATGTCAATGTCGAAGACACTGAAATTAGGGCTTAAAATGGCTAAGTGCTGAAATCAGCCCTAAAACTGACTTGTGAGCCCTGTTTGAGCATGTTCCACACATTTTCATGACTTGACCCTTAAACAAAGTTTGTTCCTTATAAAATTCTCCACAACTTTGCCAAAGGGTGCACAGTCATGCAAAGCTTTTAGGTCACACTTTTGAAACGGTCAAACAAAAGTGTTCTCTGGTCCATACATGGTCAACCATCACTTAGAAGCACATTTAGGCAAAATGATCAACATGAACATTGTTCCATGGAGTGTCCTAAGTGTAGTTAAGGTGTTGTAGAGGCCAAACATACCCACCATGCATAGGTTGCATAAAAGTGCAGGCCTCACATGCCTTACAACATAGAATTCAAGTGAAATGCTATAGTCATTTCATGTGGTTGTTTCACGATACATGCTACACATGTTCCACTAGGGTGTTCCACATGTGTCCCAGATGTGTTGCACATATTGCATGTGTATGTTGCACAATACTAGTTCCCATGGGATGCAAGGCAAGTTTTAGTTATAATCCAAACAAGCATATAACTTATCATTTCATGTGACTTTTTGATTCCAAACTTCATGAAACTTTTCCAGGGATCAATATAGATAGTTATTGAGGTGAGACATGTGAAGATACTTTGATAGCAACACCCAAGCATATATCTTTTAATTGAGCCTATATGTAAGCGAGGGTGCAACATCCAAATTTAGATTAGGGTTTATTTCCATAGGTTTGGCTTTGGCATCGTCATCTCAACTAATTTATCATGTTTGAGCTCAAACCCACTGCCTAATTGGTGATAAACACCTGGGGTGTTACAATGTTGACATATAATTTCTGAGTAACCTCCATGAATTTACCAAACTGCTCATCCGGTTATGGTTTTCTGTTTCTGTGAGAAAATGGTAGATAAGTTGTGTCATAGAAATCTTGTCTCATCTCCTGCTCTTGTGGTTCTGATGGTAACATTTCTTCAACTTCATTGTTGTTCTCTTCTTCTCCTATTGTTGGTTCTGTCAGTGGCCTTCTTGTCCCTTTTGGATAAGGGGGATCCTTAGAAGACTTCCCACCTCTTGTAGTTATAGCTTTTACCTGCTCAAGGTTAGTAGCAACAGGCAATGCAGCAGCTAGCTATGCTATCTTTGCTTCTAACTTTTTCTTATAATGAAGTTGATCATTGATGGCAGAAGAAAAGTTATTCATTTTAGCATTTATATCTTCTAGGATTTTATCATTAACAACAAGCTTTGCATTGATGTCATTATTTATTCGGAATTGTTACATGACTGATTCTCTTAAAGTAGGTTGCTTCACAGAATTACCTAGTTTCTTACCTTGATTATTGTTCTTTCCTGTTGTCTCTATCATGGATTTGCAAGCTGTTGAAACTGAGACTCTAGCATTTTATTAAAGCTAAGTTGATTCTTAATGGTAGTAGAAAAGTTATCCATCCTATTATTAATTGTCTCTAGCACTTTTATCATTTGATGCTAACTTCTTAGACAGGTTATCCATTAACTTTCCTTGATTAAGCACTAACTCTCTCAAAGGTGGCTGATTAAAATTATTATAAGAGTTATTACCTTGATAGTTACCTGAGTAGTTAGGCCTTTGCTGTTGGTTCCAACCTTGATTCTGTTGAGGGCGATAGTAGTTATTGTTGTTAAGGTAGTTCACATCCTCTTCTAGCTCTGGGCAACTGCTGCCTGAATGCCCAGTTTCTCCACACTCTTCACAAGTCATGCAAGAATCATGGATATGCATGACTTTATTCTTCTCACTGGCTCTCTTATCGAGCCTCTTCATAAGTAGGTCCATCTTGGCAGACAGCATGTCTACCTCCTTCAACTGGTGCATACCTCCACCTCTCTTGCGGGTTTGAGTTCTCTCTTTGTTCCAACCTTGGTTGGATGCCATCTTTTCCACAAGAGCAGTGGCTTGAGCAATTGTAAGTGATAAGAATGCTCCTCCAGCAGTAGCATCCATGGTCTCACGGGTGCTATTGGTGAGCCCATGATAGAAGGTCTGCATGAGTAGCCAATTCTCCATTCCATGATGAGGACTTTCTAGGATGTAATCTTGAAAGCGCTCCCGTGCTTCTGGGACTAACTCATCATGTTGTTGCTAAAAACTTGATATCTTTCCACGGAGAGCATTTGTCTTGCCCATGGGAAAGAACTTTGCCAAGAAATTAGTGGAGCAGAGTGTCCACGTAGTATTCTTCTCCTTAGTTGCATAGAACCACTGCTTCACTCTCCCCAAGAGTGAGAATGAGAAGAGGCTAAGTAGTATGGCATCTTTGGGGACATCCTTGATGGTGAAAGTGCTACAAATCTCTAGGAAGTGTTGGAGATGAGCACTAGCATCTTTATGTGCCTTCCCACAAGACTGGCTAGCTTGCACCATGTTGATCAGCGCTGGCTTGAGCTCGAATGACTTCTCAATGTCCGCAGCAGGTCCAGTACGGATGTTGTCCATAGTCAGAGCTGAGAACTCACAGAGTGACTTGTTGGCCATGGCGTCGAACTCTAGTGTTAAGCTTCGAAATATGCTTGGTTGAACTCCCAACTCATAAGGTAGAGCTTCAAGCTGAGATGTTGATGATGATGCTTATGTTTTAACTTTCTTTAGCTTGGCTCTCGTCCTTCTGATTAATGCTTCTAGGTTGTCGATGAAATTATCTAGAAGATCAAACCTGCTCATACATTACCCTGTATATGATATATAAATAGACAAAAGACAAGGGTAAGGCTGTATGAGGAGAGAAGCATGATGGTTTCTCAATCTCATTAGTGGATGCAAGTGATGACTCATTATCCTTTGAATAGCAATTCAACCTTCTCCGGCAACGGCGCCAAAAATGCTTGTTGACACCTCTAACGCCACCTAAGCTAGGTTGTCATCCCCAGCATGGTGCCAGAGGTGCTGGTATTAGTAAATGCAAATGCTCCTCTAGAATGAATATGAAATCCACAAGCACACAGATAATACTGATGTAGCATTTTAACCAGGAGTATTCTAGGTATCGTTATTTATATTTTTACCACTAGGAAGGGAGTGCTAAGGATAATGAGCAATGAGCATCACTACATGTTGTAATGGAGAGTATAACCATGTCTTTATCTATCTTCTCATACAGGGTAAGTGTCACAAGATAAATAGTATATATAAATGATAAAGAATAACTGATAAGCACATAGCCACATAATAAAAGATAAACATCTCAATAGATTACTCTAAGCTTATAGCACTAGCACAGATTAGGACGAACTACAAAGATAACTCCTAAGTTATTCTAACTGTAAGGTCAAAGCATACGATGATTAGTGCAATTACACTTGACAATCGTAGCAAGAGAAGGTTATACCTACGCATAGTGATATTACGAAGGAAGATGAAGAACATATATAGCAATCACTTCCCTATAATAGTTGTGTTTTGCCTGCCCTATACTCTGGATTTTGACTATGAATGACTCAACAGGACTATCACTCCCGCGAGCTACCACATGGTCCAGAATATAGGGTGCAATCATAGGAAAATACGGTATAGGCACCACGCCTACACAATATTTACCACCCACCCATCGATCTAATGAGCAAGCACTATATGATCCTAAACTTGAATATAATTCTAATCAAACTATGCCAAGCATATAATCAAAGTAGACTAAGAACAATATAATTGAGAACATAATCAAATAGAGCAAAGTCATATCTAATATGATAGAATAGACTAAAGTCATATTCATACAAATGATGAACTAGATGAATAATACAAGAACAAATATAGAAGTAGGAGAGAATTACCAAGAATCCTCTTGATAGATCTGGAATCCAAGCAATGCTTGCCTCCTTCTAGTTCTAATCCAATGTAGCTATGATACTAAACTATAGACATCTAATTGAGATGGTGGCTCTGTCGACGAAACGTGGTCGGCAGTCCATCGAGGGGTATGCCCATGATGGTGATTTGTCGGTAGATAGGTGCGCAAGACATGAATCAGATGGTAACAGGACACAAGACACAAGATTTATACAGGTTCCGGCCGTCAGCATGACGTAAAACCCTACATCCTATGCTCTGTTATATTGTATTGAGTTATGTGGTGTATGACCTGTCCTCTAGGGGACCCTTGCCCCTCCTTATATACTCCGAAGGGACAAGGTTACAAGTAAAGTATTCCATCTGGTACTATTACAATATCTAGTACAACCTATAATCTTACGATGTACGTCTTGATCTTACGGGCCGGGCCACCTTAGATGGTGCGACCCTTGTACCATCTTGTGGTACCGGGAGTTTACACCCCCACAACTAGTCCCTGAGCACCATATATTCTGATGCGACATGCCATCTTGACCTTCCCCAAATAGTGAGACTTGAGTCCTTGACGTCTTTGACCAATCAAAGCGGCATCCGAGCAGTTGTTGCAAGCGTTGTTGCCGGAGAAGTAGGTTGTCCGAAGAATGTATGGTGCTCTTGAGAAAACAAAAAGATTTCTCCTTCCTAGGAAGTGTGCCCACTTGGATTTCTATGAAGAAATGTAAGTCTTAAAGCATAGCGTCTTTGATCATCAGAGGTGTAGGGGTCGAAAAACAAGCACATTCACCGCAAGGTGAAGTGTGCCCACTTAGTCCCCGAGCCTGGTAGTAAGTGACGTAGGCATGTGGTGCCAGGGTCTTAACTAAAACTCCATGGAAACTTGATACTGGGATACACCAGCAGGTGCATCGTACTGATATAGTCCCCGAGCTTGCTGGAAGGTGAAGTATAATACTTATAGCAAGGTCTAAGAAAATAATGACCTCTCAACTATATGTGAGTCAAATTTCACATGTAGCTGAGGAAATCAGTCATCAAGCTGTGGTCGGAGAGTGGTCGAAGCAGTCCCCGAGCATAGCATGAGGTGTGGTTGACAAATCCTCGAGCGTGGTCGAGGAGTATAACGTGCTCGGTGGTCTGAGATGATGTGTTTGCCAGACCAGTCCTCGAGCACTGCTGGAGACTTGGTTTGAGCGGTGAGAGCTCAGCGATGAGCAGCGAGAGCTCAGTGAGGGCTTGATGATGAGCGACGAGAGCTCGGTGATGAGCAGTGAGAGCTCCACGAGGGCTCGACAATGAGCGACGAGAGCTCAGCAATGGCCTGCGAGAGCTCGGCGAGGAGCGACGAGAGCTCGGCGACGAGCAGTGATAGCTCGGCGATGAGTCCCCGAGTGCTGGTCGAGTGGTCGAGGAAGAACACTGGTCTGGTGGTCGAGTGTAACACTCCGGTGTTATGCATGCATTTAGCACATCGAGGAGGCAGTCCCCGAGCGTAGCGTGAGACGCGGTCGACGAATCCCCGAGCACTGGTCGGGTGGTCGAAGGCGTAGTCCCTGAGCGCTGGTCGTGTGGTCAATGAAGAAGTCCCCGAGCGCTGGTTGGGTGGTCGAGGAGTATAACGTGCTTGGTGGTCTGAGACAAGATGTGTTTGCCAGACTAGTCCCCGAGCACGGTTGGAGGCACGATTCGAGTGGCGAGAGCTCGGTGACGAGCAGCGAGAGCTTCACGAGGAGCGGCGAGAGCTCGGCGATGAGTGGCAAGAGCTCGGCGATGAGCGACGAGAGCTCGGCGATGAGCGGCAAGAGCTTGACAAGAGCTCAGCGATGAGCAGCGAGAGCTCAGCGAGGAGTGGCGAGAGCTCGACGACGAGCAGCGAGAGCTCAGCGAGGGGCGGCGAGAGCTCGGCGACGAGTAGCGAGAGCTCAGCAGCGAGCGGCGAGAGCTTGGCGAGAGCTCGGCGAGAGCTCAGCGACGAGTAGCGAGAGCTTGGCGAGAGCTCGGCGAGAGCTCAGCGACGAGTAGCGAGAGCTCAGCGAGAGCTCAGCGACGAGCGATGAGAGCTTGGTGAGAGCTTAGCGACGAGCAGCGAGAGCTCGGTGAGAGCTCGGCGACGAGCAGCGAGAGCTCAGCAAGAAGTCCCTGGCGTGGCCAGAGACGTGGTTGAGTAGCGAGAGCTCGGCGATGAGCCTGACGAGGAGCGACGAGAGCTCGGCGAGGAGTCCCCAGCGTGGTCAGAGACATGGTTGAGCAGCGAGAGCTCGATGACGAGCCTAACGAGGAGCGATGAGAGCTCGGTGAAGATCCTGCAATATAAATATGTAGAGCGATAGTACATGATGTAGGAATATATGAACTCCAGAGAGAATCAGTAATGATGAAATAGTATATGACGCTCAGCAGTTAGTTGCAAATGAGCATGATGTGATAAAGCAACCGGTGCTTTGTAAACATCAGTGTTGATGTGAGGTTTGTGTTTACACTTAGCATAAACCGCTCGACCAGTAGTATGTAGCTAAGTTTCTAGCCCTAGCTTGCCCGCGTTACGCTGAGCGCGGAACCCGTGTGCGTGTGGATGGTGTCGCTAAGGAGCCACTGCCGACCACCCGTAACACAGAGGGCAGACGCTTGTGCACGTGTGGGGAGAAGCCGGAGACAGGGCCGTCTCTAGAGACAACAAGCATCAACGCGACTGGTCAAGTATTTGCGTTAAGCATAGATGTATGTCATCTTGGTATACATGGACAAATGTTATTTGAAGAATAATCATGACGAGGACGTTGTGAAGAAACGTCGTAGTGAAAACATGATGAGGACGTTGTGGAGAAACATCGTAGTGAAAATTGTATTAAATATAAATATGGGAAGTGTACTTAGCTTTAGTCGAGATGTTGTCTGGTCGGTGGTGATGAAATTGTTCGGCCCTTGAGCTTTCCGATCCGTCATGACGACGGCGTCGCAGTTGTCGTAGTGCCTTTCCTTGCGGCGATTATTATTGTGACGTGGCAGGTGGTCAAGGCAAGAGGTCATAATCATAGTTGGAGCATGTTGGAACTGCTCTCCTGCTGCTAAAGCCGCCGAGTCCGTCGTTGTCGAGTTAATTCTTGATATTAATCCCAGTGGGCTCTAGGGTGATGTTAACAAAGTAGATCGCGAATGAGGGAGATGTCGTTCCATGCAGAAAAATCAATCTGTATTAGATATTCAAAGAAAAGACTGATCCAAACTACAATGTAGAACGACTCACCTGGTTTTTAGTAGAGAATTAATGAAAAAATTCCCCTCTGGCTCGCTTGGGAGTCTGTACGCACACCCCCTACCTAGCGCGCCACTGTCAACAAAACATGGTCGGCAGTCCATCGAGGGGTATGTCCATGATGGTGACTGGACCGGATGGCAACTGGACACAAGACACAAGATTTATACAGGTTCAGGCCATCAGCATGACGTAAAACCCTACATCCTGTGCTCTGTTATATTGTATTGAGTTATGTGGTGTATGACCTGTCCTCTAGGGGACCCTTGCCCCTCCTTATATACTCTGAAGGGACAAGATTACAAGTAAAGTATTCCATCTGGTACTATTACAATATCTAGTACAGCCTATAATCTTGCGATGTACGTCTTGATCTTACAGGCCGGGCCACCTTAGACGGTGCAGCCCATGTACCATCTTGTGGTACCGGGGGTTTATACCCCCACAGGCTCTGAGGCTTATCAGAGGATTGCTCTGTATCTTGGAATGAATTAGGGTTTCTCCTAGGGCCAGGGGCCTTGCTTATATAACCCTCTAGGAAGCACCATAGCCCTTGGATCAGACCGACCTTAATGCACGATTATTATTGATCCTCAAAGGCGGTGGAGGCATGATCCACGAGGTGGCTCCTGATTGGGCACCTAGGTGGGGTGGCCGCCCAGGGGGGTGGGGCGCCCGCCCCTGTCACAGTGATAGGTGGGTCCCACCTCCTAGGGTTTTGCTGCCCTTGTCTTCTAGATTATTCTTTTTATATATATGGCCCTTTTCTTTCTATGTAAATATGACATGTGGAATCCTTTGGTTGTTTCCTGATAACCCCCTGCAGAAATAGACATTCACCAAAACTCATGGAATTCTGTTAGTGTAACCCCTATATCTATCTAGTAATTATATTTTAGGTCCTTTCTCATGCTATGTTGATGGTTAAAATGACACTTATCTACCGTCAACACCTATCTATTTACTTATATATTTCTGCTTTGATTTATGAGATAAAAAGATGGATAACCTTTAGAAACCCAACTAAATGTTTTCCTATTTATATATATGTTTTTCTATATGATCTTTACATTTGTTAAATAAATAAAGGAGAGTGTGCTAAGTTTCATCTTGCTAAAATGAACCCCTAAAACAAGCCTCATATGGAAATGATGAATAGTTGCTCTGCCGTAATTCCTTTCAAGTACCTAGTTTTCAACCTCAAGTTCTCCCGAGTTTTGGATGCAATGGTTTTGATTTAAGATTTTCTCTAAACCTGATCTTGTGGGTAGCGAATGCTTGATCTAAGTCTAGGTAGTTGATGGATATGATATGGGAAGGTTTTGAGCTGTTGTTTATCATGTTTCTAGAGATACTAGAGTTCTAGAGAATTTATCTTTTGAAAATTAACTTACTACATGATGAGTTCCTGTATGACGAGAGTTTAAATTCCTACCACAGCCATATACATGCTTGTTAGATTAAGAAACCTTACATTCATATTTACTGCTTGTGAGCATTGAGTGTGATCAAGCTGTGTAGACCCTTAGGAACTGGTCATGCGGTTAAAATCATGATCCACAAACACACCTCCAATACGTGCTACTTCTACCCTGGAAGTATGAATCCATATCCATCCACATACATCCACCCATATATTCTGCTTCTATCTTGGAAGTATGAATCCACATATATATCCCATTCAGATCCACCTAGAAAATAGTTCTACTCCTACACTGGGAGTGAACTGTCCAAAAATACTCCTACCATCCATGATTATCCCTTGCTAGGAAATAAAGCTCCAAATATCCATTATGCTACCTCTTGTTGTTATATCCCTAGAAAGAGGCTTGGGTGCTCTAAAAAAGAAGAAAGAGAAGAAGAAAAGGAAAAATAAAAGAAAGAGGACAAATGTTCCACTCAAAAAAAATTCATTGAGCAGCCTAAGTTCTCCCTAAAGTCTTTAAGTTTTCGAGAGAGGTATGAGAAAAATTTTCAAAGGAGCTAAGTATTCACCATCACTATTTCTTTACCCCTACATATACCACTTACTATCTATCCACCACCTACCAAATAATCTATACACATGCATATCTTGATTTGACTGTATGACTCATTTCTCTGGATCCATAGTTTGACTGTGTAATAAATGTTTGCAAGTATGTATTCACTGTCTCTCCACCTATGAGCTCCATATAAGCCTATTAGAAGTAGGGTGAGAGAGAGATAGAAGTGCTACTATGCCTAATACCATAAATATCACATATCTTGAGAGGAGAGAAAAGGCATACACCATAAAATGCCTTGGAGAGGATCCAGAAATACCACAAAGGAGAGAATTGAAAGGGTCATACAAAGGAATCTCTGAGTTTTATTTTAAAAATCTTATAAAACTCCGGAACAATAGTTGATCAAAGAGCTTGAGATATGGCGCTTGACTTGACCGTTCTGTCTTTCAACTACTCAAGACCTAAGTGACGGCTACAAGCCACATGGTGGATGGTAATATGAGTAAGTTTTTCATTAGAATAATTCATTCTAATCCAGAGGAGAATTCTTGTTTGAATGCATGTGTACCTATAAGGCGTGAAAGCATTGTAGCAACTCCTGATCCATCACTGAGTCTATCTTTGCTCAGGGACGAGCAAAAGGAAAGTTTGGGGAAGTTTGTTGACGGTAGATAAGTATCATTTTAACCATAAACATAGCATGAAAAAGGACCTAAAACATAATTACTATCTAGATATAGTGGTTACACTAATAGAATTCTATGAGTTTTGGTGAATGTCTATTTCTATAGGGGGTTATCAGGAAACAACCCAAGGAGGCCCACATGTCATATTTACATAGAGAGAAAAGGGCCACCTATATAAAAAGAATAATCGAGAAGACTCGGGAAGCCACAGTCACACCCAGTTTTCTAAAGAACAAAACTAGGCTAATCATATGTGTGCCCAGGAAGTCCACACATATGTTAGAATGAAAAAGTATCAGAAATAATGTTATTATATAACGTATACATAGCTATATTAACACTTACAACTATCAGAGTGTCGCGGAATGGTCACTAATCTTTTCTTCAGGCTCCAACGTCACAAGGACGGCTGACTGGGGTAACATATGCCTAGCACTTCTATCAGTCTTCTGGAAACTTCCCCATAACTCCACCGGTCTTCAGAGCAACTTTTCTAAAGTCTGGGGGTGTGGAGAAAATAGCAAGAGTGAGTCCACGTCGAACTCAACAAATATAACACGGGGTTCATGAGGCTCAAAAGGTTTGACATGGGTTTACTGCAATAGCTTTTAGTGAGTCATCTTTTTAGCATTTGAGTAGCAACAAGTTACGTAAGCCCAAATAACCTCATGATTATGTAAACGAGAATAATGTATAGCAAGAAACAATAATCATCAGTGAGCTTTAATATCATCAGTATTATCATTACCATCAGTGTTCATCATTTATTCTGTAAGGGTCCAAGGCCACTCGTGACCATGAGCACGGTTGATATACCAGTTTTACACTCTGCAGAGGTTATACACTTTCACTGTGAGTCATGATTTACCCTTTTGCCCGAGGTGATCAGCCTCTTAACTCACTACCAAGGAAGGTAAGCAGGGTTCACTATGAAGTCTTTCAAAGGTTCATCTAACAAGTTAGGGCCATTAGATTCACTCAGCAAACAGATGTAGAGCTCCCCTTCCAAATGGCACAATGACATGCATCCTATACACATAAGGACAGAGGCCGCACTATACCCGATTTGTCAAGCCATTCTTACGTCATGAAGGTTACCATTAACAAGCTAGAAAAGGTCCTCATACTTGACTAAAGCCAGAGCCATATAGCCCTCACAGTTGTACTATAAGTCACGGATGTTCGCTTACAGATAAGTCCTTAAGGAGAGAAACTAAAGCACCATAAAAACAACCTAATGCTCTAGCCCTCTTGAGACATGTTTCTATAAAGCATCTTTTAAACGTTTGTTGCATATACCATTAGTCAAGTTATAGATCATGGTTATTTATCTTGAGCACTAGCATAAATACTACCCAATGTAATGTTCCACCGGTGTCAAGGTATAAGATACAAAAGCTAGAATATCCTTAGGGGTAACAAGGTAGACATATGCACATGAATTAAGTGTATTAAAGGTGAATAGGAAACAAGGATGATCCCATGCTATACTTGCCTTTTCCCAAAGTTAGCTACTCAAAATCTCTAGTTGCTATCTTCTGGACTTAAGTCCTCTTACTTCGACTATCGGTCCTCAGCTCCTCGTCTTCGGCGCTAATTAACCATACTTCTTCTACTCTCAGCAATCAAGTAGAACAAACAGACAATAAACACAACTAAGAAGAACACACCAAACAAAAGAGACACTTTAAAAGAGCGCACTAGACTATTCGACATGATGCTATGATCACGAAAACGTAAGACCGACGGATAACAGAGCTACCATCAAAGAGGACATGCGACTATCGAGGAGTTGCAATAAATCAGAGAATACGTTTGATTTATTTTAGTTAATGAATTAAGGTGATAGAACTCAGATAATGTTAAAGTTTATATATATAAACATAGGAGTATAAACCTATATTGTTTCTAATTTAATAAGCAGTGCAAATAAAAATTAATTAAAATTAATGTTTAAATTAAATTTAGAACACATGTAGCATGTTAAACGTCATCAACATACGTACAGTAGACTACGTCAATTCAGGCAAGGCTAAAGCGATTAAGATACGGAAGTTGAAGGCAATGATGGAGATATATGAGTATGGACTTAAAAGACAGCCTAAGCAGCTCCAAGATGATATGATTTATGGTCATGAATGATAACGAACGACATCAGCACAACTTTTGATCAATTAAATAATAGATAGACAAGGTGATCTGTGGGCTAACGTTAATTAAACATGCATAAACACTTGCTACTGATGTCAAGGTAATGAACATTTTAGAAAACTATCCTAAGTTGAATTAACCAATTTACATTAAATTATAAAAGAAGAAGTTAACCTTATTCATATTTTATTTATAAATATTTATTTAGTATTTAAGTCATTTAAACATTTATCAATTAGAAAGCATAAAGAAGATGATAACAGCTAATCAAATCATTATATGTTTCTTGCATAAACTAAACAAGTTCTATTTAAGAAACAATTAAGTTCTTATTAATCATCATAGCATTTGATTATTTATAAAGACAAATTATAAACCAAAGTTACTTTTAATTTGAAAAGACAGTAGCTAAATATTGGTTAAATTAACTACATGCTTCATGTTTAACTAAACTAATTATGATTAAGAAAGATTTAAGTTAATATTAATCAAGTTAATATTTATTTAAGAATGTTCTATGTATGAACCTAAGTCGCTTCTAATTTAAAAGAGCATGACATAAACATTAATCAAATAAACATAATTTAATTTGTAAACACATAACGTGACATGGTAGACAACGTTGCTAATACGTCCCTTACGCCAGCACAGTCACGAAGCAACAAGAACAAAATTATACCCCTATGTTGCTTTTAGTTAGAAAGTTGTTAAATAAATATTAATCAAGCTGCATTTAAATAGATAAATTCATACTTGAGTGACATCACAAAAATTATCGCTACTATGTAGAGCACGACGCTATGAAACTGTCGCAACAAGAACAGATTTACAAACCTAAATTGCTTTTAATCATAGAACTAATTGCATGTCAATTAAATTAATATTTAATTTATATATGACTAGCATGTAACACGTCTACACCGATAGCATATAGCTTCAGTTGGCATGATCGCAAAATCACAAGAACAAGTTACAACACTAGATTACTTTTAATTAAAAATACATTAAATAAATATTACACGTAAATCAATAAATTCATAATTAGGTGACACGATATACATCAGCATTACTACGTAGAGCGCAACTATACGAAACTAACGCAACTTAAACGGAGTAAAACGGAATTAAAATGAAGAAACGACAAAGATATTACGAACCAGTGGTAGAACCGCAAATACTTCATCTTCTACCTCCATCCATTTGAAGGGCCTCGGCCTAGGGGCGACACGAGAAGAAGGAGAAATATCTAATTTACTACACGAGAGATTTCTCAAACTAGAGGCTCCTCCACGGTAGTTTTGGTGTGCTTTGCCCATAGGGTAGGTACATACTTATAGGGAGGAAAACTCTCCACCTTGACATCAACTAGCAATATGGTACTAATTGATGTTGCACCGTCCACCTCCACTAATAGGCCTAAATAGACATTAAGACCCATTAGTAAATAAAGACATAGGCCTTTTATGATTATTGCACATAGGCTTTGAGCGTTGGGAAAAATGAGACATTTATTTATTTTTGGAATTAATTAATTTCGTGGATAAAATAATTCTAGAAAAGTCCAGAATTATTATTTAAGCCGCGAAAAATACTCCGAAAGCTCTAAAAATTCAGGGAAAATTCTCAGAGACATTATGAAACATAATGAACCAAAATAAAGTATTTGGAGCTCATGAAAAGATATTTTGGAGCATCTAAAAATTAGATAACGCTCGCAGAAAAGCGTGAATTAGCTCCAGAAAAAGCCAGAACAATTCTCGAAGAGTTCACTGAGACTGATTGACACATGAGGAACTGAAAGGAATAATTTGTGTGATAAAGAAAAGATTTTAGGAAACTCCCAATGAAAACTTAATATGAGAAACCAGCAATATTGATTGCGGAAAAAGATAAAGACGTGCTGGAGAAAAAAAATCGATCCACTAAACGCATTTTGAAAGACTTTGTTCGCTCTTAACACACAAGAGTTAACGAGCAAACATCATATCAAACAATAGCCCGTCAAATTAGTTTAGAAAAATTTAAAGATTCTTATTAATTTTTTTATTTTTTATAACTAATTGATGCTATCATAAACTAAACTTAGGAAATTTTATCCGAATATTAAAACATTTATTTTATTTAGTGTTTCCTATGCACAACCTAAAATTAGAAATTTTGGGGTGTAACAATTCTACCCCACTTAATAGGAATCTCGTCCCAAGATTTGAAGAGTCTTGGGAGAGAGATAGACCAATAAGATTATTTTGAAACTTTTGACAAGTTTTGATATAAGCGTCAAGGATTATCAATGCTTGACAAGAGAACATTGGATTGATTGTTAAGATTGATTCGAGCTAATGACAGAAGGTCAAAGGATTGAAGGTTAGCATAGGTGGAAAGGAAGATCAAAGGTGGTTGAAAAGATAGATCCAGGTTGATCATCAAGTCTTCACTTTATAAGGTCTCAAAACAAGGGTGGAGATTAGCAAAAGATAAAGATAGATCTTATGGTACTCACAACTTCTCGATTCAAAATTTATGAGACATCATGAAAAAGTGATAGATTAACATTGGTTGAAGAAAAGTAAAGACTAGTCTTCCGTTTTACCATTCAGGGAGACCAGTGAGAAGGGTAAATTGATCTTCAAGTCTTTGTAGGTCCTTGAATCAGAATTTATAAGATGTAAGGACAAGGTCAAAAGTTGTCAAATGTTGATAAGAAAAAGTAAAGATTGATGGCAAGAAGGTGAGACTAGTTAAGGGTAAGGACTAGAAAAAGATGATATTATGATAGCGATTGGTCTTTGGATCTTCTTGTCTCGTGACTTGAGATTGATGATGGTGACGGACGCTACCCCACTTAACAAAGATCTTATTCCACCTAGCGATGTCATTCAAAGCAACACTTTCTTTAAGGCTTACTACTATTGATGAGTCCTTTATGTGTTGATCCTCCATTAAGATGAGATAAAGAAGGCAACATGACAACCAAGGGTAGGCAAGGACAGTGTAAGAGAAAAATAGCAAGATTTAGGATCGATTGAAAGATAAGTAGGATAGAAGATGACACTACCCCACTTAACTTGGATCGAGCTACTCCTCAAGACTTATACCTTCCGAGCCACCTTTGAAACATGAGAACAAGGATAACACACAAGCAACACATCAAGCACAACAAGCACATATCACATCATCGGTACTACACGTGCTTCTTCAACAATGGTGGTCATCCTAAGGGAAAAGTATGGATGATAAAAGGCCATCAAATTTTTGAATAGGATGGGATCAGAAAACTTTTAGTAAAAATAACATAAAACAAAATCTAAGGGAGTAAGAAATAATAGCTCAAAGAAAGCTATCAAGGAGAGGATACAACATGACAAGAAAGAGGAAATAGTCAAAATCAATGAGTCAAGGGATGACAAAAATAGTTTTATAGTGAAATGAGTTTTAGAATATGTCTAGTGCTACTTAGCATATGTCCTACAGTCAACACCGCTCTGATACCACTCTGTCACACCCGGTTTTCTAAAGAACAAAACCAGGCTAATCATATGTGTGCCCAGGAAGTCCACACATATGTCAGAATGAAAAAGTATCAGAAACAATGTTATTATATAACGTATACATAGCTATATTAACACTTATAACTATTAGAGTGTCGTGGAATGGTCACTAGTCTTTTCTTCAGGCTCCAACGTCATAGGGATGGCTGACTGGGGTAACATATGCCTAGTACTTCTATCAGTCTTCTGGAAACTTCCCCGTAACTCCACCGGTCTTCAGAGCAACTTTTCTAAAGTCTGAGGGTGTGGACAAAATAGCAAGAGTGAGTCCATGTCGAACTCAACAAATATAACACGAGGTTTATGAGGCTCAAAAGGTTTGACATGGGTTTACTGCAATAGCTTTTAGTGAGTCATCTTTTTAGCATTTGAGTAGCAACAAGTTACGTAAGCCCAAATAACCTCATGATCATGTAAACGAGAATAATGTATAGCAAGAAATAATATTCATCAGTGAGCTTTAATATCATTAGTATTATCATTACCATCAGTGTTCATCATTTATTCTGTAAGGGTCTAAGGCCACTCGTGACCGTGAGCACGGCTGATATACCAGTTTTACACTCTACAAAGGTTGTACACTTTCACTGTGAGTCGTGATTTATCCTTTCGCTCGAGGTGATCAGCCTCTTGACCCACTACCAAGGAAGGTCGGCAGGGTTCACTATGAAGTCTTTCAAAGGTTCATCTAACAAGTTAGGGCCATTAGATTCACTCAGCAAACAGATGTAGAGCCCCCTTCCAAATGGCACAATGACGCGCAGCCTATACACATAAGGACAGAGGCCGCACTATACCCGATTCATCAAGCCATTCTTACGCCATGAAGGTTACCACTAACAAGCTAGAAAAGGTCCTCATACTTGACTAAAGCCAGAGCCATATAGCCCTCATAGTTGTACTATAAGCCTCGGATGTTTGCTTACAGATAAGTCCTTAAAGAGAGAAACTAGAGCACCATAAAAACAACCCAATGCTCTAGCCCTCTTGAGACATGTTTCTATAAAGCATCTTTTAAACGTTTATTGCATATACCATTAGTCAAGTTACGGATCATGGTTATTTATCTTGAGCACTAGCATAAATACTACCCAATACAACGTTCCACCGGTATCAAGGTACAAGATACAAAAGCTAGGATATCCTTAGGGGTAACAAGGTAGACACATGCACATGAATTAAGTGTATTAAAGGTGAATAGGAAACAAGGATGATCCTATGCTATACTTGCCTTTTCCCAAAGTTAGCTACTCAGAATCTCCAGTTGCTATCTTCTGGACTGAAGTCCTCTTACTTCGACTGTCGGTCCTTAGCTCCTCGTCTTCAGTGCTAATTAACCATACTTCTTCTACTCTCAGCAATCAAGTAGAACAAACAGACAAGAAACATAACTAAGAAGAGCACACCAAATAAAAGAGACACTTTAAAAGAGCGCACTAGATTATACGACATGATGCTATGATCGCAAAAACGTAAGACCGACGGATAACAGAGCTACCATCAAAGAGGACACGCGACTATCGAGGAGTTGCAACAAATCGGAGAATACGTTTGATTTATTTTAGTTAATGAATTAAGGTGATAGAACTTAGATAATGTTAAAGTTTATATATATAAACATAGGAGTATAAACCTATATTGTTTTTAATTTGATAAGCAGTGCAAACAAAAATTAGTTAAAATTAATGTTTAAATTAAAATTTAGAACACATGTAGCATGTTAAACGTCATCAACATATGTACAGTAGACTACGTCAATTCAGGCAAGACTAAAGCGATTAAGATACGGAAGTTGAAGGTAATGACGGAGATATATGAGTACGGACTAAAAAGACGACCTAAGCAGCTCCAAGATGATATGATTTATGGTCATGAATGACAACGAACGACATCAGCACAACTTTTGATCAATTAAATAATAGATAGACAAGGTGATCTGTGGGCTAACGTTAATTAAACATGCATAAACACTTGCTACTGATGTCAAGGTAATGGACATTTTAGAGAACTATCCTAAGTTGAATTAACCAATTAACATTAAATTATAAAAGATGAAGTTAACCTTATTCATATTTTATTTATAAATATTTATTTAGTATTTAAGTCATTTAAACATTTATCAATTAGAAAGCATAAAGAAGATGATAACAGCTAATTAAATCATTATATGTTTCTTGCATAAACTAAATAAGTTCTATTTAAGAAACACTTAAGTTCTTATTAATCATGATAGCATTTGATTATTTATAAAAGATAAATTATAAACCAAAGTTACTTTTAATTTGAAAAGACAGTAGTTAAATATTAGTTAAATTAACTACATGCTTCATGTTTAACTAAACTAATTATGATTAAGAAACATTTAAGTTAATATTAATAAAGTTAACATTTATTTAAGAATGTTCTATGTATGAACCTAAGTCGCTTCTAATTTAAAAGAGCATGACATAAACATTAATCAAATAAACATAATTTAATTTGTAAACACGTAATGTGACATGGTAAACAATGTTGCTAATGCGTCTCTTACGCTAGCATAGTCACGAAGCAACAAGAACGAAATTATACCCCTATGTTGCTTTTAGTTAGAAAGCTATCAAATAAATATTAATCAAGTTGCATTTAAATATATAAATTCATACTTGAGTGACATCATAAAAAATTATCGCTACTGTATAGAGCACGACGTTATGAAACTGTCGCAACAAGAAAGGATTTACAAACCTAGATTGCTTTTAATCATAGAACTAATTAAATGTCAATTAAATTAATATTTAATTTATATATGACTAGCACGTAACACGTCTACGCCGATAGTATATAGCTTCAGTTGGCATGATCGCAAAATCACAAGAACGAGTTACTACACTAGATTACTTTTAATTAAAAATACATTAAATAAATATTACATGTAAATCAATAAATTCATAATTAGGTGACACGATATACATCAGCACTACTACGTAAAGCGCAACTATACGAAACTAACGCAACTAAAACGGAGTAAAATAGAATTAAAACGAAGAAACGACAAAGATATTACGAACCAGTAGTAGAACCGCAAATACTTCATTTTCTACCTCCATCCATCTGAAGGGCCTCGGCCTAGGGGCGACACGAGAAGGAGGAGAAATATCTAATTTATTACACGATAGATTTCCCAAACTAGGGACTCCTCCACGGTAGTTTTGGTTTGTTTTGCCCATAGGGTAGGTACATACTTATAGGGAGGAAAACTCTACACCTTCACATCAACTAGAAATATAGTACTAATTGACGTTGCACCGTCCACCTTCACTAATAGGCCTAAATAGACATTAAGACCCATTAGTAAATAAAGACATAGGCCTTTTATGATTATTGCACATAGGCTTTGAGCGTTGGGAAAAATAAGACATTTATTTATTTTCGGAATTAATTAATTTCGTGGATAAAATAATTCTAGAAAAGTCCATAATTATTATTTAAGCTGCGAAAAATACTCTGAAACTCTAAAAATTCAGAGAAAATTCTCAGAGACATTATGAAACATAAGGAACCAAAATAAAGTATTTAGATCTCATGAAAAGATATTTTGGAGCATCTAAAAATTAGATAACGCTCGCAGAAAAGCATGAATTAGCTCCAGAAAAAGCCAGAACAATTCCCGAAGAGTTCACTGAGATTGATTGACACATGAGGAACTAAAAGGAATAATTTGCATGATAAAGAAAAGATTTTAGGAAACTCCCAATGAGAATTAAGATGAGAAACCAGGAATATTGATTGCGGAAAAAGATAAAGACGTGCTGGAGAAGAAAAATCAATCCACTAAACGCATTTTGAAAGACTTTTTTTGCTCTTAACACACAAGAGTTAACGAGCAAACATCACATCAAACAATAGCCTGTCAAATTAGTTGAGAAAAATTTAAAGATTCTTATTATTATTTTTTATTTTTTTATAACTAATTGATGCTATCATAAACTAAACTTAGGAAATTTTATCCAAATATTAAAACATTTATTTTATTTAGTGTTTCCTATGCGCAACATAAAATTAGAAATTTTAGGGATAGCCACCCCCTGGGAGGTGGGACCAACCTGTCACTATGGCAGGGGCAGCCACCCCCACCCCCTGGGCGGCCGCCCCACCTAGGTGGCCAATCAGGGTCAAGCTCGTGGATCGTGCTTCCACTGTTTTTGAGGATCAATAATAATCATTCATTAAGGTCGGTTTGATCTGAGGGTTGTGGTGCTTCCTAGAGGGCTATATAAGTAGGGCCACTGGCCCCAGAAGAAACCCTAATTCATTAGCAATCTCATTTCAAGATATAGAGCTTTCATCTGAGAAGCCCTAGAGCCATCATCTCAATTAGATCTCTATAGTTTAGCATAACTACATAGGATTAGAACTAGAAGGAGGCAAGCATCGCTTGGATTCCGGATCTATCAAGAGAAATACTTGGTAATTCTGTACTACTTTAATATTCATACTTGTATTATTTATCTAGTTCATCATTTGTATGAATATGAATTTAGTCTATTCTATCATATTGGATATGACTTTGCTCTACTTGATTATGTTCTCAATTATATTGTTCTTAGTCTACTTTGATTATATGCTTGGCATAGTTTGATCAGAATTATATTTAAGTATAGGATCATATAGCGCTTGCTCATTGGTACCGTGGGTGAGTGGTCAATGTTGTGTAGGCATGGTGCCTATACTGTATTTTCCTGCGATTGCACCCTATATTCCGGACCATGTGGTAGATCGCAGGAGTGACAATCCTGTTGAGTCATTCATAGTCCACCTCCTGAGTATAGGGCAGGCAAAATACAACTATTATAGAGAAGTGATTGCTATGTTCTTCATCTTCCTTCGTAATATTACTATGTGTGGATATAACATTTTCTTGCTATGATTGCCAAGTGTAATTGCACTAATCATTGTATGCTTTGACCTTATAGTTAGAATAACTTAGGATTTATCCTTGTAGTTCGTCCTAATCCATTCTAGTGCTATAAGCTTAGAGTAATCTATTGAGATGTTTATCATTTATTATGTGTCTATGTGTTTATCAGTTATTCTTTATCATTTATATGTACTATTATCTTATGACACTTACCCTGTATGAGAAGATCGATAAAGACATGGTTATACTCTCTATTACCACATGCAGTGATGTTTATTGCTCATTATCCTTATCATTCCCTTCCTAGTGGTAAAAATATAAATAACGAAGCTTGGATTACTCCTAGTTAAAATGCTATATCGGTATTATCTGTGCGCTTGCGGATTTCATATTTATTCTAGAGGAGCATTTGCATTTATTAATACCAGCACCTCTGGCACCATGCTGGAGATGACAACCTACCTTAGGTGGAGTTAGAGGTGTCAACAATAACTTAATGAATGAATTGTAAACTTATGGTTATAAGTCTTCCGCTGTTTACTCTGATGTAAGATATGGTATATTGTACAACTGTTGTAATACTGTAATGTTTCTATAATGAATCCTGCTCGAAAGAAAAATGTGGATGATTCGGGGTTTTCCGAGGACACCCGACAGACTATCGGAGTTGTCTGTCCTACATGTGCTGCTATCAAAAGTCTGAAAGGCAATGATAGGCACATGTGGGCCATATGATTCAGGTGGTTCTACCACAATTGTTGCGATCGATACTTTCACAAAGTGGGTTGAAGCTGAGCCGGTAGGCCGGATAACCAAAGAAAATACACTCAAATTTTTATGGAGCATTGTAATGCATTTTGGCGTACCACAGCGAATACTCTCGGATAATGGTACACAATTTGCTAGCAAGAAGTTTGAAAATTTTTATGAAAGACATGCCATTAAGCATTATCGATCCTCAGTCTACCACCCGATGACCAATGGTCAAGTAGAGCATGCTAATGGCACAATTTTGCAAGGGATTAAGACATGTATTTTTGATAGGCTTAGTGCCTACGATAAAAAATGGATCGAAGAACTCCCCATAGTTTTATGGGTAGTGCGCACTACAGCTAATCGGGCCACAAGTGAAACACCATTTTTCTTTCTGTACAGGGCTGAAGCTGTGCTTCCCCCCAAAGTCCGATTAAACTCACCCCGAGTAGTGATGTTCTCTAGAGAAGAGCAACTTGATCGTCGGTACGCTGACCTAGAACTCCTCAAAGAAAAGCGTGATATAGCCAGATTCCAAGTAGAGAAATATCAGCAAGCCCGTCGGAAATACCATAGCTAGCGTGTACGCGGTCGGGCGCTTAGTATCAGTGATATGGTACTCAAACAAGACCAACGCACAAAGGATAAAACTAAGTTAACACACCCTTGTCAATGGCCATACATTGTAGTTGACATAGCCTGACTAGACACATACCGACTAGCAGAGATAGATTGGGATATGCTCCTAAATACATGGAACATGGATCAACTATAACGCTTTTATGCATAATAAACTACGTTCCTGGTGTTTTATTTCTCGGCATACTACCCGGATAAGTACATTATTTCTATTTAATCCTATTTCTCTATTAGTAGTAGTTTTGCCGAGCATATACGCTCGGGGACTAGGGCTAGGGCTGTTCCATTCTAATATTTTCTTTGACTAGTCTTCTACTCTTTATTCGGATAAGTTATTCATATCCAAACAAAGAGTCGGGGGTTATCATACTACTACTCACTAGTCTACAAAAATTCTCAATCATGCTAAGCCTAAATCAAGTAAGCAACATCGACACACAATACACAAACCATTCGAGTTTGGCTTCTATAAGTCTAACTATATACTCACGTGATGACAGGTCAAAATAAGAAAAAAATAAGAAGAATTATGTAAGACTAACAAAGATAGTGCATTATAATACATCTTACAGTGTTGCAGGGAGAGGTAAATGTTTTCATTCCTCCTCTTCGTCATCACTAACTGATAGGTTCAGCTTCTCTACAAGTGACTCAAGCGCTGCCCAGCTCTCTTCAAAAAGCTCTCCGACCTTACCTCCATCACAATTGTAGTCCTAAGAAATTAGGCCTACATCAAGACTAGGCAAGTAGCTCTTGATGATACCGACGACATGCCCAGCTGAAGTGAGAGCTCCTTCTACCAGCTTTGCTTCAACATCTGTGCAACACTGTTCGGAGACCTCTAGCATGCACCGCAACACTGCTCGGAGGCCAAGCATTACCGTTGCTCCAAAGTCACCTTCTTGCTCTCTAGGCGCCTGGTGTAGGTGACATGATCTACAACCACGGCAAGGCTAGAGACAAATTCCACAGCAAAGGTACAAATTTACATAAGCAAGTCATTTACATACCCTCATTTGCATCCCGAAGAGTCTTCACCTTCTCTTCTAGCTGAGCCACCAGTGCCTTGTAATGCTTGGCCTTGTCACTAGCTCCCTTCCACAAACTTTGACAAGTCTTCATACCCTCGATAAGTGGACTCATCTAGGAAGGGTCATCTTCGGGAACCACCTCCTTGCTCCCCAAAACCTTAACCTAAGTTGATAGCTCTAGGTTAGGCCTATCTAGGGTCGGGGCTACATCAAAATTATCACCTTCGGCTGACATGCTCGGGGCCTCCTCTAATTTGGAAACATTACCAAAAGACACATACGTCAAGAGAATACTTAGGATAAGCATATAACCACACAATTTAGTTCACTCATGACTTAAAGGGGATGGAGCACTTAAGCTTTGGCACCCACATAGTCATCAGGTTGCTGGTTGTCGGGGTTGACACCTTCTCCTGAGGACAAACCTCCCGTGTATGTTTGATACTATCCAGATAAGAGAATGTCTCGAATAGCCTACCAAAGATGATCATAGTGGATACCTGGTCATGTCCATGAGGTGGGTCTCTGATCGAGCACCCCTCGCTAGTGCCAGCTTGAGTCACCATAGCCTTCGCACCCTCTCTAGATGGAGGGCTCTTGGATTTGCTCCTGGATCTTTTGCTCTCTAGAAGGGACATATTGTCGCGCTCTCCTTATGATCGCAACTTCCTTTTCTCCCCTTGAGGGACTGATTGGGTGGGCGGTATTTTCCTAGGCTTCACTAGTCCCCATATCGTGTCCTCCTTGGCCTTCTTCCCCTAGGTTGGCTTTGCTTGGGGGTGGGGGTCCTTGTGCGGGGCCTGCTCCTGCGCAGCGTCTCCCTAACCACTACCTGCTCTTGGGCAGCCTTCCCCCCAACCTCTGCCTGCTCCTAGGCTGGTTCATCCATGGCCTTGGCAAGCTTGAGGGCTAGGGCTTAGGGAGCCCTTGAGGCATCCTCTTCATCATCGTCGCTCAGCTCAATGCTTCCTAGGATGATCCCGATGCCGGGGAGCACCGGATGACACAAGAAGTCGAGTAAACCTGATTGTTTAGCGAAGCAAGTCTAAAAAGAGCTAAGTCACTCACCCCTGGTGGTGGGTTCTCAGTACTATAAGGCTATGGGACACCATCCCAGTTGGCCCGATCCACGCTAAGGATATACTTCACCCGGCGAGTGATCTCTTCTTCTAACACTTCTAGAAAACAAGCCACGGTTAAAACCAAACAATCGAAGGGGTAATATTTCTGAATAAGAACAAAGTTGGGATAGGATCTAACCTGCTCTCACTCTCTGTTTAGATTTGTGACCCCAAAATACATGTAGGCCAGACTTCTATGCTTTAAGGGAATGATCCTCCATCTAGCAAAGGTCTCAACTATGTGTGCAGCAGTCAGTCTGGGGTTTCGGAGTGCCCAAACATGCTTGATGTGACCTTGCATCTTCTCAGTCATGATGGGAGTTGAATACCAGGCTTCACTAGTCACAAGCATCCTATAATCGGCCTTAAATCCATTCATCTCTCTAAGATCAATGTAAAACAATTTCTCTCCAAAGCCCTTCTAGGAGGAATTACCTGGGATGACAATGTACTCTCCCTTCTTCCTAAGGGCGAAACCAACCAACCCAACGAACAGATTGGTGCCATGGTACATCCTCGAGTAAAAGTAGCACCATAAATTGAGATAAGGTTTGACTCCAAGCCATGGCTCACATATAATGGTAAAAATGCTAAGCATAGCGATGGCATTGGGTAGCATCTGGGCAACCTCGATCTTATAATGCCTACAGACTCGCTCCAAGAACTTGGATGGTGGCACTCCAAAATCGAACATAGCCTTCTAGGAGAAGACCACACCCCCTCAGCATCTCTATATTCACCTCTAATGTCGTCGAGGTGGTCCAGTATTCGTTCAACTAGATGACTACCACTGGCACCGCTGGCTCTGCCAAGTCCTTGGGTTCCTCCTTCGGTTGGGCAGGGGCTAGGACTCTAACGTGGTAGTCTCCTTGTGGCAAGCAGTGGCATCGTGCTTAGATCTTGAGGCCATGGCGGTGAAAAATAGGAGTTGAGGGAATGTGAAAAGACAAAAGGTAGGGATTGGAGATGCCTAGCGGGAGAATAGGTACAGTGGTTGCCACCGAAGTGAGGTGAGGGGTTAAATGGCCGCCTGCCACGCACGATCCCTGAAAAATTGCTCGGCAGCCATAGTGTGCACCTAGACTACCATGCCAATAGTTATTCACAAGGAAAACTATCACTTTTTATTCCTAGAATAAAATTGGCGATCTGATACCCTGTGAATAATCTATACTTAAGATATTGTGCGCCCGAGTTATGAGTAAAGCTCCAACCTGACAAGTCTGCCACTCGAGGCTATGGGTAAACTCAGTAATTAGGATGACACTACTAAAGTTATCCCAACTTTGGATTGTGTCCATGTGTAAAGTGCATCACGGCTCTGCTCGCGGCAACTCAAGCATGGAACAATTTAAAAAATGTGGATAAAAGCAAGATAACTATCCATATCAGGAACTAGTCATTTCATTGATATAATTCATTAACATGGATTTACAAATGATTAAACTCGGACCCTAATCTAAGATAGCAGGAGCAGGCACTTTGTCCAATTGTCACCAATCTCCTTAGAGGGCTGGCTGATGAGATGGGAGTAGCCTAGCTCCTCAACTGCAACCCACCACCCGTGGGCTCATCTTTCTCCTCCTCCTCATCAGTGTCCTCCTCCTCGGTGACCTCTTTCTCATTGTTGCTACTGAGGATCACCAGATCGCCATCTCCCGAGATGCCGATGGCCTCATGATTCAGCTCGACAAAGAGGGTCCTCATGATCTCCTCATCACGGCTCGTGTCCGGCGAGCCAGCGGCGCAAGGAGTAGAGGGGCCGGGGTGTCGAGGGTGGCGGGGGCAACGGAGGTAGCGGGGCGGTGGAGATGACCAGGACAGCTGAGGCGCCACCCACCGGTGGGGTCGAGCCTTGTGGCTCATCCTCGTCGGAGAGCTCGATCACCACCTCTAGTGCTAACGGCACTGGTTGGGTCGATAGCCCAACCGAGGACCCTGGTGGAGCACTCTCATCGACCCCAGCGATCCCGCTAGGGGTGTGGGAAGCATGGCCGATGGTGACGTCGCGGTTGGCGCTGGGGCTCCGGAGGATGTCAGGAACAAAGACACGGGCGCAGACGACGGGGGCGATGGTGTACTACTCGACGACACCGCCTCAACCCATTGGCCGAGGGAGTTGGCGAGCAGCAGGCACGACATCTTGCAGGGATGCTTGTGGCCGGCGGTTTTCTTTCTCATTTTTGCAACAAGATTGGGGAATGAAGGTTGCAGATTCATCACGAGCAGGCCTGATTAAATAGGACCAAGCTGCCTTCCTAGGAATCTCAACCGCTGTCCCAATTAAAAAGGAATTAAATCTCCACCATGCACACTCATGGGAAACCGAGCCAACGCAGCGCTCCAACTGACAGACGACCGTGCGCCACCTGGCTTGCATGTGAAATGGGATTGACAAGACAAGATGACCCGGGGATGGCACTGAAGTAATCTCATCTCCCAATAGCGCACCTTTATCGGCTTGCATGGGATTAGGATTTAAGTCGCTATTGGTAACTTGGGCTACCTCTTGGTACCTAAACTACAAACCACCTGACTAGGACAAACCCGACTACTCGTAGATGACCAAGTTGTGTTTGACAGATAAGCTTGGGGACTTATGTCAATGCTATACCCTCGGGTACCCTGACTTCCATATTGCCGACTACCAACTCTGGATCAGAGAAGACCCGAAGGCCCACAACGACCCTATTCAAGGAAGGATATCTTCGGATTGCGCCAGGACTCTGACTAGGGCACGACTGCTTAGCTTGTAAGGCAAGTCGATCCTAGAAATAAATAGCTAGCAATGTCCCCTGTTGTATCTATCGACTCTTTCATAGGCATAGCTACATTGTAACAACAATCTCGCCGAATACAAGCAATACAAGAAGTAGCAACTAGATGTAAGGCTTTTACTCGCTTCCTAGGGGCCCGAACTAGTATAAATCTCATCTCCATATATGATTGTTCTTCGCGCCAAGCGGGGTTCCCCAAGAACCAAATACCTGCCGGTAAAAAACACTGACAGTTTCCATGAAGAATTGTTTAAAAAAAGTGAGGCATGCATAATAAGGTTGTAATAAACGCATTTTACTGTGGCCTAAACTTAGAACAGGAGGAAGATTATAATTTCATACAATAATTAGTTTGTCATGTGCCATGAGATGGTAATATGGAGCACAAGTAATCCTTAATATGTCAAGTATATGTCTATATATAATAGCTGAGTTGATTGGAAACCAAGCAATATGCATAGAAAAAGAAGCTGAGGGGAACCTATCCACTAACATAGCCATTATTCCAGTACTATTTAAAAATGACGACATGGATCTGCTATAGTTGAATTACAGTACACAAGTGCAACCGCGTATTTTACCACTTAATTTACGCTTTTTATTCAGCATATAATATAAATATAACTTAAAAGAGAAATACTATTTTAATTAATGACACACAGAAGAGTCGGTATAGATATATAACGACCGATGATAGGTCATTAAAATGGTTTATAACGACACATGGGAAGACGCTAAAGATGGGCTGTGGTATAGTGTGTACAATATTTTCCCCAAACCGTGAATAAATTATTTTATTGTTAAATTACAAGATATTATTTGGTAGTAAACTGACAATGGAATGAAGTAATTCTGTCTTTAAAGTCGGAAGTTGTGAAGATAAATTTTGCTGTTGTGTGGCGGCTAGCTCCTACTCGATCCTAATTAGTTACTGATGTATGCGAAGCAGGTTGGAGAGTTCCACGGGCATTGCACAACAATTCGGAGTGTACTACTCAAGCACTAGCCCATATATTATACTCATATAGATTGCACAAAGCTACTCTTTATGCAACGACCATGATTATCTCTATTAATATAGATCAATTTATTAAAAACAATTATTCATGTCCAGAAATATATCATTGAAAAATTTGAATTATATTCCATGCTCAATCGTTTGGGGTTTGGATGTGATTGGAGAGCCTAGTGCTGGCTGCAGATGTATACCAAGGCATATGCGTGCCACCTCCTATATAAAGCGCCCCACACAGCCACCATATCATTGCCAGAGTTTCTGAGAACAACAAAGAGAACTCTCCTCAGAACTCTTCGTGCCCCTCCTGCAAGGGCCAAAGGGAAAGATAGGAAGAGAAATTGTTCAAAAGCCTAACAACACCAGCAACTGTTAGTTCAGTTGTATAACTGCCTTGCAACCGATTATTTGTAGCACCCTTTCTGTGTCGCAATGGCAGGCCTATCTCTGCAGCACCCCTGGGCATTCGCTTTCGGCCTTCTAGGTACATATATATTACATTTTCACTGAACAAGAGCTGCAAGGCCATGAATTTTGCAGATTTTCATCTTTCTTATTATGTTCCATACATTAGCAGGCACTTCACATTTTGTCATAATTGTGTATTCAGAAATATGTTATCTTGCTATAATTATGTATTCATAAATATCTTATCATTAGTTAGCTGTTAGTGCCTGGTACTATAGAAGCCACTTAGTGAGATTTGCCCGTCGTTGATCGTCAACCAATAATTGAGGAGCCTGTGCTGCCTTCCAAGCGTCTCCCAAAATAACACGTTTCTTGTGGTCATAATCACTACACTTAGTTCAGTTAGTTGCACGAGAAGCATGCATCACGAGATTTTATCACCGCTGTCATCTTTGATCAATGCTTTTTGTTGGCCTATACATTTCAAGTAATAGACTACGTGTCGACCTAGCAACCTGTCTTTTGTGACATTTAGTAGGGTTATCTTAGCACATGATGGGTCTGATGACGTCATAGTGCACTACTGCAATATACCACAAAAACCTCGTCTTGCAAATTAACAGTAAAGCCTCGCCAATCTTTGCTCACAACAAAAGGCAAATTACACCGGCCGGAGATGTAAAGTGTCAGCTTATCACAACTTATCCCAGCTTTATTTGGGCTCTCTTTGGCAACTTTTTCAAATGGCTGATCGTGGCGCCTTTTTTTTTGTTTGCTTTGCAGGCAACGTCATCTCCTTCATGACCTTCCTGGCCCCGATGTAAGTCACATAACTTCCTAAATTGTCACTACTACTTCAGATGTTCATCATTAAATTGAAACACTGCTATCCATTTCCATCAGTTATTTTAATTATTCAAAATTGATATGCTCGTGTCTGATGATGATCCTTGCGCCCATGCTATACAGACCGACGTTCTACCGCATCTACAAGAGCAAGTCGACGGAGGGTTTCCAGTCGGTTCCCTACGTGGTTGCCCTGTTCAGCGCCATGCTGTGGATCTTCTACGCACTGATCAAGTCCAACGAGACCTTCCTCATCACCATCAACGCAGCCGGCTGCGTCATCGAGACCATCTACATCGTCATGTACTTCGTCTACGCGCCCAAGAAAGCCAAGTTGTTCACAGCCAAGATCATGCTCCTCCTCAATGTCGGCGTCTTTGGGGTCATCCTCCTCCTCACCCTTCTCCTCTTCAAGGGTGGTAAGCGCGTTGTCATGCTCGGCTGGATCTGTGTCGGCTTCTCCGTCAGCGTCTTCGTCGCGCCGCTCAGCATCATGGTGAGCATAGCACTCTGTGGATGCATGAATGGACAGATCATCAACCCAATCACCGTAGCATGAGTTTTGATGTGTTACTAATGGACTGCATGCGTGTATGTGGCTACCTGCAGAGGCGCGTGATCCAGACGAAGAGTGTGGAATACATGCCCTTCTCGCTCTCCCTCTCGCTCACCATCAGCGCCGTCGTCTGGTTCCTCTACGGCCTCCTCATCAAGGACAAATACGTCGCGGTAATTATTTTAATTTAATTTGTCGAAACCACCATGGTGTCTAATTGCTCTTTCTTTATTAGCTGTTTCGTGATCTGCCTTATTACTGATGATAAATTACGATCATATCTCTGCATGCAGCTTCCAAACGTCCTTGGATTCACTTTTGGAGTGGTCCAGATGGTGCTGTACGTGTTGTACATGAACAAGACGCCGGTGGCGGTTGCCGAGGGCAAGGATGCCGGCGGCAAGCTTCCCTCAGCTGCAGACGAGCACGTCGTCGTCAACATCGCCAAGCTCAGCCCCGCCCTGCCCGAGAGGAGCTCCGGGGTGCACCAAGCCACCCAAATGGCGGTGGCGGCAGTTCCCGCCAGGAGCTGCGCTGCTGAAGCAGCTGCGCCGACGATGCTGCCCAACAGGGACGTGGTCGACGTCTTCGTGAGCCGCCAGAGCCCCGCCGTCCACGTGGCCTAGGCTCTCCATCGCAAGCAAGCATGCGTCGAGTCGAGTCCGAACGCGCAAGCAGCTAATCGGACCCCCTTTTTAATATTTGTATATGTGCGCCATATACCCGTTTTTCCAACCCTTAGCTTTATTTAATTCTCAAATATGCAATTCTGGTAATGTGCTTTTATGTAACCAGGAATTTCATTCCCCTCCAAAATAATCATAAGAATTTTCTATAGCGCGTTAATGTATTGTACTTTATCTATTTTTTCCTTCTACAGTATTGGTCAGCATACATGTGCTCAAACACTTTCCTCTGGATACATCATAGAACAAAGCTGAATTAGGAGTTAAACTTGGTTAGGAGTATCCACCACAAGACTGTAGTACTTATACATCAATGTTGCGGAAGCTAAGTCAATACGCAAGCCCCTTGGCTCGGATTCTAACGACAGACGGACACAGAGCTCAAACAAGATTAAAAATAACTTCGTTAAACAACAAGATGAAGAGGAAGTTTGGGCTGTGAGTCCAGAAGATAACATTAGTGATAGTGACTAGTGAGGAGTCAAATCTGCCAACTGAATGGTTATACAACTGTTAAGAGTTGAACAATCAGCAACTTAGGAGGAGGCATTGGATTTAAGGAGCAGCAAGGAGTTGTAACTGATCAGGTTATGGAGGGTCTATAGGGTAATGAAAAAATCCCAGGAGGTAACTAAGGTAAAAAGGAAAACCAAGACTAAGAAGGGAGATTGGGGCCCAATCTTACCAGAGAGAAGTAAGAGGAACTTACAGGATGGTGCTAGCATGCTTTTTTTGAGTTTTTCCTATGCGTATAAGAAAGCATCAAAAGTATCTCCTGGGGTTACCAGCTACAAGTAAACCAACAGGTTCACAAGCTCATACAGCAACGCACACTTTAGATCTCAACTATATCAGTAATAGCTGCTACACTAGGAATAAACGCCTTCAGCCATCCCAGCAGGGATTCCTTTACTCGCAAGATCCGCCTTCTGTCCTCTTCCTTTAGTAGAATGCTCCATTTCTGCATCAATGAGATCACGGCATAGATAACATCAGTAGATGCTTTAGGGAAGTTTTTCTCAATCGTCATTTTGTTCCTGGTTGTCTGGAGAGCCCAAGCGAATCCTTCAAAGATGAACATATGTAACCATGCCGGCATCGGCTCCCTGCCTTGAAGCCAGTCACTACTGAACTCCATCATGGAAGTAGGGGTAGAATCAAGTGTCCAGATCTCCCCAATACTTGGCCAGAAAGCATCTAGAAAGGATATGATCTACTGTTTCAGGACAGCCGCAAATGCAACAATTACCTGAGCCACGCCACCTTCTTTTAGTCAGACTTTGACCCACCTGAAGTTTGTTATTAAAGATTTGCCACAAAAAGAACTGAATTTTCAGTGGGTCTTTACATTTCCAGATATACCCAACAACCTTGCTGGTCACCCCTCTATCAGTGAGAAATCTATAGAGAGATTTAGTAGTAAACTTCCTAGACTTATCTAAAACCCAAACGACTGAGTCTTGGTTGTCAGTTAAGGTGAAAGTTGACAATGTATCCTTCAATTCTAACCATCTGTCATAATTCTGCACAAAGAGAGCCCCTCTTAAACTCCACAAACCACTCATCACCTTCCCAACAATCACTGACAAGATAATCAGGATTTCTGGCCAAGGGGAAAAGATCCTCATATGCCAGTATTAAAGGTACATCCAATATCCAGCACTCTTGCCAAAATCTACATTACAGCCCATTTTTGACCTTGAAAATTGCTCCCCATTTGAAGAGATGTTTAACCTTATGCAACCATTTCCAGAATTGAGAGCTTCCTATTGTGTTAGAGTCAAAGAACCCCGCCCCTGCTCTCGCATATTTAGCTTTTAGGATTTTAATCCAAAGAGTATTTGGCTCTAAATGAATTTTCCAATCCATTTGACTAACAAACATTCATTCATTGGCTTGGTATTGATAAAGCCTAGACCTCTTTATTCTTTTGGTCTATATACCATTTCAAATTTGGCTATGTGATATCTAAATTTATCTTCAGCTCCTTGCCAAACAAATTTAGATCTAATACAATACATCTTTTTATGAACCCCATCTAGTAACCAATAAAAATACATACAATATAAAGGGATGCTGCTGAGGCAAGAATTGGTCAAAATTGTCTTCCTATAGAGGTGAAATGTTTGTCCCTCCATGGGTCAAGCCTCTTCCATACTTTCTAGATTATAGGAGAAAAAGCTTCCATGTTTAGGCATCTATCACTAATAGGAATCCCTACGTATTTCATAAGTAATAATTCTCCTAGGCATTACCCTAGGCAATTTTTTATCTGACGGACGACACCGTCGGGGAAAGTCATCGTGATGGTAAACATTAGGAAAAGTCATCCGACAGGGAAAGTGGCCAACACCATCAGGGAAAGTAGCCATACCTTAAGGAAAGTGACCAACACTACTACAAAAATCTTAATGGAGGCAGGAGTTTTCGCTTTTCCGAGGAGGGAAAAGCAACAGCCTCCATCAAAAGGTCTGCGTTAATGCAGATCTACGGAGGCCAGGGCTGGCTAACGAGCCAGCTCGGCTCGGCTCGGCTCGGCTCGTTCTGGCTCGTTAGGATAACGAGCCAGCTCGGCTCGGCTCGTTATCTTAACGAGCCAGAAAGCCAGCTCGGCTCGGCTCGTTACGAGCTCGAGTTGGCTCATTAGGCTCGCGAGCCAGGAAAAAAATACAAAATATAATATTTGTATTTATCTAAAGCATAAAAATATTAATAATATAAAAATAATATATTCAATAGCTTTAAATCGAACAAAATATTCATATGAGCTAACATATCATCTATTTGTGAAGTGCAAAACATGAAGTAATACAAAACTAATATAAGTTATGATGACTTTTTCTCTAAAACTACAGCTCGTTTGGCTCGCGAGCGGCTCACGAGCCAGCTCGAGTTGGCTCGTTATAGCTAACGAGCTAAAATCCTAGCTCGGCTCGACTCGTTATTGATAACGAGCCGAGCCGAGCTGAGCCGAGCCAGCCACGAGCCGAGCGAGCTAACGAGCTTCGAGTTTTTCGTCCAGCCTTAATGGAGGCTGGGGCTTTGACCACTTGGGAAAATCAAACTACAAAGACTAGCTCCTTAGAATGCCCATCTCGGTTAATCGATAAAAAAGCAAAAAAAAATCCTCGAGCCCCTTCGGCAAGCCCGTTCCTAGCCCACGAGCCGGATCTATTCCCGCATTGTCACTCACTGTGAGGAAGAAGGGATCCACCACGCTGCTCACACAGGATCTACCGCTTGGGATCCTTGGTGAAAGGTCCTAATATGGCTAGAGGAGGGTGAATAGCCTATTTAAAACTCTACAAGTCCACTAGAGCAATTTGTTAGTAAACTAAATGGCAAAATGCAAACTTGCTCTAGCTCTACAAGGGTTATAAGCCACCTACCAACAATTCTAGTTGCTATGATCTCTAGGCATACAAGAGACTAAGTCAGTACTCACTAAGAGCTCTCAACAAGGCTACACTAAAGAGCTCTAGTAGATTAAACTAAGCTACCAAGCAAGCTCTCAAAACTAGTTACACTCAAGAGCTTGCTACAACTAGTTTGTAAGAAAGTAATAGAGTGAGTAAGGTGATTATACCATCGTGTCGAGGAATGCACCAATCACAATATGGAGACAATCCAATCACCGGGAGAAATCCAATCACACAAGAGACACAAGATTTTTCTTCTGAGGTTCACGTGCTTGCCGGCACACTAGTCCCTATTATGTCGACCAACACTTGGTAGTTCAGCGGCTAACAGGTGTTGCACGGACCTCATCTAACAAATGGACACTGCAATAACCTATCGACAAATGAGGTAACTCAATGACACGAGCAATTTACTAGAGCTACATTGTAGCTCTCTGCCGGGGAAGGTGCAACACCCCTCATAATCACCGGAGCTAGCCACGAATAATCACCAACACGTGCCGAAGCTCCTCTGCTGCTCCAAGCTGTCTAGGTGGCAGCAACCACCAAGAGAAATAAGAAATCCGCAGCCACAACGATCCCTAAGTGTCACTAGATGCAATCACTCAAGCAAATACACTTGGAATCACTCCCAATCTCACTATGGTGATGAATAAATGATGGAGATGAGTGGGAGGTGTTTACCTAGGCTCACAAGGATGTCAAGTATGTCAAAGTGCCAAGAGGGTGAGCCCCAAGCTAGCCAAACACTATTTTATAGAGTCCCTGAAACGAATATAACCGTTAGGGTCAGAAGAGGGCCTCTGCATATTGACCAGACGTGCCGATCGGGATGACCGGACGCATTGCACCAGCGTCTGGTCGTGCATCTGCCGCCACGTGGCTCCCTGCGTTCAAGCATAGCCACCTGATCCCAATGGTCAAGTCCGAGGCGTGATCGTTAAGTCATGATCGGACTCGCCTACGCGATGACTGGACTCAGAGTGCTCTAGCGTTAGATCGTTTCCAGGGCTAGAAAACAATGACCGAACGCGCCAGGTCACTAGGGGCTAAACTTGCCCCAGAGTCTAGTCAGTTCTTCGTCTCTCTGCTCACACCGCGTGCTAACATCAATGTACGTCATGCCTTGACCTGATGCGGGCCCTGCGTGTCTAGTCGTCTTTTGTCACCTGCGTTCGATCACGAGGCCACGCCACATCACCTCTGGAACCACTGACCGGATGTTGGACCAGTGTCTGATCCTAGCATCCGATCGCTCCTGTGCCATCTCGGCCAGCAACCGTGCCAGCCGCTATAATTGACTGGACATGCATGTCCACCCGATTGCAGCATCTGGTCATGGAATTTTTCCTCCTTTTCTTTTTCTATGTCCACAACCACTTCATCCTTCCTTCCAACTTGCTAACCACAAAGTTTAGAACTTGTGAGCACGTGTGTTAGCATTTTTTTTTCAAAGAAATTTACAAGGGTCAAAGTTTGCACACTAGGTTCCTAAAAGCATATGCAAGAATCATATCACCTAGTGGCATTTGATAACCGCTTAGCCAAAGATTTCTCCTCTTTATAGTACGGTATCGATCCTAAACGCACTTACACCTCTATGGTGTCTTAAGTGCCGAAACAAAAACCTATCCTATACCTTTGCCTTGATCTCCTTGGTTTTTGTTTTTCTCTTTCTTCTTTTTCAAATGTGAATCACTTGATCATCTTTTGGTCATCACCATCCACCATGATCATCCTCTTGCTCCACCACTTGAATAGACCATCCTTTCATGTCTACACACTTAGTACAAGGATTAGTCCCTAGGTTTCATCAATTATCCAAAATCAAACTAGGGCTTTCAATCTCCTCCTTTTTGGTAATTGATGACAACCTATTTACAAAAATATTCAATGAAATCTTTTTGGATTCATGTTGCTTGCCCAAGCATATTACCATGTGTAAAGGCTATCGACAAGTTTCATAAACCTGAATTGGTAGTATTAGCTCCCCCCTACATAAGTGCAAAGAGTTTGGATTTTAAAGCTTGCACACATGCATGGATTGGAAGTTTGGGAGATTAATAGCTACCAAATGATGCTAAGGCATAAAGAATGGACCTTTGAAGCATGATACCAAATGGAGTTGCCATTTGAACACCATCCTTAGCATCATGATTTGCTAGCTATCACTTGAATAGCACAAAGAACTAGATACCTCATGAGATCAACATTAGAAGCAAGGTTCTAATACCACTAGTAAAAGATCAAGGAATATCTAGCTATCCTATGCATGCTAGTTTTCATTTCATCAATCATTTTCTAGAATCTAGCATACACCACACAAGCATGGTTATAGAATTTAATAACTTGTGCCATGCAAGCAAACATATGTAATGCACATACAAATGCAACATACAAGTTTATGAGCTTGCTCCCCCTACTTGTGTGCTTCAAATTTTAATTAATCCCCTTTGTTGATAGTTACTAATGCTCATTATTAACCATCAACTATTGCATGAAAAAGAATGAAATAAACCACAAAATATAGTTGTAGGGTTTGATCCTAATGAGTTCCACGAGTTGTGTTGTTCTCACTTGTTTTGCAGGATATTTGATATTTCACTACATAAAAGTATCTCAAGTGATGAATTAGAGCACACCATTGTGAAGAGCTCATTGAGACGATCGAAACAGATATATCATTCGCTATATTTGGAATTCCGGAGAGAAAGTCCCCAATGGATATGACTCGAAAGATTCTAGAAGAACCTAGAACCATCACCATGCAAGAGTTTTAGGGACTAACATAACAATTTCCATAGCTTTGGTGAATTGTGAATTTTTAGGGATAAAAACAGAATAAGCCAAGGAGAAGTAGGAGTCAAGAAACTGAACCAAATCAAGTCAGAATTCCATGAAAATTGATGGGAAGGTTCTAGAGGACACGAGAAGACATGGGTGTGAAGTGGAAGACCAGAGGCTGACAAGTGGGGCTGGCCGGCCCCACATGTCAGGCCGGTCATCCTGGGCCCACCTCCAAGTGAGATCAACTTCACATGGCAGCCTCCAACCGACCTCTATGATGCATCTCAACCATTGTTTCAAGTTAGTTTGATCCGAGGGCTGCGGTTCACCCCACCGGGTTATATAAGCAGGGGCAGACCTTCCCCCTCAGGCATCTCCATCTTCATTAGCTACATCCAGAGCAAAAGCTAGGGTTTCACCCCTCCATCCAAGTAGAAGTGGAGATCCCTCTAGATGATCGTCTAGTTCTTCTAGTTCTAGTTCATCTAGTTGTAAACTAGAGATCAGGGAGAGAGGAGAGGAGAGGAGAGAGCTGAGGAGGAGCTGGATCTATTGGATCTTCCTCGACATTGTACTTTCTACAGCATCTGGTTCATCTTGAGCAATATCCAGGTTCTTCATTATTTATTTCTAAGTATTTTGTTTCAGTTCTTGCTTTATTATATTTACTAGATCTCTGCTCATATTGATTGCTCTATTTATTCTAGATAATTGGAGTAGTAAGTGCTAGTGTAGACGTGGTGTCTAGATTAGGGTTTACCTGAGTTTGTGCCCAATCCCATGGTTAGTTGTGGTAGCCCACAGAGGTGACGCTCTGTCTGGTTTTTGGAATCCACCATGTTCGGGTTGGTGTTTCGTAGAGCTTTTTGGCAGCTTTCCCCCGACTACTTCCTTCCCAATCTTTTTCGAGAGTCAGAAAGGTATTGTTGCTCCAAAGTAGGTAAAATAGAGTAAGCCTTCAACAAGATAGAACCACTTAGAAAACCCTAAAAACCCTCTCTACCCTATAATTACAGTTTCCTTGGACGTTCCTAATTCTTCTAGTACACTTCACGTTCCCCGTGAAAATCGATACTCTAGAATACTCCTAGGTGAAAGCTACATCGGTATCCATGCGCTTGCAGATCTTTTCCTGTTCGCGTTTAAAATACCCAACAAGCTTTCTAGCACCGTTGCCGGGGAACGGTAGCTGTTCTAGAATCAAACCAAGTTCGTCCGAGTTTTCTTTTTCATTTTTACCACCTTTTTATTTTTACCTTTTTGTCACCACCATCACCTTACCACATGGATTCCACTCCTGTTTATAAATATTCTGCTCCAAAGGGTGACATGTTGGAGCCTCCATCATCTTCACAACCCATTCTTACAAATGGCTATAAGCTTCACCCTGCTTTCATAGCCATGGTTCGGGACCAACCCTTCTCTGGGCTAAAAGACAAAAATCCATACACCAACCTTAGGGAATTTGAGCACTTGTGTTCTTGCCTTGCTATTGCTGGCATGACACAAGAGACCATCAAATGGAAATTGTTTCCTTTCTCACTCTTGGGAATAGCAAAACAGTGGTATGCTTATTCTGTACGAGGCCTAAATGGAGACTAGGATAAACTTCAGAAAAACTTTGGTCTAACCTTCTTCCCAACATCCTAAGTTAATTCCCTTCGAATAGAAATTCTTACATTCCAACAAAAGGAGAAGGAGACTCTAGGAGCAGCTTGGGCTAGATTCACAAGCATTGAAAACACGGGTCCAGACCTCTCTTTTCCTGACCATGTCCTTTTAAGTCACTTCTACCATGGTCTAAGCAAAGAAGCTGCTTTTCACCTTGACATATCTTCTAGGGGCTCGTTCACACACATGTCCTTTAGTGAGGGGGAAGCCATTTTACAGGAAATCCTTGAAAACACCCCTTACACGGGCATTTATGATGAGTTTCCCGAAGAATAAAAAAGAAGTCGAGCCAAGCCCCGAACCAAAAGATGAGGAACACACAACTAAATATGAAATTCCTTCAAATCCTTCTAATAATTTGGTTGCCATAGAACCCCCCACTAAGGGAACACATCACACCTTAGAGAGTGATGAACCCCTTCCTTCCATGTTCCTCTCTGAAATCGAGGTAGATGTTTTTGAAGATTTTTGGAATGCCTCGAATTTACCAGTTCAAGTAAAGCCTCGAGGGCCCTTTACACCACTTGAGGATAATGATGGTCCACATAATGATTCATTCGTAATGGAGCACATTAAAGGCCTTTCAGCCATCATGAGTCGTGAGTGGTTGGCAAAAATGGAGTTATCTACTGAGGTAGCCTGAATCACTGCCCCCTCAGAGACTATATCTTGCAAACTTATGGGAACCACCATATGGGTTTATTATAGTCCTACCGTTGGGATGAACATCATTTCTAAAGCTTGGGCTAAAGCACTTTGTCCCAACGAGTCCTTGATCCCATCTCATAAGCTTTTAAGAACTCCTTCTGGAGTTACTCTAGAAAGTTATGGGGTTATGAGGTCGATTCCCATACGGATAAGAGGCTCCAAGTATCGTCTAGATTTCTACATCTATGACATCTCAGACATGTCTCTCTTGATTGGTGCACCTTTTGGAACACTATTTCAGAAACGCCAAAATTAGGGTCTTTTGAATTTAAGGCTAGGAAGTTCTCCTATTGTTGTCTCACTTGAATGCTCACATAACACGATAGTAGAACCCAAGCCTGAACAAGATCCTATTGAGGAAGTGTTACTGGCATCTTTAGAAGACTTGGCCCAACCAACTTTTGATGTTGAACACTTCATTAAAGAAGAGGAAGAGCTGGCAGAACCTATTGTGTTATTTCATAATAATATGTGTTAGTTAGAGTGTGTCAAGTTTGCTTGAATTAGTTTGTAAATTAAAAAGAACCTGGTCAAATCTCTATGCATGGAAATGATGAATAGTTGCTCTGCCGTAATTCCTTTCAAGTGTCTAGTTTTCAACCTCGAACTCTTCTGAGTTTTGAAAATAATTATTTTGACTTAGGATTTACTATAAACTTGAAACTTGTGGGTTGCAAATGCTTGATCTAAGTCTAGGTGATTGACGGATATGATATGAGAAGGTCTGAGCTGCTATTTATCTTGTTCCTAGAGAAACTTGAGTTCTGAAGATTTATCTTTTGAAAACATAAAATTACCACATGATGAGTTCCTGTATGACGAGAGTTTGAATTCCTACCATAGCCATATATGCATGTTTGCTGGAACTTGTTGACGGTCACTAATGCTCATTTTTAACCATCAACTATTGCATGGAAAAGAATGAAATGAACCACAAAGCATAATTGTAGGGTTTGATTCTAACGAGGTTCACGAGTTGTGCTGTTCTCACTTGTTTTGTAGGATATTTAATATTTCACTATATAATGGTATCTCATGTGATGAATTAGAGCACATCATTGTGAAGAGCTCATCAAGACGATCGAAACGGATATATCATTCGCTATATTTGGAGTTCCGAAGAGAAAGTCCCCGATAGATACGACTCGGAAGATTCTAGAAGAACCTAGAACCATCACCAAGCAAGAGTTTTAGGGACTAACATAACAATTTCTACAGCTTTGGTGAATTATGAATTTTTAGGGATAAAAATAGAATAAGCCGAGGAGAAGTAGGAGTCAAGAAACCGAACCAAATCAAGTTGGAATTCCACGAAAATTGACGGGAAGGTTCTAGAGGACATGAAAAGACATGGGAATGAAGCGGAAGCCTGGAGGCTAACAAGTGGGGTCAGCTAGCCCCACATGTCAGGCCGGCTGGCCTGGGTCCACCTCCAAGTGAGATCAGCTTCGCGTGATGGCCTCCAATCGACCTCAACGACGCATCTTGACTACTGTTTCATGTCGGTTTGATCCGAGGGCTGTGGTTCACCCCCACCGGGCTATATAAGCAGCGGCAGACCTCCCCCCTCGGGCATCTCCATCTTCATTAGCTACATCTAGAGCAAAAGCTAGGGTTTCAACCCTCCATCCAAGTAGAAGTAGAGGTCTCTCTAGATGATCTTCTAGTTCTAGTTCTTCTAGTTCATCTTCTAGTTTTAGTTCTAGTTCATCTAGTTGTAAACTAGAGATCAGGGAGAGAGGAGAGGGAGAGAGCTAAGGAGGAGCCGGATCTGTCAGATCTCTAGGTTCTTCAACATTTAATTCTAAGTATTTTGTTAGTTTTAGTTCTTGCTTTATTTTATTTATTGGGTCTCTGCTCGTATTGAGTGCTCTAGTTATTCGTAGTAACTACTGTAGTAAGTGTTAGTGTAGACGTGGCATCTAGACTAGGGTTTACCAGAGTTTGCGCCCAATCCTCCAAATAGCTGTGGTAGCCCTAGAGGTGATAGCTCTGTTAGGCCTTTGTAATCCACCACGTTAGGGTTGGTGTTTTCGTAGAGCTTTTGGTAGCCTTCACCCAACTACTATTTTCCTAGTCTTTTTTGAGAGTTGGAAAGGACCTGCTGCTCCAAAGTAAGTAAAGTAGACTAAGCCTTCAACAAGATAGGATCACTTAGAAAACCCTAAAATCCCTCTCTACCCTATAATTACCCTTTCCTTGGATGTTCCTAATTCTTCTATCACACTTCACGTTCCCCGTGGAAATTGATACCTTGGAATACTTCCGGGTGAAAGCTACATCAGTATCTGTGTGCTTGCGGATCTTTTTCTGTGTGCATTAAAATACCCAACATTGACCAACACTTGATGGTTTGGTGGCAAAGAGGTATTGCACATACCTCGTCCAACAAATGGACACTGCAATAACCTACACACAAGTGAGGCAACTCAATGACATGGGCAATTTACTAGAGCTACCTTGCGGCTCTTCGGTGGGGAAGGTGCAATACTCCTCACAATCACCAGAGCCAACCACAAACAATCACCAACACATGCCAAAGCTCCTTCGCTGCTCCAAGCCATCTAGGTCGTAGCAACCACTAAGAGAAATTAGAAATCCGTAGCCACAATGATCCCCAAGTGCCACTAGATGGAATCACTCAAAGAAATGCACTTGGAATCACACCCAATCTAACTATGATGATGAATCAATGATGCAGATAAGTGGAAGGTGTTTGCCTAGGCTCACAAGGATGTCAAGTATATCAAACTGCCAAGTGGGTGAGCCCCAATCTGGTGAAACACTATTTATAGAGCCCCTCAAATGAATATAGCTGTTAGGATCAGAAGAGGGCGCTCTGCGTACTGATCGGACGCGCCAGTCGGGATGACCGGATGCACCGCGCCAGCATTTAGTCACGCATCTGCCACCACATGGCTCCCTATGTTCAAGTGTAGCCACCTAATCTCAATGGTCAAGTCTGAGCGCGTGATCTGTTAAGTCATGATTAGACCAACCTACGTGATAACCAGACTCAGAGTGCTCCAGCGTCAGATCATTTCCACAGAGGTTCCAGAGCTGGAAAACAATGACCGGACGTGTCAGGTCAATTCAGACTAGACGTGCCCCAGAGTCTAGTCAGTTCTTCGTCTCTCTGCTCACACCACGATGCTGACATGAACGTACGTCATGCCTTGACCGGACGTAAGCCCTACACGTTCGGTCGCCATTTGTCACCTGCGTCCGATCGTGAGGCCATGCCACATCGCCTGTAGAACCACTGATTGGATGTTGGACCAGCGTCCGATCTCTCCTACGCCTTCTTAGATAGCAACTGCACTAGCCGTAACAATTGACTGAACGCGCAGGTCCACCCGACTACTACGTCTAGTCATGGACTTTTTCCTTATTTTCTTTTTCTAGATACACAACCACTTCGTCCTTACTTCCAACTTGCTAACCACAAAGTGTAGAACTTGTGTGCACATGTGTTAGCATTTTTTCAAAGCAATTTACAAGGGTTCCTAAATGCATATGCAAGAATTATGTCACCTAGTGGCACTAAATAACCGCTTAGACAAAGATTTTTCCTCTTTATAGTGTTCCTGTTGACGGTAGTTAACTTACATCATAAACCATCAACCTACCTTGCATAAATGACTAAAATGGATCACTAACATAGACTTAGAGGTTTAAATTGATATTTTTTATGAGTTTTGGTGAATCTGTGTTTCCAGCAGGATTTAATCAGAAAACCGCCAAGGGGGACCTATTCATCAAAAGAAATTGTGGAATTGCATCGCGGGAACTGCGTGGGAAGGTTCTAGAAGCTCCAGGAGGCTCTCCACCAAGGAAGACCACATGTCTCTGACATGTGGGGCCATCTAGCCCCACGGCCAGGCCACTGGGCGCCTAGTGGGCTCCACTGTCAGCCTCTTCACCATGTCGGTTCTCTACCACCTTTTAGGATGCATCTTAGCCGTTATTTCAAGTTGGTTTGATCTAAGGGTTGAGGATTGATGCTCAGGGCTATATATACTAGCCTATACCCCCCAGGGCATAAGCCAAGTTAGATCCTGAGAGCTGAGAAGCTAGAAACCCTAATTCCATATGTCCACCAGTATCTAGAGCTAGCAATCAAGAGAAGATTAGTCCTCTATCGGATATAGTCTTGTATTAGAGATAGAGTGAGAGAGATGAGTTTCAAAGGAGCTCTAGCCTGTCAGTGCTCTCTCTATGACTTGTATCTAGCAGAATCAAGTTCTTCATGAGCTTGCTTCTAAGATTTCTCTAGTAATCAACTTCTAATTCAAGCAAGTAAGCATCTTGTCCAAATTGTTCTTCAAGTTTGTGACTCTCTTTTGAGTACTTTAATCCTTGTAGCTCCTAGGTTAAAGTAGTATTCATAGTGTAAGTGTGGTGCTTAGACTCGGTAACTCATGGATCTACCCTATTTTCTGGATCGGTGGTAGATCACGAGGGTGACTCTTATAGACTCATTAAATCCTCTATAGTCCACCTTTCGTTAGCATTACCTTGTTACTATAGGAAACATACTATGCCTGTGTTTTCTCTAGTAATATCCCCAGAATTGAACAATAGAAGACAAAGCTTACTGAAGTTAGAACTAGAAGACCTCAATAGTCTCCTCTATACTCCTATTCTTCAACCTTGGTTGTGAAGTTGGGTTAAGTTAAGACTTAGTTATCCTCACCTCTGTTCCTTTGGGTTCGATATTAAAACTAGGTTATTCTCAGTAAAGTGCTACAACAGTATAATATCTATGTGCTTGTGGATAGTTCTGTGTGCCTTAATCAACATGGCTACACATTGAGGTACGCCCGCAATTAATCAACATGGCTCAGGATCAACTCTTTTTAGGCAAACATGATGAAAACCACTATTCCCACCTAAATAAGTTTGAGCAAGCTTGTGGGTACCTATGCATTGAGGGCATGTTAGACGAGACCTTACGATGGGAGCTCTTTCCCTTCTCCTTGATGGGAAAAGCTAAACATTAGTATAAACTCACCATAGGGAATAGACAAGGAGATTGGGAAGTTGTTGGTATTTATTAACTTGTCACTTGTTTTAGTAGCCACCAATTAGCTACCTACACCTCTAGAATTACTTGAACTAGGTTGTCATCCCTAGTGATGGTGCCAGAAATATTTGTTGGTAGTACCTAGCATTGCTATTAGAATAATACTAAGTAGATGTTTATCATTTTATGTGACCAGAAAGAATATAGAATATGAATAAAAAGGATTCTGCAAGCGGACAGATATACTATTGTAGCATTTTACCTAAGAGTATTCTAGGTATCATATTTATATTTTACCACAGGGAAGGTGTAGCTTTGGACATGTATTAATAACTTATAACATTGATGAAGAAATAAGCCATAACCAATCACTCTACTCATAACACGGGTAAGTCACGAGATAAGATATATATGATAAGCATTGATCAAGCATTATAATAATTAAATCACTTAGAGAACTCGTATCTATATCATTATCATGGTTAGGTAGAATATTAGAGGAATAATTCCTAAGTTATCCTTAACTACAAGTCAAAGCATACATTGATTAATGCAATTACACTTAGTAGTCATTGCTAAGATTATCATTGAATCTACACATAAGACACATTACTTAGGGAAGTTTAAGAATAGAGATTTCTCTTCCTACATAACCGGTGTAACACCCTAGGTGTTTGGCTTCCACATTTGCACTTGCATTTCATAAGCATGAGCATCATTCATCTCATTCATGCATTTGTTTGAACTGCAACATGAGTATGCGACATACTCAATTGTGATTGTTTCATAATTGTTGGCTTATGAAATGTGTTAGGTGCAACATGTAGATGTAACATGGGTTTCTAATACATTGAAACATGGCAATGTTGTTAGTACCGCATGACAAGTTTAATTGTTGCAACAAGGGCTTGAAACATATGCAACATAGTAGTGAAACAAGTTGGGGGAAATGCTTGTTTTGCTTGTTTCAACTTATGTGACACTTGGAAATGAGTGTAGACAATATGTGAAGTGGTTAATTATGTCCTAATACACCTTAACTATACTTAGGATAATTAGTGGGGCAATGTTCATGTTAACCAAAATGACCAAATTGCCCACCTAAGTGCTATTGACTATGTGTTGACCTATAGAGTGTTTTGTTTGACTGTTTAAAAAGTCCAACCTAGAGATCTTGCATGAATGTACACCCTTAAACAAAGTGGTAGAAACTTTTTAGGGACCAAAAGTTGCAACATGGCCATCTCATGAAAATGACCAGAACACCCTCAAAAGTGGCCCACTAGTCAGTTGGGGTATTGTTTCCATAGTAATTTGAGATGTACATCTGCTGAAATGGCCAAATGTCCATCTTAGACTCCAAATCTGTCAAAGTTATATATAGAAAAGTTGTGGAAAATTTTATCAGCTACCAACTTTATTTTTGGGTCATCTTACGAATCTCCCTGTAAGCATCCCAAAATTCTGCTTTTCTGCCTTGCTGGATTCCTGTTATCTTCTCAAACCAGTTTCTATTCTTTGCCTTGTATCTCTCCAACCGTGCTGATCTGGACTTGACTCATTAAAACAAAGTTGTAGAGAATTTCTCGAGCTCCAACTTTGTTGATTGGCTCACCTTGAGATTTGGCATGGATCATGAGATATAGGACAAAGAATGTGCTGCTGTTTTTGGTTTCGTAATGTTGCAATGTTGCATGCATTGTTGCAAGTGTTGCTGTTCAAACCGAACGGGGGGAATGGCCGACCTGCCTCAGGCCATGACCACCGTGTGGGCACACCATGGCGCCCATACGCCGGCCGTAGGCCCACTAGTCAGGCCACGAGGGCCCCAAGGCCGCCACGAACCCAACCACTTGCCCCTCACTCCATTTTTGCTCCTCTTCTCCCTCTGTGTGCTCGCCGAGGTGGAGGAGCAGGCGGCCATTGCCGCTGCAGCTCTGCCCTGCTCACACACCACTATCACCGTGCCATTGCCCAAAATCCACTGCACCGAGCTTCGCCATCACCTTCTCTAGCTTCTCTACGCCTCCATTGAACCTATCGTCGCAAGGTGAGGGCGTATTTGGCGATTCTGCCATCGCAGCCATGTGCGGGACCTCACCGGAGTTTGAGGCCGCCATGGTCGGGGTAGCTAGGATCCTTCCCATCCTCCGCTTTCCTCTCCTTTAGCTCCCTGGTGACCTCGTGAAGCTCCTACCGGGCTTAGTTGAGGCGGTGGAGGCTCGCCGTCACCGGCGCACCGTCACCGGAGCCCCACTGTCCGCCTTGGCCGGCAACGAGCACCCCCAGCCACACCTAGGGGCACTGTAGTGCATCTCTCGATTTGGAATAGCGTGGAGAGCACGAGGGTGGCCTCGGCTTCGCTAGACGGCTCGCTGTCCCTCTGGCTGGTGGGCCCTCCTTGTCAGCGCAGGCATGGGTGGGAGCGGCCGTGGGCCGCGCGTTAGACGGGCGGGCCCAGTAGCTATGTAGGCTTTGATTTTTGTTTTTGTTTTCTTTTATTTGTTTTGACAGATTTGAATGTTGTTTGTAAAATCCATATCTTGGGTTTGGCTTATCCAAAAATTATAGTTCAAATCTGTGTAAAGTGTAGTATTTAGGAAAAATATAAATTAGATATGTGTTATTTAAATTCTAGAAGAATTAAATAGACATTTGAAATATGTTTTAAAATGGAGTCAAACTTGTTAATTTTATAACTTGAGTTCTATTGCTCTAAAAATTATGAAATTTGGTGAGTGTGTTGTTCTATGTATAGGTTAGCTCTGATAAAAATTTGAATGTTAGTGCTTGAGAGGTTTTCAAGTTATGCCTTTGTCATTTTATAATAGGCGATACTTGAATGAATTTTCATAATATTTCTATATGTCCAATGATCATGAAATTTTGTGGAGAGTGTACTGGTATCTTAGGATTGCTAGAAAAAAATATTGTTTCTGTTGTTTGATACTTTTCTATAGGATTTCTTAATTATGCCAGAATCAGCCTTGCTAGCTTGTGAATTTTGTGTAGGGAGTTCCTATGGGCAACTTTGGCTCAAATATATACAGTAGCCTCCTGGTAGTGTATAGGGTCCCCTGTAATTTTTGTAGAATTTTTCAAATAGTTTTCATATAGGTTTATTTTCCCACTTAATTAACTAATTAAATTAAGAAATAGATTAAAATAATTTATTTGGGTTAGCATACCTTACTTTCTGGTGGTTTTATATCATGTGTGAACTAGTAGTGCCATTAGTTTGGTCAAAAGGTTAGTTTGGCACATTTTAACATTTCTAGGCCTTCTGGATAGTTGGTAGCATTTCTGGGATTAGGCCTTGATAAAAATGTTTTCTGAGAATTTTGTGAATACCAAAGTCGTAGTAAACTTGTTAAGCTAGCTTGTATCAAAATTTGGTGGCATTTAACTCAATAGTTTAGGAGTTCTAGTAGTTTGAAGTTGTTGTCCAGAAATGGCTGCTCTCTGTTTGGAGAGGATAGATTTCTGAAACTTTAAGATTTCGACTAGGTAAACTTGGGAATCAGGTCTTGATGTCTGAAATTAATTTGTAGAGCATTTTATAGGCTTTCTAGATTGTCTTGTATCATGTCATTTGGGGTTTTGGATCTTTAGTTATTGTTGAAATACCTAGCTTCTATCCAGATCCTTGTTGTGCTAACATGTGTTTGTGTTTGTGTGAGCCTAAGTAATGTTGCTCTTGTTGGTTGTTTAGGTGTTAGGTCCTTAACTGAGGAAGAGCAATTATACATTAGGTTGTGTAGACTTAGTAAGTACTTCTCTACCAGAGAAAAGATTTGCACGTGTTGTTAAAGTGATTTGAATATAGTGTTAAGTTGTTACTGCAGTTCACATTTGCATTCACCGAGCATATTGCATTCATTCTTATGCATCCATGAAAATTATTTGTGCATCCATGCAATAGGTGTGCCAAAGGAGGTGATTTCCTATCATCTGCGAGCTTTAGGTTGAAGTGGGTCACGGTTGGCTATATTTGCTATCGTGGAAAAGAACTATGCTGAAAAATGAATTGAGACCGGGTGGGAGTTCGATAGTGCAGCCACAAAGACACTTCACGTCTTGGGTGCGAAGCTATGTCTATCTGAGTCATTTAAAGACCAATTCACTGTACGTCCTTGAGCCATGTTGAATGTAGTCTAACACTTAGTTGGCCAAATAAGCCATTCCAACCGCGAAGCCAAGTAATACAGTTCAAACCGGGAATCGGGGGGTCAAGTGCGCATTCTAGAGGAAGTAAGGATGTGTTTGGGGACATTGGCATAAGACCAAGGGGGGGTTAAAGTCCCTATCACCTAGCAGGGTGTTTCCCTTGGGGATGCGGCATCAGTTGAACCCACGATTCCTGAACTGTACCAAAGGTGACCTGAGCAGCCTTTGTGAGGCGTGTCTCAGTGAGTGTTAGAAATACCCCTCCAGCTAGATAGGAACTTGATTTGAATCGCCCTTCCAGCTGGATAGGAACTCAATTTCTGTTTTGATGGGTAAGTCTAGCTAAGTATATTCTCTTACTCAAGGTTTATTCCCTCCTGTTGTAGATGACATGCTTTACCAGGGCTTCTGCAAGAACTGCCTCCACTCGGCGGATGGCGAGGACTAGATTACTTGGGTGTGATCGTCTTTTAGTCTACTTTCCTTAATGCTTTTGTGGGAACATGATCTATAAGATTGGCAGTCGTATTTGAACTAAGTGTGTGTACAACTTATGCTTCCCCTACCTTCTAAATCTGGTTTGTAATAAATTGCGACTCTGTGGTGTTGTAAGCTTCTCTTAAGTACTTGTGAAATGTAACGTGTGATGTGTTATGTTGAATGATGCAATCTTAGTTGTAATTGGGTTGGTTTAAAATCCTTCATAATTTTGATTGACTACAGGAATTATATGTGCTCAAGTTCAAAAACTTAGCGTTTTGGCGCTTGTTTTTGTACTTGTTCTCCTATAATTTGGATGGTTCTGTTACAACCGGGCCCTACTTCTATGACCTATATTTGGGGAGTGGACTACAAAGGACTCAATGGTACTGTCACACCCATGATCTACCACATGACCTGGAATATAGAGTGTATTCATAGGTAAATAACATCTAAGCACCATTCTTACATGATATCTACTACCCACCCTGTGCTCGTTGGGGTAAGCGCTATATGAACTTATGCATAAACATAATAATAAACTAACTATACTAAGCATATATTCAAAGTAGATGACGAACATTGCAACCAAGAACATAAATGAGATGAATAACAATTGTAGCAAGCATATAAAATTATTGGAGATACAATGAGAGAGGGGTATAAAGATTATACCAAACCAAGCTCTTGACAATGTTGGAAATCCAAGTGAAGATCTGCTTGCCTCCCTCTAGAACTAGCCTAACTAGCTAATGCCCTAGAAGCTAGAGGAGCTTTGAGGATGATTAGGGTTTCTATCTTCTCAAATAACTTGATGCATCACGGGGGGCTAGGGTCTGTTTATATAGCCCTAAGGGTGCAATGTGAGCCCTTGGATCAAACTGACTTAAGCTATGGCATAGATACAATCCTAGGAGGCGGTGGAGGAATATTCTGGAAGCTTATGACACATGGAGCCCATAGGAGGCTTAGCAGCAAAGGAGGGAGGCCGGGTGGCCCACCTGGCAGCCCGTCGGGCTCTGCCGCGTTGTGGTGTCCTCTGGTGTCTTCTAGATCCTTCCCATGTCAGTTTTGCGGTGGAATTGCATATTTAACCCTGACATGTAGGTCCTCCTTATAGTTTTCTGGATATACCCTGTAGAGATCACAAATTCACCAAAACTCATGGAATTTGTTAGTTTAAGTCCCTAGACCTATATTGGTGATCTCAAATGTGCCCTTTTACATATTATGTTGATGGTTTATAATAGTTGTTAACTACCGTTAACAAGCTCCCCCAAGCTTATCCTTTGCTACTCCCTTAGCAAAGCTAAACTCGGCAAACTTGGATCAGGAGTTGCTACAATGTTTTCATGCCTCAAAAGTACACATGCGCTCAAACAAAAATTCTCCTCTAGACTAGAATAAACCGATCTGACTTTCAAACTTACGCATATTACCTTCAACCATGGGGCTTCTTAGCCTTTACTTGGGTCTTGAGCAATTGAAAGACAGAACAATCAAGTCAGGCATTGTGTCTCAAGTTCTTTGCTTAACCATTATTCTGGAGTTTTTTTGGAAGTTTTCAAAATAAAACTCAGAGCTTTCATTGTATGACACTCTCAAGTCTCTCAATATATGTGGTATTTATGGATCCTCACCAAGGTAATAATGATATTATGCCTTTTATCTTTCTACAAGGCTTATAGTGGAGTTCATAGGTAGGGAGAAAGCATGAAAGAGCATACTTGCAACACATATATTATAAAGTCAAACCTCAGATCCAAAGATAGTTAGGTCATACAATTGAATCAAGATGTGCTTGTCTATGGATGTAGGGTGATATATATATATGGTGGCTAACCTAATTCTACTTTGCTCCTTGAAAACATACCTCTCTTTTGAAACTTAGAAACAGCCTTCAAGAAAACATGGGCTATCTTATTCATCTCTCTTTCTCTTTTTTTCAGACGGGCCTCTGAGTACCCATTGTTTTGGATATCTCAGACACTTGTCCATTTTTTTCCCAATATTTTTCTTTTTATTTTTTATGAATAACTTTTGCATAGCCACATGCCTCTTTTTTGCAACAAAACTTGAGAGATAGCAACAAGATCTCGGAGCATTTATTTGGGCGATATCTTATAGGGCATATTTTTTGGTGTTCACTACCAGAGTAGGAGTAAAACATTTTTGAGTGGATCTAGATGGAATGGCATGTACTTGCACCTAACCCTAGTGTAGGAGTAGTGCATATGTGTGTGGTGTGTACGTGATCTTGATTTTAAGAGCATGACAAACCTCTCATAAGGCATCAACAAAGTTTGGGTAAACTAAATGCTAAAGCAAGCAGAATATATGAGTGGAAGGTTTTCTAGTCTAAGTATCATATATAACTCTGGTAGGAATTCAAGCTTTGTCATATAGGAGTTGTAACACCCTAAAATTTTTACATTTTTCCAAATTAGTTAAAATGATTTAAATAAGCATTTATGTGCGCATTTTCACCTAGGGAAATAATAATTTTTATGAAATTAAAATCAACTATAAGGTTAGCCACAAGTTGATGCATTCATGTTGCAGCATTTTATTTATGTTGATGACTGGTTTTGATCCAAAACTCAAAAGAATTCAAATGCTTTTAAAACTGATTTTGGAAAAGCTTTGGAAAATTGGTTTGGAAAAAGAAAAGGAAATTCCTTTCCCTCTCCCTCCCTTCCTTGATTTTGGCCTGCTGGCCTAATTCCTTCTCGTCCACCCGCTTACTCCCTCCTCCCTTTCCTCCCCCTCTCTCCTCATTTTCCTTCCTACGCCGGCCCAACTTGAGTTGGCAACTACTGCTGCCTCCTCCCTCTTCTCCCCACTAACCAGCCGGGCCCACCTGTCAGCTCCTCCCTCTTCCTCCCGCGTCACACGTGTTGTGGTAGAACCACCGCCCCGCGCCCATGCTCCTCGCATCGTGGGAGTGCCCCCCACCTCTCGCGCTCTTTATAGGAGAGCGCAGACCCCGACGTCGCCCCCTGCTGTAGTTCTCCACACTCGAGCCGCATCGCAGCAATCGTGACTCGCAGAGCTCCACCGAGGTCAGGAACCATTGTTTGCTACCTTTCCATTGACCCGAGCTATCCATGAGCTTCTTCGCATGGTAGAGAAGTTCTCCTTGCCGTATTACCCCTTTCCCTCAGTTCCATTCGCTTACATTTCTTCACCGAAAACCCGTAGAGCTCCGTCGTCCGCCGCTCACCGTGGACCGTCGTCTTCGTCTCAACTCTGCCTCCATTTTCATCCAAGGTGAGATCGGCTCCAACTCCTCTTTCTCCTTGTACATCTCCTGTTCCGATTGGTGGCCGCTAGGGCCGTTTCCATGCACGCCGGTGAGCTCCTTCTCACCGCTGGCCATAGCGAGCGCCGTGCAAGACATTCCCTGGCCGCGTAAAGGGCTCAATCGAGTTTGCCTTTGTCTCTGCTCTCTCCTGGTGCCTTTGATTCGCTGAACCGTGGCCCCTAGGGCCCGTATCGATCGCACCGGTGACCTCCTCTCCATTGGCAATGGGGTGCCACCGCGTTCCCCTCCCTCTGCGGTGGTTCACCTCTCTTTCTTCCCTGATCTAATCTCGTGCATCCATTTTAAATCCAACGACTGAGGTCAGCTGATAACCCTTCACATGGCCATTTTGCTTAAGAGCCCCTGTGTTCTTTCAAAATTCCAGCCACGATCCTCAGCCAAATGAAAATTCCTGATTTAAAATTATTTTAAATCAAAATTGATTTCAATCTATTTACTGAATTGCCACTGCACTGTTTTGCTTATAAAATCATTGTTTTAGCTCTGATTTGACCCATTCAACTTTTGTTAGGTTCGTAATTTCATAATCTATGGTAATGCTACTGTTAGACATGTTTGTAATATTTAAATTTCTTGGTTAAGTTTAATTATTTAATTAGCTATAGGAGAACTTGTTTAATTCATACTTTCGCGTTCTAGCTCTGATTTTCATGAACTTCGTGTCTATGTGATCGTAGCGAGACGTAGATGATTTTCATAAACCTTTATCTTGCTTTTATTTACACTAGTGTACTATTCTAACTATAGGATTGTTTGCTTGTATGATTGCCTTTGGAATGTGTGTTGTTGGTCCGTGTTGATCGAGTTCAGACGGTGAGGAGTACTTCAGGAATTCAGACTTCTTCAAAGAACAGCAGGACCAGCAGGACTTTGTGAACCAAGGCAAGTATAGCATGGGCCTACCTTGATGTACTAACTTTAATCATCTACTCATTTGCATGTGTCTAACTTTGATAACTATAAGGACATCCTAGTTATTTGATGACATGCTTCCTTGACTCCTACGTGTTAATTGCTTATGGATAGATTGCAAGCGCTCTAACTGAACATGATCTATACAATGGTTAATGGTTCTATGGAACAAAAGGTAAAACATGCTTTATAACAACTGATCCATAGGGCAAAGGTGCAAATGACTTTGATCATGGTGCCCTAAACCCACCGTAAGGGCTTATCTGTCAGCAAAAGCTGGGATTGACAGTGCAACCATGAGAGTCACATGGGTCTAGCTTTAGCTCAGTAATAGGATCTTTTCTAGCTTGTTAGAAGTTACCTTTTATGGTGCAAGAGGGGCTTGCCACTTTGGGTTTAGGACTGCCCCTGTTCTTATGTGTATAGCCATGAAGGAATTGTGCCATAGAAACGGGGGTTCCTACGTCTGCCTACCAAGGACATCTCGTGGCCCTAACATGTTAGAGAGGCCTATTGAAGGCTTCATAGTGTACCCTGCCCGCTCACCTTAGGAGTGTTAGGGGGTCGACGAGCCCCAGGCATTTGGGCAACACGACTCGCAGTGAAAGTGCGCAACCTCTTATTGGTGGTGTTTAATTCATATCATACCCCGCCAACATTTACACAAAATGATCACCAAACTTAGTGAATAGGGCTTTACACTAACATATTCCACAAGTTTTGGTGATTGTTCATTTGTAGGAGGACCTATCGGGATTATATGGAAAATAACCTTATTGTATGCAAGAAATGCAACAGATAAATACCCAACATAAGCCCAATAGGAGAGAGCCCATTTACTAGCAATACAGGGCCCAAAACAAATGAAGAACAAGCCCAAACCGAAACCAAACCAACTCAACTCCACGGGCACATGCCATGGGCCAAGTGCACAAGAGCTACAGAGAACGCCACACAAGATTGGACTCAAGGTGGGCCTAGGGGTGCGGCCACACTAGGGGTGCCTTCCCTCGAGCCCAACCTTGGCCTTGTGGCCCATGCCGACAGGATCAAGGCGGCCACTGGCTGCGTCAGTACAATAAATGTAGTGCTAGCAGTTTGGGGCATTAGTGAGGGAATATTCCATGGAATTATCCCCCTCTCATCTCCTATAAATAGAGGCCCCCTCTCCCTCACTCACACACACCAGCAAGGAGCAAGAGCACCTCACTAAGAGTGAGAGCACCACTCTAAAAGGGGCTTAGGCCCTAGTGGCCTAGCCCTAGTAGCTAGTAGAGTGGGAAGAGGAGAGATGTGAAGGTAAGATTGTGGGAAGGAGTGCCGGGCTTGTCGGTAATCTTCCCCTACTTGTACCTCAGCGAACACCGGCTTTGTACCTCACCAGGTATTCTATAAGTGTTCATGATTCATATGGTTCTAAGTCTTTTGATTAGTTAATCTTGCTTGTACTTGTTTGTGGGTTTATTGTTCATCCTATTGATGGGTGCTCGGGTAGAAGGACCCTGCCTGATGGGTAAGCCTTGTTAACACACTAAGAGCAGTAGTCATTAGCGTAGACATGGTGTCTAGGCTAGAGGCTACCTTTGTTTGCCTCGTGTCCTATGGGTGAGGGGTAGGCGGTAGGTGGTGACAGCCCTATTCATCCCTAGCGTTCCCCCACGTCAGGGCTCGGCGTAGAGCTATTGGCTAGAGGTACCTGGCAGACCAGGTATAAGCCGGTGCCCAAAGTAAACAAGTGAAAGTAGGGTTTACCTATCCTTAGACTCAAAAGCCATAGGAATCCATCTCTACCCTTTTTCAACTCTACCCTTGTGTTGTACTTGGACAAATTAGCTAAAAGAAGTACTACCATTCCCTGTGGAAATATGATACCCTGAATACCACTGGGTGAAAGCTACAACGGTAATTCCATACGCTTGCGGATTCATTTCTGTAAACATTAAGAAATACCAACACCTCTACAGAGTGAAAACTATTATAACAGCCATGCTCACGGTCAGGAGTGGCCTAGAAAACTCACAGAATAAGTGGTTACTTGTTATGTTGTTAATTCATGATGATAAATGATGATATTACAATGATGTTCAAATGATTCTATTTGATTCTAATATATGATCATGTGGGCTAATTTGGGAGCTTAAGCATAACTTGATTCTACTTAACGCTAAAATCTTAACTTACTAAAATGACAAACGTAGTAAACCATGTCTACCTTTTGAGCTTCATGAATCCCCATGTTATGCTTGTGGAGTATGAATTGTACTCACGCTTGTTCATTTTCTTTATTGGATAAAAATCTCGAATGGGTAACAGATGGCAGTTGGTGAGGATTTCCCAAAGGACTTCTAGGTTTGAGTCAACCAGTTGACCATCCCTGTGTTGAAGCTACCACGTCTAAGAGTTATTTATTTAATTTTTGTTTGTGTTGTAAAGACTATGTGTTGTATTAAACATGATGTAAGATACACTGTGATGATACTTCTTGTAAATTATCGACTTATGTGTGCGACTATTCCTAGGGCGCACATAAGGTTTATGCACTCTATTTTGTCCTTAAAATGGAGTGTGACATGAGCTCATCATGAAAGATTTTTATGTTTTTCAAAAGATAAATCTCTAGAACTCCAGTATCACTTGGAACAAGATAAAAAGTAGCTCAGACTTTCTCATATCATATCTATCAATTACCTAGACTTAGATCAAGCATATGCTACCCACGCATTTCAAGTTCAGAGTACATTCATATATCAAAATGGTCATATCCAAAACTCGAGCGAATTCAAGGCTGAAAACTAGGTAGTTGAAAGGAATTATGACAGAGCAACTATTTATCTTTCCATTGCAAGAGTTTACCTAGACTTCATTATTTATTCAGCTCTAAAGAACAGAAAAGTAGACTCACTTTTTATTTTGCTTTCAAAGTTTTAAGATCACACCTTACTATATAAATATAACTAGGTAGGATAAATTTTTATTTTATTTTCTTTGTTATGCATCTTTTTATTTCTTTAGCAAACATATAGCAAACTCAATAATAGTAAAACTAAAAGGGAAAAGAAATACTTAGCTAAATACATGGGAGACGCTCCTCCCCCAAGTTAGATGTTGTCATGGTCGGTTGTTGAATGCTGAGTGATCCTTCTTAAGCATGGTTTGCAAGCAGACACCCATCTTATCCACCTAGAGGTTGATTCAGGAAGTTATATTTTGGGTGGAGTGAGATGAGGTCAACCAGGTGAACTTGCTCTTGACCATCTATACCATCCTGCAAAACACTCCAACAAGAACACCAAAAACTCGAGGCTTGGATTAGGTTAAGGGGTTAGCAGTCAACCATTCGAGGATTTGCTTCTTGTGAGTTTAGATAGATTTTCTAATGGTAGAATTCTAGCAGGACGTCTATTTTATGTCTTTTTGGATTTTCTATTTTTATTATGTAGAAAGAAAATGTGTATGCATGGTATATATTTTTTATTTTATGCCACCACAGTGAATACTCCCACGGGTTTTTACACACCGTTGATTTACTCACATGGGGCTTAGGATTTAAATGATGCAATGATGGAATGTAGAAACAAAAATTTTTATTTTCTTTTAATATGTAACAATGATGACATGTAATTAAGTACTTCTTATTTTTCTTTTCCCTAATGCAGTGCAAATGTAGAAAACTAAATATGCTAAAGGGAAAATAATTAATGCAATGATAGAAAGTAAATATGGATAACTACCAATGTTACCTCACGGCTAGGGTTTAGATTTTAATGTCCTCTGGACAGGACTAGGTAGGAGAGAATGCTTACTTTTCAGGTGCATCATTTGGTCTCGGTGATGGAGACTTAGACGACTGTGCCCCTCTTGTGAGGGTGATGAGGTTACCTTCTCTTTCCATATCTATTTCATCTATGGGCTTGAATTTGGCGGAGTAGATTCTTCCTTTGTAGGTGATTTAAGTTCTTCATCATCCCATTCATTCCATCGAGGTTGATGTTGGTTCTTCACACTTCTCCTTCATAGTCCTCCCATCCATTAATAGGGGTTTGATTTTTTTGATGGCGGAATGATCAACGTCTCCTCCTAGAGCAACTTCTTCGGCTGCTCAAAAGTAGTGTAACTGTTAAAGTAACAACATACCATTTATCCAGGGAATTGGAAGTGGACTTCTCTAGATCCGACGTAGATGATTGCATTGGTGGTGTTGAGAAACGGTCTTCCTAGGATGATGGGTGAATCGTCTTCTTCTTCCATGTCCAGGACCATGAAGTTAGTGGGGGCATAGTGATCTTGAATCTTGACCATAATGTCTTTCACTATGCCCTCGAGGAATCGAATTGATTAGTCCACCATTTGCAGCTGCATATATATTAGGTACAAGGGTTGGTTACCAAATAAATATTCATAATTTACCTTGGACATTATGTTGACACCCGATCCAACGTCGTAGAAAGTCTTGTGGAAGATTTTCTAACCGATGGTACACTCGATCGTTAGTACACTAGGGTCATCCTTCTTAGCAAGGGATAGTGGAGTGAGGAGGTAGTTGTACTCAGATCGGAGCGTGCTGATCATGTTGACCGTCTCTTTAGGTGACTAGCTGTTCTTGTTCTTCCTCCTTCTCCTGTTCTTCTTCTTCTTGGTCACTGCTATTGTCTCTTCGAGCAAGTATGCCTTCTGTGGAGAGCGGGAGAATATAATATATGGTCCTTGAATGAGAACTTCTTCTTACCCTTGATGGTGAAACAGATCTTGGTGGTGTCTGCGTAGATGATGGCCTTCGCGGTGCTCAGGAAAGGTCAGACCAAAATGATGGGTGCCCTCTCATCTCCACCTGTTTCTAGAAACACAAAGTCTATGGGCACATATAATTGTCCCACTCGAATGATGGCATCTTCTAGAATTCCTTTTGGGTAGTAAAGTGACTGATCTGTGAGCTGCAAATGCATATTTATGTACAACAACGGATCTTGTAGAATCTTATCATAGATTATTATAGATTACCTTGGACATGATGTTGACACTTGCTCTGAAGTCATAGACAGCTTCCTAAAAGATGTGATGTCCAATGGAGATGGGAATGACAGGTCTCCCTAGATCACCTTTCTTGTCAGGAAGGGTACAGTCTATCCATCTTCCCTCTGACGGTTAAGTGTAGTAGAAAGCTACATTGTAAATATCGACAAGATTTGTAGTTTCTAAATCTTCTAGCTACCCCAGAATCTTACCTTTGTCAGATGGAGGAACAACAGCTGCTAGTTGAGCTATTTGTGATTCTATCATTTTATTAAAACTATGTTGGTTCTTAATGGGAGAAGCAAAGCTATCCATTCTAGAACTTATGTTCTCTAGGATTTTATCATTTGAAGCTATATTCTTAGACATTTGATCCGTAAGTCTAGATTGACCAGCATCTAATTCTCTCAAAGGTGGTTGATTGAAATTATTATAATTATTACCATGGAAGTTACCTTGATAGTTTGGCCTCTATTCATGATTCCATCCTTGATTTTATTGAGGACAATAGTTGTTGTTATTGATGTAGTTCACATCCTCTTGGGTTTCAGGGCAGTTGCTCCCTGATTACCCAGTGTCGCCACACATTCACACGTCATGCGAGAATCATGAATGTAAATGACTTCTTTCTTCTCACTAGCTCGATCCTCGAGCTTCTTTATCAGCAGATCCATCTTGGTAGACAACATGTCTACTTCCTTGAGTTGATGCATACCTCCACCTTTCTTGTGAGAGTACGTTCTTCATTGCAGCTTTGGTTGGAGGCCATCTTCTCAACAAGAGCTGTTGCATCTGTAATGGTAGGTGACAGGAAATCACCTCTAACAGTAGCATCTATTATCTCACGGGTGCTAGTGGTCAACCTATGGTAAAAGGTCTGCATGAATAGCAAATTCTCCATCCCATGATGAGGACATTCTGCTATGTAGTCTTGAAAGTGTTTCCATGCCTTAGGGGCAGATTCATCATGATGTTGCTGAAAACATGAGATTCTCCCATGCAAAGCATTGGTCTTGCCTATGGGAAAGAACTTGGCTAGGAAGGCAGTGCAGCAGTTGTCCCATGTGATGTTTCTTTCTTTATTGGCATAAAACCACTATTTTGCCTTCCCTAAGAGTGAGAATGGGAAAAGGCAGAGTAGAATGGCGTCCTTGGTTACTCCCTTGATAGTGAAAGTGCTACAGATCTTTAAAAAGTGTTGGAGATGTGCACTAGCATCATGTGCCTTCCCAAAAAATTGGCTGGCTTGCACCATGTTGATGAGCGTGGGCTTGAGCTGGAATTCATTCTCTCCAACATTGACTTCAGGTTCAATACGGATGTTGGCTATAGTTAGAGCAGAGAATTCACGAAGACTCATGTTAGTTGTGGCTTCAAATTCTGGTGTTAAGCTTCGCCTTATACGGTTGTTCTCTGACTCTAAAGCTGATACTCTCTTGAGTTTAGCCTTAGTTCTCTTGAGTAGCGCTTCTAGATAGTCAATGAAGTTTGTCGGCAGGTTAAAACCAATCATACATTACCCTGTATAAGATACACAAGTAGATAAAATAAGGGTAAGCCTGTTTGATTAGAGGTCAATGGTTATTTCAATCACATCAAATAAAATAAGTTTATTAATACTTCATGTGCTAGCTACCTTCCCCAACAACGACGCCAAAAATGCTTGTTGGTATTTATTAACATGTCACCTTGTTTTAGTAGCCACCTATTAACTAGGTTGTCATCCCCAGTGATGATGCCAGAAATGTTTGTTGGTACTACCTAGCATTGCTACTAGAATAATAGTAAGTAGATGTTTATCATTTATATGACTAGAAAGAATATAGAATACGAATGAAAGGATTTTGCAAGCGTACATATAATTATACTATTGTAGCATTTTACCTGAGAGTACTCCAGGTATCGTATTTATATTTTATCACAGGGAAGGTGTAGCTTTGGACATGTATTGATAACTTATAACATTGATGGAGAAATAAGCTATAACCAATCACTCAAGTCATAACAGGGGTAAGTCACGAGATAAGATATATATGATAAGAATTGATCAAGTGTTATAATAAGTAAATCACTTAGAGCACTCTTATCTATGGCATTATCATGGTCAGGTATAATATTAGATGAATAATTCCTAAGTTATCCTTAACTACAAGTCAAAGCATACATTGATTAGTGTAATTACACTTAGTGGTCATTGCTAAGATTACCATTGAATCCACACATAAGGGGCATTACTTAGGGAAGTTTAAGAACAAAGCTTTCTTTTCCTTCGTAACCGGGCCCTACTTCTATGACGTATATTCGGGGAGTGGACTACAAAGGACTCAATGGTAGTGTCACACCCAAGATCTACCACATGACCTGGAATATAGAGTGTATTCGTAGGTAAATTACATCTAAGAACCATGCTTACATGATCTCTACCACCCACCCTATGATCATTGGGGTGAGCGCTACATGAACTTATGCATAAACACAATAATAAACTAACTATACTAAGCATATAATCAAAGTAGATGATGACCATTGCAACCAAGAACATAGATGAGATGAATACTAAGATTGTCATAACAATTGTAGCAAGCATATAAAAATAATAAAGATACAACAAGAGAGGGGTACGAAGATTATATCAAACCAAGCTCTTGACAACGTTGGGAATCCAAGCAAAGATCTGCTGCCAATGCTGAGCTACATCACCACTGAGCTCACGCCAAGGAGGCATGACCCTCGCCACCGAAGTAGCGTGGCGCCGCCACCAAGCTCGCGCCGAGGAGGCCCGGCGCCCCCGCTGCCAAGTCAGAGAGAGGGGGAGAAGGGCGTGGTGCCGAGTCAGAGAGGAGCTAGGCTGCATAGTAGGGAGAGAAGGGAGGGGGAGAGTGGAGTGTTTAGGGTTTCTGATTTTCTTTATATAATAGAGATGGTAATGGGCTGGTGTAGGTTAGCAGGCCTGTTTTTTGGAGGCGGATGCCTTATAAATTTCCACCTCCATAAATGATTTACCGAGGTAGACATTTTGACTACTTCCCTAATTCGGTTGACTGCCTCAATAAATAAAATGTCCATCTCCATAAATGTATTTTGCGAGATGGTTAATTGTGACCGCCTTCATAAATAAAAACATCCACCTCTGAAAATCCTCTGACATTTACCGAGACAGTTAAATTTTATGGCCACCTCAGTTAATCTAAAATCATAGTAGTGCAATACGCCAAGGGCAAGGATGCTGACAAGCTTGCTTTAGGCCCGCCCTCCCCGAGAGGAGCTCCGAGGTGCACCTAGTTGCCCAGCAGATGGCCGTGGTTCCCGCCAGGAGCTTCGCTGCTAAAGCAGCCGCGCCAGAGATGCTGACCAACAGGGACGTGGCCGGCGTCTTCCTGAGCCACGACAACTAGTCCACGTGGTCTAGGCTCTCTATCGCAAGCAAGCATGCATCGAGTCAAGTCTGAACTCACAAGCAGCTAGTTGGACCTTTTTTACATTTATATATGTGTGCCAACATGTGCGCCATATAGCAGTTTATCCAACCTTTACCTTTATTTAATTTCAAATGTGCAATTCTAGTAATGTACTTTCATGTAACCAGGATTTTCATCCCCCTCCAAAATAATCATGGAATTTTCTATAGCGCGTTAATGTACTGTACCTTATCTATTTTTCCTATGACAGTATTGGTCAACATAGATGTACTCAAAACACACCTCTGGTTACATCATAGCACAAAGCTAAATTAGAAGTCAAGCTTGGATAGGAGTATCCACCACCATATTGTGTAGTACTTATTATACATCAATATTGGGGAAGCTAAGTCATACAGAGGCCACATTTTTTTGCATTACACAGTACAACTCAGACACTTACAACATACGCGTACTCACCCCTATGAACATAGGCATACAAAGCCTACCTCTATGAGCATCTTGGAAGACTAGGCTAGCAATTCCTCGAGATTGACGATATCACCACAGGCACCTCGCTGTCGACAGGAACGTCGCCTACTACTGAAAGCACAATGCCATTAAATCCTAAAATATTCGCTCCTACGGGAAGTCAAACACAGAACTTTAGGTGCTATTGTGGCTCTTTTAACCAGTAGGATATAGGCCATTTCTCTCATACACATGCCTCTTGGCTCCGAGTCTAACATCATATGGACACATAGCATAGACAAGATAAAAAATAACTTCTTTAAGAATGCAAGAAGATAAAACCAATTAGAGCTCCATGTCAAATCATGTACAAAGCCCTTCATTTATATGGGGAACAGGTGAAAATCTCTATTTTAGGTTGGCCTATTATCCTAACAATAAATATATTACTAGAGTCTTCCCAGGCAAAGACACCATTACAGGGCCTCAAGAGCAATGAAGACAATTTACAAACTTTCTGGCCCAACTCTAGCTATGGCTACGTCCTCACCCAAACCCTTCTTATCACGACTTGTCCCATTCGACCTTTGTGATTTCTTGGATTAACATCTTCATCCCTGGTGACCACCAACTTTCTTGCTTATTCATTCCTTTGGACTAACACGAAGGAAGTTACAAATCTTCAACTCATTCAGCCTTCGGCGACCAGGTTTGTTAGATCACTTTGCTCCATTAAGCTTGAATGTGCATAGAAATACTCAAGTACAAGTGGAACTTGTTATTTACTAAAACATATATGCATGCTTATCTCTCTTTGATCCGAGGTTGTTGAGGGTGATTTTGAGTATGTGAAAGTGTGACATTTTCACCGTCAATACATGTCCACAATAACTGATGAGGTGAGGCAAGGACCTGAAGTCTGACAGGGAGAAGGACGTGTTCACCCAATCCCTCGGAAACAAGGAGCACCCTAGTCGCACAAGAGGAGCCGGTCATATTCCTTGCAACGTAGAATTTGAGGCTAAATCTTCCTCTTATCGGAGCCACTCGAGGGCTAGAGCAAAACAAGAATTAGAGTACAATAGGCAGTTGAGGGAAATTGAAGAAAAATTTGAACAACGGCTTAATATGACCATTGAAGCACAAGTTTAGCAAGTTATGCAATCCATGGGATCGGGAGTACTAGACCTTGTTCTGACTAGCATGAGCCCATTGGTCAAGGGTCACAGTAACTGCGGATTAACCCCACTCAACAAAAAAGAGGCGAATGAACCTTATTCGACGAACAGCATCACTGAACCCATTAATGCCAGGTTGTACATCTGCCAGCAATGGACAACTAACAAGGTGGTGATCAGCGGCTAGGCCTAGCCTGCCTTAGATGGGACCATTAATGGACGTCCAATTCCACCGAGGTATGCCAACGTCACTATTGATATGATATGGGATATGAAGTATAACAAGATACACATTGATTACCCCACACAGGAAGACAGGCTGTATCTTATTAAGAACAAGGGCACTCATGTGCCCTAGTGCAAGCGCTTCATTAAGCTTGATCACCAACTATCTTAAGAAGATGAGGACGATGGTGAATCTTCATCGCACAAAGATCATCAGTCTCCATCTTCCCCCAGAGGAGATTACTCTCGCATGCTTCTGCCTTGTCCTCCTTCCTCTTCATCACCCCTGAGAAAACAAAAGTGTACTCCTTCTCCTCTTCCTCCCTCTTCATCACCCTAAGAAAAGAGAATCTTCTCCTCCTCCTGCCTCTTCATCAGCCCACGGTAGAGAGAGTTTCCTCCACCTCCTCCCCCACCAACATCCCAACCAGTTGCATCTCAACCCACAACAAGATCATGGTCATCCTCATAGAAAAGGTCCTAAAATTTGGTAGCTAATGCTGCCAAAATGGATTAAAAAAAGAAGAAGCCGGTGGGCGAGAGCATTACGACATTGATGAAGAAAAAAGAGCTAAAACACACTCCCCATGATGCATGCATTTCCTTCTTCAAGATAGTAAGCGTGCCCCATAAGTGGATGCTTGTGAATAATTCAAAAGGCAATCAAAAAGTAAGCACAATCAAACAAGAGTCAAAGAACAACACACTTCTAAGTTGCTAAGGATACAGAACATGGCTGAAGTGAATAACATAACCATGGAGGATGCTAGGCAGATCTTTTGTGAACAAAAAGAATTTGTGATAGCGAAACCCGCATACCAGTATACAAGAGGCCAACTTTTGGTGGCCATGAATGAGGAGTATAGAGATTTGCCAACATATATGTGTCAATTGCATGAATATTACATGGTCGAAGTAACTGAAATGGAGCAAACTAGTTTCAAAGCTATTATCCCCTTGCCGTATATTTTTCATCAACTTGAAGAAACGAAGCACTATATCTCTTATGGTTGCTTGTTTCAGTTATACCAGAGACGCTCTCTCGATGTTCAAATAATGATGTTATGGACTATGTAAGTACCCTACTCACACGATATTATAACAAACTATGTCTTCAACATTTGAACATATCCCATGCTTTTATGCAGGTGTGTAGTAAAATAATGCTTAAAGCCAAAATTCTCTCATATAGCCTTCTTGGACCGCATGCAAGTCAATGAGAAAACAGGAAGAGGCGATGATGGACATGATGTGGAAGATCGGACAAAATGTTTGACTGACTTGTTCAAATAGTTCTTGATACATAGAAACCTATAACCACGAGTATGTCTCCTTGACCCTTATTTTTGTGTTTCTTTTTTTGAAGATTATTCATTAACATGGACTTTGTGAGTGCATAGACCTTTACATCCTCATTGATATCAATATTCAAAAATCACGTATCGAGGTGTGGGACTCAAAGAAAAATCCACCTTCTCTGATCGATCCCCTACTCAATGTGCTAAATAAGTAAGTGAATCTAATAACATATTATTTTCTAATCACATAGCACATTCTAATGTCATCACCTTTCACACTTTATAATGTGGCACAATATCCAAGTAGAAATGGTTGGGCATAGGAACACCCCATTCAAGGTTGCTTATATGCCACTGAGGACCCTAGAGCTGCCAATGGCGAACAACGAATGAAGTTCCACATAATGTGGGCAATGCTCCAATGCCTCAGCGAGAAAACAAAGGATTATGAAGAATATGCTTCCCATTTTATTTATATCAGTTAATCCAACAAAATGATCTACTGTTTGTCTTACATTTGTGCCTATCGATATCATCTTTCTTGAACGACACCGCAAGAAATTTGAACACCAAAGGCTATTAGACATGGAGATCAGATGATTGCAAGAGGAGCTAGCAGCCTTCATATCTTAACCGAGATATTGACTAGAGACGAATCATTCTCCATTGTAGTCCAAGAAGTTCAAGGCACAATATGGGCTAGAGTGGCTCCAGATACTATTGTAATAGGGATCTTGATAAGTGTTGATACCGCAAGTGCACGGATATCGTAGTAGCTTTTTGAATGAGTATTATGAGTATCGTATCCACAGGGAAATGTGTGAGATTAACTATAAACTAACTTAACCAGGGATAGCAATAAGGTTAAGGATAAATAGGAGTGTAGAGAGAACTTCTAAGGTTTTTAACTTCTAACTTAAGGTAGTATTGTATTCTAGTGTTCACCTAGGGTCATTACTAAAGAAGAGCACAATAGAGTATGACTTCTTCTGTCGCAACATAGGTCCTACTAGGCCTACAGATGGGATGTGGACTATAAAGGATCAATGTGACTGTCACTCACGCGATCTACCACATGTTTCGGAATGCAGGGTTCATACACAGGTAACCAAAAGTCTAAGCACCACGCTTATACTAACAATTAGTACTTTAACCTAGGAGCTTAACAAGGATTAAAGCACTCAGATGACTCGTGATCCTGATGAATACAAAAACACAATACTTACTTTATTAGAAATCATTTATCAGAGATGTCTCGAATGCAGGCTCGGGCAGAACCTGAATCTGCCAAGGTACAAGTTGTAGACAATGCACCAACAAATTCAGTACTTCCTCCAAATTCTTCCCTCACTCTAACTCACTATTTTCTATGTACAAAGAATAGAGCCTACTCTAGAGGACTTTCTTCTCTTCAATTGTGATATGTTTCTAGAGGGTGTCTGGGGGTCCTTTTATAGGGGTCATCCGACACCCTGTGGGCCCATGAATCCATGGCACGGCTCCATCTCGACCCTCCAATCCAAACTGACATCAATGCATGGTGAAGATTGATCCTCAAGGTCGGTGGAGAATCCACATTCAACGAGCGGCTTATAGGGAGGTCGTCCCACAGGTCGGCCGACCCAGTTTGGTCCCCTCGACCGTTGATTTTTGGTGGTAAGTCTCCAACAATGGATTAGAGTCCAATAGAGTCAGTTTTGTTGTCGGTAAACGTGATTTTCTGACGTAGTATGGGCCACTTTGGTCCGTTTTCTGGATAAATCAGCTTGCATGCAAATGTTCACCAAGACTTACGGAATTTGTTAGTTTTAAACCTCTAAACCTATGTTGGTGATTGATTTTAAGGATAAATGTAGGTGAAATAGACGGTTTATTTTTGCTGTAGCGGCTGTCAACAATATAATAAGTACATTTGAATTGTAACCGTAACATTTGTAATATTAGTCTTGATGGATTTGTCATGTACGTGAGTCTAGTCTACATAGAAAATATAAAGTACTGCACAAAAATAATAAAATAAATTATAAAATATTAAAATGCGAAAAAGAGAATCACTATTGGTTCACCAAAAACCTACAATGATGACAGGCTCAGCACTGGCGGCTTAAGTCATGAACCGGCAGTGCCACTGAACTCAACATTGCCGGTTGTATCCACAAACCGACAGTGATAATAGAACTAGTACTGCTGGCTCGAGTGATGAACCTGTAGTGGTGCCCAAATCAACACTGCTGGTTTCAACCACGAACCGGTCAGTGGCGGATCCATGTATAATCTGTGGGGCCATCCGGCCCCATAGGTTTTGATAAAACTAGTGGAATTTTACTGTAGCATATATGACTTGGTCCCTCAGCTTCTACTAGCTGGCCCCACAGGTTTTGAGTCCTGGATCCGCCACTGGAACCGGTAATGAGCACACGAAATAATACTGCCGACCTGTGTGATGAACCGGTAGTGTTGACGTCCTTAACAGTATCGGTTAATCACACGAACAGACAGTGTTACCTACATAGAACACTACCGGGTCTTGTAACGAACTGGCAGTAAAGATTGTGATCATTGTTAGCTTATAAGAACTGGCACTAATGTGAACTCCCATCACTGCCGATGAGGTAGTGCTTCTGCTGCATAACAGTAATGCACACAGCACCAAACAATATGCACACTTTGATCTCCATCCCAGATAGGACCTCCTACTTGCATGCACCGTGGGATATTCCGTCCAATCCTCCTCCCCTACCAGATAGGGCTTCCAGAGTGCCAAGTGATGAGAATGCATATCCTGGCAGATAAGTCCACGTGGCAAAAGATTGGATCAGCATTCCAAAGCCAAACTACTTGGTTGCCTCACTAGATAGGACACATAGCAGCCATGCATGAATGCATGCATCCACATCCACATAGTTGAGGCTGTCATTCATGCAAAGAGCTTAACTGTTTGTGATGACACAATCCCGGAAAGCCCGTAATTATTTTGATCAGGACACCTTCTTTTCTGGCCAAATCATGATAGAAAAAAAGGAAAAAAAGGAAACAAGGCCTGCTAATAAAATAGTAAGAGCTTTACACCTGTGGAGCCAGATACGTCACACGTGGACACACTGTGTACCAAATAATATGGTAGCTAGTATCTCTTATATGACCTGGGTAAATCATAGGAGCTATCATCGAGCTAACAGAAAACATAAAAGGAGAACCAATAGAGCGGCTGCTTTGGCTGTGATGAAGACACTAAAGGCTGAGATGATTTCAGCTTGGGTGATGATCTGTCGATAGCATGGGCCATACATGCATTCCCACCAAACTAAAGGTGTGGCTCCTCTGCTCCCAAAAGAAAAAAAGCAATGATATATGGGCAAAATTACTCGATTATATGTCAGTGCATGAGTGACAGCAAACTAGGCGCGTGGTGGCAAGCTATGACGTCACTCATGCACTGACATATAATCGAGTAATTTTGCCCATATATCATTGCTTGATGCCGATTGGACGCTCCTTCTGTTAGTTCAGGGTTTGCATTGCATGGACATACAATTTTCACGTGAAATAATGTGTCGGGCATTGAAATTGTTATGAGTAGGTAGGACTAGGAGTACACGCTAGACACGCTCACTTGAATGCGTGTGGACCAACTATATATGCTTTCCTTCGGAAAGACCAATAGTCCAATACTATAGCCAGATATTTCACCTGTGCAAAATTTCAACACGCTGCACACGAGGCTCAATGGTCTGCACTGCACTTTTCGTGTGAGGTTTACTTGATTCAATATATTTCAATATGAAGGCGGAAGAATAGTTTTTTTTTTCTGTGTCAGCCTTTTTAGATATGCATTTTCATTCGAAGACACTTTTAAGTGGATATATATAGCATTATTGTTCTGGAAAACAAATGAGGGAGGATGTACCGAGGTGACTGGAGCTCTACAACATTGATCTTAGGGTGTAACATATTGTATGTACTCTCTCTTCTCAACTAAATTAAACATGTCAGCCTACTATTCAAATTTCGTCCTATAAAGCAAGGTATCAAAATTTGTCCCGTAATGCATTTTGTTGTACCTGATGGACAGCTAGTGAGGCATCAGCATTAATTATATCCGATCCCTCGAGCAAGGGTTTAGGCTCTTTGGTAGGCTTGGGTTCGCTCTCCAAAAATGTTGAAGCTAGGAGAAGGCATGTTGAAGCTAGGAGAAGGCATGTTTCGGTGATTTCAGCTTTCAGCCCAAAATGGCTTCAGCTTCACTGTTTTTTAACTTCAAAGCTGTTCTCGTGTGTAGTTGTTTAGTAGGGCTTTTGATTAAGCTGGTGAAGAACCCCTAACAAAAACCCTATCAAAGAGGGCCTTGATAATGTGATCCGCTTCCTTCCATGAGTAGCTCGGCATGCAGATGTGGTTAAGTAGGAAGGTCGCATCCTTTGCCATTAATTAGTGCAGCAAACAATAACATTGAACAACTACAATAACTAGGGCTACGTATTTTCAATTACCCGGAGTGCTAATAATATACTCCCTCCATGTCCCTAAAGAATGTCGTTTTGGACATCGACACTGTCTCTAAAAAACAACTTTGACCACTACTTTTTGCTATAAAATATTTATAGAATATAGTCAATATATACTTTTATAACAAAATAAATCTACTTACATCACTTTCATATTTTCAAACTAAACCCAAAACAATTTATTTGTAGTCAAAGTTTAAAATATTTGACTTAAGACAACCTCAAAATGACTTTATTTAGGAACATGGAGAGAGTATCTTATAACTGCTATAGACTGACTTTTTTGGGGGGAATGGATTGAGTATGCTATTTTGGCATTTCATTAGCTTTTTTTAGAATTATACAGTACAACACAGACGCCCACACAAGCATGCACACTCAACCCTATGAATACATGTATGCAAACCCTAACCCTATGAGCACCTTCGAAGGATTGAGCCAGCAGATCTCGAGATTCATGAAGTCACCACTAGCACCTCGCTATCGATGGGGACGTCGCCTACCACTGAGGAGCCAACGACTTATTTTTGTGGAATTGTGGGCCACATCTTTGGCAGCCACCAGATTAGTCAGCTGGCACTGACAAGGGGTTACTAGACTATGCATTCAGGTGCTTTTCAACGTAGCATATAGTTTGATGGTGTGCTGTCTGGTGGGCACAGACCAATCTGGTGCCTACGCAAATAGCCCCTTGCAGGGTGGTTATAATTGTTGGCCGGCTCTTTGAGGGTGTTTGTTGGCATTTCTTAGCGTCACCACCAAGGGTAGGTATGGGGTCTACCCTCAGCAGTAGCGCCAGAAATGCCAGGGAGTTGGCATTCCCTAGCACCACCGCTAGGACCCAGAGAATCCTAATGACAGCACCAAGGAATGCCAACCCGATAGGTCTTTATGTTTACAAATGTTATCTGCAAGCACACGGATCTATCATTATAGCATTTCACCCGAAAGTATTTAGGGTGTTATTATTTATATTTTCCCAAAGAAAGGCAATGGTAACAAATATTCTGATATGAGTATGAGCAAAGCATACATACGTGCATACTATCCAAATGATCATATAGGGGTAAAAACAATTGTCGTATAGATAGTGGACACACACATACTTCTAGTAAGAGACTCCACACTCAAGAATAAAGAATAAAAGAATATCCTAGTTAGGAGTGAATGGTTCCAATATAGTACACAAAATAGTTCTAGGTATGTGTGAGATGGATCGGGAGGCCACCGAGTACTGGTTTGCCAGCAACCTCATGTGACAATTTACGTACTCCAACACCATGGCCGAACGTGGGGAAGTTCAAGGGATGGACAGGGCTGTCACCACCTGCTGTCTACCCCTCAACCATGGGACATGAAATGCATCCACCCGTCACTATATACCCGGGAACCTCGCCCACATATAATGACCACCCAAATCCCCCTGGGTCCTTGACCCTACAGATCGACAGGTAAGAGACTTGCGCATACCCGAAGGCATGATGAACCACCACCCTCTCACACAAATAGTTCTACTCATGAACATGAAAGATCTAAGCCAACTTAGCATATACATGATATGTAAACTATAGACTAGTCTAAATACCACATATAAGCTAAGTAGACTACACATAGCCAAGCATGAAATGAACATGATATATGGACTATAGACTAGCACACATATCAAGAACATGTTAAAATGACTATACTCTAGTTCATAGCAACAACTATATGAATTGAATAAGAGCATGACTATGTGGAAGAATATGATGAAAAGTGAAACACTTTATTCTCACCAAATCCTCCAAAGAGCCAAGCTCTCCTTGTAGCTTCTTTACTCCTCTCTTCTACTTTCCTACTCTAATCTTAAGCTAAAGAAGAGAGGTGGAGGGAGGTGGAGCTCCTTGAGCTAAGTGTTGTATAGTGTTGTGTGTTGTGTGTGTTATGTCTGTTGGGGCTCTTCCCCTCCTTATATAGGGGCTAGGCTCTTCCCCTCCTTATATAGGGGCTAGGACATACGGTTGGAGGGGAATATTCCCTGAATCCACCCTACACCACTAGCCCTCATCTTAATTACTGTCGGCACACAGAGGCAGGGCCCAGCTTGCAGGGTGGAGGGCGCGGCTGTGCCCTGGGCGTGTGCGCGCGTGGGGTGGCTCGGGCCCCCTCCTCCTTCGCCTGGTTGCCTCTCTGATGGGCCTAGATCAGCGTGGGTAGGTGGGCTTGCCCGGTTGTGGTCTTGGGTTTGGGCTTCTCCCCTCCTTTGGCTCTTTTGCGCTTTCCAGAAAGCACACTTTTGCTTCTATTTCACCTGTTCCCGGCTTCTATTTCTGCAATCATATCATTTCTACCAGTACAAGTGGAAACAGGTCAATAGCACATGCACATGTCTGTATGAATGTATATTTTTCTCCTTTTTGGAATTATGTTGGTGGTATAAATATGTCGATAATGACCGCCAACAGTGTTCTTGGCATTCTAAGAAATCGCTTGACTTGTGCTTGATCCAAAGTGAGATTGGGGTGATCTAGTGCATTTTCTTTATTTTCTTGCATTTAGTGGCACTAGTTCTTTTATTGGGCTATGGTTTTCTTGTTACTTTTGGTGTTTGCCACCACCTAGACGGTTTCGACAGCTGTGGTTGTTGTGGGGAGTGTTGGTGATTGTTCTCTGCCTCTAGCCATTGATTTCTGAGAGGTATTCACAACTCATGGAGTTGCAATGGGATACTCTAGTGAAATGCTCGTGACTAGTTCAAGTGGACCTTGTGCATGATTCTTGCAATACCTAAGTTGTTGGTCTAGCTTGTCACACGAATTAGCGCATGAATCATCACTTGGGGACTCACCGCAACATGGACATAGGCTACCAGCAAGCAATAGAATCATGGGGATAAATCATTGTATTGATCACTTTCCCTTGTTGGTTTGCTACTACTCTCACTTGCATTTACTTTCATATCTAGTTAGTTGTAGTTGTAGTAGTAAAGTGGCATGTTTTTAATAGCTCACTAGTTCAGTTGTCTAGAGTTGCCTTGTGTAGCTACTATCCTTGTGTGGTGTTGTGTTTTAGTATAGAAATCACATGCAACTAGAATTGTGTAGGGGCTTGCTTGCATGATCTAGAGCTAGAGCTAGTAGAGGCTATTAGGATCATTTGTTGTACTAATCACTTTGCAATAGTGTATGCTTTTGTAGAAGAAATTTTGTAGGCTATTCGTCCCCTTCTAGCCATTAGACCTTTCATGTGGTCACTATTTTTTATGGAACATGCCCACCCCACTTCCATGTTGTCATGATTCTCTGTCTATGCGCTTCATCTTTTTCATGTCAGGTCACAAGTCAAAGCCTGTGGGGGTAGGTGATAGGCGCACTGAGCAGAGGTGACTCGCCAAGCATAGGTGAATGCACTGAGTGATGTGGACTCAGCAGGCAAGGGTAGCCTGTGGATCCTACCACGGGGTGGAGGCCACATCTGAGCAGAGCATGAGGGAGAGGTAGGTGGAGGATTGCCTGATGTTGGCTTGAACTCTAAGCAAGGGGTGGGAAGGGGTCATGAGTAGCAGAGAGCAAAGACAACAGTGCTTAGCATAGATGTGGTAGTGCATGGAGAAGAATAAAGAAGAAGATGATAAAGGGGGCTGACATATGGGCCCACTTGAAAGTTTGAAAGCCCTAGTTTGGTTTTGCATAATTGATGAAACCTATTGTACTAACCCTATGCTCTAAGTGTGTAGAGTGAGATAGGTTGGTCCAACTCCAAGAAGGAGCTAGATGGCACCCACGGTGATGGAGATGCCCAAAAGAAGATGATCAAGTGCTCCAACTTGGAAAAGAAGAAAGAGAAAAGCAAAATGCATGGGCTCAATGAAAAGGTATATTTTAGGGCATTTTGTTTTGCTGGTCAAGACACAATAGAGTGCGTGATCGGGTTTAGGATAGATAGTTGTACTATTAAGAGGGAAAATCTCATGGTACATGTGGTTATCAAGTGCCACTAGATGAACTAACTCCATGCATGTGCATTAGGACCTAGTGAGTACTAACAACCCTTGAAAATGATTGTGAAAATGCTAACTCATGAACATAAGTGACGAAACTTTGTGGAGTTAACACATTTGCACAAGGGTTGAAGAGATTGAAGTGAAGGAACTCACTAAGTTGCATCGGACACAAGTGGTGCAAGCATTGGACAAATTGATGTAGCGTCAATGTGTTTTGGGCACTCTCTGTCTCGGCAAAATGATTCGTTGGATGACCGGCGCGACCATCGGACAAATGGAGCATAGTGTCCGATGTGTCTAGGTGTCCTCAGCTTCTGGCACTGCTTGCACCATACACTGCAGCAGACGCTAGAGGCACATGCATTGGATAAAATGGAGTTACTATTCACTCATGGACCACACTATCAACTGTGCATCGGACGCTAAAACTGGTCTAATATGAGGCATCAGACGCGTCCGATGTGAAATCGATGGCTCTGGAACCTCTCTGGAAGATATCGGATGCTTGGTGACAATTGGTCTGATGTGACATCGTACACTCAAGCAGTGGAGCATGTGGAGTCAAACATTAGGCACCAACGGTCAAGTTCAAATGGCTAGTGATATGTGTCACACACAGGTGGCATCGGACAATGCTGAATTTGTCCGATGGATGCACTATAGCGTTCGATGCCCCTGTGAAAGTTGTAGTAAAGGGGCCAACGGCTATGTGAGACTTGGGGTCTCTATAAATTTGTGTTGGCTGGCTCTTGCACACTCTCTTGGCAATTTTTAGTTGTGATACATCCCAGTGAGCTGAGTCAAACTCCTCCCTCTCATCTTTTTCAAGTGATTAACATCTTTGTGAGATTGGGAGTAATAGAAAGTGCATTTGCTTAGAGTTGAGGCATCTAGTGGCACTAGTGATCATGTTGCTATAGGTTTTCTTGGTACTCTTGGTGGTTGTCGCCACCTAGATGGCTTGGAGAAGTGGAGGACCATCGAGTGGCTATTGGTGATTGTTGCCTGCTCCGACCAAGTTCTTGTGAGCGGTTCTTGTGCCTATTCCCCGTGGGAGATCATGAAAGGCAACTGTAGTGGATTGCTCATGGCTTGTGTATCCTCTCCTGTGTTGGTTCTTATGGCATCCAAGTGTTGGGCTAGGCATGTGATGCCTATTGGCATGTGAGCCACCAAGTGAGTGAATCGCCACAATTGGGACGTAGGATGCCGGTAAGCAACTAAACCTCAAGGAAAAATTTTGTCTCCATTGTCTCATTGGTATTCTTATTGGACACTTGCCCAGTTCGGTACACCACTCTATCCCTTGCGATTTACATACCTAGCATACTTGTGTAGTGATAGCTTGTTTGCCTTGCTAGTTGAGTAGCATAGTTGTAATTTGTTGTAACTAGTTCTCTTGCTAGCTCTCTAGTTGTTGTTGTTGTGACATAGTTAGCTTGATTGTGTGACATCAACATAGAGATCATAGAAACTACCATGTGGTAGGTGGCTTGCTAGTTAGTGAAAATAAAGATAGAGCAAAACAACATATTTGCTATCTTATTGTCTAACCAAGTTTGCTCTGGTGATTTTGTAGAATTTTATTAGACTATTCACCCCCATCTAGCCATTTAGGACCTTTCAAAGTTGCCTAAAGGATAGGGATATATATGTATCATCTCCCTCCCACTATCCCTCATACAAAATTCAAAGCAGGGACGTCTACATAAACTCAACCAAACACAAATATCGAATAGTCACATCCTAGAAAACTGGAATATAATACATTCATCATGTCTATTATCCTTGTCCCCAAACCAAACGCTCACCTTGATAAACTTTACTAGATAAACTAAAACTAACTAGCATGACGTGTAAGTAAGTTTGTCTAGTGTCATCTATATACCCAAACCCATAAATAGTTTTGTGACCTAGTGCTAGTCTATCAACTAGGCTAAGCTACAATTGGAAAGATAAAGACACACAAATGAAGCACTTGCCAAAATTTAAATGCGGTAAGTAAGAATTCAAGTAATTAAGAAGGATGAAAACTTAATGCACTGATGTATCCTAGAGTGTTAGTTGCCAAAACACAACTCCTAGACATGTTGGCTCCACTGAGGTTTGACCCCAGTCACTAATATTTGCCCTAATCATGGTGCTGAGTTTGCCACAAGGGCTACTGCCAACAAAGACAAGTTCATAAGCCACTAAGGATCACCATTTGCTTCCTTACTCTCTTGTTCAGTACAGTTGATGATAGATTTTTTAGCAAGGCATGGTTCTCATCGCATGCACTCCAATTCTTTGCTACTCCACACCAAGCTTGGAGGGTTGTAGGCATCACTAGTGAGACACAAAGCCCTCAAGTGTTTTGGCACTCATCCCAACTCACTTGCTCTCTAAACCTAATGAAAAATCACTCCCTAAGATGGTCATGTAGCACAATACTGGCCTTGGATATGATCACTAAACTTGAATTTGGGGGCAGAGGGTTCTTGACTTGCACTAGCTACCTAATAATTCTAGGTAGTACTCCCACACCCTTCAAATGGCAAGCCAAGGGCATATGTATAACCCCCAAAGCTTAACTTTGTTGTTATGCTATGGACAACACACATGCAGTGATCACGGGATGTTATACTAGTTCCTTTCCCGATTACAATTTCGTTTTTAATAATTCTCAAAAGAGGCAACAGTTAAAAAGAGAGAGATACTTCACTAAATCATCCAGTCAGGCATCTTGCATTGTATGACCACTAGCACTTGATCCACTGCAATTAGGTCCCACATCACTAGACATCAAGTGAGTATATTGTTCACTCTCCAATGACTCCATCCATCTATGCATGTTTATCATCATTACTGGATCATCCTTCATCTCGGAGGACGATGCAATGACCTTGTTCACTTTGGCTCCCAACTCATTGTAATTCTAGGTAGTACTCCCACACCCTTCAAATGGCAAGCCAAGGGCATATGTATAACCTCCAAAGCTTAACTTCATTGTTAAGCTATGGACAACACACATGCAGTGATCACTAGATGTTATACTTCACTAAATCATCCAGTCAGGTATCTTGCATTGTATGACTAGTAGCACTTGATCCATTGCAATTAGGTCCCACATCAATAGACATCTAGTGAGTATATTATTCACACTCCATTGACTCCATCCATCTATGCATGTTTATCATCATTACTGGATGATCCTTCATCTCAGAGGACGATGCAATGACTTTGTTCACTTTGGCTCTCAACTCGTTGTAACACCCCAGAGTCCAAAAAGGCTCATATCCACTCTGCTCACTAAGTGAACCACACCTACCACCATCCACTTATGCTTTTGTCCTCACTTCACGTAAAAGGATTAATCCGGGGATGGTGGGATGACTCTAGAGGCCTTATATGTTGGTTTAAGGCACCTTTAACAACCAAGATTGGACTAAACCCCCATAATATCACATTAACATGCACATGGGCAACTATGGGCCAAATTCTAAACTAGGTCAGATGTAACACTCATGCAACTCTGTGATCATCACTATATAATGTGGTGATGTCTTTCTATATCCTCGGTGGACAATCTAGTAATACTGTGCTTTTTGACCATCACCGAGTGATCCCATGCATGTCTCTTCACCATTTCATCTCAGATTTTGATTGCTCTTCTTCCGTATTATTCCTAAGCATATATGAGACCTATGTAAATATGTCTAGCACATCTTTGCGCACATGTAAGTCTTACTGATCATATATGTCATTCCAATCAACAAAACCACTAAAGACAAGGCAGAGAGGGCATGTTAGCTATAAAAAGTGGCGTGGGCCATTGGTGGCTCATGCACCCATGCAATCAATCGAATTCAAATTTTCAGGTGCACTACACATTTGAAATGCATGGTGTCCTTGCATTACAATGAAATCTAAATGACTAGTCAACATATACTGCTAACTGTCTAAGCTTCTTTATTTGCTGCAATACCAATGTCTGATTTTTTTCTATTGGTAGGTGTCAAAAGTGTTCGTGTAAAATTTTAATTTGGGGCTACTTCTTTGTACAATACAAAACTGTATAATTTGATTTTTGTTCTTACAAAAAATCTAAATACATACTACATAGCAACAGCTAAGGACAATTTCAATATCAATGCAACTATTGATACATGATTGTTGTACATAAATAAACATCAATTTAGATGTTACAGCCTTACACACACTTAGCCCAGATCTTAGCAGCCAGGGAACGGGAACGTGGGCACGTTCCACAATCCAGGAACATCGTCCTGATTCGTGGAACAGGAACATGATGGAACATCATTCCGAATATCGATGGAATGTGATCCACACCATGGGAACACCTATGGAACGTGAGGCCCAAAATTCAAGTGATGAAAGAAAAAAAAGAGAGGAGAGACCACATGAGAAGTTTAATTATCTATTGATCTTTATTATTTTTTTAGACCTTTCTAAGTCTTATGTTTAGTGAACACTTGTGCTAATTAATTCGTTCATGATATCAACCAATTTAATGAGGATCATGTTCATCATTCCGGGAACATGTTCCATTTACACTTGGTACGCATTTCATTAATCGAAGGAATGAGATCAAGCTGTATATGCTCTTCATCCCAGATTTATTTAGAGCAATAAAGAACATCAGCTTTATCTCCAATTTAATTAGAATATCCTTGTCTATCATCAGCGTATATATGTCCATTTTCCTTAGGCAAGTTTGGATATTGCCAATGCTTTTATGTTCCTTCATTCACCTACTGTGAGCACTTAAAACCATGGAACAGACAACATTTTCTCTCTATCTCCTGATGAAATTAACACAATTATTAATCTAGTCCAGCTTGCATTCTTTTTTTATTTGGCGTGGTAGTGGGCCGGGCTCAGCCTTTTGGTCGTCAATAGTCTTTCCATGATGATAGCTACTGAAAGCAGTTCGATAAAATGTTTCCAAAAGAAAAGTGAAAGAGGAAAAGACCAATAATATAAGTAAAGAGAGAAATAAAGAGTGCCAAGTTCACGTCACAGGGATAACAGGAAACACAGAATTTCTATCCTAACATTAATGCGCACAGGATCGTGGTCTGGAAAAATGTAGTAGTAGCTTATGTGACAATTCATCAAGATTTTGTAAGGAAAGCGCTTTATTACTGGAAAACGACTCTGGAGATTCTGTTGCGATGCAATAAAATATACAGTATACGTAGTACCGCTACCAACCTTATAGGGTGAAGAAAATATCTAGTTCTACAGCACCTCAACACGTATGTGCCAGGCAAAAATAATACAGAAATAATAATACTCAAATACGTAAGAAAACTGTTGTATATTATTCTGGTAGTAAGATCACTGGAAATTAATTAAAGAACCAACTTGCAAAACAATAATAACAAGAGATCGCGAAAGAACGGTGGTGAACTCCTACAGACAAAAGTCTTCTTTTCCTGTGATCATGATGAGCTTCTCTCTCTCTTTTCCGTTGACCGTGTGATGAGCCATGCATGTTCATCGTTCAGGCAGAATATTCGCCCCTTGTCAGCATCAGAAGAATCTGCTCGCGTAGCATCTGCTGCTGGAAGCCCTCGAATTATCAATTAGATTGATACGCTTCTTTTGCTTTTCGATCAAGGGAACGAAGATTCTTTGAGCTATGATTACTCCTAATCAACCCAGCTAGTGAATCTATACATGCTTTATAGCAACATTATACACTTGACAAAAAAAAACCGAAAACTTTTGTGGCCATTGAAAAGCATGCATGCCTTTGACTACTTACAACCTAAGGGAAACGATCTCAACCATACACAGACTTGGATGGTGTATGTTTGTCTAGTGTATAGCCTTTTTGACTGCATTTGTTGTTAAACAATCCCATGATAGTATTAAAAAAAACTATCCCATGATCGTAGTTATATATTTGCCCATCTTTGGAAAAAGAAAAGGAATGACAGCTGGATGCACCATTTGCGGTTAGCGTGAGCAGCGCAGGTTTCAGGTCCATATGCAATCATCACATTATGTTCAACCCACCGTGTTTATGTATGTAGATTGACTACATATCGAAGATTTTTGGCACATGATTTCCATTAACAGAAATTAACCTTTTCCAATATATAACAAAGGGCCTAATAAGTTTTGGTTAGCTCGAGGTAGTAGTATATAAAATTCTCAAAGCTAAAATTCAATTCTATTATGACAATTGTTTCAAAGTTCAGTTATTAATAACTAAAACTGAAACCTAATGCAAGGAAAAACCTCATCCATGGTAACAGGCAGATAAAGCATGGCATATCCTGAGTACAAAAGTATCACATACATCCTTATGTTTATTAGTAAGTGCCTAATATATGGTACGTTTGTTATAATACTATTTTTTCGTGTGTACTGTAGTTTTGTTGGACAACACATTTTCATTGTATTTTCGCTCTCACCTATCTTTCTTGATCAAAACTTCACCCTAATTAAAATTATATTTACTTACAAGATTAAGACAAGGCTACAGGAGAAGAATAACCAAGCAGACCATCCTTACCTGTCAGGAAATAATGCTGCTACTGCTAGCACCAGGAGACCCTTGTTCCACATAAACCCAGGACCTCCTGGAAACATGACATGTAGTACATTGACTGTTAATGAACATATGATGCACATTTTTTGCAGTACCTTAGTATCACTTTGTAACCATACAGAGGGGGAAAAAGAAATTTTGTAATCATCGCAATTAAGTATTACATCTGTCTAGGGCAACAATTTCTGAACAATTTAACACTACTACAAAATTGATTTTACAAGACCATCCTATTTATTTATAGAGGTGCTCCACAATTATCCATCTACTAAAATACCTAGTGAACTTAGAGATGGTAGGTCCATTTTAGGAGACAATTAAACATAATTAAAACAACCATGTCACAAAATCTATTTATAGAGGCATGTCTCTAAAGAGGTCCATCTCTAAAAATGGAAACTATTTTCAAAGGACACTTAAGAAGCCTGAAGCCTAGCTAGCCCGTCACTGCTTTTCTCTCACACTCAATCTTCCCTTGGCTCTCTTTCTCTTTTCTTGACAAGGGCACATTAGCGGAGGCCCGGCTTTGGGCACGGCCATAGCGACCTGGCTTTGGCACTGGTAAGGGTGCGTTGGCATGAATTCAGGTGTGTCGGCGGCAACCCGATGTTGGTGATGCAGAGGGCACATTAGGTGCACTCGTCTTTGGCGCTGCTGAGGGCACAATCAATGGCACGACGTTAGGCACTGTGATGCATTGACTTCTACGCAATCGATGGCACGGTGGCCTTGCCCCCTCCCAGTGTCACCTCTAAGATGTAGCGTGTGGGGTGACTCTGCCATTGATGGGTTGGCTCAGTTGAGCATAGCCCTGATTCGTGCAAGTAGGGCTGGATCTGGCCTCGGCAATGATAGGTTCAGCTCCTCCGTCCTCAAGCTCATGCCATCGATTGGTTCATCGAGATCGATCCACAACAATACATGGCTCCAAGGGTGGCACGGGGAGAATCCCCAAGGTGCGCTCAGTAGCGATCTCCAAGGACATCTAGTAGGCTCAATGAGCAGGCTTCCGCGCTAGGCTCGGCAGTAATTTTTTTATTATTTCTTGATTTGTAGAGGCAGGCATGAACCACTGTCTCTATTATCTCTTAATCAATAGAGACTTTGCAGCGAAGGCAGGGGCGGCTCAGATCACCTCTAAAAACACAAAATGCCTGCCTAAGAAAAGTGTTCCTAGAGTAGTGTTATCTAGCAAAACAATGTAACAGTATTTATAACAACCAAAAATAAATTCTGAAACCATAATCTATTTTAATTTCACGTATATCTAGGTACTTTTTTATATCTAAGGCCGATGCCAATCCCAACTGTGTACTGACTTTCTCTATGTCACACCAGCCAACCCTAGTTATAAGGTTAGGGTTTTATTCCGCACAATGGAACAATAATGTTGTTTTTCTGAAACAAATTAAAGTTGACTGAATAAAAATTAAAGCTTGGTACATCACAAAGTCATGTAGTATATAGGAGTACGTGGTTAACATGTAAGACTGTTTGCTGCTTATAACAGCTAATATAAGATAAGAAATTAAATAGGTATGGAATAACTCCTTAGTTCCTAGAATTACTTATTGTACCAGATGAAGTTTTAGATTGTCTTATTATAAGATAATAAAGCGTTAGATAAATTTAGCACTTTACTACAATGACAACACAAAAAAATGAATCATTATTCCATGTGCAATATTTGGAGTATTTCCAAAATTAAAGGATACAGTATGGCGAGATTACATGCACATTCCATCAGGTCTTGCTACCTGTTTATGTTGTCATATGTGCACACATATGAAGCAATACATTATATATGTGTGCCAAAGGAGAACAAATTTCAGTGGTCAAGAATCAAGATCGGCAATGAGCTTTTGAAAAGATAGCCATTTAACTGAAACCATTCTTTGCTACATCAATACCCATTTTAATCAACCACTTTGGTTTGCCTCCAATAATCGTGATTAGGATGGGGGAACGTACGTGGCAAAAACGCATTCTCTCTCCTCCTTGTATCCATCGGAAGCTACCGTCAAACTACATGGAAAAAACATACTGTTTTCAGCAATTCTAGGACTTTAAACTACCACTCTAGCCATATTATCACAATATGTGTGGCTATAATCTACATAAATTGAATTTATTGTATAAATATATTTTATTTGATTAACTATATGGCCTTTTCCGGTAATTTATTGTGAGAAATGGAAAAATTTATGAAAAAAATCAGAAACATATTCAAGAAAAAATGATTTAGTATAGACACATATTTTATGATCTAGATTAAGAGCACAGGATGAAGATGAAGATTTTTCACATGACAGCGTAAGTAATTAATATCACATGTATGTTACTTAGGAGCACGTGGAATCTTTAATATGTTTAATTATGCTTAGTGTTGTAATCATTGAATTGATTGGAAACCAAGCAATATAGAAAAAAGAAAAGCTGGCGGAAAGCATTGTATGTCCACTAACAGCAGCGACGTGAGGAAAGTAGAATTAAAGAAGCAAAGGCATTCCAAAATGACCTATACATGCCGACAAAGATCTATCCTGTTTTTGAGTCACTGTTACTGGTGCCTTACAAGCATATATATATATATATATATATATATATATATATATATATATATATATATATATATATATATATATATATATATATATATATATATATATATATAATTGAATTGAAGCAAAACAAGGATTTTTTAAAGCTGTAAAAAATATTTCATGGTGAAAACCTGAGTAATACACATAAAAAATGTTTAACCACCAGTGGTTAGAACAACTTAGTTTTAATCTTTATGTCCAAATAAAAAGGATATTCTAACTTAATTATTATTAGGTTCTACTCTGGAGCAAAATCACATAATTAAACTAAGAATGCTGTCTTGAGTCCCGTGGTTGGAAAATTAAACTTCATGTGATTTAATTTGCTGTAGTGCGGCGGCTCTTACCATTACCACTGAGTTGTCCAAAGTATGTTGGGGAGAGAACCCCAGGCGGTGCACAACAATTTGGAGTGTACTACCCCTGGCACTCACCGTTGTATAATGGAGTATAAAGCAAGCACGCAAAGCAGCTCCCGCTTTTTTGAATGGAGAAGATTATCTTAATCTATTAATATATATAGGACAATTTATACACTCTAGTGATATATACATGGCCAGAAATTTGTCATCTCTAAAGCTCCCCATATTGAAAAAGATCTTTGCTTTGCATATATAATTTCACAAAAAAAATATTAATGACATATGTGAGATTTGAGAAGAGCCCGCCTGCACATGTACACGATGAACCAAGGCCTGCGTGCCACCTCGTGCCTATATAAAGCCACCCACAGCCCTGCCTATCATTGCAAGAGTTTCAGCCAACACAGAGCGAGGACTCCTTCTCACAACTCTCCCTTCCCTCCTGTAGGGGCCAAAGGGTTAGAGAGGAAGAGAAGTTGTTCCCAAGCTAGCCTAACAAGAAAACAAGCTCATCATTGTGATTCCAGCAACTGTTGGCTCAGTTGTATAGCTTGTGTTGGGAAATTCTTGTGACCCTATTATATTATTTGTAGCTCCCCCTTTTCTTGTCGTAATGGCAGGCCTATCTCTGCAGCACCCCTGGGCATTCGCGTTCGGTCTCCTAGGTATATAATATTTATATATATTATTACCGTTTCACTAAACAAGAGCCGTAAGGCCATAAATCGCGCATATATATTTATTTATCTATCTATTCTGTTTAACTAAGTTTCACTTTACATATTGCTATAATTGTGTATTCAGAAACATCTTATCGTTCTTAGTTGCTAGTGCATGATAGTACGTAGAAGCGACTTAGTGGAACCTGCATTTCGGTGATCACCAATCGATAGTAGGAGCTTGTTCCACGCGCACCTTCATTCCAAACCTTGTACTACCTTCCAAACATTCCCGGAAAATATATAAGACGTTCTTTGTGGTCATAATCACTTAGTTGCAACAGATCAAGCATGCATCACTAGGTTTTGTATATCACCTCTGCCATCCTTGATCAATCCTTTAGTTAGCCTGATCAATCCTTTAGTTAGCCTCATGGACTACTTGTCGAGCTAGCAATCGGTCCTTTTGTGGCATCTATCTTGTCACTTGGGTGGTGTAAAAAAAATAAAAAAGCCTCGCCAATCTTTGCTCACAAGTCCCAATAGAAGGCAAATTTTAGTCCGGCCGGACTGCCGGAGATGTAAAGCGTGTCAGCTTATCACAACTTATCCCAGCTTTATTTGGGGCTCTCTTTGGCAACTTTTGCAAACGGCTGATCTTGGCGCCCTTTTCTCTGCTTTGCAGGCAACGTCATCTCCTTCATGACCTTCCTGGCCCCGATGTAAGTGACATGAACGTGACTTGCTAAGTTATCGCTACTTCAGATGTTCACCATTTGAATTGAAACATTTCTGTCCATCTGACGATCCTTGCGCTCGTGCAGACCGACGTTCTACCGCATATACAAGACCAAGTCGACGGAGGGTTTCCAGTCGGTTCCCTACGTGGTGGCCCTGTTCAGCGCCATGCTGTGGATCTTCTATGCACTGATCAAGTCCAACGAGACTTTCCTCATCACCATCAACGCCGCCGGCTGCGTGATCGAGACCATCTACATCGTCATGTACTTCGTCTACGCGCCCAAGAAAGCCAAGATGTTCACGGCCAAGATCATGCTCCTCCTCAATGTTGGCGTCTTTGGGGCCATCCTCCTCCTCACCCTCCTCCTCTTCAAGGGTGATAAGCGTGTTGTCATGCTTGGATGGATCTGCGTCGGCTTCTCCGTCAGCGTCTTCGTCGCGCCGCTCAGCATCATGGTGAGCACAGAGCACGTACACACACACACACACACACACACACACACACACACACACACACACACACACAATCACCATAGCCATGAGTTTTGATGTGTTACTAATGGGCTGCTTGCGTGTACGTGGTGGCTACGTGCAGAAGCGCGTGATCCAGACGAAGAGCGTGGAGTACATGCCCTTCTCGCTCTCCCTCTCGCTGACCCTGAGCGCCGTCGTTTGGTTCCTCTACGGCCTCCTCATCAAGGACAAATACGTCGCGGTAATTATTTATTTTATAATTTGTTGCAACCACCCTAATTGCTCTATCTTTATTAGCAGTTTCGTGATGTGTCTTACTGACGACAAACAACTCTCATATCTCTGCAGCTTCCAAACATCCTTGGGTTCACCTTTGGCGTGGTCCAGATGGTGCTCTACGTGTTGTACATGAACAAGACGCCGGTGGCGGTTGCCGAGGGCAAGGATGCCAGCGGCAAGCTTCCCTCAGCTGCAGACGAGCACGTCCTCGTCAACATCGCCAAGCTCAGCCCGGCCCTCCCCGAGAGGAGCTCCGGGGTGCACCCAGTCACCCAGATGGCGGCGGTTCCCAACAGGAGCTGCGCTGCTGAAGCAGCTGCGCCGCCGGCGATGCTGCCCAACAGGGACGTGGTCGACGTCTTCGTGAACCGCCACAGCCCCGCCGTCCATGTGGTCTAGATTCTCGATCGATCGCGTGCATGGCCCATGCATGCATGCGCCCGCCACACGTACCCTTTTATTCGAACGACTTGCTACTGGTCATGAGAAATGATGGAGAATGATTAAGTATACTAATTATAAGTAATTAACTGCCATGGAAGCTAGCTAATGGATGGAGGCAGAAATCAGAGCATGTATTAGGGGAAGCTATATATATGTATAATGTATGGGGTGTGTATTCATCTATGCCGCGCACTGCTGCTATGTATTGATTTCCACGGATATATGTTATTCCTTTTAACGTGTAATTTTTTATAATAAATTGTAAGCGATCCCAGACTACTGTTGTTAGCTAGTACATATATTTGGTTTCATGAAAATGTCTCCCGTGTGTTCGTCTGCGCTGTTTTTTACGCTGTCTGAATCCGTGTGAAAATGAGTGTATATACAATACGTACATGTACCGCCATTTCAATGCAAAGAAAGTTTCAAATATGTAGCTTATTCATATAATTCTCTGCATGTTTCATGTGTGGTCAAATGATGACCACGCGTGCGTTTCAGGTGTTATATGTTGCATTGCATATATTACTGCGGCCTTTTGTAAAAGCAATATATGTATGTCGTGTCGTGTGTGTGTATGTTCATTTGCTTTTTGTCTATTTCATTTGATTGATTTTAGGAGCGTTACATTAAATTAAATTGAGTGTGTCTATTACGTGGCCAACTGAGGGTACATTCACATATACTTCCTCTGTTTCAAATTACAAGTCGCTTTGACTTTTTTGGTACATAGAATTTTCTATTTTTCTGGACATATATTATATCTAGATACATAGCAAAATGCATATACCAAAAAAGTTAAAGCGACTTATAATTTGGAACAGAAGGAGTACGTGCAGGGGCTGATCTAGATATTTTATCTATTGGTGTCACCAAGCTCTAACCTTACTAAGCCAATGAATTTTTTGCTATAACGCATATAGGTGTTATACTAGTACTTGTATAAAGTCGTTGATGGTGTCACAGGAACCAGTGATTGCACTATAGATCCACCCTGTTTAGTTCTAATTATTTGTCACACAGGCTCGGCCTCCAAGAGGGGTGAGAAGGGTGGCCCAGGCCCTTGAAAGCGGTAGCACCTGGTATAAGTCTGGCCAAAGTCATACTAATGGAGACAAGGCCAGCTCTAGAGAAATGCAATGGGTGGGAGCTTCTAGGGCTCAGCCTTTGTGCGGGGGCATAAAAGTGCAGGAACTTCCTGCTCCACTGTGCTGCCTCCAGCTGCAGGAACTTCCTCGCATAAGTTACTGTAGGAACAGCCGAAACAGCTGTATCAGTACCTGCAACGAGCATAGCCGATGTGAAATTACAAGTATCTAGTCTCTAGTGAATTTGATATGTTATGGGCTCATCTGGTGAAGCAAATGACATAAATGAAATATGAATCCAAGATTAATTGGCACTACTACGAAATTGATTTTAGGAGAGAGGTCATGTTATTAACAAGGCGGGCAAACAATGTATATGTGTTCCAAAATAGCCGGTGAATTTTAGAGGTTGCTTAACACCCAATTGATCATAATCAGTCATCTTGCCTTCTAACTTGTCCACATGATTACTAAGTAAGCTAAATGAATGCCGTATAGTATTTGTAAGCGTATTCCTTGTATCATTTAGCATCTTAGCATAATCAGCATGAGTAGGATAAGAATCATAGTTACCTCTTCATCATATTTAGCCTTTTCAATGACCTTTACCTCTAGCTCAGAAGGTGTAGAAGTAGTTGAATCTCCATAGGCAGGCTCATGGAATTGAGTAACCTTGTTGTACCAATTTCTTGGTACATGTTTTTCAAGAAAGCCTTGCTATCGGCATCAAGCTTGGTTTGAAGCATCTAGCGCAACTCATCGGAAAGCTTATCCATGGATTGCAGGAAGATGATGTTAGCTTCATTGAAGGGACTGGTCTTATCGCCCTTCTCACCACCATCGCCTTTGGCCGCCATCTCACTAGTAGATTGGTTCTTGCTTCGTTTCTTCTTCACCAGTGGAGTCGCAAAAAGTATGTTGTTGGGGATTTGACTTCATCATAAAACACAGCCCGAAACTTTGGAGTAATGTTGACAAATTCTATAACGAAGTTTGTTTGTAGGAAGGCAGAAGGCGAAGACTATATTTAGACTTGGCATAAGAAGAATTGACTTCGCTACAAAGGACAAGAAAACTAGAGTGAACCAGAAATAAAGACAAGATTTAGACTTTGCACCAATGGCGAAGTCAAATGAAGAGATTAACAATTAAAAGATGAAGAATGAAGACTAGGATGGTAGAAAAGACCACTTCGCCCCTGTAGTTTAAAGGGGTTGTATCAATTGAGAGAGGGGTAAAAGGGTCATTTGTATATAGATTACGAAGGCTATGGCCTCTATAAATACCCCCTCTAACATTTACAGTACGATCTTGAAATGAATACAACTTTTTCTTGTGTTCATCTTTGATGTTTGTGTGATTGTTTTACCCAACATCTGGCGCCCACCGTTTGTGTGTGCTCGAAGACTCCCACGACCACAAGAAACCATTGGGTAGACCAGGCAGGAAAGTTATCTCTACGGCAACCGAAGAAGACCCACCAGCAACTGGCGAAGACCAAAGTCTTGAAAAAGATGCACCCTAAGACCCAAACTCTTCAAAGGCAAGCGAAGCCGAAGAACAAGGACTCAAAGAACTAGAAGAACAACTGATACTAAAACAAAAAGAGCTCAAAAATGCTGCGCAAGGGCAAGAGAAAAGTCACTTAAACAAAGAGAAGAAGCCGAAGCAGCTCTTCGCAATCTGAATGAACAACTTCAAAGTGCAAGCCACGAAGTCATAAAACATGGAAGACCCAAATTCAGCAACAAAAGTTTCTCTAGAAAAGAATTCTCAAAAATCATTCATATCAATTGATACAAGCTCTCCTCTATCAATAAACTTATAGCTAACCCGATGGCCCCTATGGCACAAATCAACAAGATACCAACATTTGATGGTCAAACTAACCCAAGGGAATTTCTGATGAGTTTCGAAGTTGCAGTAATTTCTAGAGGCGGTGATGAAACCACATTGGCCAAATCACTCGCTATGGGAGTCAAAGGACTAGCCCAATAGTGTTGCTCTTCGCTAAAAGCAAAATCCATACATTCATGGGATCAACTCAAGGCGAACTTACTTGTTGATTTTCAAGAATTTGAACCAGCTGGTCTCATAGCTATAGACCTATTCAATTGCAAGCAACAACTCAAAGAACCCTTGAGCCAGTACTTCAAAAGATTTATCTAAATCAAGGCACAAATTCCGAATGTTCCAGATGATGTGGTAATAATAGTTGCAATTAAGGGGCTTCGGGTCGGACAATGTGCATCGCACTTCGCCCGAGAAAGACCAAACACAATTGCTAAGCTTTATGAAGTCATGAAAAATTTTTCCAAATCAGATGACTATTCGTTGTGCTTAACTCATATTTCTACCGCCAACATTTCAACAAAAATAAAACAAATATGAATACCAAAACTTAGAATTAGGGTTTACAACTCACATTTTCCATGAGTTTTGGTATATACATGTGTTTGCAGACACAAGTGTGAAAATTCAACAAAATTCACAAACCAGAAGGCGCATTCAAGCAAAATAGAAGCAAAGTGCATCCAAACTTCAGACAGGGGTCCAGGTCCACCAAGAAGCCCACACGCCAAAGGCAGTGGCCAGGCGTGCAGCCCAGGGTGCGCCGCACCGCCCCCAGCTCCGCCTGGCCCCACCTTCCTCTGCGGTGCATTCAATGCAAGGGGAGGCAGTTGCATGTAGTGTTTCCTAAAATACCTGAGCAAACTGACCATCCTCAATCTATAAAAGGAGGGCCCCTCTTCACATTTTAGATCATCAACACACAAGAGAACAAGAGAGAAGAAGGGCTTCATTCCTACCTAGGCTTTAGCTAGAATTAGAATGAACTATGAGTTGGAGGAGTACTGGAGTGTCGGCTACCTCTACTTCTTGAACTTGGCGACCCTAGTACATCGAGTAGACGGAGTGCTGAGGTTGTTGGCTCCCTCTACACTTATACCTCAATGAACCAAGTACTACTTAGAGTATAAGGATCATGTTTATCTTTGGTGTTGAGTTCTTAAAAAGTTATCTTTGATCATTATTTTCTTGCGGGTTTGTTGTCCATCCTCATGACGGATACTCTAGTAGAAGGACCCTGACAAAGACGGATAACCCTTGCATACGCGCTAGAGTAGTAGTCAATAGCATAGATGTGGTGTCTAGGCTTGAGGCTACCTTCATTTGCCTTGTTCCCCATGGTTGAGGGGTAGGTGGCAGGAGGTGATAGCCTTGTTCGTCCCTTGTAATCCCCCATGTTCGGGTTTGGCATAGAGCTATAGGCTAGGATCGCCTAGCAGACCAAGTATGCTTCGGTGCCTGAAGCAAGTCTGTAATGGCAAGGCTATCTTAACTTGGGATCTCTATCCTTAGAAAAACCTCACTACCCAAGGTATCCTTCTTCTTGTTATCTTGGGCGAACTAGCTAAGAGGCTTTACACATCCATTCCTTTGGGAAAATACGATACCCTAAATACTTTTGGGTGAAGTGCTATGATGGTATATCCGTGTTCTTGTGGATTCTTTCACTTATGCTAAGAAATACCAACAATGACTACTACAGAAAAAGAGTCAAAGAAGAAAATAACTTCAGGGCACAATTCAAGCCAAACAACAACTTTCATCCTCCAAGATCAAACAACTATGAGCAAAGACCATTTTCACCACACAACCAAGTCAATCAAATTGAGAATGAAAACAACTCAATAGCTGAAAGTGATTTCCCACAACGAAGCCAATACAGTCAACAAAGTCAATTCAATGAAAGAACATTTGAAAGAGGAGGCTTCAGTTCAAGAGGAACTCCAAGAGGAGGAAGAGAAGAGGAAGAGCACCACTAAAACCAGAAGACATGTACTGCATCATTCAAGGCAAAGGGGCTGGACACACATCTAAAATGTGCCCAAAAGTAAAGAAAAGCATCGAAGAAGCCCAAGAAGAAAACATGGTACCTACCTAGATAAAAGTTGTCAATCATGTTATGCAAGAACATCAAAACACTCATCAAACTTATTATCCAGTGCATTATGGGCATTCCAAAGCAATGCTTCCAGGACCACCTACATACACCTATGAGCCCTTAGCAATGTATCATCCAATGCAAAATCAATGGAGGCAAAATCAGCCTCAAAAATCCAACATTCAATCAGCACAACTTGAGGCTTCAGTTGCAAATAACAATCCTCAAAACAACCAAGCTAAGCAAGAAAACAACTCCCCATCAACATTAGTGGTGAACAACAATGCAATCATTCCAAGCAAAGGAAGGATATTGACAATTACAGGAGGAAATAATATAGATCATGAAAATAACAGACAAAGAAGAAATTACTTCTGAAGAGCAAATTCAATTTCAATGAAAGGCCCATATAAGAAAACAAGATGGTCCTATCTCCCAATCACATTCTCTGAAGAAGACCTTCAACTGAAAGATTACCCACACATGGATGCAATGGTAATCAAAGCAAACATTGATCGATGGGCAGTCACAAAAATCTTAGTCGATGAAGGAAGCTCCGCAGACATCATATTTACATCAACATTAGATGCAATGAAAATTGATCGCAAAATACTAGGGAGAGCTGGACACCTACTTTTTGGCTTAGGTGGAAAATGGATTCATTCAATCTAGAGAATAGTCCTACTGGTTTCATTCAGAACTGTAAGCAATTCAAGAATAGAGCAAATAGCATTTGACATAGTGGACTTGTATTACCCATACAATGCACTTTTTGGAAGAGGAAGCCAAAATGCATTCGAAGTTTTAATCAGCTACTATTACCTATGCATGAAAATGCCAGCCATAAAATGGTGTAATTACAGTTCATGGAGACCAAACTGAAGCAAGGAACATCAAAAAAGAATCTACCCTAGGCCAAAAGAATGTCCATGCTATTTTAGAAGAAGAAGAGGAGAAAGAAGAAATAGAAAATGTGAAGCCACAAATAAAAGCACAAGCTTGCAAAGAGACAAAGAAAGTACCTCTCAACCTATTAGTTCTAGAAAAGCAAGTGATCATAGGGACATGGCTTTCTCAAGAAGAAGACAAACTCATGGAATTTCTAAGAAGTAACAAAGACGTCTTTGCCTGGTCATCCAATGACCTGGGAGGAGTCAGCTGAGACATAATTGAGCATAAATTGGACATTGATCCAAAATTCATACCCAAGGAAATTAGCCGAGGATAGAGTTCACGCTACAAAAACTAAAGTTCAAAGATTACTAGATGCAAAAGTCATAAGTGAAGTACAATTTATAACTTGGCTAGCAAACATTGTCATGGTAAGGAAAAATAACCAAAAATGGTGAATGTGCATTGATTTTACAGACCTCAACAAAGCATGCCCCAAAGACAATTTCCCATTACCAAGAATTGACACACTAGTTGATCAAGCAGTGAGAAGCGAAATGCTCAGTTTTCTTGATTGTTTTTCTGGGAGTAAAGTATATGGCCGGTCCTTGAACTTGCGGAGGTTTGTCATCCTGGTTCTTGAACTCAAAAATTGTATCATTTTAGTCTTTAAACTTTGTTTGGGTCTCATATTAATCCAAACAGGTATGGGCCCACATGTTAGCTTTTTCTCCCATCTCTTATCTCTCTTGTGGCCGCGACGAGCTCTACGGTGGCGGCTCACCTGTGCGGCTGCTGCTCACTCGCACACCTATGTGGCAGCGGCAGTGGCGCTCACCCGCATGATGTGGCTGCACGCTCATTGCCTCTATGCTGCCGCCGCTGGCTACTCACCTATGGGGCTGCATTCATGGCTCGCATGTGTGCCTGTGTGCATATGTGCCTGTGTGTGATGGTGGCAGCTCGCCCGTGCCCATGTGCCACTAGCACAACACCACCCCGCGCCCGTAGCTCACCAGACAGATGTGGATTTCCATGTGTGCGGACATGGATTTCCTCTAGCGGGCCAAATGGACATTTGCACAACCCCACAGCTAGACGCAACCCGCAACATAGCAAAGCACCATGTGCGCAAACATGGATTTTCTCTAGCGGGCCACCAACAACTCATGATGCCGAAGAACTTGGACGCCACCATGTGTCCATGTGCTTGCTCTTCGTGGCATGCCAGGCGGACGTCACTAGCATGGAGGAGTTGCTCAGGAGCGGGGAGGACATCGATAGCATCGACCTCGAGGGATGCACAGCACTGCACATCGTGGCCTACGAGGGATAGGGAGAGGTCGTGCGCATGTGCTTGAGCGGCAACGACGCCTCTCCTGTGCCCCTGTGCGGCAATGGCTGAGGCTGCTCACCGGCGCAGCCGTGGTGCCTGTGCATGGCGGTGGCATCTCACCCGTGCCCCTTGTGTGGTGGCAATGGCGGGGCTCACCTGTGCGCCAACAGTAGTGGAGGAATAAGATGATTATTTTCAAAATAGTCCCTTGGAAAGTTCATAAATATTTTTGTAATTTATGTGTCTTGGTGATTTTGTTTATAAACCCTGCTAATCTTTTAATTTAAGCAATTAAGGCTTATCTCTACTCATGGGTGTGAATCCATACCTGATTGGATGAATATGAAATCCAAATAGAGTTTAAGGACCAAAATGACACTTTCTAAGTTCAGGGACTGGGATGACGCACCACTACAAGTTCGAGGACTGGCCATGTACTTTATCTTTTTTGGCTATCATCAAATTTGGATGAGAAAAGAAGATGAAGAATTCACAAGTTTTATCACCCCCATTTGGAACATATTGCTCCAAAAGAATGGCAGAGGGGCTTCACAATGCTGGCAAAATATTGGTCAGAATGACCTCGATTGTACTTCATGATCAAATTGGTAAAAATCTACTTACGTTGATGACATAGTAGTCAAAAGTAAGAAAAGAGAAGATCACACCAAAGATCTCCAAGAAACATTTTCAATCTTCGAGGAGCAAATTTAAAGTTGAACCTTGAAAAGTGCACTTTTGGAGTCCAGAAAGGAAAAATTTTAGGCTATATTGCATCAGCAAAAGGCATCGATCCAAACCCAAATAAAGTCCAACCAATCTTGAACACGAGAGTTCTAGAAAACATTAAGGATGTCCAAAAATAGATAGGAAAGCTTGTGGCCCTAAACAGATTCATCTCAAAATCAGCAGAGTGAAGCCTTCCAATATTTCAAGACCTCAAAGGGGCAAAAAGAGACTTTGTATGGGGACCTTCGCAGCAACATGCATTTGAAGAGATAAAAAGATACTTATCAAAGCCAAAAACCTTAGCCACACCAATAGTTGGGGCTGAATTGCTCTTATATGTCTGAGCCACAGAAAGTGCAGTCTTAGTTCAAGAATAAGAAACTCAACACTCGAAAGAAACAAGTACCAATCTACTTTGTCTCAGAAGCATTATCTAGCTCAAAATTTACTACTCAGAGACTGAGAAATAGCCTATGCAGTTCTAACAGTAACAAGAAAACTAAACCACTACTACCAAGCTCACAAAATCATCCTCTAAAAGAAGCCTTGCAAAGTTGCAGATCATCTAGAAGATTGGAAAAATGGGCTGCAGAATTATCTCAACATTACATTGAATTTGAAAAGAGAACATCAATAAAATCTCAAGTTTTGGTAGACTTCGTACCTGATTGGAATCCATCCCAAAATCCAAGTGAAGAAAAGAAACAACAAGAATGGATCATATATTGTGACAGAGCATGGGGCTTTGCAGGGGCTGGTTGTTGATGGTAGTTAACACTCATCATAAACCGTCAATATAACTTGTATAAATGCATGAAAATGATCACCAAGATAGGTTTAGGGGTTTAAACTAACAAATTTCATGAGTTTTGGTGAATCTATGTATTTAGCAGGATTTATTTAGAAAATAAGCAAGGTGGACCCAATCGTCAGATCAAATTGCGCTTATCTGTAACTATTGATGCCAAAGTGGATCTGTAAATACAAAGAGTTAATACCCAATCTGATATCCAAAGCGTGCTAGTTGATTTGACCTGTTAATCGACAAGGATGATAACTCGAGTACTTTGGTCCTGACAACAGCAATACGCCCGGAAACCATGGCCAAGAGGTACTCACATGGAACTCGAGGATCGTCGAAGGTCGCACTGAAGCGATGCAGCTCGTCGAATCGATGATAACTCATAAAAAGAAAAATATGCAAATTGATGAAGTCGCCGAAAAGTAAGTAGATGCAAATATGAGTAAAATTAGTTTAATATTGATTGATATATCTTTTACATTGTCCCTCAGTCTATATTTATACCCTGATCTAAAGAAACATAACCAGACATGACTAGAACACTGAGTCCATATCTAAGGAAAAACGTGACTCTTACATGAATCATACTCTAACAAATATAGAAAAGGAAAACAACACCTATCTATTTCCTTGTCCGCCTTAATTACAATGAAATTTTCATCGGCCTCCTCTCCATCGGCATGCTTTAAGTCATCACAAGCTTCATCGGCAGTAGTCTTCAGATCTTCCTTCATCGGCATCGGCAATAACATCTCCGATCTTGTCAGCAACGCCTCTGAGTCTAAGTCAAACGACAACCTTTCCATCGGTCACCACCATTCATCGGCAACAATCCTCATAGGCTGATCTTCATTGGCACCCTTCTACCAGCGTAATACAATAACTTTCGTTCTACCGATTAGCCCACTCTGATCATTTTGACATGTGCCAAAAATGGTGTCAACACATGCCCCCCAATTTCAGAGTATAAAATCATTAATGTTCCAAAATTTACTCCAGACAACGATTGCCTTCACCCAATTATCTAGCTCATCCTCCAAGCATGACATAATCTGTTACCAAATCTAATCGAATCCAGCCCTGATTCACGTGTCTTAGTAAATATCACACAATCTTCAATCACTCTCGTTCCGATTATGGCAAGAACCTAACACAGTACCGCTGTCGATCTCGGAATTAGAATATCCTGCACACCGAGATTTCTTCCGAGTCATGATTGCTTGCCATCAAACCACCTGCACAATCCCTTGATTATCATGCGAACAATTACCATATCCATCTGAACCACTTTGACCTACACGCACGCGGCAGAGAGATAAGTCCAGAATGCCCCTATTCCAATCAGCCTATAAATACATCTCTCCCAAATGCTCGTCTTCTACCCTTAGACTCCAACCTCCAACATCTTCTCTCTCCGGTGGCGACCCCGACGAGCAACCGTGCGAACCCAACCAGCAAGAACCTTCCCCAGCGGCAACCTCGAGTCTCCAGCCGCGTCTCCATCCTTCTCAAGATAATGGCAATCAACTTCGACGTCCCTGCGGTTTGTTTCACCTTCATCCCCTTTTACTACAATTCCTTTTGCCCTTGCAAGTTCATATAGTTGGTGATTTTCTTTCTCTTTTCCTCTGTTCTTTTGATCCTCCAAACTTAGGAACTATGCAACAAGTTAGTCACCCAACCAATCAGGTTCACATCCAATGTTTAGGTCCAATGGGCAACCCAGATCCAACCGATTTGATCAATGCAGAGACTTACAGAATTTCCTTCAGAGCCTAGAATTTCTCTTTAGATTTATAGAAGGATACCTTCTGATCTTGGCCTAAAACCACCAAGGGGTGGAAAGATTGGTATTTGAGGGTAATCGGGTCGATGCAAGTGTACTGGGCAAAGCGAAAACTAGACCAATGCATCAAACTGTCCATTGCTGATATGCAAAAGAATGAGTAGATGATGATTGCTGCCGCTTATTTCTGGTCAGACACAACAAATACCTTCATGTTTGGACACGGCCCAGCCACTCCCACTCTTGTCGATGTATACATGCACACCGGCTTAGATATTTCAACTGCCGATGATGCCTCCGTTTACGGTAGAAAATCTGAGTACAAGGTGAATACCCATAACATCGGTGGTTGGATAGGGTATATCCAAGAATACAGGAAGACCGGAACAGTTGGTCAGAGGGAACACGCCACATTCCTAAACATGTGGTTAGAAAAATTCATTTTCTGTGGTCGATCGGTAGGGCCAACCAATGTTTACCTCCCCGCAGCTGAACTACTGGCCAACGGTATAAAGTTCCCTCTTGGCCAATATCTCCTGAGCTCCACTTATCACCTCTTACATCAAGTGCCTCAGAAGCTTCTGCTTGGTGAACCCATCAGCAACTTAGGAGGCCCATGGTGGTTCGTTAACATGTGGCTGAATTCCCACATGCACAAACGCTTGTAATGGGATTTCTTTGCTCAGCAATTCCCGCGAGATATCGCCGAAGACTATGAACTTAGAGATGAAGAATCGACAACATGCCCACCCCTCAATTTTGGTGAGGCCATAATAGTTCTTCCTGGGACAGAGGCCAACGAAGACCAGATCGACCGATTTTTCCAAAGCTTTTACAACGGTCTCTCCCATGATCATTGGGCCTGGATGCCCTATATCGACGAAGAAGCCAGACTCCCCCTTCTCTTCAATTTTGCCGATGATGCCTTGAACAAGGATGATGAACTTATGATGGCCATCATTACTCCCCGGGCAATCCCAATGGATACATTCGGCAGCGGGAAGAACACCAACACCACCTATGAATTCTACAATCCATTGGCAGGATCACGTCAATTGGCCTTTGGACAGCTGCCAATCAAACTCTGCTTTGCCGATGTGATTAAGTCGAGAGAAACAATCACCAGCGGGTCAGACTGGAGCAAGGTAGTGCGACTCTCCCTTGATGTCGATACTACAGATATTGATCTGTCCACCTGGGTGCCAGCCTCTTTCATCACTGAATCATATAAGTTATGGTGGCAAGAGTGGAAGGGACAATTATTTGCAACATTTGTCCATACATACCGGCATCTGATCGACCCTAAGCATATCATACCTGATGATGCAGTAAGTTTCTTTTAACTCTAGTTTTTTTCTCCACTTTTAATTTCATCGGCAACTAATTTTCTTGTGACAGGTCGATGACCTAGCACCATTCACAAGCAGGAGTGGGAGACCCTTTGACCTTCGACCCGTATCCCCGATATCACTGATCGGCTACAATGCTCCTACCCTGGCTATTCTGACTCATCAGAGAACCCGCACCAAGAAAATCACTACCAAGCCAAAATTGGCTAAGGCTAGGGCCACTCCATCAGCTGCCGCTATGACCCTGATAGAAGCATTCAAGGTAACAACCCTATTTATTCCAACCTATGCTGATCTCAGTCCATACTGACACTAATTTTTCAGGACGCAAGAACTACAACTGGATCATCATCGGCAACTCCTCTTGCATCAAACACTACCATCTCTGACAAACCTTCAGAGGTATTCCTTCAACTGCATATTTAACTTGTTAAATATCATATCTTACACCTGTCTTGCAGCAACAAACGGGTACATCGGCAAGTGTCCCAGATGTCCAATCTTCACAACCAACAAGTGCTGATGCCCCCTAGCCAACCGTTGCTGAGGCCCAAACAAAGTGCAAAGCTTCAACAGACACCGAAGCACAGCCAAAACGGCAGAAGTCCGTACCGATCCCAACACCTTATCTAGCACCTCTGAGCCAACCAGAACTGGTCGATGCACCTGAGCGAGCAATTGATCCATCTACACAAGGTATGTCATCGGCCGTTGCATCCCAAGGACTAATTACTGATGAGACCACAGAGGAATTGCCATCAGTCTTAGCACCAATTAATCCTGCAGCTAAAGACATTTCATCGGCAGGCACAACCGATCCTTCACATGGCACACTCCAGACTGCTTTCTCCAGTCAAAGACAAGAAATTACCTTGAAGCAAGTAAGTCGACTGATTTAGCCAATTTATAATATTCACACTTATCCTCGATTAACCCATTTTCTTCTTTCAGGAACAAGACTCCCCAGACAATTTATTCTCCTTTGTCATCGACGTTTCTGACGATGAGGGGGAGGAGGCAAGCTCTACACTCGCACTAGGGACAGTATCAGCAGAAGTCAAGTCCAAGCTGGAGGCTCTATTGAACCTGCTGTGGCAAGACACCACCTAGTTGGTAGATGATTCGGACCCTACAAAAGTAATTTTCAAAACAATCCATGGCCAAGTCCCTGCCAACATCGAAGAGGCACTCTTCCCAGCATCCCACTTAGAAAGCCGACAACTCCAATATCAGAGGGCTGCTCAACGCATTGCCGATAGAGCTGCTCAGGCTTAGCTTAAAGAAGAGATGCTACAATTGAAGCATACCGTCGATGAGAAGCACAAGAACACCGACAGTATGAAGATCTCAGGTGCTGAACTTAAGCAGAAAATCTCAGACTTATCGGCAAAGAGAATGGTCCTACTGGCTGAACTGAAGGATGTCAAGGCAGCTCTAACTCATGCCAAGCAGGAAGAAAGCCAGTTACCCGATGCTATCAAGGCTCTCCAGCAAGAAAGAGATATCCAAGCTCGCAAAGCCCTGGCGGTGAAGAAAAAACTTAAGCCTACGTGCGATATCAGCCATCCAGTCTTTATTAAATTTGTAAATCCTGTTTATCGACAGTGCATTGCATTGGTGCTTTAGGAAACACTGATACCCTTGTCTGATTTTGGCCGATAGGACTGTTATCGACACTTATGCTTTTATGCATCCATCCAGATACTAGGGTAATATTTCTTTAAATATGTTCTGTTCAATGCTCTGGGAAACACAACCCCTTCGAGGGTTTCTAGAATGTATGCATTGCTAGGAACAGATTGATTTATCCGATAAGGATCTTCCCAATTAGGAGACCACTTGCCAAACTTTGAACTTTTAGTCCTAATCGGTAAAATCAATTTCCAAACCAGATCTCAATCGGCAAACTCCTTTACCTTCACCTTCTTGTCATACCATCTGACTACCCTCTTCTTATCTTCTTCGATGCTAACTAAAGCCCTCAACCGATGACCTGCCACGTCTTCTAACTCGTCTTTCATAAGAGTATCATAGTCATCGGCTGTCAGTTGATCTTGAGAAAATATCTGCCTAGAGCCAGCTTTAATTTCCCAAGGCAATACTGCATCGTGTCCATATACTAACTGATAAGGCGTTACTTTGATTGCACCATGACATGCCATCCGATATGACCACAGGGCCTCATTCAATACTGTATGCCACCGCTTAGGATTTTCTTTAATTTTGCGCTTAATGAGTTTGATAATTCCTTTGTTAGAAGCCTCAGCCTGACCATTAGCCTGAGCATAATAGGGAGAAGAATTCAAAACTTTAATCCCCATACCAATAGCAAACTCATCAAATTCTCCTGATGTAAACATAGTACCCTGATCGGTAGTGATAGTTTGAGGAATACCAAATCGGTAAACAATATGCTCTTTTACAAAATCGATCATACTAGCCGATGTTACCTTTTTCAAAGGAATTGCTTCAACCCATTTTATGAAATAATCGGTAGTAACAAGTATAAATTTATGTCTTTTGCTCGATGGTGGATAAATCTAACCGATGAGATCGATAGCCCATCCCCGGAACGACCAAGGTTTAATTATAGGATTCATGGCCGATGCAGGCGCTCTTTGAATATTGCCGAACTTCTAACACCCCTGACATCCTGTAAAATATTTAAAGCAATCTTCAAGAATAGTCGGCCAATAGTATTCATTCCTTCTGATCATCCATTTTACCTTGAAAGCGGATTGATGTGCCCCACACACTCCTTCATGAATTTCACCCATCAAGCTTTTTGATTCATCACCGCTAAGACATCTGAGTAAAACTCCATCTATAGTCTGATAATATAATTCATCATCGAGGAGCACATACTTAGTGGCTTGAAATCTTATACGTCTTTCAACCTTCTTAGATGGATCCCTTAAGTTATCGACAATCTCCGTTCTCTAGTCATCGGTATCAACTATCGATATCAGCACCTCCTGGATAGGCTGATACCCTGAAGCATGCTAAGCTAGCCGATTAGCTTCTTCATTATGCAATCGAGGAATATGTTCAAGACGAAAATCTTTAAACTCTTTCAAACATATCTCATGATATGAGATCAAAACTTCACTTCGGCATTCATAAATTCCAGCTAATTGATTTATAACTAGCATAGAGTCACCGAAGATCTTGACGGCATCGGCACGTATCTCCCTAAGTAATTCCAACCCTTTTATCAAAGCTTGATACTTAGCCTGATTGTTTGTCGATGTAGCAACAATCGGCAATGAAAACTCATACTTCCTTCCTTGAGGTGAAATCAACACAATACCGATACCTGCTCCTTCACCACATGTAGACCCATCGAAGAAAAGTGTCCAAGGAGCAACTTCCAAAGAGTCTACTGTATTGCAATGCTGAGTGACAAAATCGGCCATAACCTGCCCTTTAACTGCCTTAGCCGATTTGTAACGTAGGTCAAATTCTGACAACGCTAAAATCCACTTGCCGATTCTACCACTCAATAACGGCATCGACAACATGTATTTGACCACGTCATCCTTGCATATGACAGTGCATTCGACCGATAGCAAATAATGACTCAATTTAATACAAGAAAAGGATAAACATAGACATAGTTTTTTGATGGTCGAATACCTTGTCTCAGCATCCACCAATCTTTTGCTCAAATAACAAATAACATGTTCTTTCCCTTCAAATTCTTGAATAAGAGCTGAACCGATAACAGTATCATCAGTTGACAAATACAACCTGAAGGGTTTCCCGTGTTGGGGTGGAACTAGCACTAGAGGGTTTATCAAGTACTTCTTAATTTCATCTAGGACCAACTGCTGCTCAGCACCCCATATAAATTCCTGATCGGCCTTTAATTTAAGCAACGGACTGAAAGCCTTGATCTTGCCCGATAGATTAGATATGAACCTTCTAATGAAATTAATCTTGCCAATCAAAGATTGCAGTTCAGTTTTATTGGCAGGAGCAACTACCTTGTTAATTGCATCAATAGACTTCCTACTGATTTCAATACCTCTCTGATGCACCATAAAACCCAAGAATTGACCTGGCGATACACCAAACGCACATTTATTAGGATTCATCTTCAATCCATGCTTCCTTGTGCACTCCAGTATCTTTCGTAGTTTGGCTAGATGTTTTGCGATATCCCCAGACTTAACCACCACATCATCAATGTAGATTTCCACTAATGTGCCGATGTACTTATGAAAAATAAAATTCATAGCTCTCTGATAAGTAGCACTGACATTTTTTCAAACCGAAGGTCATGATTATCCACTCAAACAACCCCACATGACCTGGACATCTGAAAGCAGTCTTGGGAATATCTTCTTTAGCCATGAATATTTGATTATAACCTGCATTACCATCCATGAAGCTGATAATCCGATGTCCGGCTGCAGCATCAATTAATAAATCAACAATAGGCATTGGATAGCCATCCATCGGTGTAGCTTTGTTGAGGTTCCTAAAATCAATACAAACATGAAGTTTCCATTTTTTCTTATAAACAGGAACCACATTAGAAATCCACTCCGCATATCGACACTGCCGAATAAACTTTGCCTCAATCAATTTAGTTATTTTGGCCTTAATGTCAGGAAGTATATTAGGGTTGCATCGGCGTGCTGGCTGCTGATATGGCCGAAATCCAGATTTGATAGGTAACCGATGTTCAACTATCGATCGGTCTAATCCAGGCATTTCAGTATAAACCCAAGCAAAACAATCTTTATATTCCTTTAACAAATTGGTTATTTGCTGCTTACACTTGGAATCTAACTTAGCGCTAATAAAAGTAGGCCTTGACTTATCACCATTACCAATATCTACCTCTACTAAATCATCAGCCGATGTGAACCACTGACCTAACTTTCCATCATCGGCAAACCTATCCATTAAAACTCCTCTTCAGAACCGACTGCTTGGATCGGTGGAATTTCATAGTCGGCCACTCTGAGGAACACTTTCTCCCAAACTTCTTCTGATATGCATTTGATTTGTTCATAAGTATCTGATTATGCTGATGCGATGATGTAAGAAGAATCACTAGGGACAACCTCAATCTTATCCCCAACCCACTGTGTGAGGCATTGATGCATTGTGGAAGGAACACAACAATTGGCATGAATCCAGTCCCTTCCTAGAAGCAGATTGTACGCACCCTTACCATTGATAACAAAGAATGTCGTTGGCAAGGTTTTGCTGCCGATGGTCAACTCAACACATACTGCCCCTTTAGCTGGTGACACATTGCCTTCGAAATCTTTCATCATCATATCAGTTTTGGTCAAGTCTTGATCTCCTTTGCCAAGTTTCCGATACATCACATAGGGCATAATATTAATCGCAGTTCCTCCGTCGATAAGTATCTTAGATACAGGCTACCCATCAACTCTGCCTTTCACAAACAAAGCTTTGAGATGCTGTCTCTCGTCATCGGTAGGTTTCTCAAAAATAGCCATCACTGGATCTAGTGCCAGCTGAGCTACTTGATCGGAGAGAACAACTTCTTCCTCATCATCGGAGGGTGCCAGAAACTCCATTAGCAACATAAATACCATATTAATATCTGCTGATGGGCCCTTACCTTTGGGTTTCAACTGCCACTGCCGATGTTTGGGCCTCTCATTGGAAGAGCTTTCCTCTCTCTATAGGTCTTCCTGACGCTCACGCTGCATCCTCCTTTTCTGTGTCTTTGTCAGACCCTCAGGGCACCATTGAGGAAGCTTAGTTTTCAAAACCGGCTGATAACGGATCTTAGTTGATTCTACATGACATATATTAGGGTCCCTGTAGAATATTTCTTTATTGGGAACTCTTGCATTTGCCATCTCCCCAAGCTCTTCTTGATTCCTTGGAAAATATCCAGTGCATTTACCAAGCCTTTCATGTACACTGAGTCTGCCCCCAGTCGATCATGCACTGATGCTCTGCCTCTGATCGGCTCATTGATAGATAAGCCCCGATTACTAGGCTGAAACCTCCTTTCTGGCCGATTGGCTCGATAGTAACCATTACACTCAGGGCAATTTTCAACAGTTGGCAATTTAATGCCTTCTTCCTTGCAATGGATGAAAAACGGGCACCACCAATGATCTTTATGCCGATGCCACTCTTCCCGACGTCTCTCTTCTTACTGTTGTCGATATCGGTCCTTACGCTGACACCAATCCTCCTGCTGCCTTCCTTCCTGTTGCCATCGATGAGTGATCACAATGCCAGGTTGAGGAGGTTTTTTGGAACTACCACTTTCTCCCAGTAGACCCTTGTCTTTTGCGTCATCGGTAGTTATCCGATGTTGGGGATCCACTGATGCGTTCTTCTCAACAGCCTCTGATGTCAATACCTTGGTCTTACCCTTGGCATCCAACATATTTGTTGGGAAAGGATGCTAATCGATTTTCATCGGCTTCTAGGTCTTGGAGTTGTCAAACTTAATTCTCCCAGATTCGATAGCTGATTGCAACTGCTGCCTGAACACCTTGCACTCATTTGTACTGTGTGAAGTTGCATTATGCCATTTGCAGTACTTGATCTTCTTCAACTCTTCTGCCGATGGAATCACATGATTAGTTGATAGCTTAATTTGACCTTCTTGAAGCAAAAGATCAAATATCCTATCGGCTTTGGTGATGTCAAAGGTAAACTTCTCTGGTTCTTTCTGACCAAAAGGACAACATATCGGCCTTTTATTCTTAACCCACTCAGCTAAACCGATAACTGGTTCTTCATCAGAATCAGAGTCTTCTACCTCATCAACAAATGATACCTTTTTGCTCCAATTCTTTTTAGGCTAAAAAACCCTAGTGTCTTGATCAGAGATCCTTTGTACAAGATGACCTAGGCTTTCAAACTCCTAAGAAGCATACTTGTCCTTGAGATGTGGCAATAACCCATGAAAAGCCAGATCGGCAAGCTGCCAATCACCCAGCACCAGGCTGTAGCACTTATTGTTCACATTTCATAGCCTCTGCACAAAGCTTTCTACCGATTCATCATTATGTTGCCTCAATTTTACTAAATCGGTAAGCTTCTTTTCATGGATTCCAGCAAAGAAATACTTATGAAATTGTTTTTCTAGATCAGCCCAAGTAATAATAGAATTTGGTGGCAATGGTATGAACCACGTGAATGCCGATCCAGACAAAGATGATGAAAATAATCGAACTCTTAATTCATCTCTGCTAGCTGCCTCTCCACATTGAATAATGAAGCGATTGACGTGTTTCATTGTCGATGTATCATCTTGTCCAGAAAATTTGGTGAAATCTGGTACCTTGTACCGATTTAGGAGAGGAATTAAATCATATACTGGAGGGTATGGAGTCTGATAAGAATAAGTATTAACTTTGGGTTTTATCCCAAACTGATCTCTCATGATTTCTGCTATCTTATCGGCCTAAAAAGCATCAACCTCCTGCCGACGAACTGGCTGAATTTCTACAGGAGGTACCTACTGATATCCATCCACGTGTCTTTGTGGCACACGATCTCCAATAATTGGCATATTCACCGCTACTTGTGGCCCACTAACCTGCTGGAAAGGATCCATTGGCTGAGCTGCTGATGCCTGATTCTGAAAACCAGCTTGTATATGACCTTGCTGAATTCCTACAACTTGATAGTTCTGCTGAACTGTATGTTAAACAGGTAACTGTCCTGACCAACCATTATTAGAACTCATCAATATAAAGCTTGCCAATGGTTGGTAACTTGCTGACATTGTTGGATAACAATTAGCATAACCAGCTTGAGGCATGAACTACACCCTAGGTTGACTCATAGCAGGAGCCTTCATTGCATCGGCAGCAAGCTTGCCGATGAACTTGTATTGGGTGCTTGAAACGAAGGCACCTGGAAAACTTCTGAAATTGGTTGCACAGTAGTCGATGTGGCATATTGAGGTACCTGAGTCATCGGTGAAACTAGAGCAGTCGATGATACAGGAGCTTTTCCTGCTGCGTCAAACACTTGAGGCAACCCAGAGCTGATGGCAGACAACTCCGGAGGCATACCATATCCCCACCAATTAACAGGAATCTGGCTGTTCTGAGACACAGGCCCTAACATAGCTGATGCCGATAGATCTGTATTGAGCTGAACTGGTCCTCCTAAAAGCACTGGACCTGATCTTATCGGTGTAGATTGAACATTAGGCAAACCTGCCGAAACTGGAGGAGAAGTAACTTCTGTACCCGCAATGGCTGAGGGAGCCGATGGAGCATTGACCGATGCCAGTTCTAGTTGGTGATAAGCTAGCCCAACGTAAAGTGGTGGTACTTGTCTCTCTTTAAAAGTTTGAACCACAGCATTGTGAATAGTATTGGACAACACATTGGAGTGGTTAATCAAAGCATGATTTACTACATAATTAACAATCTCTTGAAGTTTACCAGGATTGGAGTCAAAGGTAACCTACCGAGGCAACGGCAGATCTTGCTTCTGGATGACTTCTCTGCTCCTGTTCAAGCTGAATGATTTTAGGCAGAGCTGCCTGTAATCCTCCATAGCCTTTTCCATAGCCTGCTTCTGCTCTTCCTTGAGATCTTCTTCCGATATCATGATGACGTTTTCCATGTTGATCTCAGGATTGAACATATTGATTGTGTTGATTGGTCCCATCGAGCGTGCCAAAAGATGTGTTGATGCAAAAGTGGATCTACAAACACAAAGGGCTAATACCCAATCCGATATCCAAAGCATGCCAGTCGATTTGACCTGTTAATCGACAAGGATGATAACTCGAGTACTTTGGTCCTGACAATAGCGATATGCCCAGAAGCCACGGCCAAGAGGTACTCACACGAAACTCGAGGATCGTCAAAGGTCGCACTGAAGCGATGCAGCTCGTCGAATCGATGAGAACTCGTAAAAAGAAAAATATGCAAATTGATGAAGTCGCCGAAAAGTAAGTAGATGCAAATAGGAGTAAAATTGGTTTGATATTGATTGATATATCTTTTACATTGTCCCTCAGTCTATATTTATACTCTGATCCAAAGAAACATAACATGACACGACTAGAACACCGAGTCCATATCTAAGGAAAAACGTGACTCTTACATGAATCATACTCTAACAAATATAAAAAAGGAAAACAACACCTATCTACTTCCTTGTCCGCCTTAATTACGATGAAATTTTCATCGGCCTCCTCTCCATCGGCATGCTTTCTGTCATCACAAACTTCATCGGCAGTAGTCTTCAGATCTTCCTTCATCGGCATCGGCAATAACATCTCCGATCTTGTCAGCAACGCCTCTGAGTCTAAGTCAAATGACAACCTTTCCATCGGTCACCACCATTCATCGGTAACAATCCTCACAGGCTGATCTTCATTGGCACCCTTCTACCAGCGTAATACAATAACTTTCCTTCTACCGATTAGCCCACTCTGATCATTTTGACATGTGCCAAAAACGGTGTCAACAGCAACAGAACCAGCTTAGGAAGACTCTAGAACACTCTAGAAGGCAAACCACCATGACCCATAGCGAGACTGTAGGGTGGGGCTAGCCGGCCACCTGTTAGCCTCCGCTTCAACGTCGGTTCTCCACCACCTCTAAGGATCAATCTTACACCGTTGCTCAAGGTCGGTTCCCCCTATATAAGGCACCCTATACCCCCTGAGGCATGATAATAACAATCGATCTTCATCTTCAGAGCTACCACAACTATTTGAGAAGATCCACCAAAGATAATTGAATAGATCTCCAATTCCTCAAAGCTTTAGTATAGGCTAGCTAGTAAGATTCAAGTAGAGTTGGGCTACTGCTCAGGATTCTAGATTCATCATTTGGAGGCTAGTATAGCCATTGCGTCCTCTATTATTCATGACTTTATGCTTAATCTATATTATGTTTCTACCTATTATGTTCATAGTATGCTTTGGTTGTATGCTTGATATAGTCATAGTTGAAACTAAGTTTATGCATAAGTTCGCAAAAGCACTTAGATTAGTACTCAAGTAAGTTAAGTGGTCAACATTATGTAAGCGTGGTGCTTATATGTTGTTTACCTGCGTATGCACTCTACATTTTGGGCCATGTGGTAGATCGCGGGTGTGACATTCTCATTGAATCCTTTGTAGTCCACTCCCCGTCTATAGAACAAGTAGGACCTAATTGCAAAGGAAATCAGGCTCTGTTCTAGATTTTCTGTAGTAATGTTCCTTATGCATAGATGAAGACTTAATTATGCTATAGATGAAAGTACATATACTTAGGTGTACAAAAGACTTGGTAAATAGGAATGACTTAGGAATCTTTCTCTTATTTTATCATCTAGTCTAGGTATACTACATTTATGAGTATCTAATTTTATCTCTAGATTATTATCATTGCCCTACACCTATCATTTATATATCATCTGGCCTACCCCTATCTAGAGTCAGTGTTTAGTCAATGATCTCATCATAAATATCATGTTTATCAATATCTCTAGCCACTGCTCCTCCTTATGGTAAAATATAAATAATGATGCCTGGAATACTCTAGGGTGAAGTGCTACAATGATATATCTGTGCGCTTGTAGAATTCTTTATATATATATATTCTTCCTAAATTACAAGTGTCATTAATAAATACCAACAAGCATTTTCTGGCGCCGTTGCTAGGGAGGGCACAGGCTAAAAGAGAATTGATCAAATAATACTTATTGATGATATCATAACTATGCACCACTGCTTTAGCAGGTTTACCCTTGTTTCTATTTGTTTATATCTTATACAAGGTATTGCAGGGCTGGTTTTGATCCACTCAGAAGCTTACACTCCAAAAGAACAACACAAGGCTCATCCGGCCAAGCTTCTTAATCAGAATCAAACCAATCCAAAGGCATCTCAACACTAGTTTTTGAAGCTATAGATGACAAGACAGTACGCGAGTTCCTCCAAGCACAAAGAACATTTGTACCGAACCAACACTCAAGACCAAGAACCTTGAGTTTGAACTCAAGCCAAGCCTCATCAACATGCTGAAAGCTAGCCCATTTAGTGGAAAGGCACATGAAGGTGCTAGTGCTCATCTCTAGTATTTCCTAGAGATTAGTAGCATAATCACCATCAAGGACATTGCTTAAGATAGTATACTACTCCGCCTATTTCCATTCACACTTTTAGGAATGCTGGAGTAGTGGTTCTATGCCAACAAAGATGACATAGACACATGGGCAAAGTGTTCAAAGGCCTTTCTAGCAATTTTTTCCCTATAGGCAAAACTAATGCCTAATGAGGAAAAATCTCCAACTTCTAGCAATAGAAAGGTGAAACCATTCTAGAAGCATGGTGTCAATGCAGGACCCACAAGGTTCCCCAGTGATACGACTACAAGTCGTGGGCTCTAGCCTAGCCCACGGACCGAAGCAGGAAAGGGTGAAACAACTACTACACCGAATCTGAGTAGAATAGGCCAGACTAGCCAAACTCCTATAAGAAAGTACCTTCTATATTTAGATCAGGACACCTTCTTTGGATCTGACTAGGATTGTAACTGTTGATAGTGGATAACGTCAATAATTTATAGATGAATAAATATGAGAAATGGTATAAATGAGAGAATATAAATAGGTTTGGGCTTTAAACTGACAAATTCTTTGGGTTTTAGTGATCTCTGTTCTCTGCAGGATTATTCTGGAAAACCACCAAGAGGGACCTATTTGTTAAAGAAAAATTCAAAATTAAAATACGGCATATACGCGAGAAGACACTAGAAGAAATGAGAAGACACCGGAACGAAGCGGGAGGTGAGGGGCTGCCAAGTAGGGCCGGGCGGTCCCACCTACAGGCCACCTAGCCCTACTAGGGGATTCCTCCATGAGCTTCTAGTGTATTCTTACACACCTCCTAGGATGCATCTCAGCTGTACCTCAAGTCGGTTTGATCCAAGGGCTCACGTTGGATCCCCTAGGCTATATAAGGGACCCCAACCCTCCCTGAAGGCATCAAGTCATCAAGTCATTTGGAGATCAAGCCTTTCAGAGCCAGAAACCCTAATTTCTCAGAGTTCCTCTAGTTCTAGAGCTTTAGCTAGTTAGATTAGGTCTAGAGGGAGCAAGCAGATTACAAGCTTGGATTACCGACGCTGGCAAGAGAGTGGTTCGATATAATTCTTTGTATCCTTCTCTCATTGTATTCTCCACCATTTTTGTGTGCTTGCTATAATGTTTATGTCAACATTAATCTTTGTCACACCCATTTTTAAGGACAAAAATAGGATGCATAAAAGACTCATGTGCGCCCCAGGAAACAGTCGCACACATAAGTTGACAAATTACAAAGTATCATCACAGTGCTTATTACATAACGAATAAGTATTTAAGACATAGTCTTGAACGATAGGAAATAATAACTAATAGTAATTCTTCAGCGGAAACTCCACACAGGGACACGGTTGACTGGTTGACACCAAGACTAGTACTCATTTCGATAATCTTCCTCTATATCTTCATCTGTTATGGTGGAAATAGCAAGGGTGAGTCCATGTCGAACTCAACAAATATAACACAGGGTTCATGAGGCTCAAAAAGGCTAGACATTGTTTAACTGCGTTTAGCTTTTAATCATATATTAGCAATTGAATAGCATCAAGATAAACCGCTTCCCATTAAAGAACCAATGATCAATTGTAATAAGGATAATGAATAGCATTAACATGAGCAAATAATAATCAACAATAATTAAACATGATATAACAGTTATGATCAACTATTCCATAAGAATCCCCAAGGCCGCTCGTATCCGTGAGCACGGCTAGTATACCAGTTTTTAACTCTGCGCAGAGGTGTACACTTTCACTGTGAGTCATGATTTCCAAATGAGTGGGGAGATCAAGCCCAAACACCCGAGAACCATATAAAGCCACTCAAAAGTTCGTCTAACAAGTTAGGGCCATTAGATTCACTCGGTAGGCAGATGTAGAACCCCCCTTCCCTGTGGCACAACAACCGCAGCCTATACACACTAGGCCAGGGGCTCGCACTACACCCAACGTGGCAAGCCATTCTTACGCCATTTAAGGTAACCTCTAACAAGCTAGAAAAGGTCTCTTGAACAACTAAAGCCAGAGCCATATAGCCCTCATAGCTGTACTGTATATCCCGGTTATCACTTACAGATAAGTCCTTATGGAGAGAAACCAGAGCATCAAAATAATACACATGCTCTAGCCCCCTTTTAACAGTAATAAAATCATCTTAATAGTTGATTGCTTAATCCATTAATCAAATTACAAGATCATTGTTCTTAGTTTAAGCACTAGCAGTAGCTACCCATATGCATTCCCAAGGTTGACAAGGAATCAAGATAACAATCACTAAGTTATAATCTCTAAGGTTGTCAAGGTAAGCACATGCATATGTATGACAATTCAATATATAGGTAACAAGGATAGTCCTGTGTTATACTTGCCTTGATCAAAGCTTTCCAAGTGATACTGCTGACTTGGCTCAAAGTAATACTCCAAATCGTCCAGATACTGCTCACCTTCTATACTCGATCATCAATCAACAACACACATGCATCCAATCAAACAAACACGAAGCAAACAAAGAGATACAATTAGAACAGTACACCAACAGTAGCAAAACAGTAATAAAAGTTTATAAAACTCTTCTACACATTTCTACGATCACACAGACGCAAAGATGACCAAATTCGGAGTTAAAACGTGAAAGTTATGAATTTTCTAAGATTTCCTATAGATAAATAAATACTTAATTATAAACTCGAAAAATAAATTATCAAAACTAACTGTACAACTACACTAACATGTAGAGCTCGCAAATACGAACCTAACGCAACTTGAACGGATCAAATCGGAGTTAAAACGAAGATTTTATGACCAAAACAATTCTAGTGGCAAAAACTGTAATTTCCTGAAAACGTATTTTTGATTAAACCGGAAGAAAATATGCTTTCCAAACACAAAAATGTACTTTCAGTTTTACGCTACGGACTGCAGGTTGATAACTAAAAAGCTCAGGGTCTCTTTAGAAAGATTACCCCGCGAAGGGGTATCTTCTAATCCGAGCCGCTGATTCAAAAACGGACGGCACACATGCATCTTCAACCTCACAGTGCACATCCGGCCTCCTTCCTCAGGTCCGGCCCGCGGCTTCCCCATGTCTGGCGGCCCCTCCATGGCCGGAGATGGTGAACCTCCCCACCGAGACCACCATTCGAGCCCGCGTTTGATCCAACGAAAAGAGAAGCTTCGCACGAACTCAATCTACTCAATAGAACTAACCACGGTAAGCCATACGCAACGCGCGGCCACAAGAGGGCGGCGGCGCCATTACCGGCCACTGTGAGCTCCGATTCTACGGTATAAAGCACAAAAGCTCCAATGGAAAGCATGGGGAGTAAGAGGAGAAGACGACAAACTCACCCAAGCGAAGAAATCGGCCTTGAATCCACCCTAGAACCCCCTAGCCGACCGTCCGCCCGCCTCCACCAACTTGAACCCTAAAAACCCTATTTCACATGATAGAACTCGCAACTTAGGGGGAAATCAGAAAGAGGAGGGTCACGGCTTCCTATTTATAACCCCAAAACACCGAATTCGGGTAGGAGTCCCTAGCTAACACGGCAAGGAACGGCGGCTTCGTAGTGTCCGGTTCGGTCACGAGGAAGAAGATGACCGACAGGTGGCCCCCACCCGTCAGCGAAAGGAAAGAGGGAGAGAGGCCGCTGTTGGGCTCGGCCGGACTGGGCCGCTACGGTGCGGTCCGGCCCACGTGGCCGCAGGCGCGGAGGAAAGCAGGCCGCCCTGAACGAGCCGTCGGCCACCAGGCGGAAGGTAAGTTGTTTTTTTTTTATTTTTTTTCTTTCATTTATTCACTTCTATATATATATTTTCCAAAACCAAATCAATTAAAATAAAACAAATATAACCACACCATAAAATAAAATAAATGCAACAGCATGAATGCATCACCAAATATTTTTTTTTAAAATTTTAATTTGCCCTTAATTGTTATCAACTTATTTGAAATTCATTATTCCTAAAGTTTAGAATTTTTGGGTGTTACAAATTCTACCCCCCTTAAAAGAATCTCGTCCTCGAGATTGAACTGCTTACTCAAACAATTGCGGATATGATTTCCTTAATTCATCCTCTCTTTCCCAAGTTGCCTCTGCCTCTGAATATCGATTTCACTGCACCTTGCACATTTTAATAACCCGACTTCGAGTAACTCTCTTAGCAGTCTCTAAAATCTTAATCGGAAACTCTTCATATGTAAGATCCTCCTTAACAGTCAACTCTTCTAAAGGTATCTGCTCCTCAGGCACCCGTAAACACTTCTTAAGTTGTGAAACATGGAACACATCATGTACTCCAGATAAATTCTCAGGCAACTCTAATTGATAAGCAACTTCCCCACGTCTAGTAATAACTTTAAATGGTCCAACATACCTTGGTGCTAGTTTACCTTTCATGTTAAACCTCTTCACACTTTTCATAGGTGACACCTTCAAATAGACATAATCACCTACCTCAAAAACTAAATCTCTTCTTCTATTGTCAGCATAACTCTTCTGACGAGACTGTGCTACTCTCAAATTCTCACGAATCACTCGCACTTGATCTTCTATGTTTCTGAGAACATCTATACCAAACACTTGAGATTCACCTGTCTGATCCCAAAACAATGGAGTTCTACACTTACGTCCATACAAAGCTTCAAACGGTGCCATCTTAAGACTCTGTTGATAACTGTTATTGTAAGAGAATTCTGCATAAGGCAAACTCTTATCCCAACTAGTTCCATATTGCAATGCGCAAGCTCTCAACATATCCTCTAATACCTGGTTGGTCCTTTCAGTCTGTCCATCTGTCTGTGGATGATATGCTGTACTAAAATTCAATTTTGTTCCCAATGATTCATGCACAGCTTTCCAAAAATGCAACGTAAACTGCGATCCTCGATCAGATACAATCTTCTTTGGAACTCCATGCAAACATACTATCCTCTCCATATACAACTCTGCCAATTTTGGTCCATGGTAAGTAGTCTTAACTGGTATAAAATGAGCAACTTTAGTCAATCTATCCACTATCACCCAAATAGAATCATAACCTCTCTGAGTACGCGGTAACCCTACTATAAAATCCATACCAACTTCCTCCCACTTCCATTCAGGAATCTTCATTGGTTGCAACAATCCAGCAGGTCTCTGATGCTCTGCTTTCACCCTCTGACAAGTGTCACACAATGCCACATACTCAGCCACATCTCGCTTTAATCCAACCCACCAATATTTCTGTTTCAGATCCAAATACATCTTAGTACTACCAGGATGAATAGAATAAGCTGACTCATGAGCTTCGCGAAGAATTGCCTGTCTAACAGTTTGATCCTCAGGTACACACAGCCTCTTTCCAAACCACAAAATTCCATTATCATCCATTCGAAAGCCTGGTGACTTACCAATCACTATATCTTCCGCTATCTTCTTTAGTTTCCCATCCTTCAACTGACCCTTGTAGATTTCTTGCTCTAAGGTAGGCTCTATCACTAATTCTATTGTATTAGTAACAATGCCCAAATTCAAATATTCAAATTCAGCACATAACTCACTAGTCATAGACAACATCCGTATCTTATTGGCATAACTTTTCCTACTAAGAGCATCAGCTACTACATTAGCCTTACCAGGATGATAGTGTATCTCAATATCATAATCCTTAATCAACTCTAACCATCTGCGTTGCCTCAAATTTAGATCTGACTGAGTGAAAATATACCTCAAACTCTTATGATCAGTGTATATATCACTCTTATGTCCAATCAAATAATGTCTCCAAATCTTTAAAGCATGAACTACAGCTGCTAACTCCAAATCATGTGTAGGATAATTCAACTCATGCTTTCTCAACTGCCTAGATGCATAAGCCACAACTCTGCCTTCTTGCATAAGAACACATCCCAAACCTTGACGAGAAGCATCACAATAAATAGAAAACTTCTTACTCAAATCTGGCAAAACCAAAACAGGCGCTGTAGTCAACCTCTTCTTCAATTCCTCAAAACTAGCTTGACATTTATCTGACCACACAAACTTGGCATTCTTCTCTAACAGAGATGTCATAGGTTTAGCAAGTTTAGAAAACCCTTCAATGAACCGTCTGTAATATCCAGCTAATCCCAAGAAACTACGAATCTCGCTAACATCAATAGGTGGTTTCCAATCTAATACATCCTTTACTTTACCTGGATCCACTGATATCCCTCCATTAGAAACAATATGACCAAGGAAAGAAACTTCCTTCAACCAAAACTCACATTTACTTCGCTTCGCATACAGTTTATGCTCTCTAAGTTTCTGCAATACCAACCTCAAATGTTCAGCATGCTCTTCCTCCGTCTTGGAAAATACCAGTATATCATCAATAAACACTACCACAAACTTATCCAAATATTCCATAAACACCTTATTCATCATGTACATAAAGTATGCAGGTGCATTGGTCAATCCAAATGACATAACAGTATACTCATACAATCCATACCTTGTAGTAAAAGTTGTCTTTGGAATATCAGAAACACGAATCTTCAACTGATGATAACCAGAACGTAAATCAATCTTAGAGAACACACAAGCACCTCTCAACTGATCAAACAAGTCATCAATCCTGGGCAAAGTGTACTTATTCTTGATAGTTACCTCATTTAGTGACCGGTAATCAACACACATCCTCTGACCGCCATCTTTCTTATCAACAAAAATAACTGGTGCTCCCCATGGTGATGAACTAGGTCTAATAAAACCTTTATCTTGTAATTCTTTAATTTGTTTCTCAAGTTCTTCTAATTCATCTACTCCCATCCTATATGGTCATTTGGCTATAGGTGCAGTTCCAGGAAGTAATTCAATAAGAAATTCAATGTCTCTGTCAGGTGGCATACCTGGCAATTCATCAGGGAAGACATCCGAAAATTCCTCAATTACTGAATTCTCCTTAATAGTATCTTCAAGCTGATTCACCACAGCGGTTGGTTGCTTCTGCACTGCTACATCCACATTGATTTTATCTCCATTAGGTGCAGTCACAACTACCACTTTCTGCTGACACTGAATCTCTGCCTGATTTTGCTTCATCCAGTCCATACCCAATATCACATCAATACCAGATGTCCTCAACACTATAGGAGTTATCTTAAACTCTACCCCCCTTAATACCATACTAATTGGAAGACAACGATTACTGGTTTGCATGGTACCTCCAGGTGAATTTACTAAGAGAGGTTCTTTCATAGCTAGCATGGGTATACTATGCATTTTAACAAAAATGTTGGATATGAAAGTATGAGATGCTCCAGAGTCAAAAAGAACAGTTGCAGGAGTGGAATGTACATTGAACGTACCAATCATAACTTCTGGTGCATCATGAGCTGTATCAGAAGACACGTGATTCATCCTTCCAGTACCAGATTGCCTCTGGTTGCTCTTCTGGCTCTGAGGAGTCTGCCGGTTCTGCTTCTCAGGCCAATGGTAAGACATATGCCCCTCTTTACCACAGACAAAACATCTAGTAGGCATGCTGGGAGCACTATTCTTCATGGGGGTAACATTGGAATTTCCAGTGCGAGGAGTCTGTTGCCCAGTCTGCTGATACTGTTGACGCTGTGGATATGATGAACGCTGTTGTGACTGATTACTTTGCCAATTCTGGGACCACCTCTGATTTGGATTGCGATTCCATTGACTAACCGGTCCCTGAAACTTCTGATGAAAACCATGCTGAGGATTCGTGCGTTGACGGTTGTTGCTTCCTGAGCTTTGTACCTTCATCTTCCTCTTCCTGTCCATCTCTCTGCGCTCATTATCAAGCACAATAGCTTTATTTACCAGCTCTTAAAAACTAGCATAGTTGTTCCCCTTCAACTGCAAGCGAAGATCATAATAAATTCCCTTCAAGAAAAGACGCTGCCTGTCTGCATCTTCCCTCACTTCATTAGGAGCATAGCGAGCCAACTGGGTGAACCTGTCATGATATTCACTAACGCTCATCTGTCCCATCCTAAGGTTTCTGAATTCTTCCTGCTTCAGCTCAATTATACCTTCAGGAATATGACGAGCTCGAAAATCTCTAACAAACTCATTCCAAGTGATAGGAGGAGCATTGTCAGGGCGTGCAGCTTGATACGACTCCCACCAAGTCTGAGCTGTCCCCTGTAACTGACCAGATGCATATAACACCTTCTCCATATCATTGCATTGGGCTATATTCAGCTGTTTCTCCACTGCCCTCACCCAATCATCTGCCTCTAAAGGATCAGCAGCATGAGAAAACACTGGAGGGCGTCCCTTCAAAAATTCCCCACGCTTATCCCTCACTTGCACAGGCGGTGGTCCTCCTGCAGGGGGATTGTTCTGCATGTGCTGCATAAACATCTGCATCATCTGGTTCTGAGTTTGCATGAGTTCCTCCATAGTAATGGGTGGGTTAGCACCTCCATGACCTCTGCCACGACCTCTGCCTGACATCTGTTTCCAAAAACACAGAAATTGAAATTCAGTACGATCCGAGATGATGTATTCACTAGATAAACAAAATCTGATTTTTCTGGGCGAACTCCAATTTCAGCAACTCAGTAAAACTATCATATCTCGAGCTACAGACGTCCAATTCAGATGATCTTTACATGGTTGGAAATCTTACAAAATTATCTACAACTTTTATTCACAACTCTTTTTCTGATTCTGTCAATAAATTGGCCAAAAACTGAACTTAACCGAAACTGTTTCAGAATTCCAGACTGTACAGTAACTCCAACTTGGAACAGGTATATCTCTTAGCTCTTAATAGATATTAAAATAATTCTTGTGGGGTTGGAAAGATATAGAAGTCTGATTATTCCCAGTAAAATTTCTTAAATTTCTCATGAACGGATTTTAAGTTATTTCTAAAACATCCCAGACTGATCCAAAAATCAGCAAAGGACAGAACTAAGTTAACCTCATATTCAACTAATATATTTTGATCAAACTTAATATTCTTAACCATGGAACTTGTAGGCATGTCTACAAAACTCCAGCACACATTACAAAGATCCAAATCACACATTATCATAATAACAATCCATCAATCACACAATTGTTCACACCACAAACTGACTCTTAAAACAAACCAAACTTAAAATTAACTCGCAACTACTATCGTTCCTATTACATATGGATTTTTCCTATTTCCTAATTAAGCTTCTCATAAATCTTGGGATGACCTAACTCCGCCCTTAATTGGTCAATCTCCTTATAAGCTTGCTCCTTAAGTTCTTTTTCCTTCAGCAACTCATCCTTCAAATCCACCTCATGGAGAGCCAATTCACGAGCTAATCCCACCGTAGCTTGTAAAGTCAAGGAGGAATCATCTGCAAGCGGCACGGTCCAAATACCCTTGTCATGTAAGAAACAAGGAAAATGCCGGAGTGCACCCTTTAACGTCTTGTCCGGGCGTAGACCATGGTAGTTAACAAATGCATTGAAAGCGACATCCTCCATGCTTATCTCCACGGTTGCCCGGCTCACTCTGGTAATGAACTTTGACTCCACCTTAGACTCCTTAGTGGTAGGATCCCTTTTCTTAACCCATAACTCCGTTTCCCAATAGGAATCCATCCATGGATGACTATACTCTGCACTGCGATACTCCAACGTAGCTTCCCAGTCGTAGTAGTAGTTGTCCAAGGTTCTTGTCAACATGTCATGGAAGAAAGCATCAGCTTTAGGAACCATGATATGAAGCTTCGTAGTCCACCCCATAACTACATTCTCCATTGGTGTATCACCAACTCTTGATTCAGCATCAGATAGCTCTTGATCACCATCTTCATACGGCTCCTGAGGTTTGAAACGGGCAACGTACTGTGCAGCTGACAGACGGGGATAAGGAGACATCTACAAGATTTAGACATAGATTAGATAGAATCAATGTATTTTCGCAATAGAATAAAGTAGAGGAAGCATAAAACTTTAGTAATTAACAAGGTGAAAAGAGAAACATGAATTAAGTAAAGTATGGATGCTATTAACGACCATTCTAACTAGGCTCGCGTCCTACAGTCAACACGGCTCTGATACCAATCTGTCACACCCATTTTTAAGGACAAAAATAGGATGCATAAAAGACTCATGTGCGCCCCAGAAAACAGTCGCACACATAAGTTGACAAATTACAAAGTATCATCACAGTGCTTATTACATAACGAATAAGTATTTAAGACATAGTCTTGAACGATAGGAAATAATAACTAATAGTAATTCTTCAGCGGAAACTCCACACAGAGACACGGTTGACTGGTTGACACCAAGACTAGTACTCATTCCGATAATCTTCCTCTATATCTTCATCTGTTATGGTGGAAATAGCAAGGGTGAGTCCATGTCGAACTCAACAAATATAACACAGGGTTCATGAGGCTCAAAAAGGCTAGACATTGTTTAACTGCGTTTAGCTTTTAATCATATATTAGCAATTGAATAGCATCAAGATAAACCGCTTCCCATTAAAGAACCAATGATCAATTGTAATAAGGATAATGAATAGCATTAACATGAGCAAATAATAATCAACAATAATTAAACATGATATAACAGTTATGATCAACTATTCCATAAGAATCCCTAAGGCCGCTCGTATCCGTGAGCACGGCTAGTATACCAGTTTTTAACTCTGCGTAGAGGTGTACACTTTCACTATGAGTCATGATTTCCAAATGAGTGGGGAGATCAAGCCCAAACACCCGAGAACCATATAAAGCCACTCAAAAGTTCGTCTAACAAGTTAGGGCCATTAGATTCACTCGGCAGGCAGATGTAGAACCCCCCTTCCCTGTGGCACAACAACCGCAGCCTATACACACTAGGCCAGGGGCTCGCACTACACCCAACGTGGCAAGCCATTCTTACGCCATTTAAGGTAACCTCTAACAAGCTAGAAAAGGTCTCTTGAACAACTAAAGCCAGAGCCATATAGCCCTCACAGCTGTACTGTATATCCCGGTTATCTCTTACAGATAAGTCCTTATGGAGAGAAACCAGAGCATCAAAATAATACACATGCTCTAGCCCCCTTTTAACAGTAATAAAATCATCTTAATAGTTGATTGCTTAATCCATTAATCAAATTACAAGATCATTGTTCTTAGTTTAAGCACTAGCAGTAGCTACCCATATGCATTCCCAAGGTTGACAAGGAATCAAGATAACAATCACTAAGTTATAATCTCTAAGGTTGTCAAGGTAAGCACATGCATATGTATGACAATTCAATGTATAGGTAACAAGGATAGTCATGTGTTCTACTTGCCTTGATCAAAGCTTTCCAAGTGATACTGCTGACTTGGCTCAAAGTAATACTCCGAATCGTCCAGATACTGCTCACCTTCTATACTCGATCATCAATCAACAACACACATGCATCCAATCAAACAAACACGAAGCAAACAAAGAGATACAATTAGAACAGTACACCAACAGTAGCAAAACAATTATAAAAGTTTATAAAACTCTTCTACACGTTTCTACGATCACATAGACGCAAAGATCACCAAATTCGGAGTTAAAACGTGAAAGTTATGAATTTTCTAAGATTTCCTATAGATAAATAAATACTTAATTATAAACTCGAAAAATAAATTATCAAAACTAACTGTACAACTACACTAACATGTAGAGCTCGCAAATACGAACCTAACGCAACTTGAACGGATCAAATCGGAGTTAAAACGAAGATTTTATGACCAAAACAATTCTAGTGGCAAAAACTGTAATTTCCTGAAAACGTATTTTTGATTAAACCGGAAGAAAATACGCTTTCCAAACACGAAAACGTACTTTCAGTTTTACGCTACGGACCACGGGTTGATAACTAAACAGCTCAGGGTCTCTTTAGAAAGATTACCCCGCGAAGGGGTATCTTCTAATCCGAGCCGCTGATTCAAAAACGGACGGCTCACATGCATCTTCAACCTCACAGTGCACATCCGGCCTCCTTCCTCAGGTCCGGCCGGCGGCTTCCCCATGTCCGGCGGCCCCTCCATGGCCGGAGATGGTGAACCTCCCCACCGAGACCACCATTCGAGCCCGTGTTTGATCCAACGAAAAGAGAAGCTTCGCGCGAACTCAATCTACTCAATAGAACTAACCACGGTAAGCCATACGCAACGCGCGGCCACAAGAGGGCGGCGGCGCCATTACCGGCCACTGTGAGCTCTGATTCTACGGTATAAAGCACAAAAGCTCCAATGGAAAGCATGGGGAGTAAGAGGAGAAGACGACAAACTCACCCAAGCGAAGAAATCGGCCTTGAATCCACCCTAGAACCCCCTAGCCGACCGTCCGCCCGCCTCCACCAACTTGAACCCTAAAAACCCTATTTCACGTGATAGAACTCGCAACTTAGGGGGAAATCAGAAAGAGGAGGGTCACGGCTTCCTATTTATAACCCCAAAACACCGAATTCGGGTAGGAGTCCCTAGCTAACACGGCAAGGAACGGCGGCTTCGTAGTGTCCGGTTCGGTCACGAGGAAGAAGATGACCGACAGGTGGCCCCCACCTGTCAGCGAAAGGAAAGAGGGAGAGAGGCCGCTGTTGGGCTCGGCCGGACTGGGCCACTGCGGTGCGGTCCGGCCCACGCGGCCGCAGGCGCGGAGGAAAGCAGGCCACCCTGAACGAGCCGTCGGCCACCAGGCGGAAGGTAAGTTGTTTTTTTTTTTTTATTTTTTTTCTTTCATTTATTCACTTCTATATATATATTTTCCAAAACCAAATCAATTAAAATAAAACAAATATAACCACACCATAAAATAAAATAAATGCAACAGCATGAATGCATCACCAAATAATTTTTTTTAAAAATTTTAATTTGCCCTTAATTGTTATCTAACTTATTTGAAATTCATTATTCCTAAAGTTTAGAATTTTTGGGTGTTACAATCTTCATCTTTTATATGTTGTTGATTGCAATGTTCATTGTTTACTTTGGTTATATGTCTAGTATAGTTAGTTTATTATTAAGTTCTTGCATATGTTCATATAGCACCCATCCTAATATGCAGGATCCATGGGTGGGTGGTAGGCATCGTGTAAGCGTGGTGCTTAGATATTGTTTATCTGTGAATGCTCCCTACACACCGGGACGTGTGGTAGATTGCAGGTGTGATAGGCCTATTGAGTCCTATGTTGTCCACTCCCCGTGTGTAGGACTTGTAGAACCCGGTCTCGAAGGAGTGGAGGACTATGTTTCTGATCCTCCCTAATTGACATTCCTTATGTGTGGATGCGATAGTAACATTAACGATGACTACTAGATGTAATTGCACCAATTGAAGCCTTCATTGACTTGTAGTTATAGAATGACTTAGGAATTATTCCTCTAATATTCTGATTAGACTAATGCTATTGCCATAGTTAGAGTGCTCTAAGTAATTTATTTACTTATCATGATGCTTGATCAGTACTTATCACATATATCTATATTTATCTTGTGACTTACCCCTATTTTGAGTAGGGCATGTGATATTGGTTCATTCTCTCATGCATAATCATAAATTATCAATAATATATGCATAGTCATACCTTCCTAGTGGTAAAATTATAAATCGACAACCTAGTAACACTCTAGGTAAAAATGCTACAATGGTATAATTATCTGTTAGCTTACATAATTCTTTTCATTCATATCTTTACATTCTTTATAGTCATATGAAATAATAGATTTTTGTTTAGTGTTATTCTTGTAGTAATGCTAGATACTACCAATAAACATTTATAGTTTCATCACTAGGGATGACAACCTAGTTTAATATTAGAGATGTAGGTAATCATAGGTGGCTACTATAAAAGTGACAAGTTAATAATTACCATACTATTTCTAGTGTCATTGCTAAGAGTAGGATTAATTCTATTTATAGTAGTGGTGCTAAGAAATGCCAACAATTATTTTTGGCATCGTTGCCAAGAAAGGTATTTAACTTAGAAAGTATTGATAATTTTATGTATTTAATAAAATTGAAATGACCATTGATCTCTGCTCATAACAGGCTTACCATTGTTTTGTCTACTTATGTATCTTATGCAGGGTGATGTATGAAAGTTGTTGATGTTCTAGAAAATTATCTTGATGATCTAGAAGTACTACTTAGAAATACTAGAGCCAAGCTCAAGAAGGTTCTCATGGTAGTTTTGTAAGATAGCCAGATAAGAAGAAGCTTAACACCAGAATTTGAGGCCATGGTGAACAAGAGTCTCCGTGAATTCTCTACTCTAACAACAGTAAACATTCGTACTGGACCTGAAGTCAATGTTGGAGACAATGGATTTGAGCTCAAGCCTGCACTCTTTACCATGGTGCAAGCTAATCAATTTTGTGGAAAGGCTCATGAAGATGCATGTGCACACTTACAACACTTTCTAGAGATCTGCAGCACCTTCACTGTCAAGGGAGTAACTAGAGATGCTATTCTACTCCTTTTCCCATTTTCGCTATTGGGGAAAGCCAAGCAGTGATTCTATGCCAATAAAGAGAAACACACTAAATGGAATAACTACTCAACTACTTTCCTAGCCAAGTTCTTTCCTACAAGCAAGACCAATGCTCCGTGTGGGAAAATTTCAAGCTTTTAGCAACAACATGATGAATCAGTCCCCGAGGCATGGGAACCCTTTCAAGATTACATTGCAAAATGTCCTCGTCATGGGATGGAGAATTGGCTACTTATGCAAACTTTCTATCATGGGATGAACACTAGCACTCGTGAGACAATGGATGCTGCTGTTGGAGGTGCTTTCTTGTCACTCAACCTCGTAGTTGCAACATCACTTGTGGAGAAGATGGCTTCCCATCAGAGCTAGAATGAAGAACGTGTTCAACCTTGTAAGAGAGGAGGTATGCATCAACTCAAGGAGGTAGACATGCTGTCTGCCAAAATGGACCTACTAATGAACAAGCTTGAAGATCGAGTCAATAAGAAAAGAGAAGTCATGCACATCAATGATTCTCGCATGATTTGCGAAGAGTGTGGAAACACTAGGCATTCAGGGAGCAATTGCCCTGAACTTTAAGAGGATGTGAACTACATCAACAACAATAACTATTGTCCTTAGCAAAATGAAGGATGGAATCAACTACAGAGGCTAAACTATCAAGGTAACTTCCAAGGTAATAATTACAATAATTTCAATCAACCACCCTTGAGAGATTTAGTTGCTAGCCAATCAAGATTGTTAGATCAGATTTCCAAAAAGGTAGCTTCTAATGACAAAACTTTAGAGAACATAAATACTTGAATGCATACCTTATCATGGAATGGAGGATTGGTTGCTCATGCAAGGTTTCTACCATGGGTTAACCAAGAAGGCTCATGAACAACTCAATACTACTGCTAGAGGATCATTTATGTCACTCAGCCTTAGAAAAGCTGAAGCACTCATGGAAAAGATAACCTCCAACCAAGGCTGGTCCCCAGGCAATATCCAATATTACAAGAAGAGCGAAGAAGCCAATGAAGAGGTGTGTGCACTATCAACAAAGATGGATGTATTGCTAAATTGGCTCGAACAACGAGTGTTGACGGTAGTTAGTGTTCATTTTAAACCGTTAATAAAACATGAAATAGGACATATATCAACATCCAACATAGAATTAGGGTTAAACTAATAGAATTCCATAGGTTTTGGTGAATTTATGTTTCTACAGGGGTTTATTAGGAAAAGGAGGCAAGATATCAAGAACATTGGGCTAAAAAGCATATTCCACCACGAAACCAAGTTGAGAAGAATCTATAAGACACGAGAAGGTGACCCACAAAAGGGGGGCCCACCTGGAAGAGACCTAGGTTGGCTGACCCCACCCTAGGTCGGCTAACCCAGGGGCCCACCTATCAGCCTCACGCTCTTACGTTGGTTCCTCCACCGCCTTAGGGTTTGCATCTTCACCATTGATCAAGGTCTATTTGATCTGAGGGCTCTGGTTCATCCCACCAGCCTATATAAGCAAGCCCTAAACCCTCCTATGGGAGAACCCATTAAACAAGGAGCCAGAAGATCAAAAGGATCTCTTCAACACCAAAGAATTAGATTAGCTACTTAAAGTTCTAGTATAGGCTAGCTATCAAGAAAAAGCTCAACATTAATTTTTGAAGTTATGGCTAACAAGACACTGCATGAGTTTACTATTCCAAGCACTATGAATATCCACACTAGACGTACACTTAACACCAACAACCTCGAGTTTGAGCTCAAGCCAAGCCTCATTAACATGGTGCAAGCTACCCCATTTATTGGAAAGACACATGAAGATGCTAGTGCTCATCTTCAGAATTTTCTAGAAATTAGTAGCACAGTTGTCATCAAGAATGTTGCTGAAGACATCATACTACTTCACTTGTTTCCATTCTCCCTAGTGGGAAGAGCGAAGCAGTGGTTCTACACCAACAAAGATCACATCAATACATTGGTAAAATGTTCAAAAGCCTTCCTAGAAAAGTTCTTCCTTGTAGGCAAGTCCAATACCTTAAGAGGAAAGGTTTCAAACTTCCAACAGTAGAAAGGAGAAACCATTCTAGAAGCATGGGAGCATTTCCAAGAATATGTTTCAGATTGTCCCATCATGGAATGGAAGAGTGGCTCATGAACAACTAGATGCCACTGCTAGAGGTTCATTTCTGCCACTCACTCTTGGGAAAGCTAAAGTTCTTATGGAAAGGATAGTTGAAAACCAAAGTTGGTCCCAAGACAACATTCAACACTATCACTAGAGTGAAGAGGCACCAAAAGAATTATGTGCACTATCAACTAAGATGGACGTCCTGTTGAATTGGCTCGAACAGCGAGACAATTACAAGAGAGATCGTTAGGCTATTCAAGATGCCTTTAATGCTCAAAACAGATGTGGAGAATACTTAGGAGTGGAATTCCCTAAATCCCAAGAAGACATAAACACTGTCATCAATAATTCTGCTCCACTACAATAGAAGCAAGGATGGAATCAACAGTGATCCAACTACCAAGGTAAGTACCCAGGTAATTACTCCAAACAACCATCCTTGAAAAAATGATTCTAGAGCAAGCTAAGATTAATGATAATATTGCTAAAAAGCTTGTTGCTAATGATAAAATTCTAGAAAACATAAATATTAAAATGGATAGTTTTCTTCTGCCATAAAAGATCAACTTAGCTATAACAGAAAGATAGAACCACAAATAGCTACTAACCACAAGATCAAATTATCTACTATACTACCTTTTGCTACTAACCACAAGCAGGTCAATGCTATAACCACGAGAGGTGGCAAGTCTACTCGAGATCCCCCATATCCAAAAGGGACAAGGACACCGGTAGCACCAGTAGTACTAGAAGAAAAGAAAGATGATAAAGTGGAAGAAGTTGTCTGACAAGAGTCACAAGATCAAGAAATGAGACAAGATTTTCATGACACCAACTTCTTACCATTGCCACATAGAAATCAGAGAATCCAAACGGATGAGCAGTTTGGTAAGTTTATAGAGGTCATTCAGAAATTATATATCAATATACCTCTGCTAGATGCTATACAGGTTCCTACCTATGCAAAGTACCTCAGAGACATTTTGAACATGAAGAGACCACTACCCACCACTGAGGTGATTAAGCTGACAGAAGAATGTAGTGCGGCCATCCTCAACATATCACCTACAAAGAAGAAGGATCCCGAATGTCCCACTATAGACTGCTTGATCGGAGATCAACACTTCAACAATGCACTGTGTCACCTTGGAGCAAGTGTTAGTGTGATGCCCAAGGTAGTCTTCGACAACCTTAGTTATTCAAGCTGGAGCCAACATCAATGTGCATATAATTGGCTAATCAATCAATTCGCTACCTTGTGGGAATTGCCGAAAACATTCTGATAAAGATAAGAGGTTTCTTTGTGCCAGTAGACTTCATGGTACTGGACATGCAATTGGACTCAAAAGTGTCACTCATCCTTGGGAGACCCGTTGTGAGCACCGCCAATGCTCACATCGATGTCGGAGCAGGAGAAATCAGATTCAACATAAATGGAAAAGAAGAATGATTCGCATTCAAGCCAAGACTAGAACTCAATCTCAGGGTAAACATGGTATGGCAAGAAAAGGAGGATCAATCATCAGGACTACCATCTCCTCGATCGGATGGTGCACCCAAAGAATAAACAGTGGAGAAGTCTAGTTCGGCAGGCTTAAAAATTCCAAACCCTCATCGGGAGGTAACTCGGTAGTTATCCATATTTATTTTTTGCATTGCATATTCACTTTCATCACTTGCATTGGAAATAAAATAAAAATTCTCATCATGGCATAGTAAAAATCTAGGCCCCATATGAATAATTTTTATGGAGTGTAAAAACCCCGTAAGAAATATTTACCGTGGAGGCATAAAAATATAAAAATACCATCATTTTTCATAGTTTCATAAAAGTAATATTTTTGCATAGTATATACATAGAAAATACAGGTCTACCGAACCCACACTTGGGACCCACATATCATAGCATATCTCATCTTTTAATGTGCTCCAATCATTTTTATTCTTGCAATTGGTGCCTCCGTCATTCTGCAATTAAGTTGGCACATTATTTTGCTTGGATTCCATGTGAGATGGCACCAGGAATGAGCACCACACAAATGGGCCCAAGGTGGGGTTGGCTGACCCGACCCACCTCCACCTCTGACTATAGATTGCTTCCTCCAGCCTTCATTTCTCCTCACACCACACTCCATTCTGCCTCCTACGTCTAGAAACTCATAGTGAAAAATTTGGAGAGCTTGAGAGTTGACTAGAGTGAGTAGGAAAGTGAATTAAGAGGAAGAGAAAGTAGTGATGTTTTGCTAAGTTCTTGAGAGGAAAATCTTGAAAGTTAGGAGGAGAGAGCTCCTTAGTAGAAATGTTGTCCACAACATAGTTAAAGTAATCATCAATTCCTGGATGACTAACCCTGGATGACTGACTCCGTGGATAGCTGACTACTAATATTTTTTGCTAATCCTCTTCACAAGTTTTTGTTGTCTACTAAGTTTTTGAAGGATAATTGGTTTCTAGAGGAAGATTTCCTACTTGGGATCATCCCGATCACTCCGGAGTAACTCTTCGGCAGGAACTGAAATGAACATCGACTCTTTGCTGGCTCAATCTTCACCATTTCTGTCAACAACCACCATGAACATTCTAATGAAGGAAAAGAACATGAAATTGAGGGAGGAGAGAGATCAAAGTACACGGCGTTGAAGGATCGTACCTTCACCCTCACGAGCATCTATGATCCTCGCTTCATGAAAGAGTCAGGTATGGACACTGAGTTCCTGCTTATTTTTTAAGAAATAGGGTGGGAGAATTTCTGGAATATAGAGGAGCCAGTTGCAAATTGCTTACTACAAAATTTTTGTGCACCCTCCAACTCTTTAATACTAGAGTAACCTTTAGAATGTTTACAAAAGAATTCTCCCTCACATGGAAAGAACTTAGTTAGCATCTTGGTTTTGGAGATGACTGTGTCATAGATATAGATTTTGTTATGCCGGAGCTTGAGAGGACCTAATTCTAGAAAGAAATTTCTGATGAAGATGTCTGTGACCACCCCTGTACTATTTCTATTCATTTACCTACCTTACATTTTATGCAGATTGGGGATGACCCTTTTTCTAGGGAAGACACTCGTATTGTTAGGATAGAAGACTTGACATTGATGTTTGCCATGATCAAACGTAGGAAGGTGTCACCCGTGCAATTCATGATAATCCATTGGTTAGGAATTTTCAAATGAAATGGTGAGATTGAGTATTCTTCTTTGGTCACTCGAATTGCTAATAAACTTGGACTAATGGAAAATTTGTTGGCAGAGTACATTCCTCGGGGGCGGCCATATATAACTATTGATTACTTCCAGGAAGGTCAAATGGTGAAGGGTGAAAAATACTAGTATTATCATGATTTATCATGGTCGTACAACTAAGATCCCATTACCTAACCTGGGTCTTGGTTTGTATGCCATGAACTCTTTGATTGTGTTGCCATCTAGTGCAACTATTGGAAGAAGTGCTTCTACGAGAATAGACCGAGGGCCACCGACATGCTAGTATAGTACAGACACTGCTCCATAGGGCCCCGCCTACACCGCCTATCAAACTTTTGACCATACAAGATCCTCTTGAAGTTTCCAAGTTGTACATAGTCCATGGGAGCAAGCCACGCCCCAGTGCTCTAACGGTTCTTGGCAACAAGGAGCAAGTGGCCAGTGGCAGCAAGCTTATTTTGACCATTACTACCAAGGTACTGGATGTCACTCTATTGATATGTAGGAGGTGTCTTCTAGAAGCCACCACTTCCAGCCCTGCCGTGCATCATTCTCTAGACAAGGGTACCATGAACAATAGATGGAGGGGCAGGAGATTCACACCAGACTTAGAGGCATTAAAGAGAACCAAGCCGCCATACATTATACACTTCACCAACAGCAGCAATGGCAAGACCAGGATAGACAAACTCTCTCTGAGATCCAGTAGAACTAGATCCAATAGAACCACAACTAGGATAGGCTATTTGGCCATCCTCAATTCCAACCGCTGTACTAAACACTGACAGCAACATGCAGCTTAGGGGAAGGTATCCCCGTATATCAAGATAAGTATTTCTTTACTTCATTTATCTTTTTCATATTAAAAAATGAATGAAAATCAAATAAAAAGAGTGTGTGCATAAGTTTGCTCTAATTCCTGTTCTTAAAATAAAGAGAACTTTGAAGATGCTCACAAAAGACATGATGGATAGTTGCTCTAAGTGCCTAGTTTTCAACCTAGAGCTCTCCCAAAGATTGAATGAAATTGGTTTGACTTAAAGATTTACTCAGAACTTGAAATCTATGGGAGCATGCCTAAGCTAAGTCTAGGTAATTGACGGACATGATATAAGAAGGTCTGAGCTATTGTTTATCTTGTTTCTAGTAACACTAAATTTCGGATGCTTTACTTCTTGAAAATTTTTAAAATGCAACATGACGAGTTCCTTGTATGACAGAGCTTGAATTCCTACCACAGCCATACATGAATGCTAGACTAAGAAAGCCACACATCATTACTGCTTGCATTTGCACTGAGTTTAGTCAAGCTTTGTTGATACCTTATGAGAGCTTTGTCATACTTTTAAAAACAAGATCATGTACACACCACCCACATGGGCACTACTCCTACACTAGAAGTAGGAACCAAAACAAGCCATCCATCCAGATCCATTAAAAAATGTTTTATTCCTACACTAGGAGGAAACACCAAAAAAATATTCCCTATAGGTTGCCTCAAAATAAATGCTCCAAATTCTTGCTACTATCTCTCAAGTATTTTCATTGCAATAGAGAGGCATGGGCTATGCACAAGTTATTCAAAAAGAGAAAGTATTGGAAAAATGGATAATTGTCTGAATGAATAAAACAATGGGTACTTCGATGCTCGCCTAAAAAAGAGAAAAGTGAAAAGAAAAAATATATAAGATAGCCCATGTTTTCTTGCAAATACTTTCAAGATCCAAATGAGAGATATGGTTTCAAGGAGCAAAGTAGAATTAGAATTAGAATTAGAATTAGAATTAGAATTAGAATTAGCCACCATATACACCTGTCATTCCACACACAAGCACATCTTAATTTGATTGTATGACTTAACTCTCTTTAGATCCATTGTTTGACTTAACAACATAAGATTTGCAAGTATGTATGTGTTGTCTCCACACCTATGAACTCCACATAAGCTTTATATATTAGTTGTAGGGTGAGGGAAAAGTCATAACACCATTACTGCCTTGGTAAGGATCCACAAATACTACATATGAGAGACTTGAGAGAGTCATACAAAGGAAACTCTGAGTTTTATTTTAAAAACTCATAAAAACTCTATAACATAGGTGAAATAAAGAACTTGAGACATAGTGCTTAACTTGATTGTTCTGTCTTTCAATTGCTCAAGACCTAAGTGAAGGTAAAAGCTCCATAGTTGAAGGTAATATGGGTGAGTTTGAAAGTCAGATCAATTACCCTAATCTGGAAGAGAATTTTTGGTTGAAAGCATGTGTATTTGATATAACTCATGATCTATCTCTGGTTGAGCTGTTTGATCAGGGATGAGCAAAGGTTAACCTTGGGGGAGTTTGTTGACGATATTGTTTATTTTAAACCGTTAATAAAACATGAAAAAGGGCATACATCAACCTCCAACATAGAATTAGGGTTAAACTAATAGAATTCCATAGGTTTTGGTGAATTTGTGTTTCTATAGGGGTTTATTAGGAAAAGGAGGCAAGATATCAAGGACGTCGGGCTAAAAAGCATATTCCACTGTGAAACCAAGTTGAGAAGAATCTAGAAGACACGAGAAGGTGACCCACCGAAGAGGGGGCCCACTAGAAAGAGACCTAGGTTGGTTGACCCTACCCTAGGTCAGCTAGCCTAGGGGCCCATCTGTTAGCCTCACGCTCTTACATCAGTTCTTCCACTGCCTTAGGGTTTGCATCTTCACCGTTGATCAAGGTCAGTTTGATCTGAGGGCTCTGGTTCATCCCACCGGCCTATATAAGGAAGCCCTACCCCCTCCTAGGGGAGAAGCCATTAAGCCAAGGAGCCAGAAGATCAAAAGGTTTTTTCTCCACTAGAGAATTATATTAGCTACTCAAAGTTCTAGAATAGGCTAGCTAGCAAGGTTTTCATAGAGTTTAGGCTCCTGCTCAGGATTCTAGATTCATCGTCATGTGGAGGCTGGTATAGCCATTATATCCCTCTTGTTATCACTTTATTCTATTTTAATGCTATGTTTCTATTTATAATGTTCCTAGTTTACTCCAGTAGTATATTTGATATAGCCATGATTGATAATGAGTTTATGCCTAAGATCGCAAAGTGCTTAATTCAGTATTCGAGTGAGTTAAGTGGTCAACATTATGTAAGCATGGAGCTTAGATATTGTTTGCCTGTGGATGCAGTCTATATGCCGGGTCATGTGGTAGATCATGGAAGTGACACTCCCGTTGAGTCCTTTATAGTCCACTCCCCATATGTAGAACAAGTAGAACCTAGTTGTGAAGGAAGCCTTGCTCTGTTCTTGATTTTCCTTAGTAATGTTCCTTATGCATAGATGAAGAATCATTATGCTATACATGATTATAGATGTGCTAGAGTATATGAAAGAGTAAATAAGAAACTACATAAGAATTCAATCTCTTGACTAATCTCCTATATAGTCTTACTAAAACTTATGAGTAGTCTATCTCTGGGTATTATCAATGTTAATAGTTATCATTTATTATTGGCTTACCCTTGTTAGAGTATGTGCTATGTGATTGATTCCATCATAAGTAGTGCATACTTGTTCCTCATCTCTAGCCTCCCCCATAGCTCCTCCCTGTGGTAATATATAAATAATGATACATAGAATATTCCTAGTAAAATGCTACAATGGTAATCTATCTGTGCGCTTACGGATACCTGTATATTCTTATCTTAGAGTATACAAGTGTTCTTTTAGTTACTAGCATTTCTAGAATCTTGCTAGGGACGACAACTTAGTGTAGAGTGATGCTAGGAAATATCAACATCGAGCCAATTACAAAAAAGATTGTTAGGCCATCTAGGGCTCTTATGATTCGCAAACTCTCTATGAGATTAGTGGAACCATTAGGCACTCAGGAAATTACTACCCAAAAACAAACAGGATGTGAACTTCATCATCAACAACTCTAGTTCGTAACAACAATGGCAAGGATGGGGTCAACAACAATGATCAAATTACCAAGGTAAGTTCCTAGGTAACTACTATAATTCTTTCAATACTAATCAACCAACATTGAGAGATTTGATCTTAGAACAAGCCAAGATTAAAGAGAATATTTCCAAAAAGCTTGCTTCTAATGATAAGGTTCTAGAAAATATAAATACTAAAATAGATAGTTTTTCTTCTGCTATAAAGGACCAACTTAGCTATAATAAAAAGATAGAATTGCAAATAGCTCAGTTGGTCGCTACTCTACCATTTGCCACTAACCCTAAAAAGGTTAATGCCATCACCGCAAGAGGTGGCAAGTCTACTCATGATTCTCCATATCCAACAAGGACAGGTAAGACACCAGCAGTACAAGAAGAGAAGAAAAACGATGGAGTTGAAAAAGTGGAGCCACCAAAATAGGAGATCCAACATGATTTCCACAACACAAACTTCCTACCATTTCCATCAGAAATCGAAAAGCCAAAGTAGATGAGCAGTTTGGTAAGTCTGTGGAGATAATTCAAAAGTTATATATCGATATCCCTATCGATTGCTCGATCAGAAACCAGAACTTTGAACAACAAAAGACCGTTGCTCACCACTGAAGTAATCAAGTTAACGCAGGAATGTAGTGTGGCCATCCTGAACACATCACCTATAAAGAAGAAGAATCTAGGATGTCCCACTATCGACTGCTCGATCAGAAACTAGAACTTTGAACATGCACTATGTGACCTTGGTGCAAGCGTTAGTGTCATGCCCAAAGCCGGTTTTGACAAGCTCAACTATTCAACACTCTTGCCAACATCGATATGCCTATAACTAGCCGACCAATCAGTTTGCTACCCAACAAGAATCGCTAAGAACATTCTGGTAAAAATAAGAAACTTCTTTGTACCAGTCAATTTTGTGGTGCTTGATATGCAGGAAGACATAAAGACACCCCTCATTCTTGAGAGGTCTTTCTTGAGTGCCACAAATGCACAAATTGATATTGGAGCTAGAGAAATCTGATTCCATAACAATGGGAAAGAGGAGCGATTCGCCTTGAAACCAAGACCAGATCAATGCTCTAAATTGGTGTGGTGCGAGAAGGAAGTGTAATCATCAAGGTCTCCATCTCCGAGACCAATTGATGCACCTGAGGAATGAACAAGACTAGAGAAGTCTAGTTCGGTAGACTCAAAATTTTGAACCCTCACCGGGAGGTAAAATTGGTAGTTATCCATATTTACTTTTTTACATTGCATAAATTATTTTTACTTTGCCATAATTACTTTTTGACACTTGCATTAGAAAATAAAATAAAATAAATTTCATTATTGCATTATAAAATCCTTAAGCCCCATGAGAAAAATTTGATGGTGTGTAAAAACCTATAAAAATATTCACCATGGTGGCATAAATATAAAAATACCATGCATCCATCTAATTATATTTCATAGTATCATAAAATATTTTCTACACACTATATATACATGTGTATATGGAGGAAATATAGGTATACGGACCCATAAGCACCGGCACCCACCACCATCACCTTAGGCTCTCTCCATCAAATTTGGTGCATCTACACCGACTGAGCATTAAGCTTGCTTAGCCTCAAAGCAAAAGCATGGGTGGGTGAAGAAATGACCCAAGTGGGCCCAAAGGGGGCCGGCCGTCCGGCCTGCTGCTGCCGCCGTCTATAAATTGGAGGCTCCTAGCTGCTCTCTGCTTCACACTCAAACACATTCCAGTTCTCTGTCTCTAAAAAATTTTGAAATCATCTCTGTAGTCTAGTAAATCCACTAGCTAAAGTGCTGCAGAAATTAGGAAGAGCCAAAAATATTAAGGGTAGAAGTTCCACTAAAATCTTGCTTAGAGAAATTATAGTCAATCAGAACAACTAACCCCTAGATGACTAACTCTTGGCCGGCTAACCGCTGACTATTTTATCTCTTAACCTATTCCACTAGTTTTGTTGTTCTCTCATTTTTGTAGGATGTGGAAGGGTTTCTAGGGAAAGGCTACCCATTGGTAGTTGTCCCACTTGTTGAGGAGTTCATCCTCTAGGGAAAACTTGACATGCAAGTAGATGTTTCATCCCCTGGAGGCAGAGCACCGCCGTAGTCATCCTCATCTACGAACAACATCCTGCTAGAGGAATCACATATCCGCTGGCAATCCAAGGCGGAGAATTTACTGAGCATATCCGTACCTATTTCTTCTTGCAGTAGGAGAGGATCATACATAGTTGTGTATATAAACCTTCAAGATTTCAGCTTCTCGAAAGCATCCTTCTCCGCCTGTTTCTTCTTGTAGTAGGAGTAAACCGTCGAGTTTGATTTTATTTGCCAAGTTGTTGGTTGGGGTAGCTTCTAGAATATTACTGAGCATGGGTCTAGACTTTTGACATTGGAATTTTATTCACATTGCAAATCACAGACTCCAGGTCAAATTTAGACTTTTCAGGAAAAAGTATTCTTCTCCCTGGAACAATCTAAGTTTACTCCTGGGGTTTAATTCATAATGTGTAGTTGATGTAGATCATGCTTTGCAAGACTTTGATAAATTAAAATTTTGGAAGGAAATCTCAGGGCATAATGAATTTTATCGTCCCTGTACCAATGACATTCAACATCCCACACTTTCGCTTCATGCACAAATAGCTAGGATTTACCATGTTTCCTAGACCCAATACTCACCCTATGATAATAGATGATCTCAAGTTGCTATATGCCATGGTAAAAAGGAGAAAGGTTTCGCCCATTAAATTTATGATGCACCAATGGTTGGACGTTTTCACTCTCACGGGTGATGTCGAGTGTACCTCTTTGGTCACTTGGATTGCCCAAAACAGGGGTCTACTAAAAAATGCTTTGATCTCTTTTATTGATGAGCAGTGCTTGTATATTGATTTTGAATATTTCTATCAAGCTCAAATACTTAAAAAGAGAGAATGGAAGGATTGCTGTCATGTATCGTGGTTATACCACTAAGATACCGTTACCTAACCAGAATCTCAGTTTATATATTGTGGACTCTTTCACTTTTGATTTGCAAGCAAGGGATGCAGCACCTCGTAGGAGTTCATCCGTGAGACTGACTCATGCACCTCGACCTCACTACTATGGCACTAATCCGATACCTGAAGGACTGGCCTATACCGGCTATGCAGGCTGGAATGAAGCGGGAACTTCCTGTAGGTTCCAGATCGAACATGCTGATTGGGACCAGCCATCACCCCACCAATCTAAAGGCTCTTGGCAACAAGCTCCAAGTGTGCATTGGCAAGATGGGACTTCCACAACTACCAAGGGCAGAACTATGAAGAAACCACAAGTGGCCATCAGGGAGGACGCATGTCTTTCTCTGGCGGAGGGTACCATGACTTCCATGAGAATCAGCACCACATCGATGGCAGACTAACAACCATTGAAGAGATGAATGCTGCCATACAAAGTACACTACACCAACACTCACAATGGCAGGCAACCATGGGGCGCACGATTGCCAAATTCAACAACAATAGCAACAGCAGAACTAGAACTGGGACTTTTTGTTCCGGAACTTCAACATCCGGCCACCACATTGAACGACTACGTCAACAACTAGCTTGGGGGAAGGGCATCCCCCGTGTATCTAAGATAAGTATTTCTTTTCCTTGTGTTGTATTATTTTTGAGTTTTGCTTTATATGTATGCTAAAAAAGATGCAAAACTAAAAAAACAAAATAAAAATTCATCTTTCTATTAGATATATATTAGTAATGTGTAATCTAAAAAGATGAAAATAAAATAAAAGAGTGTGTATAAAGACTACTTTAAGTTTGAGTTTTAGGAGCTAAATAAAAAAGGGATTCTCTGAAGATAATCTCTTATAATGAAAATGATGAATAGTTGCTTTGTTGTAATTCCTTTCAAATACCTAGTTTTCAGCATTAAATTCTCCTGAGTTTTGAATAAGATTGATCTGATATAAGGATTTACTCTGAACTTAAAACTTGTGGGCAGCATATGCTTGATCTAAGTCTAGGTAATTGACGGATATGATATTTGAAAGTCTAAACTGTTGTTTATCTTGTTCCAAGTGACACTAAAATTTTGGAGATTTATCTGTTGAAAAACATAAAAAAATGCTACATGAAGAGTTCCTATATGATAAAGCTTCAATTCCTACCAGAGCCATACATGTTATTTAGGATAGGAAAACTTTCACTTATATGCTGCTTGCTTTGCATTGAGTTTTGTCAAGCTTTGATAATCCTTATGAGAGATTTGTCATGCTCTTAAAATCAAGATCACGTACACACCACCCAAATATGTATTACTCCTACACTGGGGGTAGGTGCAAAAACATCATTTAGATCCACCCAAAAATATTTTACTTCTACACTGGGAGAAAACAAAAACATGCTTATTAGGATTCCATCCACATAAATGCTCCAAGATCTTATTGGTATCTCTTAAAAGTTTTATTGCAGAAAAGAAGCATGGACTATGCAAAAGTTATTCAAAAAAAGAGTTGAAGAAATGGGCGCAAAAGTGTCCAAGACATTGAAAACAATGGGTACTTAGATGCTCGCCTAAAATACAGAAAAAGAGCAATGAATAAGATAGCCCTATTCTCTTGCAAAAATATATTTCCAAGTTTCAAAAGAGAGATATGTTTTCAAGGAGCAAAGTAGAATTAGGTTATCCACCATATATATCCACACACATGCACATCTTGATTTGATTGTATGACTCAACTCTCTTTGGATCCGAGGTTTGACTTTACAATATATGTATTGCAAGTATGCTTTCATGTTATTTTCCCTCCTACGAGCTCCACATAAGCCATAGATGTAGGAAGAGAAAAGGCATAACATCATTATTGCCATGGTAAGGATCCACAAATACCACATATGTTGAGAGACTTGAGAGTGTCATAAAATGGAATCTCTGAATTTTATTTTGGAAACTTACCAAAACTCCAAAAAAATGGTCGAACAAAGAAATTGTGACATAGTGCTTGACTTGATCATTCTATCTTTCAATTGCTCAAGATCCAACTGAAGGCTAAGAAGCCCCATAGTTGAAGCTAATATATGGGTAAGTTTGAAAGTTAGATCAGTTTATTCTTGTCGGTGTAAGAAACGACGGTTCTAGGCACCAACGAGTAATATGTGTCTGCGCGTCGGGGATCCAGATGGTGTGCAAGAAGAACACAAGCGATTTATACTGGTTTAGGCCAAAGAATGCCCTACATCTAGTGGGTGAGAGGAGTCTTGGATTATCTTGCACTGAAGTGCTTGTAGCAGGGGTTACAAGCGGGTGAGAGAAGGAGGGGCTCCCAGGTCTCAAGATGTGAGTGGAGTGAGTGGGTGTTTTCTTTTTGTTTTTCCATCTGTCTTCCATTATTCTGGAATGGTCACTGCCTTCCCCTTTTATAGATGCAAGGGGACCATAGGGTTACAAGTGTGTGCTACGTGATGTTTTTTTTGGGAGAAAAGATCTGAAGTCTCTAGTCTCTGCCCTATAGTTGGTGGCACATTGCTGTTGGAGAAATGGCCTCTGTCCTTGGATGCTATAGCGTTGTGCTCTGACATTCATAGCCCTGCAGCTATGAAGTGTAGGATCATGATCATCATTGTGGCGACGTGCCCGTCCTTGCGGTTTGACCGTCGTAGAGAGCCAAGGCCTCGGTGGCGTGAATCATGGCGTGATTTCACCCCGTTCGAGGGAATAGTGGCCTAGAGCGGTGCCGCGTAGGCCTAGATCACGCATATAGTGTTAGTATGGGTGGCACCGTGATCAGTAGCTCTTCACCATGCTGTTATGGGCAGCGACATCATGATTTGGTCCCCGTCCCTCCTGCCTGTCCGGCTGGTCGGCGCAGGAACGTGGGTGACGTCACAGGGGGTCTCGAGCCCACCAATGGGGGGAGCAGCGTTAGAGGCCGAGGTTAGGTGAGGTGGAGAACTTCCTGTGTCTGAGACCTTGTATCAGGGCCTCAGGTGAGACAGAGAGTTTCCCGCTGTCCCACCCGGTTTTCCGAAGAATACTAAGCGCTAACTACATGTGTGCCCAGGATGTCCACACAACACATATAGTGACAAATATGGAGAATATCAAGAGCAATGATTTATTATATATCGACCATAGTTACAACAGGACTTACAACTATTATAAAAGCATAGCAGAAAATATTCTTGATCTTCTCTTCGAGGCTTCATACTCCACAGGGACGGTTGACGGGGGGAAGCACTCGCCTAGTACTCATGGACTCCGCAAGAAACTCTTCACTTGATTCACCATCTGGTACCCATCCGGGATTTTTATTGGTGACAACGACAAGCGTCAGCTCACCATGCTCAGCAAGTATACCATGAGGTTATGCAAGGCTCAAGAAGGCTTGACTCGATTGTACTGCGGTAAGCATTTTTAGTTGGTCATATTTTATTTATTATGCCTATGTTTCTAAGTTATTCTTATGGCTCCCATGTGAATATAATTAGTTATCACCATCAACATTAATCATATCCCAAACCATCCATAGAACCATCTATCTCGAAAAGGATCTAGGCCGCTCGTGACTGTGAGCACGACTGATATATCAGTTTGATCAAACTCTGCAGAGTGTGTACACTTTCACCTTGAGTCGTAAATACCCCTATGCCTGAGGTGGCCAACTTCTTGACTCACTTCTAAGGTAAGTCGACAGGGTTCACTACGAAGCCTTTCACTAATTACCCTAACAAGTTAGTAGCCGCGAGGTTTCAGCGTCTAGGCGAATGGAGCCCCCCTTCAAGAGTGGCACACCATGACCGTAGCCCAGTACTCACCTTGACAGACAAGAAGCCATTCTGCAACCTAGTCCCCCCTCTTGCGCCGAAAACTTTCGGTAACTACTAACAAGCTAGAGAAAACTAGCTATACAACTAAGATTGTGCCCATTTTGATTCTCAAGGTTGTACGGAAGTCCTGGGTTGCCGCTTTAAGATCCAGTCCTTACGGAGGGCAGACTAGAGCACCCAACGAGGCCCAATGCTCTAACTCCCTTTCTGTCCATGTTGCCGAAAAGCACCATTTTATCCAATAATTTCATAAGTCATTAATCAGGATTAACATTATAATATTTGGTGACTGCAAGCTAAGCAAAACTACCCATATGCATGAACCCAAGGTAACAAGGAAGAGGGTACAAAAGTACTAGGTAAAGTCCTTTGCATCATATTGGACACATGCATATGAAGTGATTATAAGGTTATCATGTAACAAGGGAACTCATGTTACACTTGCCTTCAACTGTTCGCTCAAACTTTTCTGACTTTTCCTTCTAGATCATCCTTGAGTAGCTTCACTTCTATAGAGCGCAACATCCGGTACAAGCACAATGATTAAACCCAGAAACATTACACCATGAATTAGAAAAAGAAGCTAAAAACGGTTCTAACGTGAAGGCGTGATCCTACGATCGCGTGAGCACGAAAACAACCCCAAACGGAGCTCTGGTTAAAATGATACAAGCTTTTGAATGTTTGTGGGCTTAAATTATAAAAGTACCATTTTAAATAAACAAAAACAATTTATAAATAAATTTAAGTCACAAAAGTAAATTATGACAGAATTTCGAGGACTATCAACAAGGATGGCAATGATGTAGAAGAAATAAATGGGACATGGATAAGATTGCTAAACCGGTATTTGTAGAAATTCTAGGATTATATTTATGAAGGAAAAGAATGTGTATATATGGCATCAAGACAACGTCAAGATGATGATAGGCTGCTGAACATGTATTCGCAGGTTTACTACTAGCTTGTGCATGGCTTAGATTGGAAGTCGGCATAGATAAAGGACTATTGAATGATATTTCTAGATGGAAAAAGAAATCGGTATAAGAGACATTACATGCATGATGGGATGCTTGCATCACTATATATGGTGTATATACATACTTTGATCTGCAGGCTTATACTAGTTTGCACTTGAGAACGTGCATGCACGCGCATTAGATGCGTGCTACTGCTAGACAGCTTGATCCATGAACAAATATAAAACTGATATGGGCAATTAGCTAGCATGCGCAAAAGATTACAAGAGATGTCTATATCCAAGCTTCCATGAATCTACTAGGCTGAGAAATTGATAATCTAATTGGTGATCATGGGAAGAAGCTAAGCAAATAAATTATGCATGCCAACGGGAAGTGGCGCACACAGCAAAATAATAGATTGCGATGCAGATAACCTTCTCACTTTGGGTTGTGAAATTGCAGTGAAACGAAGATAAGTAGCCTCAAAAGACGAACACTGCTACAAAGCGTCGATCTTTGTTAACACCAGGGCATGGTAGTAGGGATCAAAAATATAATCAAAAGGAAAAGATCATTACTTTGCTGTGATTGAAGATGATGTGATAGGGATATTAGAGAAAAACCCTCACCAGAGTAGCAGCTAGAAGGCGGACCGGTGAACGGCAACTCGATGGGACACAAATGAACGGCAGTGGCGTTAGCACTGGAACAGGGAGAATGATGATGCACTTGCCAGAGAATACAAGCTGTGTGGGAGGGCTATCAGGAGCATCAGCGTGAGATGGAGGAGGGACAAGTCACTATTTATAGATGGGGCAAGGGAGCTGAGAAGACGATCAGGCGGTGGAGTTAATTGAAGGCCATCGCATGCAACTGGAGTTTCTCAGGCAACTGACGTCTGATGTCAGCGATGGTGGAAATTAGAAGAGTTAGTGGGTGGCCTGCTTTCGTCAAGAATAACTGCTGCTGCAGAATAAAGGAGAGAATGTAGGAGCTTGAGTGGGCGCAGTTGCGCGTCTAGATGACTGGAACTTGAAACAGCAGCCTGTGTTGAGATATGGTAGAGAGTGCCCTGCATCTCTGTAGTGTTGAAAGCGTGATGACCAAAATAAACAGGGAGGTGATGAGGCGTGCTAGTGTTGGCCAGGATCAACATGCATGCATGAGCAGGACTTGGCGCTCAGGAAGGAAAACGACCATGGATGCGTGACATGATGGCTTAGACTGGAAAAGAGATGAAAAAAAAGGAAAAACTTTTTTTATAATATTTTTAATACATTTTGAAACTCAACTTTAAACCCTTTTAAATTAAAATGAAGCTTGGAACTTATTTGAACACTTTAAGATTTTCTAAACTAGTCACTTTTAAACATAGCATTTAAAAGTACATTTAAATTTATTTTTCAAACAAAGCTTAACACTTAATTTTATTAACAGAATAAAACATATTCAAGGCTTAAACAAGTTTTTAAATTCATTTTTCACACAATAAAATTAATGCACTCAGCATGAATGTAACAAACATATTAGATTCAATTCCAAAATCACATTTTTCATTGTTTAAAGTATGAGCAACATAACTAAATCTAGGAAACTTTTAGAAAATTCATAAAATAGTTTAATTCGTTTAGTGTTTTCTATTCACAACCCAAAACAAAAATTTTGGGGTGTGACAAACTACCCCTTAAAGGAATCTCGTCCCGAGATTCACTAAAGAGGCACTCATTACAACGAGACAAATCACTCATGGACAACATAACAAAACAATCAACCGTGCAGGAACACACTAACATGATGTTGTTCTTAATCGGGAACACCATCGTTGCTAACGTAAAAGCGCTCAGGTAAGAACCTACTTATACAAGGCATAGAACAAAACGATCTTGAAATCTTCATTCTTCTTTGGTGTGATGATTCTTCTCATTGATGTAGAATCTTCAACTCCATGTACATCTTCATAAATCTTGGTCAAACGAGAGGCTTTCGGTAAAAAACATTTTTATTTTTCGCAAAGCATCAACGGGAGGAGGTTATGATTAGTTTATACCAAAATAAGTTTACAAAAATGACCATTTCTAACTAGGCAAAGCGTCCTACAGTCAACACTGCTCTGATACCACTTTGTCACATCCGGTTTTTCGAAGAATACCAAGCGCTAACTACATGTGTGCCCAAGATGTCCACACAACACATATAGTGACAAATATGGAGAATATCAAGAGCAATGCTTTATTATATATCGACCATAGTTACAACAGGACTTACAACTATTATAAAAGCATAGCAGAAACTATTCTTGATCTTCTCTTTGGGGCTTCATACTCCACATGGACGGTTGACTGGGGGAAGCACTCGCCTAGTACTCATGGACTCCGCAAGAAACTCTTCACTTGATTCATCATCTGGTACCCATCCGGGATTTTTATTGGTGACAACAACAAGCGTCAGCTCACCATGCTCAACAAGTATAACATGAGGTTTTGCAAGGCTCAAGAAGGCTTGACTCGGTTGTACTGCGGTAAGCATTTTTAGTTGTTCATATTTTATTTATTATGTCTATGTTTCTATGTTATGCTTATGGCTCCCATGTGAATATAATTAGTTATCACCATCAACATTAATCATATCCCAAACAATCCATAGAACCATCTATCTCGAAAAGGATCTAGGCCGCTCGTGACCGTGAGCACGACTGATATATCAGTTTGATCAAACTCTGCAGAGTGTGTACACTTTCACCTTGAGTCGTAAATACCCTTATGCCCGAGGTGGCCAACCTCTTGACTCACTTCCAAGGTAAGTCGGCAGGGTTCACTACGAAGCCTTTCACTAATTACCCTAACAAGTTAGTAGCCGCGAGGTTTCAGCGTCTAGGCGAATAGAGCCCCCCTTCAAGAGTGGCACACCATGATCGCAGCCCAGTACTCACCTTGACAGACAAGAAGCCATTCTGCAACCTAGTCCCCCCTCTTGCGCCAAAAACTTTCGGTAACTACTAACAAGCTAGAGAAAACTAGCTACACAACTAAGATTGTGCCCATTTTGATTCTCAAGGTTGTACGGAAGTCCTGGGTTGCCGCTTTAAGATCCAGTCCTTACGGAGGGCAGACTAGAGCACCCAACGAGGCCCAATGCTCTAACTCCCTTTCTGTCCATGTTGCCGAAAAGCACCATTTTATCCAATAATTTCATAAGTCATTAATCAGGATTAACATTATAATATTTGGTGACTGCAAGCTAAGCAAAACTACCCATATGCATGAACCCAAGGTAACAAGGAAGAGGGTACAAAAGTACTAGGTAAAGTCCTTTGCATCATATTGGACACATGCATATGAAGTGATTATAAGGTTATCAAGTAACAAGGGAACTCATGTTACACTTGCCTTCAACTGTTCGCTCAAACTTTTCTCACTTTTCCTTCTAGATCATCCTTGAGTAGCTTCACTTCTATAGAGCGCAACATCCGGTACAAGCACAATGATTAAACCCAGAAACATTACACCATGAATTAGAAAAAGAAGCTAAAAACGGTTCTAACGTGAAGGCGTGATCCTACGATCGCGTGAGCACGAAAACAACCCCAAACGGAGCTCTGGTTAAAATGATACAAGCTTTTGAATGCTTGTGGGCTTAAATTATAAAAGTACCATTTTAAATAAACAAAAACAATTTATAAATAAATTTAAGTCACAAAAGTAAATTATGACAGAATTTCGAGGACTATCAACAAGGATGGCAATGATGTAGAAGAAATAAATGGGACATGGGTAAGATTGCTAAACCGGTATTTGTAGAAATTCTAGGATTATATTTATGAAGGAAAAGAATGTGTATATATGGCATCAAGACAACGTCAAGATGATGATAGGCTGCTGAACATGTATTCGCAGGTTTACTACTAGCTTGTGCATGGCTTAGATTGGAAGTCGGCATAGATAAAGGACTATTGAATGATATTTCTAGATGGAAAAAGAAATCGGTATAAGAGACATTACATGCATGATGGGATGCTTGCATCACTATATATGGTGTATATACATACTTTGATCTGCAGGCTTATACTAGCTTGCACTTGAGAACGTGCATGCACGCGCATTAGATGCGTGCTACTGCTAGACAGCTTGATCCATGAACAAATATAAAACTGATATGGGCAATTAGCTAGCATGCGCAAAAGATTACAAGAGATGTCTATATCCAAGCTTCCATGCATCTACTAGGCTGAGAAATTGATAATCTAATTGGTGATCATGGGAAGAAGCTAAGCAAATAAATTATGCATGCCAACGGGAAGTGGCGCACACAGCAAAATAATAGATTGCGATGCAGATAACCTTCTCACTTTGGGTTGTGAAATTGCAGTGAAACGAAGATAAGTAGCCTCAAAAGACGAACACTGCTACAAAGCGTCGATCTTTGTTAACACCAGGGCATGGTAGTAGGGATCAAAAATATAATCAAAAGGAAAAGATCATTACTTTGCTGTGATTGAAGATGATGTGATAGGGATATTAGAGAAAAACCCTCACCAGAGTAGCAGCTAGAAGGCGGACCGGTGAACGGCAACTCGATGGGACACAAATGAACGGCAGTGGCGTTAGCACTGGAACAGGGAGAATGATGATGCACTTGCCAGAGAATACAAGCTGTGTGGGAGGGCTATCAGGAGCATCAGCGTGAGATGGAGGAGGGACAAGTCACTATTTATAGATGGGGCAAGGGAGCTGAGAAGACGATCAGGCGGTGGAGTTAATTGAAGGCCATCGCATGCAACTGGAGTTTCTCAGGCAACTGACGTCTGATGTCAGCGATGGTGGAAATTAGAAGAGTTAGTGGGTGGCCTGCTTTCATCAAGAATAACTGCTGCTGCAGAATAAAGGAGAGAATGTAGGAGCTTGAGTGGGCGCAGTTGCGCGTCTAGATGACTGGAACTTGAAACAGCAGCCTGTGTTGAGATATGGTAGAGAGTGCCCTGCATCTCTGTAGTGTTGAAAGCGTGATGACCAAAATAAACAGGGAGGTGATGAGGCGTGCTAGTGTTGGCCAGGATCAACATGCATGCATGAGCAGGACTTGGCGCTCAGGAAGGAAAACGACCATGGATGCGTGACATGATGGCTTAGACTGGAAAAGAGAGGAAAAAAAAAGAAAAAACTTTTTTTATAATATTTTTAATACATTTTGAAACTCAACTTTAAACCCTTTTAAATTAAAATGAAGCTTGGAACTTATTTGAACACTTTGAGATTTTCTAAACTAGTCACTTTTAAACATAGCATTTAAAAGTACATTTAAATTTATTTTTCAAACAAAGCTTAACACTTAATTTTATTAACAGAATAAAACCTATTCAAGGCTTAAACAAGTTTTTAAATTCATTTTTCACATAATAAAATTAATGCACTCAGCATGAATGTAACAAACATGTTAGATTCAATTCCAAAATCACATTTTTCATTGTTTAAAGTATGAGCAACATAACTAAATCTAGGAAACTTTTAGAAAATTCATAAAATAGTTTAATTCATTTAGTGTTTTCTATTCACAACCCAAAACAAAAATTTTGGGGTGTGACAAACTACCCCTTAAAGGAATCTCGTCCCGAGATTGACTAAAGAGGCACTCATTACAACGAGACAAATCACTCATGGACAACATAACAAAACAATCAACCGTGCAGGAACACACTAACATGATGTTGTTTTTAATCGGGAACACCATCGTTGCTAACGTAAAAGCGCTCAGGTAAGAACCTACTTATAGAAGGCATAGAACAAAACGATCTTGAAATCTTCATTCTTCTTTGGTGTGATGATTCTTCTCATTGATGTAGAATCTTCAACTCCATGTACATCTTCATAAATCTTGGTCAAACGAGAGGCTTTCGGTAAAAAACATTTTTATTTTTCGCAAAGCATCAAGGGGAGGAGGTTATGATTAGTTTATACCAAAACAAGTTTACAAAAATGACCATTTCTAACTAGGCAAAGCGTCCTACAGTCAACACTGCTCTAATACCACTTTGTCACACCCGATTTTTCGAAGAATACCAAGCGCTAACTACATGTGTGCCCAGGATGTCCACACAACACATATAGTGACAAATATGGAGAATATTAAGAGCAATGCTTTATTATATATCGACCATAGTTACAACAGGACTTACAACTATTATAAAAGCATAGCAGAAACTATTCTTGATCTTCTCTTTGGGCTTCATACTCCACATGGACGGTTGACTGGGGGAAGCACTCGCCTAGTACTCATGGACTCCGCAAGAAACTCTTCACTTGATTCACCATCTGGTACCCATCCGGGATTTTTATTGGTGACAACAACAAGCGTCAGCTCACCATGCTCAGCAAGTATACCATGAGGTTTTGCAAGGCTCAAGAAGGCTTGACTCGGTTGTACTGCGGTAAGCATTTTTAGTTGGTCATATTTTATTTATTATGTCTATATTTCTAAGTTATGCTTATGGCTCCCATGTGAATATAATTAGTTATCACCATCAACATTAATCATATCCCAAACAATCCATAGAACCATCATCTCGAAAAGGATCTAGGCCGCTCGTGACCATGAGCACGACTGATATATCAGTTTGATCAAACTCTGCAGAGTGTGTACACTTTCACCTTGAGTCGTAAATACCCCTATGCCCGAGGTGGCCAACCTCGGCAGGGTTTACTACGAAGCCTTTCACTAATTACCCTAACAAGTTAGTAGCCGCGAGGTTTCAGCGTCTAGGCGAATGGAGCCCCCCTTCAAGAGTGGCACACCATGACCGCAGCCCAGTACTCACCTTGACAGACAAGAAGCCATTCTGCAACCTAGTCCCCCCTCTTGCGCCGAAAACTTTCGGTAACTACTAACAAGCTAGAGAAAACTAGCTATACAACTAAGATTGTGCCCTTTTTGATTCTCAAGGTTATACGGAAGTCCTGGGTTGCCGCTTTAAGATCCAGTCCTTACGGAGGGCAGACTAGAGCACCCAACGAGGCCCAATGCTCTAACTCCCTTTCTGTCCATGTTGCCGAAAAGCACCATTTTATCCAATAATTTCATAAGTCATTAATCAGGATTAACATTATAATATTTGGTGACTGCAAGCTAAGCAAAACTACCCATATGCATGAACCCAAGGTAACAAGGAAGAGGGTACAAAAGTACTAGGTAAAGTCCTTTGCATCATATTGGACACATGCATATGAAGTGATTATAAGGTTATCAAGTAACAAGGGAACTCATGTTACACTTGCCTTCAACTGTTCGCTCAAACTTTTCTCACTTTTCCTTCTAGATCATCCTTGAGTAGCTTCACTTCTATAGAGCGCAACATCCGGTACAAGCACAATGATTAAACCCAGAAACATTACACCATGAATTAGAAAAAGAAGCTAAAAACGGTTCTAACGTGAAGGCGTGATCCTACGATCGCGTGAGCACGAAAACAACCCCAAACGGAGCTCTGGTTAAAATGATACAAGCTTTTGAATGCTTGTGGGCTTAAATTATAAAAGTACCATTTTAAATAAACAAAAACAATTTATAAATAAATTTAAGTCACAAAAGTAAATTATGACAGAATTTCGAGGACTATCAACAAGGATGGCAATGATGTAGAAGAAATAAATGGGACATGGGTAAGATTGCTAAACCGGTATTTGTAGAAATTCTAGGATTATATTTATGAAGGAAAAGAATGTGTATATATGGCATCAAGACAACGTCAAGATGATGATAGGCTGCTGAACATGTATTCGCAGGTTTACTACTAGCTTGTGCATGGCTTAGATTGGAAGTCGGCATAGATAAAGGACTATTGAATGATATTTCTAGATGGAAAAAGAAATCGGTATAAGAGACATTACATGCATGATGGGATGCTTGCATCACTATATATGGTGTATATACATACTTTGATCTGCAGGCTTATACTAGCTTGCACTTGAGAACGTGCATGCACGCGCATTAGATGCGTGCTACTGCTAGACAGCTTGATCCATGAACAAATATAAAACTGATATGGGCAATTAGCTAGCATGCGCAAAAGATTACAAGAGATGTCTATATCCAAGCTTCCATGCATCTACTAGGCTGAGAAATTGATAATCTAATTGGTGATCATGGGAAGAAGCTAAGCAAATAAATTATGCTTGCCAACGGGAAGTGGCGCACACAGCAAAATAATAGATTGCGATGCAGATAACCTTCTCACTTTGGGTTGTGAAATTGCAGTGAAACGAAGATAAGTAGCCTCAAAAGACGAACACTGCTACAAAGCGTCGATCTTTGTTAACACCAGGGCATGGTAGTAGGGATCAAAAATATAATCAAAAGGAAAAGATCATTACTTTGCTGTGATTGAAGATGATGTGATAGGGATATTAGAGAAAAACCCTCACCAGAGTAGCAGCTAGAAGGCGGACCGGTGAACGGCAACTCGATGGGACACAAATGAACGGCAGTGGCGTTAGCACTGGAACAGGGAGAATGATGATGCACTTGCCAGAGAATACAAGCTGTGTGGGAGGGCTATCAGGAGCATCAGCGTGAGATGGAGGAGGGACAAGTCACTATTTATAGATGGGGCAAGGGAGCTGAGAAGACGATCAGGCGGTGGAGTTAATTGAAGGCCATCGCATGCAACTGGAGTTTCTCAGGCAACTGACGTCTGATGTCAGCGATGGTGGAAATTAGAAGAGTTAGTGGGTGGCCTGCTTTCGTCAAGAATAACTGCTGCTGCAGAATAAAGGAGAGAATGTAGGAGCTTGAGTGGGCGCAGTTGCGCGTCTAGATGACTGGAACTTGAAACAGCAGCCTGTGTTGAGATATGGTAGAGAGTGCCCTGCATCTCTGTAGTGTTGAAAGCGTGATGACCAAAATAAACAGGGAGGTGATGAGGCGTGCTAGTGTTGGCCAGGATCAACATGCATGCATGAGCAGGACTTGGCGCTCAGGAAGGAAAACGACCATGGATGCGTGACATGATGGCTTAGACTGGAAAAGAGATGAAAAAAAAGGAAAAACTTTTTTTATAATATTTTTAATACATTTTGAAACTCAACTTTAAACCCTTTTAAATTAAAATGAAGCTTGGAACTTATTTGAACACTTTAAGATTTTCTAAACTAGTCACTTTTAAACATAGCATTTAAAAGTACATTTAAATTTATTTTTCAAACAAAGCTTAACACTTAATTTTATTAACAGAATAAAACATATTCAAGGCTTAAACAAGTTTTTAAATTCATTTTTCACACAATAAAATTAATGCACTCAGCATGAATGTAACAAACATATTAGATTCAATTCCAAAATCACATTTTTCATTGTTTAAAGTATGAGCAACATAACTAAATCTAGGAAACTTTTAGAAAATTCATAAAATAGTTTAATTCGTTTAGTGTTTTCTATTCACAACCCAAAACAAAAATTTTGGTGTGTGACACCCGCGTCCAAGACCTTGCATCGGGGACTCGGGCAAGAAGGAGAATTGACTAGTTGAAGGTTGCTGTGCCCGTGGCCCAGTGCTGGGGTCTTGGGCGAGTTGGAGATGCTCTGAGACTCCTTGCGTGAGGCCTCAGATGAAGTGGAACGATGGGCTAGTATGCTCACATGGCTTGGTAGAGGCCCAACATGGGGAGAGTTATCCCATGGGTCTCTTTAGTTGATTTTTCCCTTAGATGGGGTGGATTAATGTTTGATTTTGGGTGGATTTTCACCCTAATTTGGGTACCCATAATTATGGTACCTGACAGTAGCCCCTGAGCCTATGGAGGAGTGAGGGCACTCCTTCGGAAGCTATGCGTCGAGTTTGGTCTGTGCTGGGTCTTAGCCAGGTCGTTGCTGGGGCCTCAGCTTGTTTTTGTGTTGTTTTTCTCCTGGGGGTGCGCACGAGTGCACCCGTCAGGTGTAGCTCCAGAGGCCTTGAGAGGATAGGATATGCTTCCAAGGGCTTGATTTTTATGTGGGGTGAGAGTCCGAGGCCTTGGCCATAGTGCAAGGGCAGCCCTCAAGCCTCTGCTCATGGTAAGAGGGTGGTCAAGGGTGCCTCGTCGTTTTTCACGTCCCTCACGCTTCTCTTTCACAGAGAGGAGGGGTGGAAATATGCTATGCTACTCTCGATGGGCGAGCAGTAGCACTTCTGGTGAGCTGTTAACGAGTAATTTTAGGTTCAGGTGGGGGCCCGAGCCTTGTTTGCTTATGGTCAGCTGGTTAAGAGATACATTCCAAGTCACCCAAGGGTCGTCCAGTGGGTCTTAGATTCATTCAATAGGATCTGAGGGCTCAATGCCTCCCTCCGATGGGATTCCACTAGTCAACGCCTTCTGGGTTTTGGACATGTTTTAGGGTGCTCCGAGCTTCATCAGTCGGGCTTGGCTGCTGAGGGGCTCTTCCTTAGCCATCCTTGGCTCTTTTTTCCTAGGGTGGCTATCGAACTCTAGGTGAGCCAACCTTCGAACCCCTAGGACGTAGAGGGTTTCACACTTGCGATTCCTTCTCGGAGAAGGAATCTGGTGAGAGGGTCTATCGTCCGCTACGTGCGGAGGTCAGGCGTGCCTTTTTAGGCGGTTTTCTCAGGGAGGTGGAACGGTTTGTTGCAGCAGTCATGGCTAGATGGGACGTTTCACCCACGGGCAGGTTTAGTTAATGCGGCACGTGCGCCCATGCGGTTATCAAGAAAAAAGAAAGTAATCATGGCGGTTTCTGCCATTTTAGTAGTAAATGCGCTAGATTCAACTATCTCTTGAGATTTTGCCTATTCACCTTCTTGTTCTTGCTATATAAGCATGCACGCTGGGTGTAGCATCCCCTTACCCTACCATTTGCTCTTGCCTTCCTTGTTCCTGCGCTACGGCCACGAACGAGGAGAGCCAGAGTAAGGAGAGAGAAAAAGGAAAGGGACCAACTTCGTTGCCATCGTCCGTCGCCGCCACCCATCTCATGGTTGTCCCTGCTTTATCCATGTTGCCTTAGAGCCGCTCGTCTATGACCCAGGAGAAGCTAGAGGAGCTCGTCGAGGAGGGTCTTCTCTGCCCCATCACCGACACCATAACGCCAGAATGGATCACGGTGGAGGTGGGCATCGACGTGCCGAATCTGCCTATGAGCTATGTCCTTAGTTTTGTGGCGTTCCACGAGCAAGGGTTGGGGATTCTAGCAAGTTGATTCCTGCAGGTGCTCCCCACCTAGTATGAGGTGGAGCTTCACAACTTCAATCCCATATCCATCTCACAGGTGGCCATCTTCGCCGCTGTCTATGAGAGGTGCCTGGGTATCGCTCCCCACTAGAACATCTGGCTCTACCTCTTCAAGGTGGAGCACTTCACTAAGGCGACCGAGGGTGGAGGCCCCAAAAGATGGTGAGGGCCGGTGGTTGTACCCTGTAGGTGCGCCAAGAGTGGTCAAACCTATACATCCCCGCCTAGCTCATGTCATCCAATAGGGGATGGCAAGAGGGTGGGTTCTACCTCCACAGCGATGATGGTTGACTGCCTCCCTATATGGGTCGCGTCATGATGGAGAGGCCGACCAAGTGGAGATGGGGAGCCCCTACTTCTAAGCAGCCTAGGCTGTGGCTGCTGCTCGACACCCTAAAGAGGTTGTGGGACGGTGGTTTTACCATGACTAGGGTCGTTGCCGCTTTTCACTAGCGGCGAGTGCTGCTGCTGATGGCATGGTGACTGCGCCTAGACCAGATGGGGGAGGGAGCACCATTGGAGGGGTGTTGGATGTCTGATACTTCTCTCACGGCGACCAAGGTCACCAGGAGGGTGACTTACATGGTGGTCGCGGGGTTCACCATGGCGGACTTGAATGGGTCTAGATGCATCCCACCCGGGGATACATCTCTCTAGTGAGTATGACTACTCTTCCCAAATTTTCTTTGTCTTCCATGGGTCTCCTCGTCTGCTATTGATGCCATCTTGTCGTTAGGGGCTGGTGATGGTAAGAGACTCTGAGCCCTTAGTTCCAGAAGACCACGAGTGGCAAGAGCAGAACTGGCTTTTTGCTAAGGGGCAGAAGCAGAAGAAGGACGCCACAAAGAAGAAGTGCAATGAGGATATTCGCATGAGGGAAGCCCTCGAGAAGCGCCATCAACAACAAGCGTGCGACGGGCTTCCCCGGGAGGAGTCGTCATCGGAGCCAGAATCGGACGGCGATGATTTTATGTTTTTTCGGACGAGGAGGAGGAGGTGCGGGGCCTTGGTGGCAAGATGCCCCCACAAGGGGCTCCTACCAGGGGGGCGAGGCCTCAAGGGAGCTCAGCGCTCCCGAAAGAGAGGGCGGGGGTCTGGCCCCTTGGCCCTGGCGAGATGATGGTGCTGTGGGGGACCTCTTCCTCGATGCCAAGGCCTGAGAAGCCTGGGGGAAACTAACTCTCCTAGTAGGAGGCGGAGCTGCTTCAAAGCAGAGGGCTACTCCTTCTAGGGCATCAGCAGCTACGCCCGTGGCGAGGTGGTAGGCAAATCTTCCTCTAGGGAGGTACCTCCGCCCCCTCCACAGAGCACCGAGGAGGCGGCCATGACTTCCAATGGTTGTCCTCTAGCTCATGATGCCCCAGTGTCTCCTGACCTTTGGTCTTCAACAGTAGAGGCTCATGTCGCCCTGCCGCTGCCACCGCCGCCACCCCAGCGACAGGAACTAGAGGTGGGGATGGCCACGGCGGTTGTCTCAGTGATGAAGAAGAGGAAGATTGCCTTGCCCAAGTCGAGGTATGTGTGACGTGGTGGTTTTGGGTTCCCTCATAGCCTTTTCTCATTCTCCTAATCGACCTACTCTATTTTTTCTTGTAGCATGCGCCAGAGGGCCAGGGTGCCCCCTTGGCGCCCCACAAGGCACTTAAATCGGGGGCCGTTTCTTCCCCCGGTGAGGCTGGTCAGATGGCCTAGTGGGCGACTGCCGCCGAGGCCGCCCTACAGCATGGAGCCGCACCAGTCCACGCCGACGAGGTGGTGCGGGCTACACAGAAGAAGGCCCCAGCTGAGGCTAAAGCCACCAAGAAGCGAGAGGCTGAGAAAGCCATGGTGGGAGAGGCCTCGGTGACAAAGCTCAACGAGGCCATGACAGCCAAAGCCGATGAGGCCGAGGCAGTCAAGGCCGATGATCACGCGGCGCCCTCCGAAATAGGGATGATGGCGGCGGAGGTAGCCTTCAGTCGCCCCTGATGGAGGATCAGCTGGAGGGTCATGGTGAGGAGAGGGAAGTTCACACCATCTCCTCAGACAAGCCCCCTAGGCCTCATGGAAAGGAGGTGATGGATGCTAATGTGTCTAGCACCATGGAGATGGCTTCCTTGGGTGCACGGGAGGAGCAGGAGGTCGAGGGGAACTTGGCCCTCGTCCGCGTCGAGGCCCCACTAGTGCCTATTTTCTTGGGTAGTCCTGAGGAGGAGGAGGAAGCACACTGGACGATCCTCGAGGGGTTTAGGAACCTAGCCGAGCGATCCTTGCAAATGGCACTCCGTATCCTCACAAAAGACCTTCCCCATGCTATCGAGGTGAGTCCCTCTTTATTTTCATAAAGCCATTCCCCCTTCCTTTTCCATGAAAGGCACTAAAACTCACTCTTTTTTATTTTAGGAGCTCAAGGGGAGGTCTCGGGCTAAAGCTAAGCTCTTCTACCAAGAGAAGGGTCTCCAGGCTCAGCTTGACCTACAGAGGGAGTCCCTTGCCCGAACGAACAGGCTGCTGGCTGAGCGGAGCACGGAGATGAGAGATCTCCGCGTGTGCTGCTCCAACCTGAAGGAGGAGCTAGCCACAGCCCAGGGGGAAGTCACCTCCCTGGTGGAGAAGACATAAGGGTTGGAGCAAGGGCTCACTCGGGTAAGCACCGAGCGAGATGCCCTGAAGGCTGAGGCAGATCGCAAGGATGTTGCTGCCTAGAGCCTCCGTGCTGAGCTGGCGGAGACGAGAACGGAGCTGTAGTCGAAAGAGGGCACTGTGGCTTAGGCTATCCAGGTGGCCGAGGTAGCTCATGCAGAGATCCTACAATGGAAGCAGAGAGTGGAAGGTAATATTCCTTCAACCTTATCCCTAGGTTTTGGTCGCTATTTTAGCGCTTATCCCCTTATCCCCATTTGCTTGGAGCAGGCCTAGAGAAAGATCTGGCCGACGCCACCATGGCCTCTGCCGTGCTGCAGATGGCCTTAGATGGTGAGGCCAGGGAGCACACTGCCCTGCAAAATGCTACAAGGGCGGTCTACGACGCTCTCAAGGCTCCAGACGGGAGGTAGTCGGGCAGCTCTCTTCGGAGTCGCTTTACCGCCCTTTTATGGTGGTGTGCGTGATCGGGTACGCGACGCCCTCCATACTGGCATGAAGCGGGCTCTAGCAGTGATGACCTCGCACTATGACGGTCTTGACCTCTAGAGCGTTAGTGAGGGCTTCGTTGATATGCCCGACCCCAACCTGGAGAAGCTTGTTGACGCGTCCGAGGCTCCTGGCGCCGTCTTAGTGGCCCATTTTGAGGATAAAGTCATCCCCCTCCTCTTGACTTGTGAAGAAGCCTGGCAGTTGTGCCCATGTAATTGGTTAGTTTTTGTTGGTGGAATAAGCACGGCCCTTCGAGGCCTTTGTAATGAACGACGCTCGTAATTTATGCGTGTTACTTTTTTTTGAGTTCCCACACTTGTGCGTGGCTCTTGACTTGTGGTCTAACCACATTGACTTAGTGTTTCTTAGGGGTACCGTGGCCTTGGTAGCATAGGCAAAGCCCACACTATGTTTGTCCGAATCAAGGGGTTCCCACTATGTCATATTCACGCCGCTAGGTACCTCAAAAAGAAAGTTATGCGATCATTTTTCGCTTTGTCTCTAGAACCCTTGTCTCTCATTCCATTCTTGGGAAAATCTCCATGAAGTCCCTCCAAAGCATGAGTCATCCCTTAGGCAAAGAGTGGTGAGTGGAGGTGTCATAGCCTAGGGGCATAGGCGGTCTTGTGGCTTGACCAACCTTGGCCTTGGTTCGTTCTCTTACTCCTTTGGATTTCACGGTTTTTTACCAAACTATGGGAGGGAGATTTAGGATGGTGTCAAAAAAGCGATCAAAAAAAGAAAAATCATCAGGACTTTGGGGGGTTGCCCCCCACCTAGCCCCCAAGGGAGGCTCGGCTCTGTTAGTGGTAGGGTCGGGCCTCGCTCTAATTGCATGGTAAAGGAAAGATGATTCCGACCTTGCTAGTGGGTTCAGATCGATTCTCAAAAGTGCGACAAGTAAAGAATGCTTCTTTATTGCTTTCGAGATAAAAGTATATACAAAGCTTGGGAGCTTAAGGGTAAAAGTGACATAGCTGCTCGATGTTCCAAGCATTAGTGAAGACCTCACCCTTCTCGTTGGCCAGCTTGTAGGTTCCAGGATTTAGCACCTCGGCGACGATGAACGGGCCTTCCCATGGGGGTGTAAGCTTGTGACGCCCTTTGTTGCACTATCTTAACCTCAACACCAAATCTCTGACACTGAAGGCTTAGCTTTAGATATGTCAGGAATGATAGCACCGTAGAGCTTGCTGGTATTTAGTTGAATGTAGCAGCGCAACGTCTTGGGCCTCGTCTAATTGGTCTAGCGCCTCTTTGCGGTTGGTCTAATTGCCCTATTCGTTGTAGGCTTTGATCCTTGGGACGCCATTCTCAAGATCCATGGGGAGGATGGCCTTGGACCCATAGACCATGAAGAACGGCATCAATCCTGTGGCACGGCTCGGGGTTGTTCTCAAACTCCAAATGACCGAGGGGAGCTCGGCGAGCCATCTTCTGCTGACCTTGTTCAACTAGTTGAAGATTCTTGGCTTTAGGCCCTGAAGGATCATGCCATTGGCACATTCAGCTTGGCCATTTGTCTTTGGATGAGCCACTGCTAACTAGTCCACATGGATGTGGTGGTGGTCGCAGAACTCTAAGAGTTTTCTGCCAGTGAATTGCGTGTCATTGTCGGTGATGATGGAATTAGGAACCCTGAAGTGGTGGATGATATCTGTGAAGAATGACACCGCCTGCTCGGACTTGATTTTGGAGAGGGGGCGAGCCTCGATCCACTTGGAGAACTTGTCCATGGCGATGAGCAGGTGTGTGTAGCCCCCGGGTGCCTTTTGTAGAGGCCCGACTAGGTCGAGACCCTACACAGCAAAGGGCCAAGTAATAGTAATCGTCTGGAGAGCTTGCGCCGGGAGATGCATCTGTCGTGCATAAAATTGACACCCCTTGCAGGAGTGTATGATCTCGGTGGCATTGGCCATAGCCGTTGGCCTGTAGAAGCCTTGCTTGAAGGCATTCCTGACCAGTGTTCATGGTGCTGCATGGTGGCCACAAGCCATCGAGTGTATTTCGCGAAGCAATTGCCTCCCCTCCTTGGTAAGAATGCAATGCTACAGGATACCCGAGGCGCTGCGTTTGTACAGTTCCCTACCCAGTAGCATGAATGACTTGGCCCATCGGGTGAGCCATCGTGCTTTCATCTAATCTAGGGGGAGCACCCCCTGGATGAGATGTTCTAGGTATGGGATCTGCTAATCTGGTTCGTCATCATGGTTGAGTCATTCTATGTCCATGATCTCAGGCTCAAAGGTCGAGGGGGATTGGGTCCTTCAGGAGGATCCGAGCCCAGTCTAGGCTCAGGCGGTTGGTTGCCCTCTTGTTTCGGCTTCCCATAGTCGACGGAGGGCTTGTAGAGGTCACTGGCGAAGACGTCAGGGGGGATCATGGTCCAACCCGATGTGATCTTTGCTAGCTCATCCGTGGCCTTGTTGTACTTGCGCACGATGTGATTGAGCTTGAGGTCATCAAACTTGTCCTCCAGGCACCGCACCGTCTTGCAATAAGCTTCCATCTTAGGGTCATGGCTGCTTGACTCCTTCATTACTTGATCGATGATGAGTTGCGAGTCTCCTCAGATGTCGAGGCACTTGATCCCCAGCTCAGTGGCAATGTGGAGGGCATTGACCAGGGCCTCGTATTCTGCTATATTGTTAGAGGCCGCAAAGTGGAGCCGGATCATGTAACGCATGCAAACTCCGAGAAGGGAGATGAAGATGAGACCAGCACCGGCACCGGTCTTCATCAGAGACCCGTCAAAGTACATTGTCCAACATTTGGCCTGGACCTGGGTTGGTGGTAGTTGGGACCTAGTCCATTTAGCTAGGAAGTCAGCGAGGATCTATGACTTGATTGCTTTTTAGGGCGCATAGGTGAGGCCATTGCCCATGAGCTCCACGGCCCACTTGGTGATTCTACCCGTCGCCTCTCAGTTTTGGATCACCTCCCCTAGAGGGAAGGATGAGACCACAGTCACCGGATGAGACTTGAAGTTGTGTCGTAACTTGCGCCAAGCCAAGACCACGGCATAGAGCAGCTTCTAGATCTGTGGATACCAGGTCTTGGTCTTGGACAAGACTTAACTAATGAAATAGACCGGCTGTTGGACCGAGAGTGCATGCCCCTCCTCTTGCCGCTCGACGATGATGGTCGCGCTGACCACCTGGATGGTCACCGTGACATACAACAAGAGGGGTTCCCTTTCTGAGGGTGGCACGAGGATGAGAGCTTTGGAAAGTAGTGCCTTGAGCTTGTCAAGGGCCTCTTGGGCCTCAGGAGTCTAGGAGAAGTGCTTAGATTTCTTGAGGAGGCGGTATAGGGGCAGACCCTTTTCACTAAGGCATGAAATGAAATGGCTGAGGGATGCTAGGCATCCCATGAGCTTCTGTACCCCCTTTAGGTTTTGGATCGGTGCCATATTAGTGATGGCTGTAATCTTTTCTAGGTTGGCCTCGATGCCACACTCGGAGACAATGAATCCTAAGAGCATGCCTCAGCCAAAGACACAATTCTCAGGGTTTAGCTTGATGTTTTTCTCCCTGAGGCAATGAAATGCTGCATCTAGATCAGTGACAAGGTCATTGGCCTCCCTGGACTTGACAACGATATCATCTACGTATGCCTCAACAGTTTGTGTGATGAGGTCCCCAAAAACTCTGAGCATACATCGCTGGTACGTGGCTCCTATGTTTTTGAGACCGAATGACATGGTTACGTAGAAGTGGCATGAATGAGTGGAAAAATGCAGATGCGTACTTCTAGGTTAGAAGTAGCACATATGTAGGTGGAGTGTATGTGGATCTTGATTTTAACCGCATGACCAGCTCCTAAGGGTCTACACAGCTCGACTACGCTCAATGCTCACAAGTAGTAACAAAATGAGTGTAGAGGTTTTTCCTAATCTAGAAAGCATGTATCTGGCTGTGGTAGGAATTTAAACTCTCGTCATACAGGAACTCATCATGCAGCAATTTTAACTTTTTTCAAAAGATAAATTCTCTAGAATTCTAGTATCTCTAGGAACAAGATAAACAGCAGCTCAAAACCTTCCCATATCATATCCATCAACTACCTAGACTTAGATCAAGCATTCGCTACGCACAAGTTCAGGTTTAGAGCAAATCTTAAATCAAAACCATTGTATCCAAAACTCAGGAGAGTTCGAGGCTGAACACTAGGTACTTAAAAGGAATTACGGCAGAGCAACTATTTATCATTTCCAAGCAAGAGTTTATTCTAGGGATTTATTTTAGCAAGGTTAAACTCTCCTACATTTTATTTAGCAAACTTAATATCTTATAGAAAAACATATATATATATATATATTTATTTATTTATTTATAGAAAAGGGAAATATTTATTTCGTTCCTAAAGCTTATGCATCTTTTTATGTGTTTTATATTTTAATAGAGCAGAAATTTATAAACAGATAAATAAATAGGTAAGAAAATACTTAGCTGGATACATGGGGGATGCTCTCCCCCAAGCTAGATGTTGACGTAGTCTTAATTGATGCAGCAGACATATAGTAGAGGTGTACTTCCTCTCTTGGAGTGTTTATGATGAGTGTTGAGACAACACTCTGACAGAGGACAGATCATCCTCCTGTCTATTAGCTCCCTTCGATCCTTCAAATTCTGTGAAGCTCAAATATACAACAAAGCTTGTGGAACTGATTAAGTGTTAGTCATAAATCTCTAAGCCTTGAGCATATTGAACCTCCTTTAATACATTTGTTTATTTAGCAGGATCTTTCTGTTAACAAATATTTTTATATTTTTATATTATACCATGCAAAAATCTATAAATATGATATATGAATATTTATTTTATTTTTATGCCACCACAGCAAATATACCTATGGGTGTTATGCCACAAATTTATTTGCATGGGGCTTAGCATTTCTATGAATGCAATGCATGACATTTTCTTTTCTATGATAGCATTAAAGTAAACATGCAGCTAACTATGCATTTTAAGGAAAAGGTAAATATGCTGATTAAAAACTTTATGCAATGCTAAAAAGGAAATTATTGATAACTACCAAGTTTACCTCTTGGCGTGGCATCGGTGATTTAAGTCCTCCAAATAGGACCTCTTATCAGCTTAATCTTCTTAGGGTGTCTCAGATGGCTTGATTGGCGCCACTGGCTGAACCTCTTCTTGAATTGAATCTAAAACTGATTTTACCTTTACTTTTCATACCTATTTTGTTGGTGAGATTGACTTCAAGGGAGGAGTTGGTTGCACTATCTTCTCTTCTTTGTTCTCCATAGTGACTGGTTCACTTTCTGTTGGGGGTACAACCTCCTCCTCAAGATAAATCTTTTCTTTGGGATATCGATCTTCATACATTGACACTTCTCCTTCATAATCAACCCATCCATCCTTTGTGAACTGATTCTTCTGATTACGGGTATGACGCCTTCTTCTTGTTCTATTCTTCTTGGGATCTTCATTGACCATATAGTTATCATTAAAGTAGCGACGTACCTTCTCTAAGGGGAAGTGAAAGTGCACTTCTCCTATTCCAATATAGATGATTGCTTTGGTGGTGTTTAGGAACAGCCTTCCAAGGATGATAGGTGGATCATAATCATCTTCTCCCATGTCAATGACTAGGAAGTCTGTAAGGATGAAATGCTCATCAATCTAGACAGGAACATATTTTGCTAATCCATCCACAAAGCAAAATGACTGATCTGCCATCTACAGCTGTGTGTAGGTGGGATGCAGAGGCATGGTGCCATATAGATACTCACAATTCACTTTAGCCATTATGTTGATGCCCGACCTAGTGTCGCAGACTGCTTTCTAGAAGGAGTTGCGATTGATTGAGCATTCAATGGTTGGGACACCTGGGTCATCCTTCTTAATCAAATGTGGGGACTTGATTTGGTGGTCATGGTCTCTGTGGACTGTAGTGACCATCCTCACTTCTCCATCTGTTCTAGCTTCTTGTTCTTGCACTTGTTCTTATTCCTCCTGTTGTTCTTCTCCTTCGGCTCATAGGCATGTTGATGGTGTACAGGGAATTGTAACACTCGATTCTTGAATGAGAAAGTCTCTCTCTTCCCTTTGATGTTGAAACAGATCTTGGCAGCATTGGCATAGATGATAGCTCCAGTGGTGTTAAAAAATGGCTACCCTAAGATGATGGGTGACTTCTCATCACCACCTGTCTCTATCACCACAAAGTCTGCAGGAACATACGAGCTGCCAACTCGCACATAGATGTCTTCTAGGATTCCTATGGCATAGCAGTGTGACTGGTCTGCAAGCTACAAGCACATGGTTGTATAGGATAAAGGATAATCAAACATTCTTTCATAAATCACCTTGGGCATGATGTTGATGCTTGCACCAAAGTCACAGATTGCTTCATTGAAGTTCACACTTCCAATGGAGATCGGTATGATCGTTCTCCCTAGATCGCCTTTCTTGATTGGGAGAGTCTCATCATTCCAACCGACTGTCGGAACACTCTAGTTGCTTCCTGCATTGAAAATATCTACAAGATTTGCAGATTCTAGTTCTTCCGGTTTCCCTAGAATCTTACCTTGGCATTCTAGAGGAACAACAGTAACAAGCTGGGATATTTGTGACTCAATCATTTTATTAAAGCTATGTTGATTCTTAATAGCAGTAGAAAAGTTATTCATTCTATTATTAATTGTTTCTAGCATTTTATCATTGGATGCTAACTTCTTAGACAAGTTATCCATTAGCTTTCCTTGATTAAGAACTAGCTCTCTTAAAGGTGGCTGATTAAAATTATTGAAAGAATTATTACCTTGATAATTACCTAAATAGTTACCTGAGTAGTTAGGTCTTTGCTGTTGATTCCAATCTTGATTCTGTTGAGGACGATAATAGTTGTTATTGTTGATGATGATGTAGTTCACATCCTCATGTAGCTCTAGGTAGGTATTGCCTAAATGCCTAGTTTCCCCACACTTTTCACAAGTCATGCAAGAATCATGAATGTGCATGACTTCCTTCTTCTCACCGGCTCTCTCATTGAGCCTCTTCATCAGTAGGTTGTTGACACCTCTAACGCCACCTAAGCTAGGTTGTCATCCCCAGCATAGCGCCAGAGGTGCTGGTATTAATAAATGCAAATGCTCTTCTAGAATGAATATGAAATCCACAAGCGCACAGATAATACCGATGTAGCATTTTAACCGGGAGTAAACCATGTATCGTTATTTATATTTTTACCACTAGGAAGGGAGTGCTAAGGATAATAAGCAATGAGCATCACTGCATGTGATAATAAGCAATGACCATGTCTTTATCTATCTTCTCATACAAGGTAAGTGTCACAAGATAAATAGTATATATAAATGATAAAGAATAACTGATAAGCACATAACCACATAATAAAAGATAAACATCTCAATAGATTACTCTAAGCTTATAGCACTAGCATGGATTAGGATGAACAACAAAGATAACTCCTAAGTTATTCTAACTATAAGATCAAAGCATACGATGATTAGTGCAATTACACTTGGTAATCATAGCAAGAGAAGGTTATATCTACGCATAGTGATATTACGAAGGAAGATGAAGAAAATAGCAATCACTTCCCTGTAATAGTTGTGTTCTGCCTGCCCTATACTCGGGAGGTGGACTATGAATGACTCAATAGGACTGTCACTCCTATGATCTACCACATGGTCCGGAATATAGGGTGCAATCATAGGAAAATACAGTATAGGCACCACGCCTACACAATATTTACCACTCACTAATCGATCTAATGAGCAAGCGTTATACGATCCTATACTTGAATATAATTCTATTCTAACTATGCCAAGCATATAATCAAAGTAGACTAAGAACAATATAATTGAGAACATAATCAAATAGAGCAAAGTCATATCCAATATGATAGAATAGACTAAAGTCATATTCATACAAATGATGAACTAGATGAATAATACAAGAACGAATATAAAAGTAGGAGAGAATTACCAAGAATCCTCTTGACAGATCCAGAATCCAAACAATGCTTGCCTCCTTCTAGTTCTAATCCTATATAGCTATCCTACTAAACTATAGAGATCTAATTGAGATGTTGGCTCTGAGGCTTCTCAAAGGAATGCTCTGTATCTTGGAATGAAGTAGGGTTTCTCATGGCGCCAGGGGCCTTGCTTATATAGCCCTCTAGGAAGCACCACAACCCTTAGATCAAACCGACCTTGATGGATGATTATTATTGATCCTCAAAGGCGGTGGAGGCATGATCCGCGAGGTGGCTCCTGATTGGCCACCTAGGTGGGGCGGCCGCCAAGGGGGGTGGGGCGCCCACCCCTGTCATAGTGACAGGTGGGTCCGACCTCCTAGGGTTTTGCTTCCCGTGTCTTCTAAATTATTCTTTTTATATATGTGGCCCTTTTCTCTCTATGCAAATATGACATGTGGGCCTCCTTTGCTTGTTTCCTGATAACCCCCTGCAGAAATAGACATTCACCAAAACTCATGGAATTCTATTAGTGTAACCCCTATATCTAGCTAGTAATTATATTTTAGGTCCTTTCTTATGCTATGTTGACGGTTAAAAATGACACTTATCTACCGTCAACAAACTCCCCCAAGCTTACCTTTTGCTCATCCCTGAGCAAAGAAAGACTCAGTGATGGACCAGGAATTGCTACAATGCTTTCATGCCTTTCAGGTACACATGCGTTCAAACTAGAATTCTCCTCTAAATTAGAATGAACTATTCTGATAAAAACTTACTCATATACCTTCCACCATGGGGCTTGTAGCTGTCACTTGAGTCTTGAGTAGTTGAAAGACAGAACGGTCAAGTCAAGCGCCATGTTTCAAGTTCTTTGATCAACTATTATTCTGGAGTTTTGCACAATTTTTAAAATAAAACTCAGAGATTCCTATGTATGACCCTTTCAAGTCTCTCCTTTGTGGTATTTCTGGATCCTCTCCAAGGCATTTATGGTCTATGCCTTTTCTCTCCTCTCAAGACATGTGGTATTTTTGGTATTTTAGGCATAGTAACATTGCCTTCTCTCTCTCAACCTACTTCTAATAGGCTTATGTGGAGCTCATAGGTGGGGAGACAGTGAATACATACTTGCAAATATTTATTGCATAGTCAAACTATGGATCCAGAGAAACAAGTCATACAATCAAATCAAGATATGCACGTGTATAGGTTGGATGGTAGGTGGTGAATTGTGGGTGGTATATGGGTTAGGAGTGGTGATATAGGGGTGAAGGAATGGTGATGGTGAATACTTAGCTCCTTTGAGAAACTTTTTTTTCATACCTCTCTAGAAAACTTGAAGATTTTGGGAAGAACTTGGGCTGCTCAATGGATCTTTTTCTTCTCTCTCTTCTTCTTTTCTTTTTTTCATAGTGGGACATTTGTCCTCTTTCTTTTATTTCTTCTTCTCTCTTTTTTTAGAGCACCCAAGCCTCTTTTTGGGATATAATAACAAGTGGTAGCTAGATATTTGGAGCTTTATTGGCTAGCAAGGCATAAATAAGGGTCATAGGAATATTTTTGGGTAGTTCACTCTCAGTGTAAGAGTAGAACTATTTTCTAGGTGGATCTAAATGGTGTATATGTGGATTCATACTTCCAGGATAGAAGCAGAATATATAGGTGGATGCGTACTTCTAGGATAGAAGTAGCATGAATAGGTGGAGAATATATGTAGATCTTGATTTTAACCGCATGACCAGTTCTTAAGGGTCCACACAGGTTGACCACACTCAATGCTTACAAGCAGTAAATATGAATGTAAGGCTTCCTAATCTAGCAAGCATGTATATGGCTGTGGTAGGAATTTTAAACTCTCGTCATATAGGAACTCATCATATAGCATGTTAATTTTTAAAAGATAAATTCTCCAGAACTCTAGTATCTCTAGGAACATGATAAACAATAGCTCAAAACCTTCCCATATTATATCTGTCAACTACCTAGGCTTAGATCAAGCATTCGCTACCCACAAGATCAGGTTTAGAGCAAATCTTAAATCAAAACCATCGTATCCTAAACTCGGGAGAATTCGAGGTTGAAAACTAGGTACTTGAAAGGAATTATGATAGAGCAACTATTCATCATTTCCACATAAGAGTTTATTCTAGGGGTTCATTTTAGCAAGATAAAAACTTAGCACACTCTCCTCTAATTATTTAGCAAACTTAAAGATCATACAAAAACATATAAATATAAAGGGAAACATTTATTTGGAATTCTAAAGGTTATGCATCTTTTTGTCAAAGCAGAAATAAATAAGTAAATAGATAGGTAAGGAAATATGTAGCTGGATAAGGGGGTGCTCTCCCCCAAGCTGGATGTTGACATAGTCTTGATTGATGTAGCTGACAGATAGTGAAGGTGTACTCCCCTTGTCAGAGTGCTTATGATGATGACTGTTGAGACAACACTCCGGTAGGGGACAGAGCGTCCTTCCGTCTATTAGTTTTTCTTGTTCCTTCAAATTCTGTGAAGCTCAAATAGACAACAAAGCTTGTGAAACTTGATTAAGTGTTAGTGATCAACCTCTAAGCCTTAGATATCTAGAACCTCTTAACACATGTGTAACATCCCAGTTTTTCCAAAAAACCCAAAAATCACAACTGAAAAATTTTTCGCAAACATGCCCATTTTGGTGAGTGCCATGTAGGAAAAACCCTAGCAGATGCACAAGTAGAACCTACTTAGAGTGTAGAAGCATTGCATTTAAATTAATAAACTTGCGAGTTGGCTCTTTTCGATTTATTGTGTGTTAATAAAATCAACCATTGGTAAAAACAGATAAACTAAACATGCTTCAATTAATTAATTAATTAATTGTGTAATTAATTAATTAACCCCTAACCTAAGTGCTTACCCTTGGACTTGGACCCACTAACCCAAAACCCCTAGTGTACTAGCCCCTAGGGGTGGATGCTAATTGGCACATAACACTTACATATAAGGACCAAGCTATAGTTAGAAAATAGGATGAGAAGTAGAAAGTGGAATAGAAAAACCTAGGCAAAAATTCCTGATAGAAAAAGGCCATTTCGGCCCAGCGCAACCTGAGGCCTAGCCAAGCGCTGCTGGCCTGGCCTTCCCCTCTCGCGTGCGGAGCCTAGCAGGATAGCCCAAGGCCGCGCGCCTGATCTTCCCTCGTGTGACGACGAAGGGGAAACCGTCATTTCCCTCCTACCGCTGACGGGTGGGGACCACAAGTCATCCCCCACCTCTGCCATCTCCTCTGCTTTTTGCTCGAAGGCAGAGCGCGCACGCTGCTGGGGCTGTAATAGAACCGACCAATTATACGAGATTCAGTAAGAAAATCATCCACCGAGCAGACGATTTAACAAACTTAAGCCCGTATAACCCGGTAGTCCGTGAAATCATGACGGATTTCAAACCAACTTACATACCAGCTAAGATTGTAATAAGTTCAGTGGTCACCATCACAAGTTACATAAAAGTTCACGTCACAAATACATTGGAGTTTAAACATAGTTATTACAAACCAGTTTCAAATAGAAGTAGCTGAAGCATTTAGTTCAAATCACACACTCACACAGAGTTCAAAATAAAGTGCCAGCTCAGGATCATCTTCCAACAAAAGCATCAGACAAGACGTAGTGAATGACCATTGCCCATGGTCCTAAGCTTCTCCCATCGCAGGATAAAGGCAGTTGATACAGTAGTCGTAATACATCTGCCCATCTGCAACAAGTGGGAACAAAGCCCTGAGTACGAGAAGGTACTCAGCTAGACTTACCCGACAGAACCAAAATAAAAGACACCAAGGATCATGACAGGCTTTTTGGTGGGGTAGCTGACTCATTTGCAAAAAGGCATTTTTAGCATTTAAAGAATCCTTCCAAAAGCTTTGTATCAAGTTAAATCTTTATTAACCTGTCAACTACATTTGCACCTGTACTAGAGTAACATGTAATTAAATAGGTAAGGATAACCAATGATCATTAAACAACTTCTATCATGTCATAGACCATATAACTGTCCAAGTGTTCCATTAGAATTACTACGATGAAGTCACTCAAGTCAAGTGTTCACTATCCAGTGAACGATGGCCATTCGAATCGATTATTAACCAGCTGGTAATTTATTCCTCACACAAACCTCACTCACCCGCTAAAGTGAGGTGTTGGTCACCGAGTCAACCATTCAGGTAAAGTCGCGAGCTTGCCAGGAACCACATGTACCCAGGGGCCGCCCGACTGCTCTTTGGCCTTATCATCGCGCCCCCGTATCCTACCACTACTGCTCCAGTACAGTGCATTGCGGGCAATCCACTTGGCTCGAATAATCTCCCAGCTTCGCGATCGAAAGGTACATTATTCGTCTAGCTAAATGTAAGGCATGCGTTCAACATGACTCGAGGCCCAACAACGTTCGGTCCTTAATCGACACAGACGGAAAACACTACAGTCCGAAGCCCTGCAAGTTTCCGCCCGGTCTCAATTTCACATTAACACTTAGCTATTCTCAGATGACATACTTTCTCACAAAGATCCAGGTAACCACCTATAGCTCGCAGGTGATAGGAAATCATGATACGCTCAGGGGGTCCCGATCTTCACGACGTAGGATGATCACCGATAACTAGCTGAAGAACAGCCGGATAACTTGCTGCAGGCAGCGATAACTAGTGCAACCTGGCAAATAAAACTCGAAGCCAACCACCGTCTTTAACCGGCAACCTGAATCGAGGATTCGCCCAACCACACTCTCAAAGAACCAACCAACACAGCCTACAATCAATCGAGGAAACCTCAAAGGGAGTAGGAGCACCAATTGGGAGCGGATGAAGCCGCCGCTTCTGTAAATCTCGCAAAGGAAATCACAAGAGCAAAGGGGTAGAGATCTCTCTCAATATTTGTTAGCACACAGCTGAACAAAAGGGGGGTTTGTATTCTATTATCAAATGTCTGAGATTACAATGAGTCTAGGAGGTATTTATACTAGCAACAGCCCTGCTAGATAGGTGGAAACTCGAAACGAAAAATATAAGACGCACTATGTGAACGGGCCTCCTCGAGATGCCTTCCTGGAGAGTTTTCGCGTGGCTGCTGGTCTTCAGCGCAGTCTTCAGTGTTTTGGCAATAACTCTATCTTGGAAACTCCAAATGACATGCGGTTTGTTGGGTTGGAAAGTTAACTTGATAACCTTTCACACCATGTGCAGCATGTACCACGAAATATTGTAGATTGGTATAGTTTTGCATGGGAACTTGGATATCAGGCTGACTGCTGACTAGCTGACCAGTCTGTACTAAATCAGTCGAATCTCAACATTGGAGAATCCAAATCAAGTGAGAGAACTTGGGCTTGAAACTAGACTTGATAAGCTTTCCAACAAGTCCTCATGGGCCTTCATAGCTTTTGTGAGCATAAAGTTGTGACTGATTCTTTCTAATGGTTCTGTCACACTAGACTGGCTCGAACGTGATCCTCCTCTTTGTTTCACCCTTGGTGTCTTCTTGTCATCCTCCGTGGTGCACCTAAGCAATAGCAACATGCACAACTTAGGTAGTATATAATTCTCATTAACATTAAAATGATTTTCAGAAAGTAGCGCGTGCACCTCTTGTTGTAGCTTCTTGGCTCGACTACGTGTAATTGGTCCATCAAAGACTTGGACTGGTGTTGGTGTAGCTTGACTTGGAGGTTGTAACATGTTGTTGGTTGACGTGGTCATATCATCCTCCCCCTCTTCAAAAGGAGTCGTCCTCGACTCTGAAGTATCTTCACTTGTGAATGGAGATAGATCAGCAACATTGAAGGTGTTGCTCACACCATAACTTGCTGGAAGATCTATCTTGTATGCATTGTCATTGATCTTGGACAACACTCTGAATGGACCATCCCCTCGTGGCATCAACTTGGATTTGCGCTTCTCAGGAAAGCGATCCTTACGCAAGTGAATCCACACCAAGTCCCCTGGTTCAAATAATACTTTCTTTCGATGTTTGTTCATACTTGCAGCCTTGCGTGTCGCCTTCAACTCAATTGCTTCTTTGGTCTTCTCATGTACCTTCTTTATATATGCGGCACGCTTTGAGGCTTCCATGTTGGTTCTCTCCTGCAATGGCAGTGGCAACAAATCTATCGGAGCAATAGGTTTGATCCCATAAACAATTTCAAAAGGACACAAATTAGTGGTAGAGTGTACTGCCCTGTTATAGGCAAACTCCACATGAGGCAAGCAATCCTCCCAATCCTTCAAGTTCTTTTTCACCATGGTTCGCAGCAACATTGACAATGTACGATTCACCACTTCAGTTTGTCCATCGGTTTGAGGGTGACAAGTTGTTGAGAACAAGAGCTTGGTCCCAAGCTTTGCCCATAATGTTTTCCAAAAGTAGCTCACAAACTTGACGTCACGATCAGACACAATAGTTCTAGGCATCCCATGCAGCCTCACAATTTCTCTGAAAAACAAATTAGCAACATGTGAAGCATCGTCGCTCTTGTTACAAGGGATAAAATGAGCCATCTTTGAAAATCTATCAACCACAACAAAAATAGAATCTTTTCCCCTCTGAGTTCTAGGCAACCCCAAAATAAAGTCCATACTTATATCTTCCCAGGGAATATTAGGAGTAGGTAATGGAGTGTATAAGCCATGAGGGTTCAGTTTGGACTTAGCTTTGTGGCAAGTGACGCATCGCTCCACAAATCTGATGATGTCTCTCCGCATCTTGGGCCAATAGAAATGATCTTGCAGCAGTTCATGAGTTTTCTTTTGTCCAAAATGACCTGTTAGTCCACCTCCATGTGACTCCTGCAACAAAAGCAATCTAACCGAAGAATTGGGAACACAAAGCTTGTTAGCTCTAAACAAAAATCCATCATGTATGTGATATTTTTCCCAACCTTTTCCATCTTTACAATGACTATATGGTTCTGAAAATTCAGGGTCATTTTTATACATGTCTTTCAAACTTTGAAGTCCCAAAACCTTTACCTCAAGTTGGTTCAGCAACACACTCTTTCTTGACAACGCATCAGCAACCACATTGTCCTTACCTTTCTTGTATTTCACGATGTATGGGAATGTTTCGATGAACTCAACCCATTTAGCATGGCGACGATTCAGTTTTGCTTGTCCTTTCAAGTATTTTAAAGCTTCATGATCGGAATGAATAACAAACTCTTTTGGCCATAAGTAATGCTGCCATGTCTCAAGCACACGCACCAAAGCATACAATTCTTTGTCATATACAGAATAATTCAGTTGAGCACCTCCCAATTTTTCACTAAAATATGCTACAGGTTTTCCTTGCTGCATTAAAACTCCTCCGATCCCAATCCCACTAGCATCACATTCTACTTCAAAAGTTTTAGTGAAATCAGGAAGAACAAGTAACGGTGCTTCAGTCAAACGTTTCTTTAATTCTTGAAAAGCATTTTCTTGTGAATTGCCCCATTTAAAATCAACACCTTTCTTTGTCAATTCATTCAAAGGAGCAGCGATGGTACTGAAATCTTTCACAAATCTTCTATAAAAACCAGCAAGGCCATGAAAACTTCTTACTTGACTTACATTCGTTGGAGTTGGCCAATCCTTGATGGCCTTCACCTTGCTTTCATCCACTTCTATTCCTTTCCCTGAAACAACAAAGCCAAGGAACACAACATGGTCTGTGCAAAAACTGCACTTCTCAAGATTAGCAAATAATTTCTCCTTCCGGAGCTCATCCAAGACTTGACGAATGTGATTCATATGTTCTTCAAAAGACTTGCTATAAATTAAGATGTCATCAAAATAGACAACCACAAATTTTCCAATGAAAGCTCTCAGGACATGGTTCATTAATCTCATAAAAGTACTTGGAGCATTAGTCAAACCAAAAGGCATAACCAACCATTCATATAGCCCAAAATTTGTTTTAAATGCAGTTTTCCATTCATCTCCAGCTTTCATTCTTATTTGATGGTACCCACTCCTCAAATCAATTTTAGTAAATATGGTGGAACCACTTAATTCATCAAGCATGTCATCTAATCGTGGAATAGGATGGCGATAGCGAACCGTGATATTATTTATAGCTCTACAATCAACACACATCCTCCAAGAACCATCTTTCTTAGGTACTAAAATCATAGGAACAGCACAAGGACTTAAACTTTCACGAAAAAAACCTTTGTTAAGAAGTTCTTGCACTTGCCTTTGTATCTCCTTTGTTTCTTCCGGATTGGTGCGGTATGGTGGACGATTAGGGAGTGCAGCCCCTAGAATGAGATCAATTTGATGCTCAATCCCACAAATTGGAGGTAGTCCAGCTGGTGTCTCTTTTGGAAAAACATCTTCATAGTCCTGCAAAAGATGAGACACATCACTAGGAAGAGAGGTGATGTCGTTGGCTGAAACTAATATGTCCTTGTACACAAGTACAAAGAGCACTTGATCTGGGTTGTTCCTCACTTCTCTCATTTCAGATTTTGTGGCTAGCATAACTAGATGCTCTCCCTCTCCTTTATTTTTTTCTCTCAAGTTTGGCTTGTGGCACTAACTCACCGAGTTGTGGATGGCACTCAATTTCTTTTGCTCTCCTGCCTCTCTACTCACTGGAACAATTTCAGATTTCTTTTGTAAGTGTTCAGCCATGATTTGTTGAGGTGTCATAGGCTTGAGTACAAACTTCTTCCCTTTTAGATCAAGAGTGATCTGATTTGTTCTCCCACAATGTTGGCTATATCGATCATATTGCCATGGTCTTCCAAGTAGCAAGTGACACACCGACATGGGTGCCACATCACACTCCACCGTGTCAACATATTCCCCAATCTTGAATGGAACTTTCACTTTATATGCAATCTTGATATCTCCCGAATCATTCAACCATTGGACATGATATGGATGAGGGTGTCGCAGCAACTTCAAACCAAGCTTGTCAACCATCTCACGACTAGCAAGATTATGGCAGCTCCCGCCATCAATGATCACCTTCACTACTTTATCTTGCACTTTTGCTCTGGTTTGAAATAAATTGTGTCGCTGCCCATTTTCATTTTCTTTCATTTGAACACTCAAGATTTGAGCTACAACAAGAGCAGCACCCTGCTCAAACTCGCAGCCAGTATGGTCCTCATTTTCATGGGCTTCCTCATCATATTCTTCCTCAACTTCCTCTTCACTAGCTGAATCAAAGTCTCCATTATCATTCACAATGATCACCCGATTGTTTGGGCATTCCCTACTTATATGCCCACGGCCTCCACACTTGAAGCACTGAATTCCACTACTCTTGGATGTAGATCCCACTGAATTAGTTGTGGATGCCGCTGGTTTTGGGGCAGTAGTGTTCTTCTCACTAAAAGCACCCTAAAAATTAGAACGTAAGCCTCCATTTGAGCTTTTTCCCATTGATGGTGCAGCAGCAAACTTTGTTTCTGATTTACTTCCTCTAGAAAAATTCCTCGTACCAAATGACAAGGACTTGCTGCTCTTAGCATCTTGCTGTAGTTGACGTTCAGCTTTGGTTGCTTGATGTACCAAGTCAATAAGATGACGGTACGGCTGAAACTCAACAATGCACTGAATGTTGCGATGCAGCCCAGCCATAAAACGTGCAATGGTTTGTTCTTCATCTTCATGCACATTGGCTTGAATCATAGCCTTCTCCATCTCTTTATAATATTCTTCAACAGAGAAACTTCCTTGCTTCAGATTCTGCAGTTTATTAAAGAGATCACGTCGATAGTGCTTGGGCACAAATCGAAGTCTCATTTCCTTCTTCATTTCTTGCCAACTTGCAATAGGACATTCTCCTTCCTCTTGTTGATCTTGGAGAAGTTGCTCCCACCAAATAAGAGCATATCCATCAAACTCCAGAGTTGCCATTGCTAACTTCTTCTGTTCTGAATAATTATGCATGCGAAATATCTTTTCTACCTTCAACTCCCATGTGAAATAATCTTCAGGATCAGACCCTCCATCAAATTTTGGCATAGTGAATTTCAGTTTGCCAAATTTCTCCTCTTGGTTGCCTCTCCTATGACGGTGGCGACCAAAGCTATGTTGAGAATGATTATCATCATCCTCATCTTCAGATTCTTCATCATCATTCCTTCGACCTCGTCCACTTCCTCTGCTAGGTGCAGCTCTTCGATTCCCCCGACCCCTTCTTCTTCCATCACTATCTTCATCATCTCCACCATGGTTACTGCCACCTTCTTGACGAGGACAACGTCCTCTGATCTCATTCATAAGGGCTTGAAGATCTCGAGTCAATTGATCTTGCTTTTCTTCCATGCTTTGCCGAAGTTCATTAAATTGTGCCGCAGTGACACAATCATCGATCTCAGCATTAGAACCCATCTTTCTGAAATGTTAGCTCAATATGGCAATAGATATTTATGGAATAGGAATATATATGTGGGATCTCACAACCTTACCTCTCTAACCAACCGAAGCTCTTATGAAATCCCTGCGAGTTACAGGAAAAATAATGTGTGGCGGTATCCGAGAGTGATGGTTGGGAGAATACAAGACCAAAGAATACCGATTACGATGGCTTATATGTGGAGCTTGGTGGCGAGTAGTGCACAAGGGATGCAATCTGAATTCTAGCTATTGTAAAGTTAAGTAACAACCCAAGCTAGAAGTTCCCTGTCTAGTGCTGATCACAGAATTTGAATGAGATTGAAATCGATCACACACACACGCAAGGAAATTTCAGATTTGATGCAAACAAGGAGTATGATTGGGATGCAAGTGTTGCGATCAAACCTAACCAAAATTTTGCACCAAACAAGGATAGCACACTAGTTGCACTACTTGATATGAAAACTTTTAGCACTTGTGCACATAAACCTACTGATCTTTCAACCTTTCTTTCTCAGTTTTTCTCTATTCTTTTTTTTTACTTTTCTTTCTTCTCTTTTTTTTTTGACACACTTTTTTTTTATAACTAAACACAAAGACTAGATTAAGACACTTGCACAATTAAGATAAGAACAAAACACAACCGGTAGCTATAATAGGATCAAAGTTTACGCGAAGGACATGATATGCGTTTTCAGATTTTTTTTGTAGGGATTTTCAGATATATAAAGAGGCTCAAAGGACACGCAAAGGATAATGATCAGCAACTAAAACAAAGACTCTAATGAACTGAAACTTAACAAAACTCACTAAAATAACAGATTGAAACAAAGGGCTAAACGAATGTAATTTTTTTAGGCTTTTTGGTGGATAGGACGAAACAAAATATATAAGTAGCTAAGGGAAAAAAATCCTACCGTGGTAACGAAAGCTTTGATACCAGATGATACGCTCAGGGGGTCCCGATCTTCACGACGTAGGATGATCACCGATAACTAGCTGAAGAACAGCCGGATAACTTGCTGCAGGCAGCGATAACTAGTGCAACCTGGCAAATAAAACTCGAAGCCAACCACCGTCTTTAACCGGCAACCTAAATCGAGGATTCGCCCAACCACACTCTCAAAGAACCAACCAACACAGCCTACAATCAATCGAGGAAACCTCGAAGGGAGTAGGAGCACCAATTGGGAGCGGATGAAGCCGCCGCTTCTGTAAATCTCGCAAAGGAAATCACAAGAGCAAAGGGGTAGAGATCTCTCTCAATATTTGTTAGCACACAGCTGAACAAAAGGGGGGTTTGTATTCTATTATCAAAAGTCTGAGATTACAATGAGTCTAGGAGGTATTTATACTAGCAACAGCCCTGCTAGATAGGTGGAAACTCGAAACGAAAAATATAAGACGCACTATGTGAACGGGCCTCCTCGAGATGCCTTCCTGGAGAGTTTTCGCGTGGCTGCTGGTCTTCAGCGCAGTCTTCAGTGTTTTGGCAATAACTCTATCTTGGAAACTCCAAATGACATGCGGTTTGTTGGGTTGGAAAGTTAACTTGATAACCTTTCACACCATGTGCAGCATGTACCACGAAATATTGTAGATTGGTATAGTTTTGCATGGGAACTTGGACATCAGGCTGACTGCTGACTAGCTGACCAGTCTGTACTAAATCAGTCGAATCTCAACATTGGAGAATCCAAATCAAGTGAGAGAACTTGGGCTTGAAACTAGACTTGATAAGCTTTCCAACAAGTCCTCATGGGCCTTCATAGCTTTTGTGAGCATAAAGTTGTGACTGATTCTTTCTAATGGTTCTGTCACACTGGACTGGCTCGAACGTGATCCTCCTCTTTGTTTCACCCTTGGTGTCTTCTTGTCATCCTCCGTGGTGCACCTAAGCAATAGCAACATGCACGACTTAGGTAGTATATAATTCTCATTAACATTAAAATGATTTTCAGAAAGTAGCGCGTGCACCTCTTGTTGTAGCTTCTTGGCTCGACTACGTGTAATTGGTCCATCAAAGACTTGGACTGGTGTTGGTGTAGCTTGACTTGGAGGTTGTAACATGTTGTTGGTTGACGTGGTCATATCAAATCACCTGACTTCTACCAATCTAAGCAAGCTAAGCAATTACTTGACTGCGAATATCAAGGTGACAAGGATAGGGTAGAACAGAGTAAACAAGGTATAATGCAGCAACGGTTGCAAACAACTCCTAAACATAATGCATCAGTTAAAGTAAAGCATTAATAAAATATTTGCAAACCGGGGAGAAAAATGCTTTGGGGCTTGCCTCTCTCAAAAGAGCTCGGACAGTGGTCTGGGCACTCTGGAAGATCCTCACCGGCCTCCTATCGGCTTCGGGCACCTCCTGCTCCTCGGGTTGCTCTTCCGGCTCCTCGGGAACTGCTACCGGAGTTACTTCCTGTGATCCTGTATGATGCAAAATGTATAAGTGCTCATGCCTAGGTGCACTGCAGAAATAACATGTAATGGTCATGATGAATGAAATGTAGATAAATAGGTTTACTTTATTTCATAAAGTAGGAATACAATTCTTCTACAAGGTAGTCAACATCATCCAAGAACATATACTACAAGCACATGTCATCTACTGCATTCTCTTCTACGACTACTATGCTAAGTCAACACATCTTATTAAATGCTTCAAAGATACACCAAAGTAAACCTTATTACTAGTCATGCATTAACAAGGTTAATTAAACCCTAATTGCAACTAGGTTTGAACAGCAACACCTATTTTGGTAGCACAGAAAAATCTGATAAAATTACAGTAGCTTTCTATCATCTAACCTAGCATACCACAAAAATTTTATTGCATTTGGATTACTAGAACTGCCTACACAAAAATAACAAGCTAGGGCCTAAAAATGAGCATAAAAATACTTTATACTATGAAAAGTATCAAACAACAGATTTAGCATTTTTCCTACATTCTACACAATAAATAATCACCATAAAAAATTATTATATGCATGTTTTATTCATCTTTTTCTCTCTAGCAAAAATAACAATTATTAACAATATTAAACACTTGTACTACACATCAAGATTTTTCAACAGAACATGCATGGCATATATTTTTCCTAGAAAGCACATCACAAAAGAAAATTATTGCAAGTGTAACCATATTTTTCTGAACTTTCTATGATTTATTACATATTTAACAAGAAAATAGCAATTTCAGTGATTAAATAAAAACCCTACAGAAAAGTATTTCAAACTTGACATGTAATATTTTTAAACTGTAGATCTACTCATGAGAAACACTACAAAATTTGTTTCACAATTTTTGGAGCTAAAATGAGCAAGTTATGGATTTTAGAAACCCTTTTAACAATTTCTTAAAAAATCATTTTCGAAAATCCTTTTAACAACAGCCGCTGGAAATGCTGGGTGCACCCGGTGCAGTGCACACGCAAGCGCGAGAGGAGGCAGACAGGTGGGTCCGTGACCCCATGAGTCAGCCACACAGAGGAGGGGGAAGCGCTGACCGCGCAGTTCTCGCCGGCGGTGAGGTCACCAGCAGCGGCTTCCCCGCGGAGAGGCGAACTCACTGCGCTAGCTTAGGGCACCGGAGGAGCTCTCAGGTGACCTCGACGGCACGCATGGCGGGATGGTGGCGCGGCTCACCGATGACACGCCGGTCCCGGCCATGGTGAGGTTTGGTTCGGAGCGCGCGAGATCCGCGGAGCCAAGGCGAATGCAAAAACACGAGGAATTGGATGGAAAGGAGGGAACAGGGCTCCATCCACGGAAGCACGAGCTCGGCGGCCATGGTGCCGCCGTGCAACGGAAAAGCCTACCCCGGCCTTACCGTGGGGAAAGTGAGGGCGAAGACATGTGCACGGGACGGAGGAGGTTCAGGCGGAGCTAGAGGTAGACGCAATCGGAGAATGGTGCCGCGGTGGCGGAGCTAGGCGCCGACGGACCGAGCGGCGGCGTGCGGTGGCGAGAACTCCCGCTCGGCTTGCTGCTGCGGTAGAGAGCGAGTGCGCGAGTGCGGAGGGAAGCAGGGGATAGAGGAAATGTAGGCGGAGGCAGTGCGCGAGCAGCGGGGCCACAGCGGCCACGCGCGGGGCGTCACCGGCATGAGGCCGCCACGCGGCGGGCGCGCTCTACCGCGGTCACCAACGCTGTGCGCGAGCGAGCGGGAGAAGGAGGCACGCGGCTAGGCTGGGCCGAGGTGGAGGCGGGTCGTGCGCGTGAGAAGCGCGGGCAGGGCGCGGAGCAGACCGGGCCGGCTTCGACTGTTGGGCCGGAAGGGAGGCAGCGACCCGTTAAGGTAAGAAATTGTTTTTCTTTTCTAAATAAAATTCCAGATTTTATTATTTGATTCAAATTGAAATTTTGAAGATGAAAAAGGCATTTTCACAAGTTGCCCCCAAAACCAAAGTTGTTCAGAATTTAATTCTCTACAACTTCCATTTAGGGCACTTTTCAAAATTCTAAATAGATTTTGAATTAGTGATTTAAAGTCCAAATTTTAAATAAAACTTATTTTTCTGAAATATTTTTAAAAGCAAAATTTGGGGAGATTTTGAATACAAAAATTGCTCCAAAAATCATATTAATTAGTTCTAAGTCATTTAGAGTTATATCCCAACAAATTTTTTTACCACTCTTAGCTAGAAATTGCAATACTTTAGGGTTCAAACATGTTTTCACAATTTTAATTAATTCCAACTTATATTGCATGCGATGATGAACATGTATAAAATGGTAATGCCCATGATTTGGGATATGAATGCATGCTTAACACCCAGGGGTGTTACAACCCTCCCCCCTTATAAAAATCTTGTCCCGAGATTTGGGTTACGAACCATTTGTTATAAAAATCCTCATAAGCTTTTTGTAGATATTCACCCGTTTTCCAAGTTGCGTCTCCTTCATCATGATGACTCCACTGTATCTTATATGTTTTCACCACACTGTTTCGAGTAACCCTCTCTTTAGAGTCCAACACTCGAACCGGTTGCTCACGATATACCAGATCTGATTTGAGCTTTATGCCTTGAGGTTCGATTCTTTCCTCTGGAACACGCAAACACTTCTTGAGATGCGATACATGAAAAACTAGGAATATAGCACCCATTGTCTCAGGTAACTCTAACTTATAAGTGACTGGATCTTTTCTTTCCAAGATCTTATATGGTCCCACAAATCTGGCTACAAGCTTTCTACTGCTCTAAACCGTTTCTTCTTCATTGGCATGACTTTCAAATAAACATAGTCACCAACTTCGAACACAAGCGGTCTCCTTCTTCAATCCACATAGCTTTTCTGATGTGATTGAGCTGCTTTCATATTTTGCTGGATGATATGAACTTTCTTCTCGGCTTCTTCCACGAAGTCAATACCATAATATCTTCTTTCTCCTGGCTCGATCCAGTTAAGTGGTGTTCTACACTTTCTACCATACAAAGCTTCGAATGGTGCCATCTTGATACTTTCTTGATAACTATTATTGTAAGCAAACTCCGCTAAAGATAACCATGACTCCCATGAACCTCTGGAAGATAATACATAGGCTCTCAACATATCCTCTAGAACAGCATTAACTCTTTCGGTCTGACCATCTGTTTGAGGATGATAGACAGTGCTACAAATCAAACTAGTTCCCAAACCTTTATGCAAGTGCTCCCAAAAGTGAGCAGTGAATTGTGACCCTCTATCAGACACTATAGTCTTCGGTATGCCATGCAATCTCACAATCTCCGCAATATACTTCTCTGCATATTGAGGTGGTTGATAACTTGTCTTAACAGGTAAAAAGTGAGCTGTCTTCGTAAGACGGTCCACGATTACTCAAATCGAATCATGTCCTTTCTGAGTAGTGGGCAAACCTATGATGAAATCCATACTTATATCATCCCACTTCCAACTAGGTACGGACAAAGGTTGCAACAATCCGGCAGGTCTCATATGAATAGCCTTTACCCTACAACATGTGTCACATCTGGCTACATATGCTACAATCTCTTTCTTCATTTTTGTCCACCAAAAATGAGGTCTTAGTTCTTGGTACATTTTGCTACTTCCGGGATGGATAGATAACTTCAAAAGGTGAGCCTCATCCATAAGTTTATTCTTAAGCTCTTGATCCTTGGGAACAATAAGACGGTCATCAAACCATAACACGTCATGTTCATCCAATCTAAAGTGCTTGGATGGTTCTTCTTTAATCTTTTCTTTAATATGGAATATCCCTTTATCGGTTTTCTGGCCTTCTATTATCTTACACTCCAAAGAACAACTAATCTGAATACTGTGTAACACGGCGGATGCATTAGATCAAAACCATCTTTGAGCAAAGGTTGCACATTTAGGCAATGTGACTTTCTACTCAAAGCATCTGCCACTACATTGGCCTTTCCAGGATGATATTGCACATTCAAGTTGTAATCTTTGATCAATTCTAACCATCTTCGCTGTCTCATGTTCAATTCAGGTTGGGTGAAGATGTACTTGAGACTCTTATGATCGGTGAAAATATTGCACACATTATCAAGTAAGTAATGTCTCCAAATTTTTAATGCATGCACTACGGCAGCAAGTTCAAGATCATGTGTCGGATAGTTGATCTCATGCTTTCTCAACTGACGGGAGGCATAAGCAATGACTCTTCCTTCTTGCATAAGAACACAACCTAATCCTGTTTTTGATGCATCGCAAAACACATCAAAAGGTTTCTCAATGTCCGGTTGCGCTAGAACTAGAGCAGTGGTCAATAGTTTCTGCAAGGTGTGGAAAGTTGTCTCACACTTCTCTGTCCACACAAACTTATGATCTTTCTATAGCAGACTTGTCATTGGCTTGGCAATCTTCAAAAAATCTGGGATAAAACGACGATAGTAACCTATAACACCCCTGAGTGTTAAGCATGCATTAACATTCCAAAGCATGAGCATCAGCATCTCATACATGTTTATCATCACATGCAATATAAATTCACTTGAATTGAAATGTGAAAAACATTGGTTTAAACCAAAATGGTTGCATTTGCTTCCTAGAGTTGTAGAACTTGTTTAGCTACAATTTTAGATAGTCTAGAATTTATTAACATGATTTTTGGAGCAACTTTTGTATTCAAAATCTCCTCAAATTTTGCTTTTTTAAAATATTCTAGAAAAGTAAGTTTTTATTTAAATTTTGGCTTTAAATCATTTATTCAAAATCTATTTAGAATTTTGAAAAGTGCCCTAAATGAAAGTTGTAGAGAATTAAATTTTGAACAACTTTTATTTTGGGGACAACTTGTGAAAATGTCTTTTTCATCTTCAAAAATTCAAATTTGAATCAATTTAGAAAATCTGGAATTTAAATTATAAAAGAAAAAGAGATTTTCGGCCTTAACGGGCCGCCGCCTCCGCTTCGGCCCGCGAGGCAAACCGGCCTGGCCCGCCTCCCGCGCCCACGCCTGCCTCCTCTCGCCCGCGCGTGCGCACGCGCCGTGGCGACCGCGGCAGAAGCCGGCCGCCGTGTGGCCGTACGCCGCCGACGCCGCGCGCCACGCACCCTCTGGTGGACCCCGCGTCCCTCCGCGCCCGCTTACTCCCTCCGCGCGCTCGCCCGCCTCAGCTGCTGCCCTCATTCATTCTCCTCTCGCTAGCAGCAGCCACGAAGCCACGCGGCCACCGCGCCATTGCCGCCGTCGTGCTCGCCTTCGCCCCACCATCTGCACTGAGCCCCCGCAAGCAAGGGCATGAGCTCCGCCTTGACGCAGTGCACCTCACGCACCCCTTCACGCCAAGGTGAGGCCCGCCTTGGGCAAGGTATGCCATGCCGGCGTCCTCCGGAGCTCGCCGGAGTTCGTGGCCCCGCCAATCTCCCCGCTCCGCCCCTCCTTCTTCTTCTTTTTCGTGGTCAGTAGCTCCGCCTCACTCTCACGAAACTGCTCTGCCCCCTCTCGCGTGACACCAAGCCCTGGCTAGGCCGCCGACGTTGAGCCGCGCCGCCGCATCCGCCATTCCCGTGACCAAGCTTGCTCTAGGCCACCATTTCTTTGTTGGGCTACCTCCACGGGTGCGCGCGGGCGAGCTGAGTGTGGTGGTGCTCACCCTTGTCGCCAGTGACCTTGCCGTCGGCGGTGAGCAGCCGGTCAACCGCCGCCTCTTTCGGCTACGGCTGACGGGTGGGCCCCGTTGACCCAAGGGTCCCGCGTGACAGTGAGCCCGGGTGCACTGGACCGGGTGCGCCTAGGGTGGTGTTCTGGCCGGTTTTCAAAGAAATGAAATAAATGATTTCTAGAAACTTGTGAAAAATGCTTTCAAAAATCATAACTCGAGTTTTATAGCTCCAAAAATTGTGAAACAAATTTTGTAGTGTTTCTCATGAGTAGATCTACAGTTTAAAAATGTTGCATGTTAGTTTTGTGATACTTTTCTGTGTAGATTTATTTAATCTTTATAATTGCTGATATCTTAGAAAATGTGTAGTAAATTAAAGGAAGGTCAGAAAAATATGGTTCATGTTTCATTAATCTTCTCTGGTGATGTACTTTCTAGTAAAAATGTTTATGAGGCATGTTCTGTGAAAAATTATTGCAGTGTAGTTCAAATGCCTTTAATTGATGATTTTTGTTATTTTTGGTAGAGAGCAAAATTTGTATAACTCATGCATGTGATAATTTTTATGGTGTGCTTGTTTACTGTGAATAACATAGGAAAAATATGAAATCTATTGTTTGACACTTTTTCTAGTACAAAGTATTTTCATGCTCATTATTATGCTATAGCATGTTTATTTTGTATAGATAGTTTTACTTATTCAAATTCCATGAAATTTTTGTAGTATACTATTTGGAGTAGGAGTGTGCTACTGTAATTTTTGTAGATTTTTACCTGCAACAGAAATAGATGTTGATGTGTAACCCTAGTTTAAATAGGAAATAAAAGTTATTCTTTATAAGTAATTAAAAGAAATAAGAAGTGTTTGGTGTATCTTTGAAGCACCAAACTACCTTGCTGGTGTTACTTGGTAGGTTAAGGTATTAGGGTTTGGCAAAGTGTAGCAACAATTGTGTCAGAATTTTATGCTAACTAGTATAAGAGTAGATGACATATTTTGTGGCACATGTTCTTAGATGATGTAGACTACCTTGTAGAAGATGTTGTCTATAATCCATACTATTAGTTCAATGTGCTCATCTGCATATCATGTCATCATAGCATTCCACCGCATCCTATGCACTATCTACATGGTTGCTTATGCAATTGCATCATACAGGATCGCAGGAGGAGTCGCAGGTAGCAGTGCTGGAAGATCAGACTTGGACCAATCAGCAAGAGCCCCAGGCACAGGAGGTGCCCGAGGAAGAGGAACCAGGAGAGGAGTTGCCCGAGTGCGTAAATCACCAGCCTAGCTCGTTCGAAAGAGGCAAGCCCCGGAGCATTCTAAGTCTCCTACTTTATAAAAGCAATTCTTTATATATGAGTTTTATATATTATTGCATTAAGTTGTAGGAGTTGAGTGAAACCGTTGTTGCATTTATAATTATCCTTGTCCACCTGGATACCTCTTTACCCTGTTAGGTCAGGATCGAATAATTGCTTAGCCTTGCTTAGACCGGTAGAAGTCGGGTGATTTCCAGTCACCTGCGAGATATAGGTTAATACCTGGTTATGGTTAGCTATAATTGTTATCATGAAAAGTAACCAAGTGTTGATGAATAAAGGGAGATCGGGCGGAGTCTTATAGGGTTTTGGACTATAGTGATTCCGTCTGTGTCGATTAAGGACCGATCGTTGCTCGTCCCTCTTGTCATGTTGAACGCATGCCTCACATTTAGCTGGCCGAATAAAGTACCTTTCGACCACGAAGCTAGTGACACTATTCAAGCCAGGATAAACTCGGATTGGCAGACTGGTGCTGAAGGGGGTATGACGGGGACGCGGAGAGTGAGCCCAAGGTGCGTCCGGGCAGTCGGGCGGTCCCTAGGTAGTGCGATCCATGACTGTTATCCCGCGGCTACTTGGAAAGTGTCATTGGTGATCTAAGCGACCCTAACGGGGGAAGCGTGGTTTGTGTGAGGAATAAATCACCAGCTGGTTAGGAATCAATTCGAATCGCCATCGCTCCTAGATAATGAGCACTTGACTCGAGCTACAGCATCGTAGTAATTATGATGGAACCCGGATGGTTATGTAATGATGTTGGAAATACTAAACCTGATATGGTAATGTTTCATGTTAATGGTTAATCAAGTGATTGCTCTAGCATAGGTGCTCACTTAGACTAATCAGGTATAATTAAGTGGATGCTTATAGTTAAATGGTTCATAACTGATAACTTATGCTTTTCGCAAATGAGTCAAGCTAGCCCACTGAAAGAAGACCTCGCATACCTCTTGGTGTCTTTTATTTCTGGTTTTTGACGGGTAAGTCTAGCTGAGTACCTTCTCATACTCAGGGCGTTGTTCCCATTGTTGTTGCAGATGGCCAGATGTACTATGGTTATTGCGTCAACTGTCTGTATCCGGCGATGGGCGACAACTAGGACCAAGGGCAAGGGTCACTCCGTTCATCTTATCTCATGCTTTTGTGGGCTATGACTACCTGCTGGCACTGTAACTGAACTAAGGGTGTGTGTGGCTTAAAACTACTTGCTTCCGCTATGTTATTTTGAGCGCGTGTTGTAATAACTTCTTTTTATTCTGAACTTCGATGTATTCAACTCTTGTTGTGAACTTTCTATAGCATGTGACTGTGGCTGCTAAATCAGTACGATCTTGGTTGTATGTTGGTTGGTTTGAAATCCTTCGTGATTTCACGAAATCTCAGGTTGTACGGGCTTAAGTTTGGTAAATTATCTGCCTCGGTGGAAGATTTTCTTACTTAATCTCATATAATCATGTTGATCTGTTACAGCTGGCATCGAAGCATGGTTTAGCATGTTACTGTTCACATGGGTATTTAAAACAAAACTATGTTTAAAAATGAGTTTTAAAACTTAAGAGTGTGCCAGTGGTCATATCCTTTATACCCAGTAAGGATTCTAGGTGGCTTATTTAAGTACTGACTGGGGGTTTTGCATCATATTTTAATTTGTCGCTCATATGGCATGCTATTATATGAGTGCCATTCACTTGAGTGGTAATGTATGGATCAATGACCTCTATGCCTTGGTAAGTGAGAGTTGTGAGAGCATGGTCGGACACACTGCCGATCTAGGGAAGTGCTTATGTGATGCTGAATTATTTACATGTTTTACACATGTTATATGAAGGTATCCTTTGTATTGGGGTTTTCCGTCATGTGGTGACGATGTCGTCTATAGGGAGATGATTCAGGTAGTTGCTACCGTTATACTCGTATCTGGGGATACGTGTGAAGCGAGTAGCTTACCTTACTGCTTTCTTGCATATTTTCATACTATGAGGTTTGGGCTGAAGTGACTTTCTGCAGGTACATAACAGCGTTATCGAGTAGTACGCAGTAGCTACGTTTACGAGAGCTCGTTGTATGCCACCGTCTATACCGCTAGTAATTGTTGTTTCTAAGTTTGTAAGGACGTACAAAACGTGCATGCATCATGTTGTGCATTTCATTCATGGCATTGTTCCTCCCCTTATAAGTTGATTATCTCATTTTGATAAAAAAATGACAACTTAAAAATCTGTTCTCACTGTGGTACTAAAATTTTGCTACAGATGGCACGCACCAAGCAGACAGCTCGCAAGTCCACAGGCAGAGTTCCCCGTCATCAGCTTGCTCCACGCACTCGTCAGCGTCACATGTTCCTTAGAGAGTTTGGGATGCCTACGCTCTTGTGGAGGGTGCTCAGCTACGTAGGCTATCCGGATGGAATGGAGCCCCGCTACTTCTGGGCAAATGAGCAGTTGGGGGAAGGTCTTTTAGTCACTGTGGAAGCAGTTGTTCATCCCAAAGCTGATGGTTCTGAGTGGACTAGTTGGTGTTATGAGTCAACTAGTAGGACCGCTGAAGAAGCTGCTGAAAGAGCAGCCTTTGGAATACTGAGGGATATCATGGATCGCTTTCCCCAGGAGTTGGCAGCAGCGATCGTTGGAGTCTTCCCAAGGGGCAACCCCTCCACTGACTCGTGGCAGTAGGCAAGAGGAAGGTCCCGGGAGATTAGTGTAGCAGAAGCCCAGAACAGTGATAACCCCGCCATGAGTGCCATGTTCATAGTGATGAAGGCCTTCGATGGAGTGGAAGGTAGTCTGCGACGTGTGTCTGGTGCTCTTGGTCAGGCTTGTGACGACCGACGTCAGCTTCAGAGGGATCACGATACCGAGATTGAGAGGCTCACTGCAGAGATAGCTCAGTTGACGCGTTAGAGGGATCAGGCTACCCAGAGGACTAGGGTCTTTAAGGGAGACGTACGCGCACTGAGAGAGCAGGTTGGGCGTCTGACCACCACCAACTAGAACGCTGAGCGCATGTTGACCCATGTGCTCCATCAGAGGAATGAAGCCTGGTCTACAGAGAATGTTCTGAGGGCTCGACAGTTCAACCTAGAGCAGCAGCTAGCCAATGCAGAGGAGTATAATGACAACCTGCATGAGGAGGTTCATCGACTAAACAACCAGCTCTACCCCTATGTTCCTCCTGGTGCGGCAGAGATGGATCTGGATGAGGATGAAGATCCCAAAGAGCCCGAGGCACCCGCTGAGGATGACGACAATGTTGTGGATGGCGACCACGCCAACATCTCTGACTTAGACAGCGACCACAATGAGTAGGCTAGTAGTTGTTGCGCTAGCTACTAGGGTTCGGTTTACATGATCTTTTGCTTAGTTGGCACGTTGGGCATGTCTTAATGAGTAGAAAGACTAAGGCTTTGATGTAATATTGGAAAACTTGGATGTGTTTGTGGCAGTATCCAGACGTCAAAAGTCCAGTGTATGTATGCTGGCAACTTGGTTGTAATGGACGCGATGTGTGCGCCTTAGTAATCTAATTAGTGATGTTGTGTTAATTGAAATGACTTATTGTGCCCATGTTTTATTGTATGAATTTATTCTCTCCAGTGAATTCAGTACGGCATGATTTTTCATTCACTCGCAATTTCTACGACATCACCTAATAATTACTATTGCTAAAATATACAGATGTCGAACACTCGCCGTACCGTGTATGATGCCACTGAGGCTGGTGGCAGTGCCGCTGGCAATGAAAACCGTGATCCACCACCGCCTCCTCCTCCACCATACACCGCGGAACAGTTCTGAAAGCATCTAGGCCCTGGTGTTGGTTTCGGCAATTGATGACAACGCATAATTACCATGACTAACGTGTGGTTTGCAGAAACGTTGGTAAGTTAGGTCATGGAGATGATAACTGCTTTGGGCAATTTGGTATTCATGTCCCTTGATGGAAATCATTTTGGTTTTCAAAGGATCAATGACAATATTAAGGACGGTTAGTTCCGGATGTCAAGGTGTTCAGTTACATCTGGAATAGTCGTTAGGATCTTTGTTTCTTCCTTTGACCGTACTATAAAGGGGGGCATGAGCGAGTAGCTTGACCTAGGTGAGTCTTGTGTTTAGGTGTGGTGCACACTTGTCAAACTTAGCACTAGGTAGCTCGAGAAAAGCTCAGAGTTTAGTTGGAAGCAACTTGGCTCAAGTTGCATCACGTTTAGAAGACGTTTGAGCCGTTTACCTATGACCGGACGTGGTCCTGGTCATGACCGGACACGTCCGGTCAGTACTAACACTTCACTGCGGTTTCAACTGATCGACCGGACGCGGTCCTTGAGAGGACCGGACGCGGTGGTCAGTCTGACACGTGTTCTAGAGGGTAAACAGCGTAATCAGACGTGACTGTGAAGTGATTAGCGCGTCCGATCACGTTCCAGTAAGGTCCCGTGGTGACCTGATGCGTCCGGTCACCTATGATCAGACGCGGTCATGCGTCAGGTCATTTTTCCAGTAAGCTCTTGCTTGATTGGACACGTCCGATCATCCCTGATTGGCGCGTCTGGTCATCTCAGACCGGTGCGTCCGGTCATCACAGATCGGCGCGTCCGGTCACTCAGCGTAGCTTTTGGTTTTCGACCGTTACACCTGACTGGCGCGTCCGGTCATGTCGACAGGCGCGTCCGGTCAGTGCACGTTTTGCTAATTCGAAAGGTAACGGTTGGATTTGTTTGAGGGGTGTATAAATACATCCCCTCCACCTCTTTTAGAGGTCTCTTGATCATTTGTTCAGCTGAGAAACACCTTTGAAGTGCAAGGGAGTGCAAGAGCCCTAGTGAGGATAGAGATTTGCGAATCAAAGTTTGAGAATCCTCTCTAGTGACAAGAGTGTAGCAAGTGTGCATCCATCTTCTCATTAGGCTTGTTGTGGTCAAGTGAGAGTTCTAGCTTGTTACTCTTGGTGATCGCCATCACCTAGACGGTTTGGTGGTGATTGGGAGTTTGGTGATCATCCGATGAGATTGTGGGTGACCCAACTCAAGTTGTGAGCGGTTTTGGGTGATTCGCCGCGACGGAGTGTCGAAGAATCAACTCGTAGAGAGCACTTGATCCTTGCGTGGATCAAGGGGGAGCTACACCGTTGTGCGGGTGCTCCAACGAGGACTAGTGGGGAGTGGCGACTCTCCGATACCTCGACAAAACATCGCCGTGTTCCTAACCCTTACTTTCAAGCATTTACTTTCGTGCATTACTTTCATTGCTTGTTTACTTTCCTAGAATTGCCATGCTAGTCTAGGATTGGAACTTAGGGTGCAAAACTTTTATCGGTAGAATCACAAGGAACACTAGTAGGCACTAGGGGTGAAGTTTGGCTTGTAGGATTTAATTCTTGCAATTAATTTTTAGAAAAGCCCAATTCACCCCCCCTCATGGGCATCTTGATCCTTTCAATTGGTATTGGAGCCGTGTTGCTCTTAATTTAGGCTTCACCACCTAGAGCAAGATGTCTAATGGGGAAGGACCACCTCCCACTTTTGAGGGAGACGATTTTCCATATTGGAAAATTCGTATGGAGGTGTACCTCGGAGCCATAGATGTTGGGTGCCTTAGAGCCGCAACCGAAGGGCTTCCTCCTATAAGGGATACCGCCAATCCAAGTGGTGATGAGGAGAAGTACGACTGGTGGAATGCAAAGGCAAAAAATGCACTCTACCGGGGTTTAGG